>OX382369.1:6260000-7510000 GCA_947508005.1 Amphipoea lucens | reverse complement strand
TAATACCACATCAGTTAAAAATAACTAGTTTTGTTTGAATATAATTCCAGTAATCATCCCTCGATTGGAGCGTACTCTGGCGTATATCATCTCAGAGTTGGACGAGTTGGAGCGTGAAGAGTTCTACCGGCTGAAGAAGATCCAGGACAAGAAGAAGATCATCAAGGACAAGGCTGAAGCGGTGAGTTTACAGCTTCATTGACGTTTCTTCTGAACTTTTTACATCTTCAATGCTGTGATGTGCGACCTACTATAGTACTTGGAGAAACTTGTGTTATTGCGCTCGTCAAATACACCTAAGAATGGGTCCAAAGTGCGAAGGGCCTATCTCTATAGATTGGCTCTTCGCATTTTGGACGCATTTTATAAAGCTGTTAAAAAAGAAGCGACATCATATCAGTTGGAAGTGAAAATTTGAGATGGGCAGTTAGGGAGTCACATCAAACTTTGTAGCTCAGGAAAACGTTAATTATACAAGTTATAAAACTTACTTCCATATTAGCTTACAAGAACTAAGCAGCTATGATATAAGCTGATGATAATGAACGAAAATGTTTAGTCATGTATAAAGGCAGTCGGTAATTGATCTGATATGGAGGTTCTTACGACCGCCATTGGGTATAGAGTGTAAAAATCACATGCTTGATCAATTCAATTTATAAGCGGCCCTTCGTCACCACTAAAGGTCGTAACACACGTATCAAATCGGAAAGGGATCGGCACCGTATCAACTCGAGCCGTTCAGTATTCTTTGTATGAAACTCCCTACTGCAACGCACACTAATCGGAATCGTAACGTAATCACCTTAACTCGGGACAAGCTCACGAACCGCGGTGCGGTGCGTTACGGCTCGTCGTCCGCGCGCTTATGTCTCTCCGTACCCAAGCTTACGTCTCTTCGTCCACCCTTGCCCCTCTCACCCCTCCGGCCTGCTTGTTGCACCATCAACCAGCGGTCGGCGAGCCGTAAGCGCGGCGTCGCCTAGCCGTAGCCGAGTCGACGTATCGGAGCTTCTGATCCGCTTTAGTTACGTGCTTACGTTAGGTTGACGCCTGTTTGATGGCGAGGCGATAGGCGATACGGTGCCGACAAAGAGATTTAAGATAGGTACAATAGAGAGGCTATGCAAAGAAATGTCATACAAAAACTGTGATCCCATGTCTCACTGGCGCCATCTAGCATAATATAGCAGAATTTGAGCGGCATAATATAGCAAACATGAATTAAATTTGTCAAAATATATTCAGCTATCGCTCGGTAGGTGGCCAGTGTGGCTAGTGTTGTCAGATCCGATTTTCAATCCATGGATTAAAATAAAAAAATATCGAAAACTTGTCTCAGAAAACAAAAAATATTTTATTCGCTACTATTCATTGTCCGTGTCACCATCTATGATAGGGTATCAGTTTCAGTGTGTGTTTTTATGTAAGTAGATAATGTACATGTTAAAATAAAATAAATTTAAATGTGCCTGCTTTGCCGCCGAATTATTATGTTTTTTGTGTTTTATATTTGCTTTTTGTGTAAGTAGACCTATTACGTCACAATGGGCATAGTTTTTTGCAATTGTCGATTGCGTTTCGTTTTTAGCAAAATTATTTTTATTACTCTTATGTTTACAAGTTATTTATTATTTACCAATAAATATTATCGATAACAGAATCACATCTCTGTAAGGCAGTATAGTCCGACTTTTAAATAGCTGCAGTAAAATGACACTTCTTACTATAACTTTGTTAAAAAAATTTGCCACACTAAGGATCTGGACACATTGTTCGACGGCCTTTCGCACTTTGCCGATTGAAAAGGAGCACACATGCTCTCTTTTTGTATGGACAAACCGTCGAACGCCGTCGATCAATGTGTCCCGACTCTCTCTACTAGTGATGATATTAAAACGCAATGAAACATCGTTTTAATTTAGACAGGCATTCGAAATTGAGCAGTGTTGATTTAACCGTAAACAAAAAAAAAATTCTTTGTATTGATCGGATAAATTATATGTTGTAGTTTCAAATCAGCGTAAATACATAGTCTACCAAAGATAATTTTGTTTCAATTTTTGCTCTAAAACTCCGATCTAAGAAATCAATTTTTAAATAAATTAAAGGATTACTAACTTTATAGGATTATTTACAAAACACCAAAAACCTCAAAAATAAGAATATTTAGAAGATATGTTTGTGATTAGAATGAACGCTTTTTATAAATCTAATCCGATCACTGATGTGATGACAAAACAGTAATTAGTCATTGCTCAATGTTTTTGTTGTAAACTTATATTATCCTGTATTTCATTATAAATATCATCTTCTAATAATAATTATCCTCTTTTATAAAATCAATTTAACAATCATGATCGATTTTGAACTGAATGTTACTAAAATTAATCGATTATTTGGTTAAAAATTTCGTTAAAAAGTGGTAACACTTATGCTGTCATTTTACTGCAGCAATAGTAAGGCTACTCAGCAATAGATGGCGTTTATTACAAATTAGGAAATTTTCTAGATCTATTATGAAAATTATTTGATTCAAATTACTCAGTAAATATAAATAATGCATACGAAAATAAACTGAAGCTAGATCCAGTCGTTCTACCATAGCGAAACTTGCAATAACGCAATGCGCAACTCGGCATATTTCTTTTTAAATAATTTTTTTTTGGTGGACACGATTGCGTCGATGCGACTTGACGCGCAGGCGTACGTCACTAGACTGAGAGACTTGAGACCACTAGGTACAAGGTATCGGATCACGATTTTGTTCGCAATGTCCCGTCTATTGTACATATAAAATTTTAATGTCTTTGGGTGCCGATCCCTTTCCGATTTGATACGTGTGGTACGACCTTAATTACATAGTTCAATGAGATAAGTTCCTAACAGTTATTAAAGTGAGGTTTACATTTTTAAATCTTTTTAACAATATCAAAAGCATTTATCCAAATAAGGCTGAGAATCAGCACTTTGCGAACGTCAAAATTACATAAGACGTCCCCAAAACGCCCGCCCTTCACCACTTCTTATTGCTTTAGCTTCGAAGTAGAAGTAGCGCAACAAACTCCGCAACAGCGCATCTGTCTATTTAGTTAGAAAAACTTGATTCTTTACAATAGTAGGTATGCAAAGTAATTAACATTACTATACTCCATAGGCTTAGGTACTTAAATATGTAAAGGTAAACAAAAAAACCACGTGACTTAGTTAACCGACTAAACGTAATACCAGTCTATTCAGTTGTAATGCTACGTTACAGTTGTACCCTTCAATTTAGCAACGGTTGCTACTAGAGTACTAGACATAACATCGAGATTTCTTTATTATATTTAACGTTTAATATAAAGTTTTATACACATAAACCTTCCGGATTTTCTTTTCTAAATCTTCGTGAAAATCGCATCAAAATCCGTTGCGTACAACTGTCAATTGTCTGTTGTAGGAGAATAACGCGGTCGCACAGACAGACACAAAAGCGACTTTAATTTATAATATATATAGAAGAATACCTCTAAAGGTGTTGGCATACATGTTTAGTGTACCTACATGTACCAGTAATGTTAAAATGAAAGAAGAAAGAAATAATTAACATAATATTGTTGTCCACAGCGTAAACAGGCGATGTTGGCTGCCGGTCAGGATCTGGCCGACTCCGCGAACTTGCTGGATGAAGGCGACGAAGACCTGCTGTTCTAAGGCATCGCTGACTATAGTAGACACTCATATATCTAGCCAGTTGTTAGTAGTGTGCAGTCAGGTCAGCCCCCAACCTTGGAGCCAACATCTAAGCCCAACACAAATGTATGAGCAATTGTTTGCCCAATTTTTTTGATGCCATTAATTTGGTACTCTTTTCAGTAAGCTGTTTCCAAACTTGACTGCATGAATTATATAAGTAAAAATGATATTACAGTGTTCATTACCTACGTTGTAAATACAGTATTGTTGTATCACTGTTAAATATGTACTATGTGCTGTTAAAAATCTACTATTTCACCTGTTACGGTTTAAAACGGCTTTAAATGATTTAAGTTAGGATTGGCTGTTTGCTTAGGTGTTGTCGTATGTAAGCATTCCAGCATATTTCGATTTTGTTTTTATTTTTCAAAGCTTTTTTAAACGCTGTATGTAGCATAAAATCAGTATAAGTACACCTATTAAGTATTTATGGTTTTTGAATTGTTGTTTGGTAACTTAACTAAATATATTTTAAGTAAGCAATCAATCATGTAAATACAAGTTTGTGAAGCGAATTATATTAATATTATTATTGAATTTGTGAGTTTAATTTGCTGTAGATAATCTTTATTATTGTAGTCCGTATTAAACTGACTACATAATCAAAATTATCCATACAACTTTTAAATTTGCTTACGCAAAGGCAAATTTTTTATTTATTATTATTTTAACCTTTTAATCGCTTATGTCGGATTAATCCGACAAATGTTTTCGTGTCCATTCCGCTAGAGTCGTATATATACTACCAAATAACACAGCTCGTTTAACCTTTCGTATGCCGGAACGTAGATCCACGCGAGACACAATGGCTTTTTAATTGTGTCTGTAATTACGGCATTCAACCGGTTAATCTGTATTATTATTACATCATCATAGCTCGTTTCATCGGTATTTATGTTTCGTTTTTTTTTTCGGGCGCTGGGTCACGATAACTGATATAAAGCCGAGCGGTTAAAAGGTTAATGGCCTGGTTGCTGGAACCTTTTAGGCTACTTACGCAGCACAGTGACAGGTGGCTTGCTTAGCGCTTAGAGCCTAGCGAGTAACGTGAAAAACGAATGCTCTAGAAATTTCGCAACCGGCCGCACTGCGCTTGGCGCCTTCGCTAGTACGCTAGAGTATCGAAGGATGCTAAGTGACTAGGCTTTAGGCGCTAAGCAAGCAACCTGTCAGTGCGTATGTTGCCTAAGAGATAATCAGGGGTTATAAAGTTAAAATCCCATTGATATAGAAAAATTATGTAATACATTGTACACTAAGCGTTACAATTGCGTTTTGGGAAGAAGGAAATATTTGTTGCCGCATTTCCTCAACAAGCCAAAGTCTACAGCGAACCTCATCATCGTCCCAATAGACTTGCCGGTGTGCTTCGGGTTATCCAACACTTTATAATGTTTCTTCAGGAACCCAATCACTCTTCTCGAAGATAAGCCATTGCGTGAAGGGAGGTTGTGGAAAGCCCACAGTACTATCGCTGCTGGATTAGACTTCTTTAGTCCTGATTTGATTTTGTTGTAAGCATGGCTTTTGGTCTTGTTAACTTTTTTAAGTCCTCGTTTTCTGTAGCAAGCATGGGTCTTACTGCTGACGATGGTCGTCTCGCTGCAAGTCAAACATTGTGAGCAAGAACACCTTGCCGCCGTACGTCTTGTATCCTTCATTGTAGATTGCGATAATTAATACAGTGATTTCATAATTTTTCTTACTTACTTTTTTTTTTTGCGTTTTTTTTAATCCTTGCGATTGACAAAATGTGTTATTTGACGTTCGTTTGATGTGAACGTGAAAACTCTCAGTCTATCAAAAAGTATTGTACTCTGTGGTGAAAACTAAACTGACAACATTACAGTTTTTTTTTAATTCAGCGAAGGAGATCATAGCTTTGATGGTAGTGGACATGTTTTTTTACGTTAGGTAAATATTTCACGACCATTATGTAAAGTGCTTAAGACGTGTCAGAGAAGACCTCTATGGTAGGTGCAGTTAAACAAGAAAAGCTATGCGTTCCGGTAATCTTCGATTCTTCGTGCTTCCGAATTAGCTGGAACGTCGCGCCGCATAGTAACTGCCCACAGAGGCACATCTTGTAAACTTTGTAGTAGTGTATCAGCCTATCATTGCGTCACGTCTGTATGAAGTTTTATCTGTCGGCTTACCTCACAGGTAACCTACTCCAATCGCATCTCGTCATTTATTACTGAAAAGTATTTTGGAATTGCATAGAGTTTTGAAAAGTATTTTGGAAGTAATAGTAAATATGCAAGTACTTATATGATTATAACGGCTCTTTATTATTCATCGTTAGTTAGTTAATCGTGCGTTAGTATTTCTGAAGATAGACGATGATTGCTGAACATCAATGTTGCCGAAGCGTATACTTTCTTGGGAAATCTGTAGGTACTTAAATAAGTACTCGTAGCACAGTGGCGCCGTGCGGGCTACGCCGTAGCACGAAGTAAATAAAAAAAATACAGACGTACTCGAGCTGAGTTAATAAGTGGGGAGGGCACAACTCAAATCGAAATTAAAACCGGTATTTTTTATACAATCGATTTAACTTAATATAAAAACCATTCGCTCAATTACCTATAACACCTTAATTCCTGTATTTATGCGAAAATCCTAAATAAAAACATAACCTCACAATGATTGTAAGCCCCCAATACACACGCTCGACACGAACACAAACCTATGAACACGTGCGAAACACGAGTTCGTATCTAACATGCAAACGGCCTAAGTTAGATTACCGGGAGTAAACAGGGCAATGCATCTGCTACTACCGAATGAAATGATCCTTGTTTGTAGTGACGTCATAAAAGGAATGCTATAAGATCTATCTAACGAATGCTAGCAGAAGTTGTTCTACTAGATACTGAATGAAAAATGCTGCACAAAAGTCCTTCATTGTTAAGTGCGTAGTATATTTTAGGGATAGTAAGCACGAGAATGTTTGTCTAAACTGAAAATATGATCAGTAACTGATACAGGAAGTCGGATAGCTTAGGTAGGAAAAACATTACGATGAACATAACAAAAAATACAAATATCTAATGGCCTCAAGACATGATACCTACCTACCTACTAAACTATTTCACTTAATTATTTTCAAATGTCCAAGCTAAATGAAGAAAACTGTTAACTTTCACTGCAATAAAAATTACTATCACACTGACAAAGCCCAGCGAGTAATTAACGATTAGTTAAGCATCTAAATTATCTAATTCCCTACGGAGAGAGGTCCTTGCCTAGTCGGGCCGACCGGTCGGCCGACAAGTCGGATCGTCGCACTTGGGCCACGAAAGGCACATATCCGGTAACCGGGGGTGAATTATTGCAACTTCATTTACTATGACGCTCTGGCGTATTTTGTGAGATGAATGTAGAACAGGCATTTGTACTGTATGGATACGTTAAGGTATAGTGACGTCATTATGTTGTATTTTAATAGACATCTGGGTGTTGGTAATTCGTTACGTCATTAGATTGATAGAGGTGTTAAATAATTTGTGTTTATTCATGTTTTTAATACTGATTGGTAGATGTAGGAGCTAATCTAGTAGGTACGGTAAAGTTGCAATATGTGGAGGACGCTTTGTGCAACATCCTTTGTTTCGTAAGATATTCTTTGTCCACGCTCCACACGCATGCAGTGTTCCTACTTATACCACAGAATAAATATTACAAGTACACGCATGCAATTAAAGGATGGTTTCTCATAACATTAAACATCCGATGTTAAGTTAGTGTAGAAGTACAGATATGGTAGGTAGGAAAGTTAGTATTGATCTTGATGGAGTTGCCTACTTATACAGGGTGAAATTAAAGTAGCTAGCGAAACTACGCAGACATGGCGGGTATCGATACCAGACATGAAAAAAAAATTGGTGATTTTTTTTTGGGTATACGGCAGCATGTAGCTACCGTAATTACCTACTTGAAGTATGACTTCAGAAAATCTTTATCGTTTCTTTTTGTGTAAACTCTATTTAAATGTCATAGCGAAACTTTAGCAGAATACTCATTTGGTACATTTTTTTGTTTCGGTCTAGTCGCAATCTCATTGCAGTAAACGTCACATTTGACTACTTTTTTTGGTTTAGTAGAATACCTTTTGTGACATTTTGGAACTTTTGAGGCACTGCGACTTGAATGTGAACGTTTTTTAGTTAGTAGAATTGGCCTTGTACGTGGTGGATATCAATATTTTAAGAACGATGTATAAAATTTTAATACTTCAAGTAACTACACGGACTGCTTTTTTTTTAGTTTTGTTTTGTTTAGATATCGATCACATCTGCGGAATTTCGCTAGCTAATAACTAATTTAATTTGAACCTGTATAAGTGAATATAACCTACAGGGTGTTTCGGAAAGGGTCTATCAATACAAACGGGTTGAAGAGTGTATCTGGTCTAGAATCTCTGTACAAAATTTCATCTCAAAAGCAGTAACTTTGAAAATGCTTAATATTTTTTTATTTCAATAGTTTATTAAATTGAAATCATAACAAACGTGTCACCGCACTACGAGGGTCATTATCCATTATCTGTAGTGTGTCTGTGCGCCTAGTACACGCATATCACGCCGCCGCGCGCCAGTGCAGCGCCGTGATGTCGAAATAAAAAAATATTAAGCATTTTCAAAGTTAATGCTTTTGAGCTGAAATTTTGTACAGAGATTCTAGACCAGATACACTCTTCAACCCGTTTGTATTGATATACCCTTTCCGTAACACCCTGTATAATAAGTGTAGGTCTGTAGTAGTACCTAAACAATTCAAAGTAAGTATCTAACCATGAAATATTTAATCTTAGATGGAGAAAGAGATTTCTCTTTCAAACAAGTACCGAATTAAATGGGATCTCTTAAATACTTGCGAAATAACTGAACAGGTAGGCCTCGGCATTGATCAAACGACTTTGTTTCTAGGCGTGAAAGAGAAGCGACAAAGTGATTAAATTCAACGAATGTTTTGTCGTATTACAGCGAGGGATGGCTTGACTGTTTAGTCGTGATTTTTTTTTAATTTATTTGTTCTAAATCTTTAGGTATTGACAATAACATAAACATAGTCTGTTGGTCTCGTTTTTAACAATGGGTTGCAAACGTTGACATTTTTGGTATAACTTAATTATATGAAACTATAATAAATATAGCTACAGTCGAAAAATTCACATTTTACAAAAAGTCATTTTTGCAAACGTGAGGTTTCTACTTATGTAGGTATATACACTCTTTTATGTTGGTCCTTCCTTCAATATTTACGAGAATTCGAGAGTATGGACAACTGGACACCTATAGACAAAACAACAACGGACCTTCGGGGGCTCCGGGTGTCCATAGTTTCATAGTAGGTAGGTACCTACACAACACAACTAAGACGCATTATCTACTACTAAGTAGCATAAGTACCTACCTAGAGCTATTTATTAGCTCATAAACATGTGTGACTGTCTTATTGTGTTCGCAATTTTTCAATGAAATGCGAAAACCAAAGCTTTCGTTGTTTAGGTAAGTACTAGGTGTTAAATAGGTCATCATTTCAGCCGAAAAATGGACATAGGCCTCCTAAAATAGGTACCTAATATTAATCTGTCAAACTCCGCTAATGAGACACAATTGATTTTCTATTGTTTCGTCGCCGATCGGCGAACCGCGTCGCTTGACCGGTTAAAGATAGATCTACGACGTAACAGAACTATGAAATAAAAGTTGAAGCAACTGGAAATAAAGTGCAAAGTTTTAGAAAGGAAATCGGTATTTTCTCAGTAATCATTGAACACATTTTGATCGGTAATGTACCAAAGATAAGGATCCTGGATAAGAAGCTTGGAGATGAAAAGTTTAATATTTACCTAAACAATAATGTAGGTGGGCACACTGGGTAGGTTTTTGCACTGCCAGAGTACGGTACAAGTTCAAGATTCTGTTTCATATAACTTGGTTAAAATTAGAATTCCTTGTATTTATATAGGAAAGAAAATTTTAAGTAGGTAAGGAAGTTTTTGGGATGCATGAAGAAGCCTCCTCGTGAGCGCAGTATGTTCCGCCAGTTACTCAACTGAACCGAGCGCTCGGCGCATCCTGAACAGTCACACCCAACACCTTATTTGACTGGCCATTTCTTCCCTTGCGGTGGTAGGGCTAACGCCCGCCTGGTTTGCGACCACCCCCTCCCACCGGAGTCCGGCGTCAAGCAGCCTGCTGTGTTTCGTCGATGCGTGGGAGTTCCAGTGCCTTAGGCATCTTCTGGGCACGCTCGTTCCATCATAGGCCTCATCCATCGCTTTCCATCAGGCGTGATCGAAGTCAAGAGCGGGCCGATTCAGGAAAAAAAAAGGAAGTAATTTGTTTAACGATAAAAAAGTAGGTACTTGGAAAGAGGTGGCTTAAAAGCATTGATTGTGTTCAATTATCGTAATCTCATTGGATTTTTTGGCAAGTCATCATCATGCTCGTCTAACCGCTACCTCGTCGTCGCGCTATTTATTTAGGGTCTGTCTAGCCGCTATATCTCTATCAGTATCAGCCTTCTTTGTTTGATTACTTCTATGCATTTTATCTTCCAAACATTATAGCTATCTATCTTGTCTTTGGTTTGAGTTTTGACCCTGGTAAGTTTATTTCGTGGTCAGTCCTATGCGCAAAATTTGAACGTTATCGCGTCACTTCAAAATTCGAACGCTATCGAGGCCGGAATCCGGAGTAGAATGAGGTTCGAATTACAGAGTAATAGATAAGTACTTAGGTAGGTACAGACCTCTTTTAATAAATACCTATTCCTACATACAATAATATTTACAGTTGGTATTCTGTTTAATTGTATACAGGGTGAAATTGAACACATGCGACAAATCGAAATGGGAGATTGTACTCGTCATTATGAACAACTTTTACTATGGGACCAAACCTGAAATCGCGAAAATAAAATCAGCTGTTCCCTACATTTATGTTCGCATAACTCGCCGAAATGTAGGGAACAGCTGATTTTTTTTTCGCGATTTCAGGTTTGGTCCCATAGTAAAAGTTGTTCATAATGATGAGTATAATCTCCCATTTCGATTTGTCGCATGTGTTCAATTTCACCCTGTAGGAACGTGTATGTGTGTTTTATGCTTTATTTTACTCATATAAAGAAATTAAAGCTTTTCACTTTTCAAAAAATGCGAGTTTCAAAAATATTCAGTAGAACAAATTCAGTAAAATTGTTCCTTTTTTAGGAGCATGCAGCGCCGATACCAAACGAAATAACAAGTCAAAAAACAGAGTAATTCCTGGGAATTCAGTGTGCTTTACATTTCAATCAACGAGATATTTGAGTCGTACAGTTTTTTAGTTCAGTCGTACATGTCACTTTTAACGAACGCTAAGGAGAATATGGTTTTCGTTCGCTTCTTTATTGCATTCATATGCGGTTTCAGATATTTCACCTCTCTGTAATGAAATTAAATAAGTAGTTTATTCTGTATATAGGATATCGGAATCACTTTTACAAGTCACATTTTTATTGTTTAATTTATTCATTCCCTCTTAATGGCAATGGCGGTATGAGCTGGACTCCTTCAACAAGAACTGATCCTTAGCAGCTTTAAAGAGACAGAAGTGGAAAGAGAGTAGAGGCCTTTGCCATGCGTGGGGCATCACAGGCTTTTAATAATAATAATATTCTGCCCCACTGCTGGGCAAAGGCCCAGTCCCAGTCCTTCCAGGAATTAATTTCCCGCGCCAGCTATGTCACATTTAAAAAATATAGATGGAGTCAACATTTCCTACTTAACTACTTACCCCTGAAAAGTAATGGCGAATGAAACTCAAGGCTGAAAGTCTCTATGCTCCATGATAATATATTTTTTTCCCATCGCCAAAAGACTCAAAGATGAAGCTCGACCTTAACCAACCTGGCGGCAAGGTCGTTAAAAGATGCCTATCCATAGATATAATTACCCATCTCTCCACTAGTCCAATGCTTGCTCTAGGACGCATATCCGGTAGGCTCTTAAATCCTTACCTATCCTTCGGGCACGTCTTCCCTACGATTACCGCGCCCCCCAGTCTATTCCTTGATATGCAATCATAGATATATGAAAGAATTTCTATGTATGCAATGGTCGCTGTAGCACCATGAACATGAGGCTACAGGAGCTAGTGCGAATCTTGGGGTTCATTCGATTAATCGAATCTGGTTTAACCACGCTGGGATCGGTGCAATTCATTCATTCATTCAAAATGGCATCACTAATTAATGAATCATAAATGGGATGAATTAGATTTAATGTCATCATTCATCGGAAACCGCAACAAATAAAGAGGCGAGCTTCGATAAACAGTCACAATACTTTAATATGCATAACGACCCTCGCGTCCCTGAAATTAGCCCCATTTTAACGTACATCGCTTCAGTTGTTTGAAAGAGCTTCTTCAATTCACGTACAAATCTTACAATGAACATCGAACTGTAGAATATATCGGGGATTACATGCAAAGGTCACTAGATACTGGCTGTATGTATTAACAAGATACCAAGAAGGTTCTACACGCGAAGCAATACACAGAATAATTTAGTCCTAGGCACGTTCTGCAGAATGTAATGCCAGGCTGCAATATTTTCCGATGCTCTAGACTAGATTCATATTAAAACTCACTATTCGAAAGGGTTTCACACTAAAAGGGTTCCCATATTATACGAATGGCGTAAAACTAGTCGTAAACGGTAAACACTACGAGCGGAGTAATGGTAAGGTCATAGCGAAAATTTCTCGTGAACGAAGATGTTTCGTGGTAAAGGAATATTTCCCGTAGGTAGAGTGAGGGTGATGGCGGGGAGTGGAGGGGCGGTGCGGGGGAGGGACGCCTAGGGTGGATGTTTGGAGTGTTGTTCCCTGTAAACGTCAAGAGCGATCACCGTCGGAATGAAACTGAAGATAGATTTGAGGTAAACCCGGTGTAAAAACCAGAAATAATCGGTAATGACCAGTTTTTGTCGCCTCGCTTCTGACTTACTTATCTTGTTATGCCTAACGAAAGTGTTTTTATGCGTTTGGGCAAAGAAAAAGTAAAGTAAAAATAATAGACATTGTCTTAGCCAAACTAAAAGTCTTTGAAAAACTTTTTCTGATACATATACACCTATATATGTATACATGTCCATATAAATATTCGGGACCATGTTGTGCTCCATGTACCATAATATCTCATTTATATGTGCCCGCATAAAGATGTAAGTAGGTAGGTACTCTAGGTACACACGGTGACATATCAAGCTATGCATTGCCAGTTTTAGCTGACCTCTCATTGTACGCTTTTCGTACAATGAGAAGTCGACTTATAAATACTGGAAATGTACAACTTCAGCTTGTGTTAGGTCGTCGTGAGTACCAAGGCTATGTAATGGACGATTTATTTATTTAAAAAATAATATTAATGGTGCTCCCTCTCTGATTCTAAGTAGGTACATTACAATAGATTAACGCACACACTTCTATCCTTCATCGAATGTAAATCTGTGAAAGAAGTGCCCTTCAAGAATCAACCAATTTGTAATTTTTCATGTGTACGTGTAAACACGAATCGTGTGTGCGTTAATCTATTGTAATGTACCTACTTAGAATCAGAGAGTTCGTAATGTAATAAGACGTTCTTGTCTAAATTCATTAATTTAAACAAAGTGCTTCTTATTACGAACTCAACTCTATTTTAGGACCATTTCCTACAAATAGAGTTTCCGTTGGGATATGTTTAAATTCTAGAGCAATTAATTTAACAATTGTAATAAGACACTAGCGACCCGCCCCCGCTTCGCACGTTTTATACGACTTGACAAAACATCGATAATTCTTTATCATAATTAGATAAGCAAATGTAAGTATTGTACACATAAACCTTGCGGAATAAATTCTCATCAGGATGTTGAAAACCGCATCAAAACTTTGTTCTTCTAAACTGCGCTGCTGTATCTATCTAGATATGAAAAGCGACTTTAATTTATATTTATTTATTTTATTATGTATGTAGACACAGTAAAATATACAGGGATACGACATAATTATGGGGTATTCCTCGAAACGCACTAAATGAAACGTACCAAATTCAGGTTCGTAAAGGAAATCAAAATAAAAATGCATTAAGGATTCGTAATAAATGATATCGATAGACATTTTAAAATTCAACTATCCTAATTGTTTATTTATTAAAACTACCAGTTTTTCTCTTGACAGTTCATTTTGTTTATATGTATGTATGTATGTATCTATCTATGTATTATTATTTATCCCGTATGTTGCACCTGCCATGTTTTGTCTCTGCATCATCCTAAGGTTGACTGGTAGAAAATGCCTCAGGCATTAAGTCCGCCTTTGTACAGAATTTTTTTGCTTGTACATAAAGTTTTGATAAATCTATACTTATAATAAATCTGTAGAGAGGTCAATTCTGTACATGAAATATATTTTCAAAATAACTATCAGGGGGTGATTAGTGATCGATACTGATGCCAAAAATGCAATCAGTAAAATTTTTGTCTGTCTGTCTGTCCGTCTGTCTGTCTGTCTGTCTGTCTGTATGTATGTTCCTTATAGAAACAAAAACTACTCGACGGATTTTAACGAAACTTGGTACAATTATTCTTCATACTCCTGGGCAGGTTATAGTATACTTTTCATCACGCTACAATCAATAGGAGCAGAGTAGTGAAGAGAAATGTTGGGAAAACGGGAGAAGTTACTCCATTTTTTAAGCTTCCGTCGCGTGTGCAGCCTTAATGGTTAAAGTTACATAGAAATCATGTATGACGGAAATATTTTACATAAAATTGTCTAAAAAATATCCCGCAACAGCATATGTCTATCTTTTATGGTTGACTCACAATAAAATGTGTAACTCCTGATAGCTTAGCAGTTCGGAGCATTCTGATTATATTTTTTTACTCTTACGTTTATAATACTTTCACTCATCCCTAATTTAAAAAAAGTTAACATTATTACCTATTCAATAAAAAAAGAATCATAGAAATCGGTATAGAAACACCAAACTTATACATGAAATAAGCCATCGCGCCTTTCCTTTTTTCTATATTCCTTTGTTCTATAAACTTAAAAATTGGCCCGAATACTTATTTATCTAAATTAATTATAAAGATCATACCTACCAACATACATTTTCGAAACTTTTAGAGGAAAGTACGAATTTCGCGCGGACGAAGTCGCGGGCAGAAGCTAGTAATGAATAAATTATAACATAACCTCGATAACTATGCAAGTACGCACCCGTGTCTAAATTTCTAATTCGAATTTCGTTTCGCTACACAGTTTTTTTTTTAACAATATGGCGTCTTAAAAATGAATATCCGTCGTAATTTAGAAAGTTGGGAGCTTTAATCCCGTGACTCCTGATCAAAAATTAATCTGATGCGGTTACTGTGGGGTTATACGACCTGTCTGCTTTGTTTGTCATCGTTCTGACTAGATTTTAGTCTGAATTATTGAGTGGAACACGGAACATGTTCATCACAACTTAATGGTTCGTGTTGACGTATTTTTAACTTTCTTTTGCTTCATTTACGGAATGAAAATGAAAAGGTTTGGTGAAAAAAAATTGTCTTTGGAAAATAAAAAAAAAAACGTTGCCTAGACCGATGATACAATGAGCCACTGATGAGTTATGGCGTGATGGAGTAATTATTTTTAACATTGATCGTAAAGGTCAATTTGTTAAAAATGCATTCAGTATCGCTTATCGTAGGGACGTGGGTAAGCAAGTCCTGCAATTTAAGCCAAAAGCTTTTCAATTTAAATGTGCCACCTTTTGTGTTTTTTTGTTTACGCACTCCACACATGATCATTTTGTAAATATCAGTAAGTGCCAAGAGTTTTTCAATAGACTGCTTTTAACAGTTTTTATAAAAGTAAGTACGTAAATTATTTCAAACTAATTAGCCAAATTGCATTTTCTAAGGCCCGCCGCTGATTGCAATTTTTTGTCACCGTGATTTATTATTACTGTCACCTGCCGTCACCCACGATGCGCTCACTGAATCTGTTCTTGGGTAACAAATCGCGTTCATTTTTGTAATGGACTTCAACGAGGTTGCCGTGATTTGTGCTCTTGAAATCAATGTATCAATATTTGTTTTTTTTTTTAATTGATATTGTTTAAGCTATTATTGAACACTATTTTAGTATAAATACTATCTGAAAATGATGTAGAAGTTCGAAGATATTCAGACTTGTTTTCAGCAGAAAATTGAATTAGGTCCAGTAATTTTTTCTTTGTTTATAAGGCATGTAAGAAAAATGTATTCTATTATTATCAAAGTATATGATATTTGTGATAAGAAAAAAATTGTTTTGATGGATCATATTCAACAGAATCGGCAAATTAGAGCTCTTAAATCAGCTCTCCATGAGTTTTTGCCTAAACATGCATCAGGAGAACGATTATTTCTAAATAAATAGACAAATAATTAAAAAATCGCTTTATTATTATTGTAGAAGAGAAAACGAGCTATCTTCACCAATTAATTGCTATTTATACCAACCGAACAATAGTATTCAATTTCAACGAGGAAATCATGCATCTACGCGCATTTTTGTAAGAGGCCTCTTAAATAGCATACGTCTACTCCGAACGCGCGGCGCCGGCCGAGTGACAAAAAGTCACCAGTGAGCGGACTCCCATAGTAATATACAGGGCGAGTGACAGTCACGTCACTCCGGTGTTGCCTGCCGCTGCAACTATTTGTCACCGTATTATCACGTCACCATAATGAGCGCACTCAATATAGTTTTCATTGCACTTGACTAAGTGACAAAAAGTCATGTCGACAAAAAATTTCAATCAGCGGCGGGCCTAAATACGCTACGTGCTCCGAAAAGCTTTTTCATCCGACAGAAAGGGGACAACAAAAGTCTTGGCGCATTCCGTTGTCTGTTTATATGTGCGTTCATCTTCCAAATACCAATTATACTGAGTTGGTTGCGGTTATAATAAGAGAATGTATGTGTAAGAATGTATAACGTAAATGTTTTCCTAAATTAAGTTAATTTCAATGTAAACAACGACATCATTGTTTGAAAATTCCTGTTTGAAATTATGGTTGAGACTGTCGGTTTTATTTATAGGCCTGCTTATAATACTCATTTGTAGGCAGTAGGAACAATGCCTTTGCATGGTTACCATCTGTTAATGGTATGTATTTTGTATTTTTTATTCGTAATGACATGACATATGTATAATTCAAAAATTGAATTTCGAATCAATACGATCTATGTCTTGTGTAGAAATAATGCTAACGGAACGCAAAACTGTTTTGGAATGGCGTGCCCTAATGCCAAGTAAAAACGGATACTTACATACCCATTTACAATTTATGAACAGTTCTACAAAGTTTATCTTGCTTTGACCGGATTTTTGTCCATATCAAAAAGAATAGGTGCCTAGCTGAAAATAATTCTCCGATTATCCGGCTGAAATAAATAAGTTAGCGTTCACATGACGAGGGTTGCCGAAAAATTCTGTTTTTGTCTGGCACGCCCCTAACATGGGTGTTGCCTGCAAGCGTATGAGTGTGTATGGAACAATTTATTTACTTTTATTGGTTTGACGAAAATGTATTGTTGCGGATGAACCAATGCCCTGAAAACAGCAGCTTAGGAGGGTAGACTCTAGTTTAGAGTGTTATGAATCCGTCACAACAAATTATAACAATTAACAAATTATGGGTGATTTAATTCATTACGTGACGGATTAAATAAACCAAGATCCATTGGCAACAAACAAAGCTGTCTGTTTCTGACAGCCTACCCGTCAAGCAAAGTCGGTTTTTCTGTTAGGAAACGTAGCCCGGGATCGTATTGTTCGAGGTGTTCAATAAATAGCGATAGGGTCGCCCCCTCCACAATGGGGCTCAATACTGTCCCTTAGTAAAGTGTACATGTATAGCTACGTCGTTTACATCTCTGTCAGTCGTTTGCCCGGGTTTGGCGGTAATTTAACATTCTTTTAAATGTTAAGAAACAAAAGAAAAACAACTTTTCTTTCCTGTGTTCGCGGCGATGTCTAGACAACGGCTCATTTTTTGAATTGCTCGACTAAGCGGTTACTTGGGAACTGAAATTAGCAAGGTTTTAGAGGGAGAGTTGAAACGTTTTTCTTGGTTTTAGAAATATTGCACTAGAATATGGACTTTCAGTAGTTTTTGTTAAAATTCTGCTTAATTTTTTAATTGCAAAGTGGGCCATCTCTTGACCTTGATCTCGCCTACTGGAAATCGATGGACGAGGTCTATAATGGAACTAGCGTGCCCAGAAGATGCCTATTCACTCTTGCTTTAAAGGCTGACGGGTTATAAGTACGTGGAAGGGAACACAAGACGTAAATTTCAATCAAGTTCAAATTCCTACAATTATATAGCTATTATTATGTACCTATCTATCCCTTAATAATTGGGGTGCAGAGATCACTCGTGTTAAATATAAGGAAGTAACATTCAGCTGCATGCAGTGGCGTGCATTGATTTACAGAATAGGTAGGCACTAGGCCAGGTCTAGTCTAGGCAAACGCGGCCACTAATCAGAAAATAAAAGTATTTGAGTAGGCATGCCTACTTAAGGGTGACAAATTGCGAAGGTCGAACGTCATGGTATTACGCGTGAGACGTACGTATTATAAATTTTGTCGTATTAACTTGAACGAGTAAAGACCAATGACAATGTGCGAATAGTACGGGAGACGCGGGAGCCGAGTAGGCCGTCTGGCGACTGCCTACTGCCGCGCGTGTTTGTATGAAGATTTTGCTTTATGTTAGGTATGATAATTTAGTGAGTTTCTTAATTGTGGGGCACACACTAAAATGTAATTGACAGGCTTATGTTGATATATCGAGGTAAGCACTGCTTATATGCCTATATGCAATGCACGCCACTGGCTGCATGGATCACACCGGAATAAATCATCTGTTTGTAGGTATTGGACGCTGATTCCAATGGAATGCAGCTGATGATGATCTCCGGTAAAGACTGTTTGGCCAGATAATTTAACGATTGTTGTGTGTTGAAATTGAGACTCGTCTCCCTGTCAATCATGCATAGAGGAGAGTAGAGTTTAGTTTAAAACATAGCCCTTCCTAACATTATGTTATTTATTTAACATAAGTACAATTAGGTATGTAGCGGTAGCTACAACGCCACATGCGAACAACGCGTCACACTGACGTCACGCAAATCCTGCATCTCGCAAGCAGAGTTTACCGCGCAACTAGCATAGATACAACAGCCCGACATGAATCATTGGGCAGTTGCCCGCCAGACACAATACCCGTAGTCGGAGGATCCTCCCTTTTCTATAGAGTACGAGTGAACTTCACACCCTGTTCTTCATACCTCTATAGGTATAATGGCAATGAAAAGTGCGCTAAGACGCCAGAGGGCGTACAAATGTTTGTAATTAAGTCATCAAGCCAGCCAAGTCTCAATAATTAAATAAAATGAGCCTGGACAGTAAAAAAGCAGTTATAAAGAATCACACATTTCACGATAAAAATTAATTCATAATAATAGCAATGGAAATCAATGTCAATAAAAATAGAAAAAATAAAATTTTAAAAATTCAATCAATGTAATCTACATAAATTGTTATTAAAAAAAAATGCCTTTGCTAATACACAGACTGAAAACAAATCAAATTATTAAACAAAAAATATTTTAATATACAATACTACATTTTATATTAGGTTTTTCAGTCTTAGACTGAAAAACTAGTTAGCCATCATAATATTATTACGATTTACTATTGGGTCTCGATCGATAACTTAATTTATAAAATCTAAGGTTTCTCACGTTTCTACCGGACTGCTTTTTTAAGCATCAATTTCCAAGCATTTCCGAGTATTGGATATAAATTCATAACTCACTCAGCCGTCGCGTCGTCTGCGGAGTTAACCTTATTTTCGAACAAAATTGAATTATTGTTTTAATAAAATAGGGCTAGACAAGACAAATATTTCTGGCTAGAGCAAAACCTTATATAGTACTTTCAGAGTTTATCGTGGAGCAATTGACGTACTACAAAGACGATCGTGAGAAAACTGTTACTGATAGCCTGCATCATCATAATAGGCAAAGGCCTCTCCCCATGACTTCCAGCTCTTTCGATTCAGGGCTAAAGTGGACCACTGGTCGTTTGTTCTGTCCAGCTCGTCCCACCATCTTCTACGGGGTCTGCCGGGACGCTTTCAAGCTGTGTCAGGGCTCCATGTGGTGGTTATTTTGGCCCACAGCTCATTGGGCAAACGGCACACGTGACAGCCCAGTCCCACTTCAGCTTCGCGGCTTTTTGAGCAACGTCAGTAAGGACTTCCAAATATTATGATAATCTGAAACTGCCAACATTGAATAAGCGTGGTGATCGATTCTCGTGCCCTCTCTGTATGAGAAGAGATCTTTAGTCTTTCTGTGGTAAGTAATTACATACCTATAGATAACATTACTTAATGTATTTCTCATAGGTACCTACTTAAATATGAGCTAATCCAACAGAATTGAATGATGAAGGTGCCACTAGTCGATATTTTTTTCATACTAATTTCGGGAGGGTATTACTCCACTGTTTGACATTGTAGATCCAAAGTTAAACGTGATATCGTTTTATCTTATTCTTAATTGTGTCTGTACTGAAACAGAATAGTAAAATAAAAAGTCATTAAAAAGTTATGAGCCAACAAAGAATCGTTTTTCTTGTTAATTTTAACGTAACTTTGGGTGTAAATAAGTAATAAAAAAGTGTAAAATCTTCAAAACAAAGTTAGTGCCGACAAAGCTCAATTATCGAAGTGTTCAATAAGCTTTACTTTTAATTGATTTATGCAGTGGTTTTTTCATAATTTCGATTTTCCAAAGGACTTTTCGTATTTTTTTACGCGCGTCTTAGTTCGGAACAGTGTTTGTATGCGTGCGAACTAGACGTTTTGCGTTTAAACTAACGTCTAACTGCTCATCGTTGATACTATCTTTGTCGGCCACGATGCCAGGTGAGACAGCGTGCTTTTTGACCATGCCCACCAGCGAGTTCGAGCTCGCGACTAGTTCCACCTTAAATCGCAGAAATGCAGAGCTTTTCCGTTTTTAATCAGTTTATAGAATTACTGCAGTTTGGCGCAGAATATCAGAATTTTATAATTCATATCTACTTTTACCCTAACCTTAGATCACACCTTAGATTAAAGATACAACTGACTGAGGAGTGAAGACCTCTACTAGACTTCATAAATGTATAGTATATCGCTCATTTTGAGAAACATCGACGTAAATGTATTTTTTTCCCTAAATACAATACAAAAAATACAAAAATTAAATAATTACGTAGACGTAAAAAAAAGTACCAGTTACGTCCATGTTTCTCCAAATGAGCGATATGTTCTTTATTAATAGGTATATAATAATGGAATTTGTGGAGATATATCTATACTAGTTATATAACCCCAGTCTTACCATTGGGGTATCGTATTACCCAGTAACTGGGTTGTGGAGGTCAGATAGGCAGTCGCTCCATGTAAAATACTGGTATTCAGCTGCATCCGGTTAAACTGGAAGCCGACCCCAACATAGTTGGGAAAAGGCTAGGCAGATGATGATGATATACTAGTTATATTAAGTTGACAGGTATTTTAAACAACATTTTGTAATTTGTGGGACATCTGGAGTCTAAATTAAGCCTAGGTCTGGTCTGAGGTCTAGGTTCTTTTGCAAATTATTTTCCTTGCTGAACGATTTGATAAGGGCTGAATCTTGCCCTATTGTAAGTTTTGTAGTACTTACTTATAACATACACCAACACTAGGCCGCGACTAAGTGTAACGCCTAAAAATTATTGCACTGTTGGATTTTCAACCCTCGACGCTGAGCCGAACGTTGAAAATCCAACTTTTGTTTAGGAATTATCCTAGTGTAAGTGAAAACAGTATTGTAAGTTTGTAACTTATTCAAAGCATCTGTGATTCGTTCAACAGTTCGTTCATTGTAGTGTTCGGTAGGGGAGCCATATTAAATCGTGAAATCACTAAATAAGTCAACAGATGCCTTAATGCACACGTTGGTTTCATTGAAATCTGATGCTACAATGTGAGAGCGTTTTTCATATACTTATTTAACTAGCTTCTGCTCGCGACTCACCCTCTTAGGGCTGGAATTTCGAAAAACCCTTTCTTGGTGAATACCTACTCTTCACAAAGAACACACCCTCCAAATTTCAAGTCTCTAGGACCAGCGGTTTATGCTGTGCGTTTATATAGGTATCAGTCAGTCAGGACTGAGTTTTATAGATTTAAAGTAGTACCTAAATTGGGTTTTATTGGTGTGTTGATTAGATATAGGTTGACATAGTAGGTAGATAGATATAGGTAGGTATAACCTACATAATAATACCTAATGATGATATTATGACTGCGTCAGTGAGCGGAGTTCGCGCATCTGAATTTTGGGCTGTTTGCCGTCGATACGCTAAGCAGAACATTTACCTAATTGTAATGCGCAGTAAAGTAAGTCTAACAAATGATGTGAAATGAAATTGTTTATTTTGTATATTGGAATCACTTTTACAAATTATTATTATTATTTTTTTGATTTTACTTATCTCGGGACCATGGGGTCCCGCGGGGCAATTGCGTAAAACTTTATCAATCGGAATCGGTATCATTTTGACACTTCAACAACATTCATTGCGTTATTTACCTACGTATTGAGCAGACAAATTTTTCAAAATTATGAAGCAATGGATTAGCAATTGACAACATTTAATATTTTTAACCTGCATGTATTATTGCGTTCTATAAAAGTAAATTCAAATCTAGGGCACCCATATTTTTTCGTTTTTCGAAATTATGTAATTTTCATTCATAATTTCAACTTTGAAATTCGGTGTATTCTAAAAAGATGTAAGCGCCAGATGACGTCATGCTTACGGTAGAATGGCGATATTACCTTTGCTTTACTGTGACCCGTCAAAAAAACTTTTAGATGTCACTTGCCTCAGTCGTTGTTTTGGTTCCTTCATTGGCGTATATTTTTCATTGGGATCCATTTTATTGGCGAAATATCAATCAAAAATTGATAATATTAACAGTAAGCAGCGTGTCGAGTTGATAGGAAAAAATATTGTTGAATTCAATTCAGTTTTTTAGTTGTTTTCTAGTTACACTTCTTAGGTGACATTGACATGTCTTTTTTGATGTAATGTTTTCAATCAAAGACATTGGAACTACCTCATTCCTCATTTATGTCATATGTGACGTCATATGTGACGTCATCACATGTTTTTTTTTATTTAAATTTTTTTTCTCACAAATTTAGAAATAAAATAAAAATATATTTGAACTCAGGATACGAAAATAAAGAAATAGTATTTTTGTTTTAAGGTCGTGTCAAGTTTGAAATGTTGTCAATTGGCTTCGAAATGATTCTGATTCCGATTGATAGTGTGTTACGCAATTAGGGTGCCGGTCCTTTGGAAGGCGTACGAGGGGCCGAAGCCAACTCGCAGAGGCCCCTTAGGAAATTTTAATGAAATTTTTTATTTATTTATTATTATGATAAAAAAAAAAACAAACCTCGATGGATTCGACATTTCCTATCTGTCTTTTGACAGTCCATATAAGCAAAAAAGAGGACAGAAAATAATGTTTTCACTTCTCATACTCGAATAGTTCGTCTTTATGTTGTACTTAGGCGACATAAAATCGCTTTTTATGTTCTAGTGCATAAAGTAAATTTTTTTTCTGAGACTAAGGTAATCAGGCCCAACAGCTACATGCGCAATAAAACTTAGCAGAATAAAGTAGTGATTTATTTCATTTTCTTTAATTTATACCACTTCCGTGTTTTCTATCGTTAATTTCATAAAATCAGGTAAAATAGTTGTCATTTATTATTTAAAAACGCAAAAAAACGTTTTCATGACTTGGCAGTATGAAGTACCAAAGTCGAATGACAAATGTTCAAATTAAAAAAAAAAACATTTAAAAAGTTTCGTAGCGGTATTATCTGTGGTGGCGGGAATTAGCTATGCTTTGCAACATTTTTGATTAATTATGTACTGTATATTTCATGCCTGTTTCATTTTCTCGCAATCGAAGTGAAAAGCAGAGTGTATAACTCAGGCATAAACGAGCCATTTTACCCCTCGACTTAACTATCCACCCTCGCCTGCGGCTCGGGTGGATATAAACGTCTCGGGGTAAAATAGCTTATTTTATGCCTTAGTTGTACAATCTACTATATTGTTATTCAAGGAAACTTAACAGACCTTTTATAAAAACGACAAGGATTCTCTTTAAGTTAAATAGGAGCATTCAAAGCAAATTCACAAAGATTACAAGATAATTTAGCGTAAATCTTCTCCGGTGTCATAAAAAAGCAACACGTTTGCGTCCAATGACAATACATTTTGTACCGCGTTCACAGGCGATGTTCAACACACGTCGCTTGTTGAGAAAATGAAGCTGCGACCTGTTGGCCGACCGGTCGGTCGACACATCGGCCAACTTGTTTGCTGACTCGCCGCACCGCAGCACGGCTTCGGGGAAATATCTTGTAAGGGTTAGGTTAACTAATTTGTTTGATTATGTGAGTTTTTGTATCATTTTGGATTTCTGATGTCGTGTAAGGTGTCTTGGTAAAGTGAGTGTCACTTTGCTTAATACGAATGAATTTCTCAAGTTTTAAGCGATTCCTGAAAAATAATCAATAATTATGGTAGTTTTAAACTGATATTTTGGTATCGTGCAAGAAAATACCATAATGTGATGTACAGTATACGTTAACGTTATCTATGTTTTTATCAGTCATGGCGATTTATGTTATTAGGTATATATCTAGATTAGGTAGTAACTTACCGATTTGTGGGTAAGTACTTACAATTCAAAATCGTACACAAACACTAACCTACTAGCTACTGTATTTAAATCAGTAACCTTTTAAAGCTTCTCATAACTTAGATTTAAACTACAAGTCTGAATAAAAATAAAAAACAATATTATGCGCCAAGCTGTTAAAAGCTTCCGCTATCCGCTACTAGATGGCGCTAGGTGTTAAACGCCGCCTCCATAAAATGATTATCGCCTCTTTTGTTTGATATTGTTGTGTACGTCTACATTTTTGTACTGGTAGGCTACTGCGTAGGTTTATAAGTTATTTCACATTTTCGTTCATACATACGTACATTTCGTTATTTTTACTTTTCGTATCAATGTTATTGCGCATTTTGAAGAGCAAAGTTGAATACAATGCCTGAATGCCTTCAAAAGTTTCTATACATAGGTTGTGTTTCCCTTAGCTACGCCAAACAATATTGGTGAACTTTGACATCGGCATTATCCATGTTTCGCCACTTTTTATAGTCCCAATGTGTATGGATCGGGTGTATTTTTCATCGGTACGGGTAGCAAATTACTCTCCGGGGCACTCACACTTTCCAAAATAAAATGTTTGATCACATGAGTCCGTAAAAAGTGGAAAAGTTGTTTAAATAAAGAGCATAATATAGAGTACTGTTCTGTCTGAAATTAAAACCAAAGTTTGACATAGACAAGACCCGTGGCAGCTGAAGCTCCATTATTTCTACAGCATGTAGGTATCAGAAAGGTGTCATCGAACTGAATAATACTCCATGGGACCAACAACGTAATCGCGAAAAAATTATCAACTGTCCCTACAAAACTTCAATAAGTAAGTACCTACTCGACCTAAATGTATGGGACGGCTGATTATTTATACGTTCGCGATTACGATGTTGGTCCCACGGAGACTTAGGTCAGCGTTACACTGGCGTAAATTGTGTTTTCTCTTTCTATCTGGGTAGAACTCAATAGATTATAAATGACTGGTTCAAAATATACTTAGCCTTTACAAAGAGCTGCTGAAAGTATTGGTTCGCCCATAGATAGATATAAGAAAGGGTTCGCCTATATGTAACTAGTAGGTACTTACCTTTATTTCATCCGCACAATCTTATTTAGTTAATAGTTGCGTTATTCTCCTGGATTGAAACACAGATTTTGATTAGTTTTTGGAATAATGGAAGACGGAATACTGTCATAATGGAATGTACAGTCAACAAAACAGATAAGTATGCAGGATCGTCGGATATAGTTGAAGTTTAGTAAGAAACCGATGGATGTTCTCGAGTAAAATTTAATTTTATAATAGAAAACAAACAGCTCATTTATCAAATTAAATTTCAGTCGACATCCATCGGTTTCTTACTAAACTTCAACTACACTGGTGGACAATAAAATTAGGCCACCTACCAAACTGGTTGTCGTCACTGTATTTTAAATTAAAAACGTTTTTAATATTATTTTTATTGAAAGTGTGTTAATACTTAAATGAAACAATGCATTTCTTAATTAAGAAACTTTATTTTTTAAGCAATATACAAGAAAAGTGAAAAATGAAGAAAAATTTAAAACGACTTCACACTGATTAAAAAAAATTAAAATGGTTTCGCTGATGTTAATTTTTCTTTAGTAAGAAGTATTGCCTCCTCTGGCTTTGATAACACATACCATCCTTTTGTTCATGGATTTTATCAACGTTTTAATGGTAGATTGGGGTATGTTTTGCCATTCCTCCAATAAAGCGGCTTTCAGCTGTTGCATGTTCTCCGGAGCTGGTTCTCGCTGTCTTACTCGCCGTTTTAGCTCGTCCCATAAATGTTCTATAGGATTAAGGTCTGGACTTCGTGCTGGCCAGTCCAGAACCTGGATCCCCACTTCTCGCAAGTAATCTCTAACGCACATCGCAGTGTGGGGGCGGGCATTATCGTGCATTAATTTAAATTCTTGACCGATAAATCCTGAGTATGGCACTACATACTCTTCAAGAATGTCAGTGATGTACGAATCAGCAGTCACAGTTCCTCTATCTACGATAACGAGCTCTGTACGGGCTTCTAAGCTTATACCTCCCCAGAACAAAACTGAACCACCTCCAAAGCTTACCCTTTCAGATATGGCACATTGTGCATATCGTTCTCCCGGTCTACGATATACTCTTTTGCGACCATCAGCACCATAAAGGCACATACGGGACTCATCAGAAAAGAGTACTTGCCCCCATTGTGCCAAAGTCCAGTCACGGTGTTCACGAGCAAAATGTAACCTTGCTACCTTATGAGCTGTGGTAAGTTTAGGACCTGTTGCGGGTCTGTATGGTTTTAAACCACGTTCTTTAAGGCGCCTTCTTATTGTCCTATCGCTTACAGCGACACCTCGGACATCTCTGAGCAGGTGTTGCAATTCTACTCCAGAACGATGACGATTTCTGAGGCTTGCTGACACTACAAATCGATCATCCCGTTCAGACGTCTTTCTTATTCGACCTGATCCAGGTCTTCTGATGTAGCCACCGGTTTCCAGATACCTTTTGTAGACATATTGAACCGTTGATCGACTAACTTCACATTGTCGAGCGACATTTCGCTGGCTCATTCCAGTTTGTAACAACGTTACGATTCGAACCACTTCTGCTTCGCGTAGATCCATATTTATCGGTGAAAAGGAAGTGGGACACACAGAACTTAAATCAGTAATACGAATTTAACGATAGTTTTAAATAGCGTCCTAGCGACAGGACATTAAACATAAAAGAATAAAAGTGTGGGTACCTAAAAATCTGATTAAATGACATTTGACACATTTTTACCTGATAATTTTATCAATATACCCTCTACTAAGATTGCAAATGAACGTTCAGAAACGTATTATTTATTTGAATTTTTAAACAGACCGTAATTAGTTAACAAATCGTAAAAATATGAGTGGCCTAATTTTTTTGTCCACCAGTGTATATCCGACGATCCTGCATACTTATCTCTTTTGTTGAGTGTACCTAGGTATACCTATTATATGTAATTTTTTGAGAATAATGTAGGTATGACTGCATAGGTGTGTGTGTGTCTTGTAAGAAGTAGATACTTACCTAGTAAGTCCTACGCGGAATTTTTTATTTTTTTATTCATTGATATTGTTTAAATGTTTTTAATCGGTTGAATGCCGTAACTGTGGAAACAGTGAAAAAGTCATTGTTTCTTGCGTGGATCGACGGTCGTAAATAAAATACGAAAGGTTAAAATAATGTAAATGGCTTCGGCCGTACGATTTAAAATAAATAATCTAGTTAATTAAATACATTATTACGATGAAAAAACCAATAGAGTGCAGGTAGGGGAAGATAAATCAGACCAAGTTGACACTAGTAAAGATTAAAACAAACACTATCTAATCGACGATGATGTTATGTTAGTTAGCACTATGCCATTAAGCAATCGTAATTACGTTTACTTTCTGCAACGAAAGGGAATTTTGTGTCAGACGTTAATCTCTTCCTGTAAGTTGTAAAAGACTTAAGAAAACTCAGCAAAAATGCTTATTGTGTGCGGTTTAGAAATCTGTCTCGAACACTGCAGTATTACAATATCTAATATCTTATTAGCTAGCGAGGGAACTGCTCAAGCGGCTGAATCCCTGGTAATCCTATCACGGAAATTGGTAACTGTTGGAAGATGGGTATCATTATGTCGTGTGTGTTTTTGTTGGGATATCCTTTGAATATTGGAAGGTGTACCAATTAATGAAAAAAGGACTTACCTTACCTATATCTACAAGCAACTAATATGCGGAGTAATTGAGTAATATACCAACAGTAGCGTCTGTAGCATTTTGACAGTTCAACAATATTCATTTCGTTATTTACGTGGTTTAGGAGACAAATGTTTCGAACATATGAAGCAATGGATTCTTCTTCTTCAAAATAATTTAGATTGTGATGGATAGTCTGTTACGCAAATAGGGTGCTTGTTTTCTAAAATCTTGAACGACAAGGTTTTCCTCACTTTTCCACATAATCCACCTAAACCACCACCACTAACACAACACCATAATAAACCTTTATATTTTTCTTTGCTGACCGTATTTTGTGCAGTATTGATCTTCTTTATAGTTAGGTAAGACTGAATTATAAACAACCATATTTGAAATGCTATATTATTTATTTCATTAATAATTTTTAACAAATAAAAATATTAACAAATAAAAATATTAAAAAATTATTATGAATACCTACATGAGTGACAGGTTTTAAAACGATCTTCGTAGTATAAACTTCAATTTAGGCATCAACACCGGTACAAAAGACAAAACAAAAATCTCAAAAAAAGTAAACTTTAGTGTTAGCGCAAAACAAAATACATATATTGATTTTTTTTAAGTATAATTTTGTCAATGGAAACCTGCATCGATGGTAGAGACGGTTACCTTTACCAAATCCGTTCTATATATAATATTGGGCACATATCCACTTACATCGCGTTACTGCTACCTATTCAAGATGTCTGTCAGTAATTTTATTATGAACCCCTCAGTGGACATAACATACTGGCCCATATCCGCCACTGTGTACACGTCAGACATCATTTCATTATCTCCTACCATCGCCACGGTGACGTCACTCGCCATATTTCACAGAATTTACACCAAAACTGAGAAAAATTGACATGTCACGGTATAGACCGCTTCACAGCATTTAAGTATTTAAAGTGAACCTTACGTAATTAAAATGGGGGCAACGTACAATGTACTTTATTTTATAGAAGATAAAGTCCAATATTTATTATAGGGTCTCCTGTGTCCCTTTCCAGTCAGGTAATAATAAAATAAGAGATTACATCTTTGCGTAAGCAACAATAGGGCTCCCTGTTATTTTACTGGGGTTGTTCGTACGCATGAAATTCAACCTTGCTTCTTTGTTTCAAGGTATAATTTCATGTGTGGATAAATAAATTTGATTATAACAAAGTTGGATTGCTGTGATAGGTAATCGGTAGTTTTAAAAGCGTTTAACCAGCGCCGGCCACCTGTTAGCTATGACTGTTGCACTTCACATGTTAATGTTGGACATGCATTAGAATTCGTGAAGTAACTTGTAAAATACAGTTTGTGTGCAAGTAGGTTTGATTAGCAGTTTTATTTGAGTTGGAGTGGAGTCCCATCCATGATTCATCTTCAAAAGCATTCTTTTTGTTTTCATTCTTGTCTCACTTTAGTTTCAGAAGTTTCCTTTTTTCAGGCTTTATATTTGACTAGCTGTGCCCCGCGGTTTCACCCGCGTAAGTATCGATCCCGTGGGAATATCGGGATAAAAAGTAGCCTATATGTTAATCCAGGGTGTCAGTTACCCCATACAAAGTTTTATCAAAATGAATCCAGTTGTTTGAGCGTGAAGAAGTAACAAACATATAAACACACACACTCACAAAGTTTCGCCTTTATAACATTAGTGTGATTAGTGTAATAATAGCTTCTGCTTGCGACTTGTGGGTGTTTGTGGGTGACTTTCAAGGGGGCAGTAGAAGACCCAGAAAAAATTATATATCCTATCGTACAACTATATAATATTCCATGTTTAAATATAATGTAATCGTGGCAATAGCTGTTTCAGATTCGCGACAGATTGTAAGTAAAACAAATTGGGGGCTCTAGAAAAAACATCTCACGAGTGTCGGTGGGCAAAATTATAAGGTTGAGAACTTATGTTCTAGTTCATCATCATCATCCTGCCCTTATCTCTATTTATTTCGGCACAACAAGTTTTTTTCTTCAATAAGTACTTCTCTATTAGTCGTCATCTCGGTAGTCAGCCCCTTTCTACTAGAAAGGGGGTGTGGACTGTGTGAAAGATGATATGTCTAGAAAGTTTCTAGACATATAATCTTTCACACAGTTCATCCATCGTATCTTTATTCTTCTATAATTAATGTTATTATATAATTAATGTACCCATGCAAAATATAAAACATTTTAAAAGAGGTGGAGTTTCTTGCCCATTCTTCTCCATACGAAAACTACCTTTTGGAAGGGGCGACTAGAATCAATTCTATTCTATTTTAAGGTAATTTTTGACGTTCAAAAGTGCCTTTTATGTGCCTATTTGAAATAAATGCTTTGACTTTTTTTGACTTTGACTTCGCCTACTCATATAGGCATATAGCATCCACATTCAAAACTTACATTTCTAGCTCTTCTTTCAAAATTGCATTTTCATAACGTACCTATCTGTGTTCTACGTTCATGTAATGATGACGTCACGTTCGATTCCGTTTGAGGTTAGTTTCGGTCTCGAAGCAACACATCGGAAGGTAATCTGCGGTCATCACAGTCAGTAGAGCGCTTATGATTGTCCTTGTTGCACGTGTAAGCGTGACAGATGTTGACCAAACCACTGTTCAATGATCTTCCGTTAATTATTACCTAGTATTCTAATTAACTGTCTATGGTCTAGTGGTCGCATGATTAAGTTGTGCAAACTGTTACTGGGTTCTTTCCATCTGGAATTTCTCAGTAGCACCCCGAAGTCTGGACTTGTGCCCAATTGATGGAAAATAGGCTCGCCCCCTATTACGTGGGACTTGAACATAACTGGCGAAATATGGATGTACTATACTTGCACCTCTGCCTAACGTTTCGCGGAATACATGCGTGATGTTATGTTATCCTAATTGGCTTTGAGTAGATAATCAAAATTGATTAGATAATTAAGATGCGTGAAGAAGCCTTCTCGTGTAGCGCAGTTGGTTCCGCCAGTTACTCAACTGAACCGAGCGCTCGGCGCATCCTGGACAGTCACACCCAACAACTTATATTACTGGCCAATTCTTCTCTTGCGGTAGTAGGGCTAACACCCTGTGTTTCGCCGATGCGTGGGAGTTCCAGTGCCTTAGGAATCTTCTGGGCACGCTCTTTCCGTCATATACCTCATCCATCGCTTTCCATCAGGCGTGATCGAGGTCAAGAGCAATAAAAAAATAAAATAAGAAAAACTTGCACTTGTAGTGTAGTAGGGGCTTTTAAATTAACATAGAGAGCCTGAAATAAGTTTGTTCAGACCCATATTCACCTATGACCAAAATATGTTCCTACAGATGACCAATCAACATGTGAACATACCCATTTTACGGCAGAATTTTTTTTTTTTGGATGGGTAGTCATCTAATGACTCCTCCCGCTCTGGGTGGAGCGGAAGGGAGTGTCAGACTCTTACTGTCTACGGCTGGAATTAGGTCTCTCTCGAATTGATCCACAACATCTGGCTCTCTGCCTTCTGCGTTCAGTCTGCCCCAGCCGCATTTTAAGGTGTTCGTCCGTTTTCGTATTACATTGTTCCCGTAAATACAGAATGTCCGTTTATTTCTTAAATTGTATTGGATTTTACAGTAATGAAAATTTATTAGGATAGAATTTATAAGGCTTTAACATTTTCAATCAAAGCGAACAGAAAACTTATAATACGTTATTTGCATGTCTCACCAGACTAGAATATAAAACTGTGTCAAAATCTTAGAAAGCCTTCGTTTTGTAAGCACTAGATTGTCTTGTTAAGATAATTGCGATTAATAAAAACTTCTTTGTGTTATTTATTTGGACATTTTATAAATTAGTCTAGGAGTTGTTCATGTTTTGTTTTTAAATATTAATAATCTATTCTAATATCTATACTAATAATAATGCTGGAGAGTTTGTTTGAACGCAATATTCTCTGGAACTTCTAGTCGGATTTGGAAAATTGTTTTAGCATTTGATAGCCCAATTCTTAAGGGAAGGGGAATTCGTGCGAATCGACTAATAAGCCAAAAAATCAAGGACCATAAATTATTTAAGTAGGTATCTAAAATCTCCTTGAAAAAAACCTTTGTCTAAGTAAAAAAGTGTGTCTTGATGATAAAAATCTGTTATAAACTAGTGATTAACTTAATTACTGTGACGGTCAAACTATGTATTAATTAATTTAAATAGGTTAGCTAGTGACTTTAATAAATTTACCTGTTTCAATCGTAATAAGAATTTATAGATAATTAGCATCGTAGGTATCTAAGATCTTGTTAACATTTTATTTCTATTAATCTTTTTTAATTAGTTTCGTAGTTACGTTGAGCTTGCCTTGTTTAATTTATTTTATAACGCATATTAATTTTTATAATTGGTACATAAATATTTGTTTTGAGTCTTATTTGTATTTTTTGTAACAGTTTACGTTGTTTTAAGTGGTTGACATATTGGGTAACTATGCGGGTAGTTTGGTGTGATGTGATATGCCGTGGTGTGCTGACTGCTGAGCTGTGGTGTGGTATGGATTGGTGTGGTCTAGTTAACAGAATTCATACATATTTTATTGCAGCCGAATTGGAATAAGTAGACTGCTGATTAAATAGGTACTGTTATTCTTTACTTAGAAAACTCGTAATTATCTATTGTTAGTGTTACTATGCTTGTAGATATGTCGCTAGTTTGCCTTAGTTAGTAAAAAAGCCAAAAAAAAACCTAGACCTGTACGTGACAAAACGCCTTCTAACTTATCAAAGCTTTAAGTTACAAAAACTCAAGTAAAGCATAACGCCATTCATGATGACCTATTAAACGCGTCGACACCAGTTCAAACGGTAACCAAATAAAAAATAACTTAGAAACGGATACGTCCCAAGAATGCACTGCGATAGTGATGTGAGTCATCCCATCAGTGACCACCACGAAGTTCTGACAGGACCCTCTCAATTAGACCCGCAAACAACCGAAAATCACCCTTATTGCTAAGTCATAAAGATCTCCCAAAGTGTCAAACTTCCCAAGTCTGTGTTTAGGCAAATGCAATGTTATATTTGCCGGCGCGGAACTCAATTTGGAGCGAGCTCAAAGGATTATAAACGCTATATGAAAGCCGTAGAGGTTATAAAAATAAATGCGCTCAAAAAATGACTGCATATACAAATTGGTATCATAACATAAGTTTAGACTACATTCCGACCGTAATGGTAAGCAGTGGCGTATTGTTCACAATGTGGCTTCTAAGCGTTTATAAATTAACAATTAGGCTTAGATCTAACACTTTGTAGCTACTACTCCAAATACATATATCTATGTACTATCATCATCTGCCTAGCCTTTTTCCAACTATGTTGGGGGTCGGCTTCCAGTCTAACCGGATGCAGCTGAATACCAGTATTTTACAAGGAGCGACTGCCTATCTGACCTCCAGAACCCAGTTACTGGGTATATAATACGATACCCCTTGGTAAGACTGGTTGTCAGATTTTCGGGCTTCTGACGACTCGTAATTATATGTAGGTACATACTATAAGTACTACAAATAAATACAATTCAAGTGTCTGCTTGCAATGTCAAAATAACAGCTTTTTGCTAAATGCATATGAAAGCATATAGGTACGGTACTTAAAAAAAAAAACAATTTTTTTTAATTATTGTCTGTCTGCCAGTTTGTTACGGCTAATCATCAAAACGGCTTTAACCGATTTTGATGAAATTTGGTATGGGGATAGTTTGAACCCTAGGGAAGGACATGGACTTTTTATCGACATACCACGCGGGCGAAGCCTTGGGCAGAAGCTAGTTATAAATAAATTAAAGCCGTTTCGGCAACTCTAGGTCTTGTAGGACGCCTAAAGAAAGTGAAGGACGCACCGAAATGTCAGGAGGCGAGTCGTTATAATTTTTGCCTTTCAAATCCTACAAGTCTCTCTTTATGCATATTTCGTAGGACGACGTAAACTATAATAACTTAGCTTCTTTGAATACATATTTCTGGAACGTTAGAGAATTTATGTGAAATATTATGAAGGACATTTTAATCGTGCATACCTCTTATACTTATTAAAATTATTACAAAAGGTTAGATTCTTTTAATTCGCTCTATTTATTTGAAAGGATAAATCAACATAAACATAATCAGCCTATAATGTTCCCACTGCTGGGACACAGGCCTGCTCTCTGTGAGAGGGAGTGGGCCGTAATCTACCACGCGGGCCCAGTGCGGGTTGGTAGATGTCACATGTCTTCAAATTTTTGGTTCTAGGACATGCCGGTTTCCTCACGATGTTGTTGTTGTTGTTTGTTGTTGTGAAGAATAAATCATTTATAGCTAAATGGAAAACAATATTAAATTAAATTAAACACTGGGTACTCATCTGCCTAGCCGTTTCCCAAGTATGTTGGGGTCGGTTTCCAGTCTATCCGGATGCAGCTGAATACCAGTATTTTACATGGAGCGACTGCCTATCTAACCTCCAAAACCCAGTTACTGGATAACGCGATACCCATTGGTAAGACTGGTTGTCAGACTTTCGGGCTTCTGACGACCCGTAATGATTGTCAATGATCCACCAACTGCTTAACGTGCTCTCCGAGGCATGGAGGGTCTTGGTATGTGAAGATGGTCAACCATCCACGGACCAACTGCGGCACGTAGCTTAACCTAATCGATCGACCTGTACGGCTGTTATTACTTAGCCACAAGCCCCCCCATGTTATTTTCTTACTGCATGAAATAAGAATATATTAATGTGTAACTGTTATATTTTGTGAATAAATGGCTATATTATTTATTTGTTTTTGACGTATCTCGGCACCCTTCCGGACCTTTGGAAGGCGTACGAGGGGTCAAAGCCAACTCGCAGAGGCCCCTTAGACAATTTTAAGTGTTGAGGGTTGAGGCACCAACCGACGATTATCCTTGTATGTACTATTAGCAGCGCCCCGCGGTTTCACCCGCATAAGTCTCGATCCCGTGGGAATACCGGGATAAAAACTATCATATATGTCCTTTCCCGGGACTCAAGCTAACTCTATACCAAATTTCATCTAAATCGGTTCAGCGGTTTAAGCTGTCGCGTTATTACTTATACAATGACGGTCTTTTTGAGCAAGAGGAGTGAAAAATTACACATATTTCCGTGTTTATTTCCGTGATCGGTTTAGTGGTTTAGGCACAAATAAATAAATAACATGTGAAATTTCAGGATGATTCCTGAAATTTTGCATAGGTGTACGTTGCCAGGTGTACAGAAACGGACATAGGGTACCTATCATCCCGAAAAAAAGTGCTGTTCCCGAGGAAAACAACAATAACGTTATTATGATAATAGATGGCGCCACGTGTCTATTGAACTTTGTCACATAATATAATTCTGAGGCGGTACGAAGTCCGCCGGGTCAGCTAGTTATTATAATAATTTTTAATGTAGATATTAGTGTTACCTTTGTTTATTTAATTTTTTTCGTTAGTTCTAATTTTCGCTAAAATCAGAAAACTAGCTCGACGAGTGAGTGCTACGTTGGGAACTTGATTTACTTTAATAAACGATAAATTAGTCTAGGTATACTTTTCTAATCTACAGTTTGACACTATCTCGCCACTAGAGGACATGGCATGAAATAAAAACCGAGCAAGTATTGTTTGGGGTATCTGAATACCGCTGTGGGGGAAGAGGGACCCCTTTGTCGTCCCCTATCGGAACTCTTGTTCGGCATATAGATACGTACATAATTGTTTCGATTCTCATGGTGTTGGGAAGAAATCGATAGTTTGCCTACTAGTATTTTTTTCTTGATAACCTACCGATTATCTACTTACCCCCTTACTAATAAACGTTGTATAGCGTCTGTATTGTTACACAACGCTTTGTCTTCTTCTTTCGAAAGTCAAACTACTGACGACTGAAAGAGAGAAATCAGTGTGTAACTATTCACCTGATATAATACGTTTATTAGTAAGGGATTAGGGATTACAAAAACTTACTTAGTTAGAATTTATAAAGTAGGTAATCTCCTTAATTAAGACATTTCTAACAAGGACAGAAAAAAAAGAGTTTCTAAAAACACAACTGTAGTCCTCAAAGGGTAAGAAGGGTAAGGCAGACGTGTATCTAATATAGTACACCCACGTTTCGCCTTTAGGTCAATAGCAAGAAAAAAAAAAACATGTCGTCGGTCGAATAACGAAAGGGCGTATCCAACAAAATTTTAGATTTTGAGATATTAGCACCATTGACATTTATAGGTCAAGTTTCAGTATGTCACGAAAAGGCGTAACCAAAACTGCAATGGAATTGCACTTATAAACCGTTGCGAAGAGCCCTATCTACTTTTCTTTCTAATCCAAAAAATCACGAAGGGACATATCGCTAGTTACGCCTGTTCATACATATTATGTTTTTTCACGAAAAGGCGTAACAAAATTTGGCGCGAGTGAAATCAAGACCTGTCGAAACTCGTTTCTGTCATTCGTCGCCGTGTAAATACTAAGCTGCAGTGTTTGTTTACGGGAGCTTAAAATAATTAATTTATCGTGTTAAAAGTGAATTTGTGCGCCGTTAAAAAGTTAATAGCCAGTGTTTTTTGTACAAGTCACAAGGTAAAGTAAGTTGTTTGATATATTATGCTGCATTTACATAATGCAGTAATGCTTTTATATCTAATAAATAACTGTGGATCTATAGAAGAAATCAGTTTGCGTTATTTTTGTTCCTTTCATGGCCAAAGCGAAGGCGATTCTGTCCATAGCGCGGTAGCATTTGCAATGGAACAAGCAGGATAAGTCTTTGTTCCCTGCCAATTGGAACCCATCATTCGATTGGCACGCAAAAAGCCATATGAGGTTAAATTCCTTGAATATGATGATTTTAAACATTTCAAAGAACTTGCATCAAAATTAAAGTTGCTAATGCTAAAAAAGGATGACCAGCAGCCTAATTGCGGAACGCCAAATCGTCAAATGATTCTGATCAGTTGGCTTCATTTCTATCACAATTGGCTTCATTTTACGATTTTCGAATTGCGAAACTCTAGTTTATTATGAAACCAATTATGAACGTTAAGGCCCTGCGCAGAAACTAGAGTTTCGCAATTCGAAAATCGTAAAATGAAGCCAATTGTGATAGAAATGAAGCCAACTGATCAGAATCATTTGACGATTTGGCGTTCCGCAATTAGGCTGCTGTGGTGAGCCATTTAAGTGGACAGATGTAATATAATTCCGAGTAGTCCGAAACAATCCAACTATATTGTTTTTTAAAACAAGTCACATGGAAACACAATACAGATCTATATCACTTAGGCGAGGAAACACACAATGGCTGAGGACAAACGTCGAACAATTAAACCAATCTTTGAATAAAATTTCAAAAGACAAATATGAAGACCTCATGAAAATGTGCAGTGGAGATACACCAATAAAAAGAAATAGTGAACATATTATTTATTATGAAAATCTTCCTCACGATTAAAATAAAAATAAAATGAACAGCAATATTAATTAAAACAGAATATTATTTAAGTTCTTGTACCTATTAATATTATTTTTGGTGATTCTTTTCAGTTATCTTTAAATAAAGTTATTTTTTTTATGCATACCGATGTTTTTAATTTCACTTAAACGAATACCTACCTGGGCGTAAGTAAAATTACTGATATTAGGGGTACATCACGAAAAGGCGTAAGTGAAACTTTTTTCAAAAAAATATAAATATCCTTATAATTAACTACAGTACACTGAAACTATGGTTAAATATATAATCAGTCTTAGCTACATATTTACATAAATATCATACCAAGCACATTAAATCATAAGACATAAAGTTATGACAGTACATGACGTGACGATTTCATAAAAATTACTCTGCTGTAAAATTTACCAAAACACAGATACGCCTTTTCGTGATTCGACCGACGATGTAGGTACATACAATATTGTTTGAACAAAATTCTGAACAATTTTTAAAAAGAAAATAAATACTTAGAGAAGTTTTTGAGATTAGTACCAAAGATAAGTTTTTACCATTTACTGCTTGAATTTCTAAATCTGTCCTATGTTTATTTATAGCCTAAAAAACCGTAATTTATCCTTTATTCAGGTTAGGTAAGGAAGCAGCTGGCACATTGGGCGTGGCAGTATGAATCCTAATACATAGAGGCACCGTCTCATCGCAGACTTGACATTTGATTAATTTATAGCTTTTTACGTCGTCGCCACATTAGGTCAAATATATTATTTTGTTCGTTATTAGGTTTAAATCTTCTTAAGCTTAACGCCATTTATCAGGTAATGCCTTAATTTCGGAGACGCTCGTGGCTATGTAATAACAGCCGCACGGGTCGATCGATCAGGTTAAGCTACGCTTGCCGCGGTTGGTCCTTGGATGGGTGACCATCTTTACATACCAAGACCCCTCCGTGTCTCGGAAAGCATGTTAAGTTATTGGTCCTGGCTGTCATTCGTGGATCTTTGACAGTCGTTTCTGGTCGTCAGAAGCCCGAAAGTCTGACAACCAGTCTTACCAAGGGGTTTCGTTACTTCGTATTACCCAGTCACTGGGTTGTGCAGGTCAGATAGGCAGTCGCTCCATGTAAAGTACTGGTACTCAGCTACATCCGGTTAGACTGGAAGCCGACCCCAACATAGTTGAGAAAAGACTAGGCCATGATGATGATGAGTTCTTGTTTTCTCCCACTTTTTTTTCAGGAAATAATATTGATCGGCCTTTATCGATGAAATCGGGTACTCGTAGTTTGGTATGAGCCGGAATAATTGAGACACACGCACACACATCACGCCATCTTCCCATGGGGGTACAAACAACGCCACCTGCTACCAACCTTACATACTCCTTTTGCTTCGTTCACGTTCATAAATCTGGTCGTACACGCACGCCAGTGCGGGAACTACGCAACTAACCTTTTTAAAGAACATCATCAATAAGGTCACTATACTTACCTCTAGGGCGTTTCCACTCACATCTGCCTTAAAAATACCTGATGAAACCTACTTGAACACCTGAATGATTTAATTTCTTCGCGTTCCAGTATGTATATATCTTTCAGATTCTAACAACCGATTTCAGAATCGAAACTCCTTTCTTTGTGCAAAAATCACACATAAAGTCAAAGTCAAAGCATTTATTTCAAATAGGCACTTAAAAGGCACTTTTGAACGTCAAAAATTATCTTAATTAAAATAGAATTGATTCTAGTCGCCCATTCCAAAAGGTAGTTTTCGTATGGAGAAGAATGGGCAAGAAACTCCACCGTTACTCTTTTAAAATGTTTTAGGTACAATATTTTGCATGGGTTTACATTATAATTAATGTAAACCACCTTTATTTTAGGTGCATCGTCCTCACATGTTATTATACGAGTATAATTATAATAACGTGTGAGGACGTTGCACCTAAAATAAAATTACTATACCACAATAGGTAAAAGAATTAAAAACGAAACCATGACATATAAATTAATTATCTGATAGATACATGGTGCTCACATATTTACAAACATGGCACAAGCAAAACGATTTTAATAAAAAAAAAATACAAGTAATAAGTCAGGGTGTGAGTAATGAATGTAAAAAAGAATAAAAAAAATTACAATTAAATTAGCAACCAGTTTGATTTTGTCTAGACTCTAGATTGTCCTATGGAGCAGGACCAGCATGTTTCCAAGCGTTCTTATTAGGATATAATCTTCTAATTTATAGTATGCTTGTTTACAAAGTGTACGTTTAATGTGAGTTTTAAATTTTCTTTCATTTAATTGCAATATATCACAAGGTATTTTATTGTAACATTTGACATAGTACCCCATAAAAGATGTATGTACTTTGGCTAATCTGAAAAATGGTTGATGTATTTTATCTTTATTTCTTGTATTAAAGTTATGCCTATCGCTTGTTTTATTAAAAAGATGTAGATTTTTTCTTACATACATAATGTTTTCATAAATGAATTAGCAAGGTACCGTCTTAATATTAATCCTTTTAAATAGTTCCCTAAGAGATTCGCGACGACGTAGATTATAAATGGTTCTGACAGCTCTCTTTTGCAAAATAAAGATGGATTCAATGTCAGCAGCTCGACCCCATTGTAAAATGCCGTACGACATAATGCTGTGAAAGTAGCTAAAATAGACTAAACGCGCCTTCACTTATCCTTCACTTATCAAGGATCAATATCTGTATATCAACGATTATATAATAATATCTACCGTAAGCCGTAGATTCCATAATGTACGATGATATTTCCATATGTGCGCACTTACATAATTCGTAGTACAAATTGTTGTCCAGTCCCGGATTAAGGGCAGCTCACGTTCATCTAATATGAGCACGGAGCGTTAGCTTTGCCCTAATTCCGTGTAACACCGAACGCCGGCCAGTTAATTGATTGGCAAGACTTATTCGAATTTAGAATTCGATTTAAAAAACGCGCGATTCGAAACTAACGGTGCGTGGCTCGTGTTCGATTTATGAAAGAACCAATAGAATAGAATAGAATAGAATACTCTTTATTATGTACACCAGTGCTTGAGGTTGTATTGTGTGTTACGTAATGGCTTTGTTAAATGGCTTATAGTAATTGGTGTTGAATTTAACGAGTTTCGGTCGGGTTCGTCGGTATTAATACTTATAATAACCTATAAAAATATATAAATATAATAATATAAAACATATAATAGATAATAATACAAAAATATAAAATAACCTTAGGTAACCAATTTGAAACCCTTTCCTCTGAACGCCATCCAAAACCCATCAAACCGTTGTTATCAAGAAGTTTCCTAGGAATGGCTCCAAAAATATTCAACAAATTACCTAAATCGATAAAAGCTTTAAAAGACTTAAATTTTATTAACTTGTTAGGACGCGGTGGTTCTAATCCTTAGGTATCCTTACATAGTATAAAGCAAAGTCGCCGAAATGTCTGTACGCGCATAACTTCCAAATGACTGCACTAAATTGGATAATTATTTTTTTGTTCTGTTCGGTATTGCCAGGACAAAGTTTGTATGAAAGAAAATTTCGGAAATTCTAAAAAAAATTGCACCCGTGCGAAACTAGGGCGGGCCGCTAGCTTAAAATATAATTATGAAAGATTTAAAAAAAAAAAATTATAGATTATATAAATACTGATGGAAATCGATTCAGAAGCCGATTCTGAACAAATTACTTTCAGATCTTGCGTTTAATCTATTACACTTTGTAAGATAATGATGATCGAACCTCACTTAGGTACGGGTAAATTCGTTCATCACACATTATCATCAATTTCTGTATAAAAGAAACTGTGAAAGCTATAACCGAGTCGCGGTAACTAAGTATACTAACGGATGAGAGAATATTACGCCACCCCTTTGGAGATTACGCCGTCAAAATCAAACAAGTTGCCTGCAGTCTCGACAGAATAATCAATAGAGCGAAACACGAGTCTTATTCTTACTTTTAATGGAACGTAATAGGTATATTTGATCACAAATAACACCCTACCTAAAACCCGACACCCTTATTCATAAACGTCGCTTAAAGTTAAGTAGTGATTAGCGATTGTTTAACCATACATTTTTGACGTTTAAACGTCATTTAACTTCAATCATCTTTTCTAAATAAAAATAACAAAATTAAAACCTAACTTAACTATACAAAAACTAAAATATAGCGTCGAAAAATTCATCCGCAAATAATAAAGAAAGAAAGAAAAAGTATTTATTGTGACTCGTACAGGAAGATCACAAACTAAACTAAACACAGTAAAAATAAAAAGTAATAATCTTTTCTAAATAAACCCCATATTGCATTGGATGGGTGTATCATATATAATTGCTACTGTGACGTCAGTGAGGAACTTTATATTTATAATTTACTAGCCTATGCCCGCGATTTCGTCCGTGTGAAATTTCTTGTTCCGATCAACCCCGTCGCAACGCATCGCCTGCTCGCCGTTATTACTTTGTTTTCACTTAGCGTTCTATGTTACTTTTTGCTCGGCTCCTTAGAGTCCTAGCGTGATGTTATATAGCCTATACTATAGGCCCAATTCTTGAGGCTATAGGCCCTATAGCCTCAAGAATTGGGCACAAAAATAGTTTTTCAAATCCGACTGGCAGTTCCGGAGATTACCCCTACATAATAACTTACAAAATAATTTTGCCTCTTTATAATATACTAGCTGTGCCCGCGACTTCGTTCACGTGCATGACAGAAAACGTTTTAATTTTTGTGCGCAGAACCTTAATTCTTTTTCTAAAATAAAAGAAGCCTAAATTACTCCTTATTACATTAGCTATCTGCTAGTGAAAGTCCCGTCAAAATCGGTCCAGCCGTTTCAGAGATTAGCCGGAACAAACAGACAGACAAAAATTGAAAAAAAATGTTATTTTGGTATATGCCTACTGTGTATACATCCATACGCATTTAGTAAAAAGCGGTTATTTTAATGTTACAAACAGAGACTCCAATTTTATTTATTTGTATAGATTAGTATTAGTACTTATAGATTTTTGTAAAGCATTGTTTTCAATAACTTTGTGTAATTTTATGAATCTTAAAACCTATTTGGGAACTCAACATGAACCTTCTCGAATCGATTACCTATAGTAGGCATTGACTTTTAATCGTAAACGCCGCGAACAATGCTTTAGACAGCGGATAATAAATAAAACAGTGTTAAAGAATAATAGATAAAAAACGAGAAGCTACAAATAACACTGACGTTTGTATTTATTACTCATATTGTTATATCAAAGCAATTTCGACATATAAGGCGTTTATCGATCTGGCAAGTGCCCTTGAAGAGGTATTTCATCTTCTTTGATCGTGTTTAAGATTTATTCGTCGATTGAACAACAAGAGTCGTGTTTCTATGTAGCTGTTATTGCCTTAGAGTGCCGGTTTGCACATTAACACACCATAATATGAGAGCTTGAGCTATTCCAAGCTATTCTCAACTACTTTCGAGCAGCTTTTACAATGTAAGCGCATCTTGGTGGCTGTGTTGTGTAGACTAATAATGTTAGTGTCCTATTTTGAGGTCGCAGTAACAACTTGACAAGTTTATAACTCTTCGCTGGTTGTAGTATTCATAAATGACTATTTACACTAGTTACTAAATTAAATGATTAACTAAGTATACTAACTATATTAATTAACTTACTATAACTTACAAATAAATAAAAAAAAAACAATAGAATTCATATTATATTCGTTTTATTAATTGTTTTTTTTTTTTAATAGGATGAAATAATGCTTTTTTTTTTTTGCTAAAAGCTACGAGCTTTGGAACGTGTCTTTTGGAAATAGTCTATGGTCTCAGATGTTCTCTTTTTATTTGTATACCTACTGCATTTAAATATGCATGAATCTATCAAACTCCGCTAATGAGACACGATTGATTTTCTATTGTTTCGTCGCCAATGGGCGACGCGCGCCGCTTGACCGGTTAAGGTAACATATGAATGGTTATTCAATTGTGCTACTGTTTCATTCACAGTTATTTTCAAAATTACAGTGACCTTTATCCTTGTTGTAATAAGGTTTTTTTTTTCCTCCTTGCCAACTGAGCTGATGTCGACTATTCTGCCAGTGTCATGTGGTGACTCGTAATAAGGTAGCTGTTGGGTTTCTTCTATTGACAAGTCTGTCAAAATCACAGTGATCTTTATAGTAGGTACAATAAGGTTGCAATTAGGTTGCTGCTGTCAGAGGTAAAATAACTATGAAAGGACTGTAGCTATACAGCGTTACAACGAACAAAGGAAAAATGTAAAAAATATTTTCAGACTTGACAAGTAATATTTTCTTTCATGTAGTATTTAGTTTGGTTAAGTATAGATGTCGCGTTTTTAGTGTGGCAATAGCGGCCAATGACCCACCTACATTTTCAAGCATTTTTTTAATTCAAAACCTGAGATAAAGTCCGCTAAACGTCCTGAATCAATATCTATCGTGATTTTCAACTTGTACCATTAACGGAAAACCACACATCATTTATTGTTTGGGTCCCTAAGGAGAGATACCTATTAGGGAAAGAGCAATGACCGCTGTTGCTATGCTAAAACGCGACAAGTATAGTAATAAGGTGGAAACTGGGAAATCAGTTATCTAGTTATAGTTTTGTCTGTAGAAGTTGATGGTCTATTTATTAATCTAGTCTAAACTTAATATTATAAGGACTATGTGTTTAAAAGGCATAAGGAAATCTTTGGGAGTATTGATTCTATTACAAATATTCTTTCACTGATTGGAAGCTACAAAAAAAAATTCACGAAAACATAAATACGAAATATCACGCGGACGAACTCGCGGGCAAAAAGTCAATCACAACCCGAATCATTTTTAAAAATAATGCTAATCCATTGCTTCATATGTTCGAAAAATTTGTCTGCTCAACAACGTAAATAACGCAATGAATGTTCTTGAACTGTCAAAGTCATTGCTAGGTACTGATAGTATGATACGCAATTACCCCGATGGTCTATACATAATATTATAAATTAAAGTCGCTTTTGGAGTCGGTCTGTGTGACCGCGTTATTTCTCTAACTCATAATTTAGAGAATTTATTCCGGAAGGTTTATGTGCATTAACGAAACTTACGTATTCTTCGTGTTTTGGCGTAAAAACCGTGCGAAGCAGGGGCGGGTCATTAGTTAACAATAAATGCAACTAAAATAGCTTCGTAGTTGTACCCAGTAGAAGCTTTGAGGTAGGCAACTAACATAGGCGTCGAAGTAATCATTAAGGGCTGATTTTATCAATATAACTGAACGCGAACAAAACATCTTAGGTAACTGCGTTCAGTTTCACTGGTGAAATTCGCCCTAAGAATCTTAACTTCCCTACGACTGTTTTTTGACTCTGCTATTTATCTCTCAAAGTTAACAATGAGGGTAAAAATTCTTTTATCTACTCCAATTTTCACTTGGATACGTTTTAAGTGCTATGTGAAGTGTGGACTAATCTTTGGAGTTCCGTAGTTTTAAACAATCAATGTCATGATTAGGTAAAACTTTGGTTTCCTAAGAATGTGGTGAACTGTCACACAATAACGGCTGTCAAAATACACAGCATTTTTTGACACCAGTATTTGACACTGGTGAAAATAATAGATCTTCATGACGGCTGTCGTAGATAGAATCTGTCTACCGTCACATGGGCGTAAGGTGAAAAATTTATTCACTGTTCATTACTTTTCTGTTATACAATAGTTCTTGTAGTAACAAAACGGCCAAGAATCATATTTTGACTAAGGTGTAGAGTTTGTGAAGTTAGGGCTTGTAGAGCTAGGGCGCGTAGAGTTAGAAGCTTGGCTCTACATGGGATCTGAGGGGCAACTCTCGTAATTTTAAGAACGTTTACAGTCTGATCTCAGTCTCAATCTGTCAAAAATACCTCTATTTTCCCTACATTTTCATTTTCAGTTTTTGACGTTTGTTTGTCGCTGAGATGAGACTGCGACTAGATTTTGAACGTTTTAAATTACGAGAATTGGCCTTCAGATAAATTTTTAACAGTGCGAGCAATATGAGGGGCAATTCCCGTAATTTTAAGAACGTTTACAGTCTGATCTCAGTCTCAATTTGTCAAAAAATACTTCTAATTTCCCTACATTTTGACAAGTTTTTGACATTTGTTTGTCGCCGAGATGAGACTGTGACTAGATTTTGAACGTTTAAAATTACGAGAATTGGGCTTCTGGTCTCGTCTTCGCAACATTTTACATGAAAATGTTTTTGGTTATACTCTTTATTATAATACACCATAAAAATTACAGATATAATATGACGGAACCGCTTTTCTAGGAAGCCCAAGCGTCAGTGGAATTAACTTCATCTTAACTTTACTGGGAATCAGAATTAATAATGATTTCCAGATGAATAATTATTAATGATTTCCAGCAAAATTTTTTTTTGTAAACTAGATGAGAAGAGAATATTATTGGAAAATACATCGAAAAATATAATATTTCGGCGTATGTTCCAATAATTTTCTTTTAAATAAATATTTAAAAGAAAATAAGCATTTAAAACATAGGAAATGTTTTAAATACTTATTTTCTTTACTTGCTTTTATTTTTGTGGATCTCTCGCTTTACATGCTTTTAATCATACTTATTTGTGTTGTTTTACTAAGTAGGTATTCGAATTAACTTGTCTTTTTGAAGTGAAGCGCTCTTTCCTAACAGTAAACGAAACTGAACCGTCAATGTCGGGTCCATAGATATCCGAGTCGGGTCGCTGACGCTGAATCGGGTATACCTATTCGCCTCCAGTCGGTCGGTGACGCTGAATCGGGTACCTATACTCGGCTCCAGTCGTAATTATTCACTTCTATCGTGTGGTCATAAGCACACACACTCTTTTTTTTTATATGCACGTGTTTCTACAGGGTGAAATTAAATTCATGGGCATCCTTTTAAGGGGTCATTGTACTCATCATTATGTACAACTTTTACTATGGGACTAAACCTAAAATCGCGAAAAAAAATCAGCTGTTCCTTGCATTTATGTTCACACTAGCTGCGCCCCGCGGTTTCACCCGCGTAAGTTTCGATCCCGTGGGAATATCGGGATAAAAACTATCCTATGTCCTTTCCCGGGACTCAAACTATCTCTATACCAAATTTCATTGAAATCGGTTCAGTAGTTTAGGCGTGAAGAAAAGACAGACAGACAGACAGATTTACTTTCGCATTTATAATATTAGTTTGGATAACTCGTCAAAATGTACGGAAGAGCTGATTTTTTTTTCGCGATTTCAGGTTTGGTCCCATAGTAAAAGATGTTCATAATGATGAGTACAATGACCCCTTAAAAGGATGCCCATGAATTCAATTTCACCCTGTATATAAATCAACACTATTTATTTCTTCATTAACGATAACATTAAAAAGAAGACTTAGACATTTACTAAAACTCTGAAACTCTCCAGAAAAACCACTAACTAAAACTTTTCTATTTCGTAGAAAACCGAATGAATGAAATAGGGGAATTCGCCAACATTTACGTATGTGTATTGGAGTTTATTCCGAGTCTGCTAAAAGGATTACTTGGACCTTTCACTAGGAGACCTAAGATTAGTGAGCTTCTGGAAAGGGAACACAATATTATGTAGGTTATTGCCCTCGAACCCAGACAAATTAGATGTTAGTGTATGGTATGTAATTACTACATATTAATTATCTTGGTTTCCGTCGACTTGTAGCTAAATATACCTAATATAAATGTTTGGAAGATAGAAAATTCAGCTGTTTTAAAATTAGTTATGGACAGGTTTTTTCTTCTCAAGAAGAAAAGAAATAGAAAAACCAGAAGAAGAAACTGAGAATATAGAGTTTTTTGTTTTTTTTGTTAAATCATTTGGGTACTTGGGTAGGTTCTAGAGAAAAACGCTGAAATGAACTATAGGTAAAGTAAATTAAAATAGTAAAAGTGGAGTTTTATGCTGATTGTTTATCATAACAAACGATACAATTGTAACTGTGCACTTAACTTCTGACGTTTCAAAATTGCTCATTTATTTTTAAGTGACATAAAATATTTTGACAACATTATATGTGTTCAGTATATTTAATATTGTATACTTTAAGACATCACATAAGCATATTTTTCTCTAGTTGTTCTCACACACTATTGTCTACATTTATTTGTCACTAGCACTTCTACCCGCGACTTCGTCCGCGTGAAATTTCTTGTCTCCCCAACCCACCCCGTCGCATTGCACCGCGCTCGCGCTGTCACTGCGTTTTCGCTTAGCGATCTTACTGACTTTTTTCCTTTTTGCTCGGCTCCTAAGGGTCATAGCGTGAAGTTAATATAGCCTATAGCCTTCTTCAACTTATTTCCTTCTTCGTTCGGGCTATCAAATGCAAAAAGATTTTTCAAATCTAACCGGTAGTTCCAAAGATAGTCGCGTTCAAACAAACAAACAAATTCTTCAACTTTACGTATTATTACAATACGTATTAGTACAGATAAGAAGTACCTTTGTACCCAAATGTTATAATTATGTCGTGTCTCTATCCATTTTGCTGTGTGTACTTAGATAATAAAATAAATAAATTACTGACACAAATAAATCTACTACCTACCTACATCTATAGTTTATAGGTATTCTGTAGCACGGGTGCGTTCTACAGGTGATATTAACGGAGTTTCCCTATATGCTTAGGTGGGCCATTGTGTGGTTTTAGTCGGTAGAAGACCGACGTAGCAACAAGCGCAGTGGTTGGCGATAGAGGCCACTTTCCCGGACAAAGGCTGACCGTATCCTAGATGATTTTCACATGAGAAAACAAGGTGTTCTGTAAGCAGAATTATACCTAGAAGCAGTGCAGGTGGAAATACTATACCTATAAATCGATACGCCGTAGTACCTAAGCTACGCCTAAAGCTTTCATAACATTTAGGACTCGATATTTAGAAGATAGGTACAGTCAACAAAAGAGATAGGTAAGTATGCAGGATCGTCGGATATAGTTGAAGTTTAGTAAGAAACTGATACATGTTGTCGACAGAAATTTAATTTGATAAATGAGCTGTTTGTTTTCTATTAATAAAATTAAATTTTATTCGAGAACATCCATCGGTTTCTTACTAAACTTCAACTATATCCGACGATCCTGCATAGTTGCATACTTATCTCTTTTGTTGTCTGTGTGTTGTGTGTCAATCTTCTAAAAATAGGGGGTCAAATAACATTAGCTTGCGAAACTATTAATACATGATGGATCAATCAACAATCAACTCAGCCTATCGCAGTCCACTGCTGGACATATGCCTCTCACAGACTGCTCCACAGCACCCTGTCCTCCGCCTTCCGCATCCAGTCTACCCCAGCCACCTTCTTTAGGTCGTCCGTCCATCTAGCGGGGGGGCGTCCCACACTACGCTTGCCGGTATACGGTCTCCACTCCAGGACTCGTCTGCTCCACCGGCCATCAGTCCTTCGACAGACATGGCCAGCCCACTGCCACAGACATGACATGATGGATACCGATATTTAACGATAATAAAAAAATCGAGGATTTTTTTCTGTGTCAGCGACCAGGGGCATTGCACTGTTATCGTGTCTGTGAAGTGTCGCCAGCTAATTTAATTTTACCTTGTATTGTGCCTTTTTTAAGGGTTAGGAAAATGGTCTGTGAGGCCTTTTGTACAGACGCCGGCACGTCAACCTACTACAATCTGTCAAACTTTAATACATTTTCAACTTTATTGCCAAAGTATAAGGTTCAAAATTGATTGGGAAAATTTGACAGTTTCGGGTAGGTTTATGTGCTGGCGTCTGTACATGCCACGGTTTTTAGGGTACGGCGTATAAACCGCGCCGTAGAAAAAACGTCAACAAGCTTTCATAGTGATCCATACAACATGGTCGACCGTGCCTACACACGGCGTATAAACCGCGCCGTAGAAAAACATGTCTGTCAACAAGCTTCTACAGGGTGTTACGGAAAGGGTATATCAATACAAACGGGTTGAAGAGTGTATCTGGTCTAGAATCTCTGTACAAAATTTCAGCTCAAAAGCATTAACATTGAAAATGCTTAATATTTTTTCATTTCGACATCACGGCGCTGCACCAGACTGGCGCGCGGCAGCGTGATGTGCGTGTACTAGGCGCGCAGACACACTACAGATAATGGATAATGACCCTCGTAGTGCGGTGATCCGTTTGTTATGATTTCAATTTAATAAACTATCGAAATAAAAAAATATTAAGCATTTTCAAAGTTACTGCTTTTGAGCTGAAATTTTGTACAGAGATTCTAGACCAGATACACTCTTCAACCCGTTTGAATTGATATACCCTTTCCGTAACACCCTGTATAATGATACATACAACACTGACAACTGTGCCTACCTACACACGGCGAATCACCCATGGTTTTCACGGTAAGAAAAACGTGTGTGAACAGGGCCTTAAGGCGCTCATTGAGAGTTTGAGTGGTTCGTCAACTCCTATACTCCATAGGTTTAGGTAGTTAAATAAAAGTAAACAAAAAAAGCACGTGACTTAGTTAACCGAATAAATCGACACCTCCATGCAATAACATCGTAACTCACTTTTTGTGATTTTACAGGAGAGCGATTTTAAAGTTTGAAAAATTATAGCAAACTCAAAACACCCCGTACAATTTTTGAAGCTGGCTCTATTTAATATAGTTTAGGCGGACTATAAATGGGTATGGTTAAGTTGTAAAAGAAAAATTGTATTCATGGGTTTTCATGACTTACGTGAAAAACAAAACAGTGAAATGACGTAGTCTTTGACTTTGGTTTATTTTAGAAACGAAAGGGAATAGAATTACAATGATAGTACAGAAAAAATGCATTTTTTTTTTTACATAACAATGCCGTTGTAACTCAATTTTTGGAAAAAAGTGAGTTTCGATGTTATTGCATGGAGGTGTCGAAATGTAATACCAGTCTATTCAGTTGTCATGCTGTCACTGTTGTACTCTTCAATTTAATAACGTTAAAAAAATTGCAAAATTGAAGAGTACAACTGTGACATAGCATGACAATTGAATAGACTGGTATTACGTTTAGTCGGTTAACTGAGTCACGTAGTTTTTTGAAGTGAAAACTTCTTTAGCGGCGTTGTACACTTTTTTGTAATGAATAAAAAATGTTAAACTCGCGTCAGGACACGTGACCTGATCGAAAATTCGTAATTTGGATGGAGAGTAGACAGCCGGCGCGGCGTAGGAGAGGAAGTATCCCCCTCTCTTTCTACGGCGCGGCGAAAATGTATGCCTGCTGTTTCGTTTAGGCGGCCCAGGGCGCTTGCGCGAATGTTCGTGTGTGTTTATGTTACCGCGTGCCACGCGCATCTATGGATGGTGACAGCTGATGGCTCGACCGTCTGTGTAGTGGCCACACTGCTGTGTATTCGTAAAATTCGTGTATATAAAGTGTTTAAAATATGGAAATTGAACAAAGTGCATCTATTAATGAAAAAAGTGACGAAGAAATAGCGAAAGAAAACGAGTTATATTAATTCAATTAATAGTTGATTTATTTCAAGTTTTCACTTCTGCCGGCACTCTCGGAGTGCAACCCATCTTTTTTTCTTGTTTACCTTTATGTAACTACCTAAACCTATGTAGTATAGTTAAACGTATAAGTTTTACTGTTAGAAGTGAGCAACATAAATTACCCTGCCTACCCTCACGTGACCGCAGGCGTTATTTGTGTCACGATAAAACACAGAACAACAAACCTACTGGCAGTCAACACAATTGTTATAAATAGTAGCAATACAATATTTATTCTACGATCGTTTGCCTATTCTTATGCTAATCGCTGGTTTGTGCATTACTAGCAATGTAAAGAATACTAATACTGCAATTAATTTGCATATACCACACCGCGAGTTTCGCCTCCTATCTGTTGGAGCGCGCTGTTTATGTATAGAAGGAGTATTGTCGACGTCGACTAATGAAAGAGTCTGAGTCCTGGGCCCTATACCACAAAACTTTACATTTGCTAATTTGTAAATCTTACAAGTGTCTGTACCACAAAACTTTACATTTACAGTAAATTTTACAAGTGTCTGTAACACAAAACTCTAAGCAGTATTCATTTTGGCGCTTTTCATCTTCAGACGCTATTTTAGAATTTTCAGAATTAACTTATTATTTTGATGCCCAATGAGCTCCTGCTTTTTTCTTTAATTTTGTGTTATATACAGTCAAACCTGGATAAGCGAGAGTTCAAGGGAGCACAATCTTATTCTCGCTTATAGAGGTTTCTCACTAACCCGAGTTTCTCGCTAATGCAGGTATATGGGTAGTGTTTCTCTCTTATAGGGGTACGCAGCAATAACAAGTCACAGCAAGTACGAATGTAGTAAATATGTAATATTATAAAATTATTAATACAAAAACAATGGTAGGAAGTTCCACGAAAGTTAAGAATGAGTCATAAAATAGCAGATGTTAAATTTGTAAATAAAGCTCGACTGTCGCTTATAGAGGTATAGATAAGTAGCAGTCTCACTTATGGAGGTCTATGAGGCAAAAAAGGCTCTCTCTTACAGAGGTTTCTGCTTCTCGCTAATAGAGGTTTTGGGAGCTTAAAATGACGGGTCCTGGCTATTACTGTCACTTATAGAGTTTTCTCACTTATCCAGTTTTCACTTATCCAGGTTTGACTGTACTTGTATATAATATATTTTAATGTAGCTTGTAAATTGTAATTATTGAAGGTATGTTGTTTGGCTGATGTTAACAAATAAGATTCATAAAAAAATCTTTTCCAGTAAATTCTATAGGTACCCTGGTTTTTTGATGCAGAATCCTCAGAAATAATAATGGGTAAGTCTATGCAAGGTCTTTTTTTTATGGATGGGAAATCATCAAATGACTCCTCCCGCTCTGAGTGGAGCGGAAGGGAGTGTCAGACTCTTACTGACTAAAACCCATCCGTGTTCCTTCCTTAGCCCTGTATGTTCCGGGGTAGCGGTAACGGTAACCCTTTCGGACAATCCCGCAACCCCGGCAGAACTATGCAAGGTCTAAGCTTAAACCATCATCATCATTTCAGCCGAAGGATGTCCAGTGCTGGACATAGGCCTCCCCTAAGCACCGCCACTTCAACCGATTCTATGCAATCTATGTTTCTTGCATACAAACTTAAACTTTAAAAATCTCAGAACAACTTACATTGATTTTATGATATTTATTAATTTAATAGGTATAAGTACCAATACAAATTATATTTATTTATAATGAGTCACATAATGCTAGCGATGTCTGTGGTTCGTATCGTAGACGACCTTGTAACGAAATGGTTTTGTAAGGGCAAAGTTCTGACTTGAAAAGTCTGTCAGTCGTCTGTTCATTGCTCCGAAAGTATAATATATAGTAATGAGTAGGTACGTTTAGTAGGTAAGTATAGCTTTTTAGTTTTTACCAGGTGGAGCCCTATTGAAAATGGCTCTTTTATTCAAAGTACATTTTACCTCCCGTGTACTTAATAGGAGGCGAGCCTACGGAAATCCAGACTCCGGGCTGCTACTGAGAAATTCCTGATCGGGGAAACCATTTGTTTAAACTAGATTATGAAATTAAGTTTGTTGTAAGGGTGCGTCCACATCTGGCGAATGTGCCGCGAATGCGCAGCTCGCGAGCCGTTTGCGAGCTGCCCGCGAGCTGCGCGCGTGCATTTTTGTTCGTGCGCCGCTCCTGCGCCGCCCGCGCGCAGTTCGCGCGCGACCTAAGCGCCGTACGCGATCAGCGCGCGGGCGGCGCGCTAGCGGCTCGCGTCTTCCTTCCGCCCGCGCCTCAAGCCGTGCGAGAATTAAATGCGCGCAGGACGCGCGCCGCGCGCACGCCTTTATACGAGCCTTGCATGAGTTGCGCTAAACACGTGCACCAAACCTTTGCCGTGACAGCACGCGCGCAGCTCGCGGGCAGCTCGCAAACGGCTCGCGAGCTGCGCATTCGCGGCACATTCGCCAGATGTGGACGCACCCTAAGGAACCACGGCGTACAATTTGGAGTAAAACAATGCAATTAAATATTGCCTTCGTTTTTTGTATACCTATATATATTTATGACTAGAGTTGCCAACTTTTTCATATCAAATATAGTAATTTTGAAGCCATTGCCTTTTTTTATGGATGGGAAATCATCAAATAACTCCCCCCCCACTGCTCTGGGTGGAGCGGAAGGGAGAGTCAGACTCTGACTAAAACCCATCCGTGTTCCTTCCTTAGCCCATGTTCCGGGGTAGCGGTAACCCTTTCGAACAATCCCGCACCCCCGGCAGGTTTCAGCCCTGACAGGACCCTTCCTTTATGCTGACACCTCTTTGAGGCGCGCGTGGAACACGTACGCGCCGTCCGGCACGGGCCTGGTCTTGATCGGACGGTGAGCTACCCATTACTCTCCGTCCACAGGCCATCGCGAAGCCATTGCCTATAAGAATTATAGTAGATGACAAAAAAAAATGTTTAAAAAAAGTCTTATATAACTATTACTACACTCTAATTAAGATAAAAAAATACCATTGAAATTAACACTAGCTCTACTACGATCATATCGCCGTTTTTATATTGAAATGAAAATATAGTAGTTTCGCCTATTTTTTTTAAAATATCGTATTTAGGCCTTTACTACAGCAGGATACTATCGCTCCTTCAGAACAGTAGTGAAGTATCTCAAAAAATCATTTTTTTGGGACAACGAAAACAAAGTTTTGAAACTGCAAACTTTCAACAATCAATCAATACCTAACCTATCAATTATTTAATAATTGATAGGTTTTCATAAAAAAATAATTAATTAAATCAGTTCAAAGTTGAAAGTTTGCAGTTTCAAAACTTTATTTTCGTTTTCCCAAAAAAAAGATTTTTTGAGATACGTCACTACTGTTTTGAAGGTGCGCTATGCTATATAGTAGAGTTAGCAACCCTTATTTATGATTGACCCGTCGATTGCTTGAGTAATGTTAGAAAACTGAGTAACAACTGACGAAAAATAGTTTAATAAATGTTCAAATGTTTCTGTATTGTCGAATAAAAACAAAGTTTCCAGAGCAGAGTCGAAGTATGTAGATACATTTTGTTCATAGTTGGGTATATTTTTCCGATTGAAATGTTCGAGTACTAAAGATTTTTGTTGTTGTTGTTGTAACTAATATTTAATCTTTATGAGACATTTCCAATACACTGTTGTTTGTTTTATTAGTTAGTGTTGGTTTGTTAGGTATGAAACAATGAGTGTTGCTAGACACAAAATAAAAAAAATGTGCAGCTGTAATGTTGCATTGAACAAAAAATCCCGATGTTATTTAATTTTATTTATTTATTTAAGGACTGACTTTCCAATAGTCAGATAACTTTTATCTGAAGAATAAATATGACAGTTTGACATATTTTCTATACAAAAGCTGTCAAACGGCATTACTCTTCCGACCATTGAAAAATCAGAGATCCATATTTATGTTAGTGTGCTTAAAACGTTACCTTTGAGTCTTCGCCCGGGGCTAAACGATTGCGTCGTTAGACGATATAGGTACTATCCTTTTTCACCAATTATTAAAAGGAAGAAAAACCTGATAACAGAAGACTTACTAATACATATCAAGCCATTTCAAATACATAGAACGACGGAACCAACGCCAGTACGAATATTGGCCAAAAGACAATGTTCCGCCAACAAGCAAATGTTTGCCATGTCATTCCCACACACCCACAGTATTCGCAACTTGTTACTGCTGCCTAATTGCGAAACTTATTTTGATTCTGAATGCAACTCCGAACTGAAGCCAACTCCAGTTGTAATCGGCTTCAATATTCGGAATTGTGAGACTTTATCTGATTCAAACTAATCAGAATTGGTTAGTGACGTACTCTTTTTTGGGCAGAATTTGTTTCGTGAACTCGTTTCGTTTCATCATAGATGAACTATTCGCTTCTGAATATTTTTGCTATAATTAAATTTTGTTTTGATTACAACTGATGGTCTACTACTGCTTATAAATAAAAATGTACAATGATAGCCGAAAAATGAAAAACCAATTTATAATACACTTTCTACCAAAAACTACCATAATTGAAATACGCAAGGAAACGTTTTATTTTTCACGTTTTAGTTATCTGTGGCCAACGATAAAATCGTAAAAACGCAGTGTTGTCAACTTAGTGGGATTTCCACTAAACCTGGGGGTTTGGACACAGGGGTGGGGTGCTGGCGGACAATATTTTGCTTTTAGTGACTGGTGGGTTAGAGTGCTAGACTAATTCAATTTGTAGAAAACAATACAATAAACTACTTAAGCGCAGAAAATGTTATAATAACACGATAATGGCATGTTTTATGTTTTATTTCATCATTATCATTTCAGCCGAAAGACGTCCACTGCTGGACATAGGCCTTTTTTATTTAAACCCTGTGAAAGTGAGAAATAAATCATAAAACTACTGACGTTTTACCTACGATTTATTTCTTTCAAATGCGGAAACCACTATGGATTTGAACGCTGATTTGCATGGAGATCGAAAAACAAAGTAATTTCGAAAAAAATCACACGGCAACATACTTCCGGGATAAAAAAACCAACATCTAACAAACATAACAATCATCTTCACTAACATCTTGAGTAAACTATTTTATGATAATTATTATTGTAGTAGGATGATGCTAAAAAAATACTGTGAATAACTTATGTGTTCATTCTCAAATCTTAAAATGGACGATCGAACATCGGTAATAAGAATAAAAATAATTAAAAAAAATTGCGACTTCTAGTGGACTCGGGAGAAAAGTTGGCAACACTGACAATGAGTAAAAGTTATTATGAAAATAGGAAACTTTTAAACCATAATATTCTTTGTTTGGTTTTATTTTGAATGTTGTTTAAATTATTAGTTGTTTTTTAACATACAAAATTATATTTAGGTACTATTCTCATACAGAAACATGGGCCTATGTTAAATAGTTTCGGAAAATTTTTCTCGCGGTTTATTGTAGAAGGAATACGTTTGTCAAGTTCTCTGAAAGAGGACAATCGGAGGTTTTCGCTGGCTGCACCAAAACTTAGGCTGTTTTGCTCGATAGCGAAAAGTACCTAAGTCAATATAATCCTACAAGTAAGTACTTAACCCAATATATTTACGAAAAAGTTGTTCGTATCTCATTAGATTATTGTGGCTTGTGTACTTACCTACTTTTGATACCGATGATCATCAAACATCGACCTATATTAGCTTTTGAATACTCAATAGTAAATGATGACTTCTCCACGTACCTACACATAATAGTTATAACAACTTAATACACGATCTAAGACGACCCACTGACCGATCTTTAAGAATTAAAAATAAAGCTTAAACCATAAGATTTCAATATGTTTTTAATTTTCAGTTATGACTTCCAACAAATGGGACTGACTGAGGGTGAGGATGATTTTGTAAATAAAAGAGCACTTCAACTGGGACAAAGTGTCCTTACTTTCTCACTCTATGGGAGCAATCACTGGCTGCACTAAGAATTAGGCTGTTTTGCTCAATAGCGAAAAGCCAATATCTTCATCACAAGTAAGTAACCGTCCTAAGACGACCCACTGACCACCCAATATATTTAGGAAAATGTTGTCAAAGTCAAAAGGCACTTGAATGTCAAATGTTGTTTGTATCATACACATACTGACAATCATTCCTTTTTTGTATATATAAGCAACTTATTTAGCTTAGCTTGGATAGCTATTTGTTGTGGATAAAATAATTATCATAGTATGTCTGTTAACCTAAATTCTAACAACTGAAATTATTAATCAATATGTTTGTACATAAGTAGTTATTGAAACAAATTATAATAACCATTAATCAAATAACAACTAAGTACAAAACATTAATCATAATATTTTTGCAGATGGTGCTAAGAGCTGAAAATACAAGAATGAAACACTGCCCTACTAACATCAATCTAGTTGACATATAATGGATTTTCTTACAAAGAATGGAAAACCTATCTGCCGTATTAATAATTAAAGGTAAGCTTTTTGACACAGTTAAGAATCAAGCAGCAACTCACATAGGTAATAATTATTGATGATAAATATATCATAATTACTATGTTATATTTTATGTATACCTAACTAATGTTTACCATTCAAAAGTGTTATGTTAAATAAAAATGTTTGGAGACTGAAATACTGGCCCTAAACAAAGAAGAAATTAAACACTGCACAGCATGATAAGGCCTATGGCTTTTGTTCAGCCATGGGCTGATGATGATGTTGAAATAAAACGCGCGCAGTTGTTACACATGTTCAAAAGACTTGTAAAGGAACACTGCTTGTCGTTGTGATTTTGTCCTAACTGCAATCATCTACTGTCTTCTTTTATTTTCGGTGCTTATAATTAATTAGTATGTATTTATTTAAGTATCTATAATTTTGGATATGTATTTATCTGTGTATCTATTTTAGTGTATTGTATATATAATATTTGCACCAATGACAGCCCCATTTTATGTTCAGCGAAATCACTGTCCATTCCAAGGTTGCCTGGAAGAGATCGCAGAAAGCGATAAGGCCGCCCATTGTATATTTTGTAGTGTTTGATGTGTTTATTTCATGTTATGTATTTTTGTGGTGTACAATAAAGTATATATAAATAAATAAATAAAATATGCCTAGTTTTCTACATAACATAGTTTAAGTACCTACCTACTTTATTTGAGTAGAGAATAATATGATTCATTTTAACATTGCAGGAGAATTCTCGGGGTGTTTCACCTACGAAGACATGAAGGCAGCATGATTGACGCCCATTACTGGTCGCCACTGCTACTGCTGCTCAGCAACTACTTCAGTTTTTAAGCTTCTCAAGTACAAACTCAAGATTGTTAATAAAAGCTAATCATTGTATTTTAGAAAACTTGAATATTCAGTCTTGCATGACAAAGATATAGGTAAACATATTATCTATCTAGTGTTTTAATTGTGAACTGTAAAGGTACAAATAAAAATAACTTGTTATGAAAAATGTAAGAATAGAACACTAAACCTTTTTTTTAATAAAGACAGGTGTTTATTATAGTGATACTAATTAGAAAATAGTGGTGTTTAGCTAAATTAACTGTCATTCATTGGGTATAGGTAAATAAAAAAACATAAAATATAGTAAACAAAAAAAACTGGTTTTATTTAAATGTTATTACAACCTTAACTGACAATAACTGACAATAGTATGTATTCACATTTAACATGAAATATTTGGACATGCGGTAAGAATAAATTGGAACAAATATGTTGTATGGGATTGGTGGAATTTGGCATCTGAAGTCTTCTCGTAAAAGTCATCATGGATAATTTATATACTGCTTTCTAATGCTTGCTGTCAGAGAAAATAATTTTTTCTTGAATAATGTGGTTGAGCCTGACAACTGAAAGATAAAAAAAGAAGAATTTTTGTAAATCCTCACTATAAAATTACAACCATCCACAAAGTAAAAGGCCTCTCCCCTTAAACACTTCAATGCAAAAATTCCTTAATCTGTAAAGAGCATGAGAGCTCTTTGAAAACTTGCTCTTTAAGTGACTTCCAATTTACTTTGCTATCAATACCTATACAGATAGATTGTTGCTGTGCATAGCACACAACATAATTATAAGATACAATATTTAGGTGGTTATATCTATGATGGGCACATTCAATGTTCAACACGTACCTAACAAGAAAATAATACTGACATTACCTTGAACAGACAATGATGTGGATATGAGTAGGTCTATGTATATGATGGTGTGTGTGTTCGTCGTAGTCCTTAGGTACATAACCCATTGATTTACGTATATTGCTTCAAAGTGTGCTTTTTGTTCTTCCTCTTTACTTATTGCCTTTCCAATGAAGTAAAAGCCAGACTGTGTTGCTAAGCTTCTGGCATAAGTTAACGTTTGTTATGATACGGACGAGGTACGAATTTTGTCTTTCGTTAAAATGCCACCAATATACATCGTTTCTGAAATATGATAATATGTATCTTTAATTTAGATTGTAAGCACTTGTAACAGAATAAAACTTTTACAAATATTTTAATAAATTCACATCACCGCCTCGATTTTTAAAATACCACTGATATTGATGCATTGAGGTTTTACACATTCACAATTTATCAGGAAGACTACCACTTACATTTTTTCGAAATAATTATGGAGATCACGCGTTTATATCCTAAAATATGTAGAACGGAAAATGATTCCGACGAGAAGGTCGCCTTCGGTTTCAAACCAACTGCAGTTGGTTTCGATTTGACGTTTTAAGCCAATAGTCCCTTGTCATTTTACGTTTCACAATTCGAAAAATTGACGTTTGCCCACTTTTTCTTGACATTTCGTTCATTCTTTAACGTTCATAATTGGTTTCATAATAAACTAGAGTTTCGCAATTCGAAAATCGTAAAATGAAGCCAATTGTGATAGAAATGAAGCCAACTGATCAGAATCATTTGACGATTTGGCGTTCCGCAATTAGGCTGCTGGTTAAAGATACTCGTCGCGCGGCGGCAAAGTGATCGGGAGTTGGGCCCAACTTCCCCTCGGGTATTGGGGTATTGGTATTATATGGCTCTTATAAAACCGAAGCTCCTGACACTTGTGACGAGATCAATAGATGAATAATGATGTCGTTTACAAGATGGTTGATTTCGCAATTGAATGACGACATTATGTAAGTACGTACCGATGCCTCAAGCTTTGGTTAAATAAAAATTGAAACTGTAATAAATTGTACTGAGAATAAGGTCTTTGCTAAAATTGCGCACTTTTGATGTTAAAGTCGTTTTAAAGTATTTTTATTGACATTGATACAGGGGGCGTGGAGTTTGGCTCATGAAAAGAGAGGCCCATGCTTGGCAGTGGATTAAGTGGATGTAGATGATGATGAGTATGACATGGCATTGAAGCAATAGGTAGGGTACAAACAAATAGGTTCCCATCATTGGGCCTTCATTCATCAGCTACGTGGAATTAGTAAGTGCTTGATTTCACTTAGTGAAGGTCGTCAGTGTTGTATGGATCACTATGGAAGCTTGTTGACATACACCTTTTTTCTACGGCGCGGTTTACACGCCGCGCGCCGTGTGTAGGCAGTACGTTCGTCAGTGTTGTATAGATCACTATGGAAGCTTGTTGACATACACCTTTTTTCTACGGCGCGGTTTACACGCTGCGCGCCGTGTGTAGGCAGTACGTTCGTCAGTGTTGTATAGATCACTATGGAAGCTTGTTGACATACACCTTTTTTCTACGGCGCGGTTTACACGCTGCGCGCCGTGTGTAGGCAGTACGTTCGTCAGTGTTGTATGGATCACTATGGAAGCTTGTTGACATACACCTTTTTTCTACGGCGCGGTTTACACGCCGCGCGCCGTGTGTAGGCAGTACGTTCGTCAGTGTTGTATAGATCACTATGGAAGCTTGTTGACATACACCTTTTTTCTACGGCGCGGTTTACACGCTGCGCGCCGTGTGTAGGCAGTACGTTCGTCAGTGTTGTATAGATCACTATGGAAGCTTGTTGACATACACCTTTTTTCTACGGCGCGGTTTACACGCTGCGCGCCGTGTGTAGGCAGTACGTTCGTCAGTGTTGTATAGATCACTATGGAAGCTTGTTGACATACACCTTTTTTCTACGGCGCGGTTTACACGCTGCGCGCCGTGTGTAGGCAGTACGTTCGTCAGTGTTGTATGGATCACTATGGAAGCTTGTTGACATACACCTTTTTTCTACGGCGCGGTTTAGGGGAGGAAGGGGTAATGGGAGTCACTTAAGCAGTATTTTCTCCAAAACACAAATTTTTGTAGTTATGTTTATAGTTATATATTTTTAATGTAATTTACTTAATCAACTATCAGTCTGACAAGTTTCGTTAACTTTGGGAACTTACTTTACTAATTATAATTATTTTAAAAAAGAATGACTTTGACCACCATTGTCCGCATATGCGGGTAATTATAATCACTCATTGGGTAATGGGAGTCAGCAAATCCTAGCAGTTGTCACACACGTAACCTTCAGCTGAATCCCAACCGGTGCAGTCTGCGTGTGCCCATAGCCCACAAGAAGTGCACCTGTACCAGATCTCGTTGTTGCTGCCGAATTCGCAACAAATAAGGCAAGTATTGGTACCAATACCAGCAGCATTTTCCATATCATCATTTTCGTCATCGTCACAAATGTTAATGAGACTTGAATCTGACTCAGAAGTGGATTGAATTTCTTGTAAAACTCGTCTATTTGCCTTGTTTTTCACAGCCTTGCTTTGTGTTTTACGTTTCTTTCCTTTGTCAGTTTTGTTTTTCTTATCTTCACTTTTCTTCTTAGTTTCTTTTGGCTTCTTACTTTTTGTGTTTAACTTTTCTTTCTCTGCCTTTTCTCTTTTCTTATTTTCTTTTTCATGTAGACATTCCTTTAATGGTGTAGACGTTAAAATTTTTGCATGTTGCTTAAGTCCTCCTCTTCTCGTTTTGACATATGTTGTTTTTTCCGGAATTGGAAGCAAATTTTTAAATGCTGTACCTAAGCGAGGATCGATTATTTTTTCGGTCTGAGTTAAAAGACTCCAAGACAGAACTGGACGAAGCGACCGGAGATGCAGATCGTCCTGGAATGATTTGTCTCAACGGAGTGGTCGGTGTGACAATTGTAATGAGAATCACTGTGGGTAATGGGAGTCACCCCGACTCTCATTACCCTAAAGAGACAATTTGAAAATATAAGGTTATAAAATAATTATTTTAGACTTTATCACTTTAAACGTTTTACAAACCTAATCTCAAACGTCTAAACTAAAGTTTTAAGTGAACTAATGACAGAAATACATTTTAGTAATCGACTTACCGTTTATTATGTTCACGTAAAAAATTACATGAAATTGGCGCGAAAACGTAACGCGGCCATATCGTCCCAGCGCTTGGCGTGAACCGAGCGGGCGTTGGGGGCCTGTGCGGGGCGCATGCAGTAACCTTGGTTGCGGGGCGTTAGCAACTCTAGGCTATCGGTTTATTAAGTTAGTTTAGTGACCACGATTGCCCACTGACTCCCATTACACCTTTCTCCCCTACACGCTGCGCGCCGTGTGTAGGCAGTACGTTCGTCAGTGTTGTATAGATCACTATGGAAGCTTGTTGACATACACCTTTTTTCTACGGCGCGGTTTACACGCTGCGCGCCGTGTGTAGGCAGTACGTTCGTCAGTGTTGTATAGATCACTATGGAAGCTTGTTGACATACACCTTTTTTCTACGGCGCGGTTTACACGCTGCGCGCCGTGTGTAGGCAGTACGTTCGTCAGTGTTGTATAGATCACTATGGAAGCTTGTTGACATACACCTTTTTTCTACGGCGCGGTTTACACGCTGCGCGCCGTGTGTAGGCAGTACGTTCGTCAGTGTTGTATGGATCACTATGGAAGCTTGTTGACATACACCTTTTTTCTACGGCGCGGTTTACACGCTGCGCGCCGTGTGTAGGCAGTACGTTCGTCAGTGTTGTATAGATCACTATGGAAGCTTGTTGACATACACCTTTTTTCTACGGCGCGGTTTACACGCTGCGCGCCGTGTGTAGGCAGTACGTTCGTCAGTGTTGTATAGATCACTATGGAAGCTTGTTGACATACACCTTTTTTCTACGGCGCGGTTTACACGCTGCGCGCCGTGTGTAGGCAGTACGTTCGTCAGTGTCACAGTATAAATATGAACAGTATGGAAACTAGGCCTATTTGTTGAAATAAATACCTACGACTCATTGGAGCGTTAGGGTTGTCACTCTTAATGTCTGTAAAATTTATGTGTTTTATTGTAACGAAATTTTTAACGTGGTGTGCGGTTAGAAGTTGACTGATTATCTTTCCCTCCTTCTGGTCAAAACGTAAATCCAAGATGGTGACTGCGAAAAAATTCAAAATTTTCGTCGTGAATATCGTTTTCATAGTTTTCGAGGGTGCTAAAGCCGATAGTGAAGTCAAAATGCGCGTCGCTCGACCGATGCCTAGTTTAACCCTGCACCTTACCGTTTCTACTCGAGAATGGGTGTAATAGTAATTAAAGAAAACAATATTTTTTAAAAATATCTTTATTCTTCGTAATTATGTTAAATCACATTTTTCGATACTTTAAACCGACTACTTGGGAAGTAGTGCTACAGTAAAAAGAAAATAATATTATGTGGCGACTTCATAAATGTATTAAACAAAAACAAAGTGGAAGACAACAGGAATAAAAAAATGCTGCATGCGTAAACAGCAATTATTATGGAAGTATCGTAAGAATCGAAATATCATAAAAAAAAAACAATTTTAAAATTTTTGCGAGTAGATTACAACGTGTTATAAAACTGACAAAAAAGTCTCAGAATAATTACTTTACCCACACAGCTCAAAACAAATGTAGGGCTACTTGGAACGTTATTAGTAAAACAATGTGTAATGTGCCAAAAAGCGAAATCAATCAAATTAATATACTTAGATGGTAAACAATGTGGTGATGATCCGCAGACCATTGCGGACTTTTTTAATAATTTTTTTATAGACCAAATAAAACGCAATAAAAGTTGTACTAATAAAACAGAGACCACGGACCGTCCAACTTTTTGAAAATGCGTCGAGCGTATTGGATGAAATTTTTCGTTCTTGTTTTAAAAGAGAACAAAAGAGAACACTGTAAAATTTACATGTAGCAGGCGAAAGTATTTTTCAGTAAATAATTTATAATTACGAATAATAGAGATATATTTTTTTAAATATTGTTTTCTTTAATTACTATTACACCCATTCTCGAATTGAAACGGTAAGGTGCAGGGTTAAACTAGGCATCGGTCGAGCGACGCGCATTTTGACTTCACTATCGGCTTTAGCTTAGCACCCTCGAAAACTATGAAAACGACAACCATGACAAATAAATGGAAAAATTTCGCAGCCGCCATCTTGGATTTAGATTTTGACCTCACTATAGGCTTTAGCACCCTCAAAAACTATGAAAACGACAACCATGACAAATAAATGGAAAAATTTCACAGCCGCCATCTTGGATTTAGATTTTGACCTCACTATCGGCTTTAGCACCCTCAAAAACTATGAAAACGACACCCATGACAAATAAATGGAAAAATTTCACAGCCGCCATCTTGAATTTAGATTTTGACCTCACTATCGGCTTTAGCACCCTCGAAAACTATGAAAACGACACCCATAACAAATAAATGGAAAAATTTCACAGCCGCCATCTTGGATTTAGATTTTGACCTCACTATCGGCTTTAGCACCCTCGAAAACTATGAAAACGACACCCATGACAAATAAATGGAAAAATTTCACAGCCGCCATCTTGGATTTAGATTTTGACCTCAGTATCGGCTTTAGCACCCTCGAAAACTATGAAAACAACACCCATGACAAATAAATGGAAAAATTTCACAGCCGCCATCTTGGATTTAGATTTTGACCTCACTATCGGCTTTAGCACCCTCGAAAACTATGAAAACGACACCCATGACAAATAAATGGAAAAATTTCACAGCCGCCATCTTGGATTTAGATTTTGACCTCACTATAGGCTTTAGCACCCTCGAAAACAATGAAAACAACACCCATGACAACTAAATAGAAAAATTTCACAGCCGCCATCTTGGATTTAGATTTTGACCTCACTAACGATTTTGGCAACCTCTTTTAACTACCTACGACACCCATGACGAAAAAAATGTTAGCAGCCGCCATCTTTGATTTACAAATAAATTCACGTCGGTGCATGATCGCACGAGCCATTATTCGATATCGATTATAACAATAAATCATTCTTACCTTTCAAGATCAGCAGGGAAAAAAGGAAAGCTCCGGTTTTGAAGAAGTCGAGATCAAACAGTTTTTATTAAAAAGATGGACGATCCGTGGCGCAAGGAATAAATTAAATACACGATTATTCGTTCCAACACGGCACCCGTGACTGAGAGTACCCCGACCATCGCTTAGGAGTACCGTAGATGCGCGCGTCTGTGTGAGTGTGCCGTTGCGACCGTTTGTACGTAGTTTCCGTACTGTTCGTATCTGTCTACTGTGTCAGTGTTGTATAGATCACTATGGAAGCTTGTTGACATACACCTTTTTTCTACGGCGCGGTTTACACGCTGCGCGCCGTGTGTAGGCAGTACGTTCGTCAGTGTTGTTGGGTCACTATGGAAGCTTGTACACGGACACGTTTTTTCAACGGCGCGGTTGTACACCGTACCACAGAATAACTAATAGTGCTTAGACCGTACCGTAAAGAAACCGTGCCGTGTACAAAGAGTTCAAGATGTACAAAGAGTCTAAGACTTTGTGTAGAGGCGCGCAATTTTTGTGTTGAATGGACTCTACCTTCCTTATTGTAACTGTTGAGCTATATCCATATCCCCTTATTAACTTTAATTAGCTACTTAGGTATATTTTCACACCTTTTTTCATGTTGGTAGGTAACTTCTTTAAATAAAATAAAATATAATTTTTTCAGAATTTTATTTAAGATCCATAATTATTTGTAACAAAAGTCTTAAAACTATGTTAGTTAAAACTAAAATTAAATTATCATTCATCATGGCCCGCCGCTGATTGCAATTTTTTGTCGACATGACTTTTTGTCACTTAGTCAAGTGCAATGAAAACTATATTGAGTGCGCTCATTATGGTGACGTGATAATACGGTGACAAATAGTTGCAGCGGCAGGCAACACCGGAGTGACGTGACTGTCACTCGCCCTGTACATTACTATGGGAGTCCGCTCACTGGTGACTTTTTGTCACTCGGCCGGCGCCGCGCGTTCGGAGTAGACGTATGCTATTTAAGAGGCCTCTTACAAAAATGCGCGTAGATGCATGATTTCCTCGTTGAAATTGAATACTATTCTTAGGTTGGTATAAATAGCAATTTATTGGTGAAGATAGTTCGTTTTCTCTTCTACAATAATAATAAAGAATTTTTTAATTATTAGTCTATTTATTTAGCAATAATCGTTCTCCTGATGCATGTTTAGGCATAAACTCATGGAGAGCTGATTTAAGAGCTCTAATTTGCAGATTCTGTTGAATATGATCCATCAAAACAATTTTTTTCTTATCACAAATATCATATACTTTGATAATAATAGAATACATTTTTGTTACATGCCTTATAAACAAAGAAAAAATTACTGGACCTAATTCAATTTTCTGCTGAAAACAAGTCTGAATATCTTCGAACTTCTACATCATTTTCACATAGTATTTATACTAAAATAGTGTTCAATAATAGCTTAAGCCATATCAATTAAAAAAAAAAAACAAATATTGATACATTGATTTCAAGAGCACAAATCACGGCAACCTCGTTGAAGTCCATTACAAAAATGAACGCGATTTGTTACCCAAGAACAGATTCAGTGAGCGCATCGTGGGTGACGGCAGGTGACAGTAATAATAAATCACGGTGACAAAAAATTGCAATCAGCGGCGGGCCATAATATACAAAATTCAAATGATAAAATCACTCTTGTCAAAAATCATGTCAAAAAGAAACCGAGTGTGCTATGACCACACGACTGAAGTGAAACTTCAAACGTATTTGGCTATAAGAGGAAGAGAGAAAGAAAATGTGCGCGCGCACTGCTTTCTCTTGCTTATATCCCCCACTCAGCTCCCGTTCGCCTCGCCCGATCACACTTTTCGTAACGCTTACGTCACGCGTTCGCCAGCTTACTCCCCAAGTCAAGCGTGCGTAAAGAAGTTTCACTTCAAAAACATAGTAGGTACTAGCGCAAAGTACTAGCGTCATCTCGTCACATGAAGCTGGATGAATCCCCCTAGCACTGCAGACTCTGGCTTCTCAGAGATCATCCTTGTAATTTAATAAACAGTGATTTTATTTATTGCTTTATTTCATACTTTACTTATTTTATGATCTTTCATCTCCCCCTTTATAGCCTAATACAGAACCATTTGTCACTAAGAGCTAAGAGCTAGGGTAGGTATATCGATTACTCTTTCAAACAAGCCCCGTGTATTTTCAAACAAGTTCTGAAGTGGAATATCTATTACCACCTTATGAAATTAAGTGATAGGATAGTGTTTGTTCTGTGGCGATTTGTTTTTGGGGTAATGGGGAATACTGGGGAATACCCTAATTGCGTAACAAATATTGTAAATAAAACATTTTTAATCGAGTAACGGTGAAGTTTCTTGCCCATTCTTCTCCATACGAAAACTACCTTTTGGAATGGGCGACTAGAATCAATTCTATTTCAATGTAAATTTAGACGTTCAAAAGTGCCTTTTATGTGCCTATTTGAAATAAATGCTTTGACTTTGACTAACACACTATCAATCGGAATTTGAATCATTTTGAAAATTGAAAATGAAAGCCATTGCTATCGATAGTGTGTTACGCAATTACCCCGCTTTTCAACTGCGGGGCAATTGCGTAACACTTTATCAATCGGAATCGGTTTCATTTTGACAGTTCAACAACATTCATTGCGTTATTTACGTTGTTGAACAGACACATTTTTCGAACATTTCAAGCAATGGTTTAGCAATATCCTTCGAAATGATTCAGATTGTGATTGAGTGAAGTGTGTTACGTCGTTAGGGGGCTGGGGTAGGTGTATCAATTTGTCTTGTAAACAAGCTTCGTGTATTTGCAGACAAGTTAGTTAAGTGGAATATCTATTACCACCTTATGAAATGAAGTGACAATCGTGGCTCGCTCTGTGACGATTTGTTAAAGAAAACCGTCTCGATGGTTGGCGCTTGGGGAAATGGGGAATACTGTAAACCAGTTGAACAGATATCGATCGTTCTTTTATTATGAATGCGAAAGTGAGACTCTCGGTCTGTTTGTTTCATGATTAAACTAAACCGTTTTGGATTAACATAAGTATGAAGGGTAAACTGAAAACAATCTGGTATTATTTATGTACAGACGCCAGCACATCAAGCTACTAAAATCTGTCAAATTTCTTTAATAGATTTTCAACTTTATCGCTGAAGCATAAGGTTTAAAGTTGATTGGGAAAATTTGACAGTTTCGGGTAGCTTGATGTGCTGGCGTCTGTACGTTGCTTAAAGTTAAGAGACGTTCAAACGTCAAAAATTTATGTTAAACAGTCGCTTATCATTACTTTGAGCAACGTTTATAAATAAACCCCTTAATAAGAAACATTACTTATGATCACGTCTGTATTCCCCGGAAGTTTTTTTTTCATAAAGGGCATCTAGCAGTTCAACCAATGAGGTTGTCGTCTGCTTAACCGGGCTTGTCTGTAGATGATTCCCCGAAGGTTTAGAGAGAAGTGTACTTATAGTACACCCTCATTTCCCCAGTTACCTGTTTAAGGGCCGAAACACATAACCGCGTTGCGGCACCTCGCCGCAACAACAAGTGTGATGATGCATAATAAACAACGCGTAGCGGCGGGCGGCACAGCCGATTTCGGCGGTGCGGTGCCGCAACGCGGTTATGTGTTTCGGCCCTTATTCCCACGTAAGGGGGCGAGTCTAACCCTATGTTATAAACTGTATTTCTTACCTCTCTCTTACTGTTTCTCTTGTCTCTCTCTCCCTCTCTCTCTCTTACAGTTTCTCTTGTTTCTCTCTTTATCTTTTTTTTATTTGTTGTTCAACCAGTTTTAAGCGTGAAATATTATTTGTCAACCATTAAAAATGCCTCCTTGATCATTTAACAATAATAAAATGATAATTTAGGTAATATGTATTATATGTTAATTAATGCTAGAGACACGGTATTGATTTTGTAGAATAAATAAAATAAAGTTCTGCCAGGTTTTCAGGGTGACGCTAAGCCAATAAAAGCTGAAAGGTTGGAACTCCTGAAAAAGATATATTAGTGTATACAGGGTGAAAGAAATTGAATTCATGGGCATCCTTTTAACCGGTCAGGCGGCGCGGTTCGCCGATCGGCGACGAAACAACAGAAAATCAATTGTGTCTCATTAACGGAGCTTGACAGATTAAGGGGTCATTGTAATCATCATTATGAACAACTTTTACTATGGGATCAAGAATGGAATCGCGAAAAAAAAAAATCAGCTCTTCCCTACATTTTGACGAGTTATGTGAACATACATGCAAGGAACAGCTGATTTTTTTCACGATTTTAGGCTTAATCCCATAGTAAAAGTTGTTCATAATGATGATTACAATGACCCCTTAAAAGGATGCCCATGAATTCAATTTCACCCTGTATAATGGTTTCCCGTGAAATATTTATTTTGTTTCCAATCCATACATATACAACATGTAAAAGGATAATAATATGTTGGAGGGACCAGCTCATTAACATTAATAAAGCCAATTTGTTTTAAAATGAAATAAAGGTATGTACTTTAACGTTTTACGTGTATTTTTTTACAATCCTTTCATTTCAAAGGTACCTAGTCATTTTACGAAATAATTTTATCCGACCGTTTTTTATGATCTTTAATTTGTTGTATTTGTCTGCGCCCCGAATACAACAATTCAATTTTACCATGTTTTTATAGTTATATTAAAACATGGGACAATTGAATGAAGGTATTTATATTTTGTTTTTTTTTTTTTGGTATTTCAACATTTATTGATTCGTTGCGATACGAATTTGGCTGGGTCAGTTAGTAGAACAATATAAAATTCTTTCAAAATTGCTGGCGTTTAGAAAGCCAGTCTCTATATTACAAAATTCGGTCAAATAAATAGTGTGGAAATAGGAAACTCATTTCCGAACCCTCCGTGTCGTGCCGTACGTATTTAGTTTTACTTGCTTCCACCTGCGGCTTCACTTACGTGGTATGTCCATAAAAAGTAGTAGCCCATGTCCTTCCTCAAGATTCAATGTATCCCCATACCAAGTTTCATCAAAATCAGTCCAGCCGTCTCGGAGATTAGCAGGAACAAACAGACAAAAAGAAAAAAAAATTAAAAAACGTTTTTTTTTGTTGTAAGTACCGCATATGTATATACTCGTACATGATTCATATGCATTTAGTAAGAAGCTGTTATTTTGACATTACAAACAGACACTTAAATTTTATATATTTGTATGTATATATTAGAATAGCCTACTAAATAGGTATACAAACAAAAGAGTTTAACTCATTTTGTAAACGCTCATAAGATATCGATCGAATAACTAAGCTTTTCTATACCTTTCCTTCTCTTTCAGACAGTAAAGTGATACAAACATGACGCTTGTCACCATTTGGCACCATTTCATACCTGTATAGCATATCTTCAAGGCCTTACGATCGGACTAACACTAAGTGATCATGTCATTAGCCTATTGGCTAGCTATTGTCATATTCTAGCATTGTCTTGTGTATCTCTGGTACAGACTAATTGCATGATCTGTCCTGTTTCTGTGTGTCTATGGTGGATCAACTTCAATAATCATTTATGGATTTGGACAGGGGTTTGGACGTAATACTTAATTATAAGACCGCTGATTGAGGATCTATATTTAGGTAGATACTTAGGTTCGGTTTTCTTAAATAAGTAAGTACATCTTATACATTCCAGCATTTATTAGAATATAATAGAATACCTACTCTTTATTATGTGCATACATCATATAAATTACAGATATAAATGTAGAAATTTTACAAAAGGTGACACTCCGGTCTTATCGCTAAGAAATTAATTTCATTTATTTTTTCTTAATAAATAAATCTGGTAATGTGGTAGTGCATGAAGTAATCCTTATAGAGTTAATTTAACGATACATTACCGTAATAATTCAACTTATTAATATTTTACCCTGTTATCTCTCTAGATAAACCAGCCAGGACACCAGCCTACATTCTAAAATATTTATACTCCTATGCTAAAACGTAACGAACTGTGATTAGGCCCGGCTCTGACCTTTGTCTAAATACTCGTAACTTCACAACAACAATATCTCGGCGAAAACTTTGCAATAATGAACATTGTAAATAAATCTTATGGCGGCTGCCCGCGAAACGATACTAATCAAGACTAAAGAAAAGTACTTGGCAGAATAGCGCGGAGCCTCTGCTGCGTGGGGGATCGAGAAACGAGTTCTTTTTTTTAAACTGAGTGCGCTTATTTTATTTATTTTAATCTGTGGATTATGAATGCAACGAAAGTGTTTTGTGAATGGCGCTAGTGTGATTAAATTATAGGTGACGCTGTTTATTAATGTTGAAAGGTTTGCTGAAAAGCATTTTATTTGTGAGAATCAAGACGCACAAGGGACTGAATTACGGTATATCGTATAATTTTTATCTCGTTAAAATGTCGAAAAGTTGTAATTTCTGTGTTAAGTTATTTATATTAATAAATTGTGCATTTAAAGCTTTTATGTAGTGAGTAAAAACTTTATATTGTGAGTACAAGTACAGTATAAGGAAATGTTTATTTCCTCCAAACAACATTTACTTAATCACATTTATTCAGACTTTTACTTCGTAGACACTTCGTAATCTCGTCAACTTTCTAACTTCTGTCCCTAATGTTTAAAAACACATTATCTCCTGACCCTGGATGAAATGTAATCTTCGGAGGATCAATATTGACGATTAGACACACGGTGCGGAATCATGGCCCCCATGCTTGTGTCAGTGAACTCCATGCATCTATGGTGCACCACAGACAACACTTAGATGTAGGGGACAATATCGTGGAGCTATTTAGGAACGTTTTTGTTTTTGGGATTCGGGTGCCCACAATAATAGGAGCTGCATCTAATCCGATTGAATTTAAGTGAATACATTCCGACGTTTTAAATACTTGTGTGTACCCCAGATTATATTGTCAGTAACAAATTATTAGGTAAGTACAAATAAAGCGTCTTCTAAGTCCTAAGTACTGATAGTTGTTAACAACTTTTTTGACGGCTAAGTTGCATGAATTTGGAAAATTATTTGAACGATTAAATTAACATTTTAATCAATCTAACTAAGCTCGTCTTTGTCGACGTTGTTAGGCATCAATTTAAAATCCTGTCAAGCAATAGATTTTTAATACGAACAAACGGATTCTCGGTAAGTATCTAAGGCTGATAACGTAAACCCATAGATATATGAAATACATTTCTATGCGTAAACCCAAACTGTAACTTGAGTGCGTAAATTATTATGTTTATTAATACGATCCTGAACTCAAGATTGATGTCAAGTCCGAGCTCTTGGGCTGAGTAACGTTTAATTAATTAATCTTTCTTTTAATAACATTTCGAGTTGGAAACTTTGTAAAAGGAAGCAATGCCGTGTTGGAGAGTAGGTACAGTCAGCATCAAAAGTCGATTAACACTATCATTTTTACGTGTTATTAAATTGACAACAACTTTTTTCAATAAACTGATTTTTAGCTTGTCACATAATAGACAAGAGTATATATTCTTAAAAAAATTCTTCTGCTGCAATTTTGAACAAATATTTTGCTCAATAACTAAGATTAAAAAAACTGAAGTGTTAATCAACTTTTGATGCTGACCGTACCAAGCTTTTAACTAGACGAGTTGAAATTATATGGAAATAATGAGTCGTTTCTACCTTTCAAACTTTAGATACTTAAATGTTTTAAAATGGAAGGAGGATAGTTTTATAATTTTCGAATAAGTTCCGACTTTAGGTCCAAATAAACACTCATGGTAATGCTGATAGTACCTACCCAATTCCCATTTACGGCCAAAAAAGCTATAATCCATCCCGTATGTCCACCCTACTTATGGTTCTATGGGGGTATCGATTATTCCCCGCGCCCGCGCCCCCCGCGCCGCCGCCGCCCCTCCCTCCCCCTCGCAGATCTCACCTACGACTACTCGCCGGCGGCATTCCCACTTATTTCCAAACTTACTTGCGTAAAAACTAGTGTTGATTTTTTTGTGGAGCAGAAACAGCTTTATAGTTTTTTATCAGTCTCGCCTGCTTTGTATGACCAACTTTTCTTAAAAGACGATAGGTATCGCATTATTTAGGTTTTCATTAACTTTTGAATGCGGAATGCGGATACGGCAAAAAGTTAGTCCAGTTAGGTTAGATGCGCAACAATTATAATGTAATTAATGATCTAATCAATATCCTTTCCTTTTTTGTACAAGCCTAGAGTAAATATTGATCGGGTGTCTAAGAAGTAGGGCGTCATAATTTGATTAAAATTAACTTTATGGGTGCAGGTCAGATTAATATGGTAGGTAAAATATTATTAAAAAGTAAGTAGAGAACACAAACAGCCCTTGAAAAATAAGTTCGGGTCGTCTATGATACTCATAGATTAGAAAACAATTTGTATTCCTATTTTGAAATGGCCATAAATACAGGCGTGTCTATGACAAGGGTCGACACTCGTAGAGGCGTGCAGACAGAATGACATGCCACACAGATAACAATTTTTTTGTTTGTTGTGTAACTCGCTGAAGTTTAAATTCGTGAAATAGATGAGTACAGCTATATTGTGTGGTTAAACTAAAAGATGAAAATGCTTCAGGAGGTGCTCTAATGCGGAGTTTTTTGTTATTTCTTACTTCTATCGCATCTACGTTCAACGTTGTAGTAGTAAACTATTGGGTCATTTATCAAGATTTAATTGAAGTTTAGATCAAAACGGGCGTTATTATGCACAGGAGCTCAAACTATACGGAACTCATGCTTCTCAATAGAGCCCCTTTTGCCTCAAGGTTTAAACCAACCTTTTTTTGTTGGTAGCCAGGGGCGCGCATTTGAAAAGAGTGTTCGAAAAACGAAATGAGTTAAAAAAAAACTGAATAAAAAGATGTCAACACGTTGTTGTTTTTTTTATTAGTTACGTATACATATAGTATAACATACCTACGCATGGAGTGGCTTCATAGATTTCAGTAAGTGGGCTTTAAAATGGAACTGACTAAAATATATGTAGGTGCCCAGCTATTTTTACTAACACCTAAACATCAGCAGCTTATTTTGTGGAAACGTTCTAGGATTTTATGGCTAGCTAGATCAATCAATTTTCTCATTGGATACAATACATTGAAATTATATGCGACTTTTATGTGTGGGGTACAAGTAGTCACGAACAAAAACACTTTTAGGGTTCATTTTTCAATAGTCAGATGAATGTTATCTGAGGAATAAATATTGCGGTTTGACAGCTTTTTTATAGAAAATATGTCAAACTATCACAGTTATTCTTCAGATAAAAGTTATCAGTCTATTGAAAAATCAGCCCTTAATCCGATTACGGGTAAGATTTGTGTTTCTGTTCGGTAGTTAGATGATTTGGGGAAAGAATGGATAATCCATACTTATAGTCCATTTACTATAGCATTAGACAGAAGTTAAAAAAGGCTCTTTTAGGGGTACACTTTGTAATAAAAGTACAACAAACATTATTATAGTCAAGATTGATGTGGAGTTAAATATAATCCATTTAAATAACAGCAGTCACACTTAATTGTACTTATTTAACCTATCTACCTTCTGAAATTACAAGGCTTTCATTTAATATTATTTAGTTTTTGCATAAAATACTGTCGTGTCAATGTTTAAAATCTAAAAGAAGCAGGGGCGGACAGTACCGGGAACGTTTTTCATGTCACTATAACTCTACTAAATGTAAATGTTCCCTATTCCCTTCATAAGTTGTAGCAGCACGTGATTTTTTTATTTTGTCGGATTATAAAAAATTGTTTTTAATAAACTGATTGTTACTAAAAATTGTTTAATTTCATATAGCTATCCAAGCATCATGACGAGTATATAGATAGAATATGATTTATTGTATGCCATACATTGTTACTTACAAAAAAAAGCACATACATTATTTATTAAAATTGTTTGAACTTAACTTGAAAATAAAAGGTTTCGTACTCCTGCTTCTGCGAGCCTCTTTTTTCTAATGTTATAATAAATGGAGTATAGTTTAATTGTGGAATGTTGGAATCGAATCTTTAGATAAGGCAGCAAATTATCATCATCGTCTGCCTAGCCTTTTCCTAAATATGTTAGGATCGGCTTCCAGTCTAACCAGATGCAGCTGAAGAGCACTATTTTACATGGAGCGACTGCATGGGGGGGCAGACAACATATTATAAACAAATAAAGGCCCGATTAAGCATTATGTAGGTACGTTTATTACATCGCACTATTTTGATTTTATTTTGTTTTTTTTTTTTAATCTGACGTAGGTACTTATACATATTATGTTGTGTGCCTCTTAGTCTGTCCTAAATAGGTATGTAAATATATTTTCTTTCTTAGTTCAACTTTAAGACTAATATTATTAACTTTTAACTAATATTAGATATCTCGTGCTATTGTCCTGTGTCTTAATTAGGACTGTAATGATGAAATAATGTGGATGGCCCTAAACTTTGTAGCCCGCGCTCGGACTCGACCATCAAGTTGACATTGTAACAAAGCGGCCACAATGAAATAATAAATTGTGGAAGGAAATTAAATAAAATGGGTGCTCTAATGAAATATTCTGTCCTAGCTTTATGATATACTAGCGACTAGCCTCTGTTTCGCACGGGTGCCATGACGACTTGTCAAATTATTGAGATTTCTGTGATATAACTAAATTAAATATTAATGTACTCGTATTATACATATAAACCTTCCGGAATAAATGCTCTAAATTATAGTGAAAACAGCATCAAAATCCTTTTTGTAGTTTAGAAGATATAAGCGGCAACACAGACATAACTTTGTTTTATACTATGTATCTATATAAATCTATATATATAAAAATGAAACCCGTTTTCCGTTGTCACGACATAACATGAAAACGGCTGGACCGATTTCGATGAAATTTGGTATAGAGATAGTTTGAGTCCCGGGAAAGGACATAGAATAGTTTTTATCCCGATATTCCCACGGGATCGACATTTACGCGGGTGAAACCGCGGGGCGCAGCTAGTCTATACTAATTATAAAACCTAATGAGTTTGTTTGATCGCGCTAATCTCAGGAACTACCAGTTGGATTTGAAAAAATCTTTTTGTATTTGATAGCCCAATTCTTTGGGAAGGCTATAGGCTATTTAACACACTATGACCCTTAGGAGTCAAGCAAAAAGAAAGAAAGTCAGAAGGAACGCTAAGCAAAAACGGAGTAATTGCGCGGGCAAGCGTTGTGATGCGACACGGCGGGCGTGTGGATCGGGGGAACAACTTTCACGCGGACGAAGTTGCATGCAGAAGCTAGTAGATTATAATAGGCTTGCACCCATTGCGAAACACAATCATGGCTGCAATAACTTTTATTAAAAAAAAAAAAAAAAGAACTTTAACCGTGACCATGTTCAACATGCCCCATCTATAGTATTGCTTTACTCATCAATTGTTGAATTGCCGAAATAAAAACTATTGTGATTAAGAGAGGGATACGTAATTAGGGTGTAGCCGCGTAGGGTGCCAATGCCAAATGTCGGGAGTTCTGGGTTTATGTGGAAATAAGTTAGAAGAACGATTTCAAGATATATTATATTTATGTATATATGTTTATATATTTTAGCATTATGTATTTATTTAAGTATACTTTTTATGTTATTTTTATTTTATTTTGCATTATATGTGTAGGTTTATTTAATATTTTAGTTTTAGGCTTCACACATTCATATTTCTCTCTTCTTGTTTTCACACACTATTGTCTACATTTCTTTTTTTACTTCTCCTTTCGCAGGTCTGCTGGAAGAAATTTCTTAAGAAATAAGCAGTACCTTTGTACTCAAATTATAATTATAACATTTCCTTATGTATTTTACTGTGTGTACATAAATAATAAAATAAATAAATAAATAAATAAAATAAATACGTTACTGGAGCTCTATACACTGAAGATCATCACTAATGCTCGGTTCCTATAAACAAAAACGAATCGTTTTGCATACAGCATTTTTTATTGCCAAACTGGGCATATCAAATGTTAATAGATTCGTAACTTAATATTATACCTATGATAGCTACTTCCATATGAGAGGGTCTACTATGCAAAGCTTTGAGGTCTTAGAGAGGAGGTAAAGATACAAGTCTTAATTTAAACCAATACCGGTCTGTAAATTATAGGAATCGGCTATAAGTATGCGTCTGCTGCCTAGCATAGTTGTAAATAATGAAATATTACATTATTTCCATTTAATTTTGACTGTATAAAGCGGACCGTTACTAGTCACTGGGGTTTTATACATCCATTTAAACTATCAGGGTATAGTGTGCTAGAGATTGGAGTAGGTACGTCCTCATCTTTCTACTATATAATCCTTTTGCCTCATATACCGACATATATGGCCTTCTTTTCCATTGGCCACTCTGGGCAAGTGCCCAGGGCCCCTCGATTCATGGGGCCTCCTATTTCCTGTCAACATCGTAGGCTCGTAGCTAGGGGCTATCAGAGGCAGGGTGAATCAAATTCTGAACTCACTTCGCTCGCACCCTAGATTCTCCATAGTCCCCCAGTATCCTAAACTGCCTAGGGCCTCCAATAAGATAAAAACGGCCCTGGCGACATAGTTATTTATGTAAGTCTCTAACTCCCAAATCATTTTGTCCTCCCACAAAGTTCTTTTGACATCACCATCGCACGAGTACCACTCCAATCCCACAAAACAGTCACATAGGTACATAATATCAGCATCATCTGTGTGACAATCCACGCAGTACATCCGTATGCAGAACGTGTTCATGTCAAAGGTATATTTTTATTGGATTCGGGTGTAATATAAAAACGTCAAGGGCGAACTTAATAATGTTGAGGTTGAAAGTGTGGCATTGTATTTACATACGTATCTATAAAGGTATACATATGTGTGTAGATATGTACGGCAGGTATTACTAGTAAGTACAATGCTACCTCTTTTGTGCTCGACTGACGTTGACAACGGAGCGCTGTTGGTAAATATTTGTGCAAAATATGTTTAAAAAAAATAAGATGGCGGCGTTGGTTCCGATTTTGGCCACGCGCCAAAATAACGTTGTGGCGCTGTAATTAAGTATGTATGACGTAGCTTTTGCGTAGTATGTTAGGTACAGAGGCCAGCACATCAAGCTTCCCCAATCTGTCAAAGATTCCCAATTGAATATTAACCTTATTGCTTTGAAGTAAAGTTGAAAAACTGTCAAAGAAATTTGACAGATTGGGGTAGCTTGATGTGCTGGCGTCTATACATACACGAGCTTTAAAATTTATTCAATAAACAAGATGGCGGCGTCAGTTCCGATTTTGGCCAAGCGAATAAATAAAGTTGAAGCGCTGTAGGTACATACCTATGTGTGACATAGCTTTTGCGTAGTATGTAGGTACATGGGCTTTGAAATGTATTCAAAAAACAGGATGGCAGCGTTAGTTTGGATTTTGGTCACGCGCCTAAATAACGTTTAAGAGCTGTAGGTATGTGTGACGTAGTTTTTGCGTAGTATGTAGGTAAACGCATTTTAAAATTTATTCAATAAACAAGATGGGGGCGTTAGTTCCGATTTTGGCCACACGCCTAAATAACGTTGTAGCCATAGATATATAAAAGAAGTCTATGGTTGTAGCGCTATATGTAGGTTTGTGTGAAGTTGTTTTTGCGTAGTGGGTAGGCACATGGGCTTCAGTAAGCTTTACTGTTGTGTGTGTGACCAATAAATAGGTATGTAGTTGTAGGTGTGTGTAAGTAATACCTAGTTTGTTGTTGTTTCTAGTCATAATCATACATTTTTCAAAATTATGTTTTAAGATTAGTCATTCGAGTGTCGAGTTATCATTACATTCTGCCAAGTGTGGCATGAAAATATATTATTAGGTAAGTACATATATACAAAAGATTATAAGGATAATATTAACATTAGTGTCTAACTATTGCAATAGTATTTTTGAGACTGTTTTACAGACGCCTAGCTACAGTTTGTTATGGTAAATTTATTAATTACTAATCAATTATTCGACCATCGAGCTCTGATTACTAAATGGTTATAAATAGTAGGTATATTACGATACGTGTGACTTAAGTGGTCCATTATTGCACGGCGTGAAATTAGCTCAACGCCGTTCATTAATAGATTACTTAAGTCACACGTAAGTATCGTATATTATTTTATAGCTCGTGTGACCTAAACCCACACTCAAGTCGCGCTTTTCCGAGTAAAAATAGAATATTAAGTCACTGAAAGTGCTGATTTAGGTCACACAGTGCATTGTAGATAATTAGGACCTAACCGGATACACAAATTAAATGCGAAACTTTATATGAACCCCACGCTACGCTGTGCTACGTAACATCTACGAAAGTTCTTTGTTCGTATTTCTTAGACGAATCGTTGTTAAATCCCATATCAAACATTATAATTATGCAAGAATTTAACACAATAACAAGCAAAACGAACATAAGTCGTTAGATAGGCCTCCATTAAGATGCTGTTCTCAAAATTCTTTTGTACTAATTACAAAGGCATAAAGCGAGTTAACGACGCCCATCAAAGCGCGGCATCTAAGGAGTGTGGTTTATCAATTATGTACAAAAAAATATCACTATGAAAATTCTTATTATAAAGCGGAGCGAGGGAGGCAACATATTTTATTTCGTGCGAAACGCTCGGGAGTACCCGTTCTCGTAAAATGTTCGACTTGTCAGCTCGCCGGTCGGTCAACCAGTCTGCTTACCCTACGCCCCGCTAGTTCTACATCTCCCAACTTAAAACGACCTTCCCTTCCCCTCGTGACTAATATAAAACGGCGCAAAAAGGCGTAACGGCAAGCAAATTCGGAGATCTATTTAAACTGGCCGTGGAAACAACCCACCGTAAGATTTTACGAAAATTAACTTTAAGGGGCACTTCAATCTAAACCTTTAGAAGATTAGGGTTTTCACATAAGCGTATACATTAGGCGCCTTCTGGTCATTCGTGTGGTTTCCAGGCTTTGTTACGGTACCGACGCGACGGGTATTCAATCAAATGGAATGGAGTTCGTTTCAGCCAAATATGAAGTGATGGCAGCATTGTTGGATTTTGAAACCGTACGATTTTCAATTATTATTTCAATATGATTGCGACATTCTGTATCAAAGTGTTATATTTATACGTTTCAATAGATAGATGAGTATTAATGTGTACATTGGTAATGTTAATGTACTGAGTCGGTGTTCATTTTGAAAGGTTTATTTTGATGACTGCTAATTATAAGTAGGTACTTAATAGTTTATTAAACATGTTTTCGATTAATTTTGATTGGTCGAAACTCAACGTGACCAGATGGCTGGGTCGATCTTTGGCCAAAGAATTAGAATAGAATAGAATATTCTTTATTATGTACACCATATAAATTACAGACATAAATATGGAAACTTTACAATTGGTGACACAATGGGCTGTCTTATCGCTAAGAGCGATCTTTTAAAGACAACCTTTGGATGGATTAAAAACGGGAAGGACAGACAAATACTGTAGGTAGTCTGTGGTGTACCATTAGAATTAGCATTGCCATTCAATGTGGCAATGCTGCCAGACTTCTGGGCACGTTTCCGGATGACAGCGATGCGGACGAGTACTTCGACGCCTACCTAAGTGTCCTTTTGTTTTTGTATAAATTTAATATTAGTTATTTTTAGCACTTAGTGTAAATAGTTAGTTATCTAAATCTATACTTATAATAAATCTGTAGAAGTGAAAATTCTGTACATTGAAAATATCAAAAAAATAAATGGCAGGGGGTGTTACTAGACCGATACCGAACCCAAAAATGTGATTCAAAAACTTTTGTCTGTCTGTCGGTCTGTCTGTCTGTCTGTTTGTTCAGGCATAACGCAAAAACTACCGGTTCGATTACGATGAAACTTGGTATAATTATTCTTTAATATCCTGGGCACCATACTGGGTACTTTTTATCCCGGAAAAGTATATACAATAAAAAACAAACTTAATTTTGCGGTTCGATCCCTAGACCCGATTACTGTACCAACCGCAAATAATAAGTTTGTCGTAGGTTACGTGGAGGGTGTGTTCTTTGTGAAGAGTAGATAATTATCCACTAAGAAAGAGTTTTTCGAAATTCCAACCCTAAGAGGGTGAATGGAGGAGGGTGAAATTTCACGCGGACGAAGTCGCGGGCAGAAGCTAGTATACAATAAAATTAGTACTCATTTTGATTTAGTAATGAATGGTATGTTCATCGTTATCTCCTCGAATATTTGTAATAGTGTACGATGTCGGTAAAACACAATTTTTGTTATAATAATATTCTATTGTTGACTAGCGAGCGAGCCTGTCAAAAATCTTTATCCAACCGTTCCTGAGTTCCAACAAACAGACAAAGGAATTTAAAAACAGCTGTTTTCGCTTTACTTCATAGTTAAGTGAATAAGCAAGTGAACTTGGCACTTTTGGGTAACAATACATAAATATCTAAACTAATCCATACTAATATTATAAATGCGGAAGTGTGTCTGTCTATCTGTCTGTTACCTCTTCACGCTTAAAGCGCTGAACCGATTTAGATCAAATTTGGTATAGATATAGTTTGAGTCCCGGGAAAGGACATAGGATAATTTTTTATTCCGATATTCCCACGGGATCGAGACTTATGCGGGTGAAACCGCGGGGAGCTGTTAGTATATTATAATAATAAAGAAAAAGATTTGATTTTTTGTACTTAAGTACGTTTGTCTGTTACCTATACTTTCACGCTAAAACGGCTGAACGGCGGATTTGGATGAATTTGGCACATGTGTAGACCATGACCTGGATACTTTTTATCCCGATATTCACACGGGATCTCGACTTATGCGGACGAAACCGCGGGGCGCAGCTAGTTTTTTATACACAGGCAAGTAATTTTATTGTATTTTGCAGTGACAATCCAATCCATCCCGTACCTACCAGACAAAAGGATATCTTTGAGAGCGACAATTCTAAAATTCCGAGATCAAATTCAAATTAATTTATTTGTAAAGGTCGCAATACTGTTCTAATTGTTACTCTATAATTATTACTGTCGAAATTATGACACGTTTCGGATCGCACAGTCACTTTGTCAAGGGGAAACTAATGGTTACGGAAAAAAGTATAATTGTTTATCCACCCCGCATACCATAAAAGTAGAAAGGGGGAAGGGTTATTTGACGTACTAAACGATACGTTCGGCGCAACTTGTCACTCACATAGTCACTACTTAGGTATATCTCAACTTTTGTTTGCCATATTATTATCTTCGCCTTGAAATTAATCGATAGATTGACGATTGACATAATCGCTCATTTGGAGAAACATTGACGTAACTGGTACTTTTTTTACGTCTTTGCTATTCTAACGTAAATACGCTTTCTAAGTGCTTTGGCACATTTAACTCATTTTTAGGAAAAAATACATTTACGTCGATGTTTCTCCAAACGAGCGATATGTACAGTAGCGGTCATAAGTGGAGTACCAAGGTGCAAGGTGCTAATGCATTAATGACCGCTTACTGTACCCTACAACTTACATAAATCAAGCTTGCGAATTTTCTGTAGATTTAATAAATTAAAGAGTTAATTAATTTGAAGTTTCTCGTAGATCTAGTGGTTGTAAACGTAACTGCTGAGCATGAGGTCCTAATTTTGATTGCTAGCAAAGTTTTATTGAGTTTTTCTATTAGGAATTTCTCAGTAGCAACCCGGAGTCTAGATTTGTGCCCGGTTGATGGTAATAGGCTCGCTCCCTATTACATGAGACTTATGATTTCTTTAAAACCAGTTGAAAACCAGCGTCAGGCACTAGTTGTCTGGCATTTTTGCTAAACTGGGCCTTTTTGGTGCAGCCGTGAGGCACACTTTCCTGCTAATTTCTTACTGGCCTTACACTTTTTACTTGATTTTTTATTTGTTTTTATCTGATGTATGTATCTGGTGTATTGTGTGTCTTTTAGTCTGTGCTAAATAAATGAATTTCCTTTCTTTCTTCTAACAAACTAAATACTAGTGATGGGCCGACTATATTGGTTTTGCCGATCTTTAACTAACTACAGTGACTAAATTGTTGGATATATGTATTTGATTGAATCTTCTTATACAAAGAAAGAAAATACGTTTATTTGCGGTGAACATGACGCAAAAAAGAACATAAACACAAAAATAAAATAATAAAGGTAGGGGAAACATGCGTCACATCCACGCAAAACGGCTATCGCTCAGCATATAGACTGGGAACGTCATTAGATATTACGCAGTTTAATGTATAGTCTCCGCCTTTTATATGGTTGCAGAATGCAGAGTTCTGTAACCTCGAATTATATAAACAGCTTCATCAATAATGGCCAGATCTCTTTATATTTCACCGTAGAATAAGGGTGAGTTAGTAGGCAGTTGTTTAATATCGAGTAGGATTGATCGTTTAAGGCCGAAACCGGAGTAATCCGGCGACCTTTACAGAAGTGGTCGGCGAAAAAAATGCGGGCTTACTTTCATTCTCAAATCTCCATTACTTTTGTTATAGGTACCTACATTGTTTTTTTTTTAAAGGTGTATATTGTATGTAGTGGTGGTTGGAGCACCGGTTTAGTGAATTGTTGTAATCTGTTGAAGTTGGGGCAGGTAGGGATGTTTTTTTGATGGGTTAAAAGAGTGGATTTACAGGAGCTGTTTGGTATCAAAGCTAGTTTAGCTGTTAGGACAATTTTGTACACCAGCGAGATACTTAGTTGCGTAACACACTAACAGCAATGGCTTTCATTTTGACAGTTCAACAACATTCATTGCGTTATTTACGTTGTCGAGCAGACAAACTTTACGGACATGTGAAGCAATGGATTACCAATATGCTTTGAAATGATTCAGATTGCGATTGAAAGTGTGTAACGCAATTAGTGTAGTGGCCTCAGGACGTTGTTGTATTTACGGTTCGATAAAAATATGTATAACTCTTCAGACGTCCAACAAATCTCTTTGTTTTATGCGAAAAAATAAGTTGATATTTTTCTAACTTTGTTGATAACGGGTTCAACGTTGAATTTTTCAGGAAAATTCATAATAGCGTTTAAAAATATTTGACCTTCAAGAACTGGTCCTTAGCAGCTTTGAACAGAGAGAGGTGGAAAGAGAGTAGGGAGGCCTTTGCCCTGCAGTGGGACATCACAGGCTAATAATAATAATATAAGAAACCTACTTTTTATTCTTAAACGCTACCTGCCTACTATGATGTTTATGATTATACGTTGTTTAATCTGCAATTAGAGCAAGATTTTGAAAAAGGGCGTAGGACCAGAATTCAAATATTCATCTATGGAACATTTAGATCAACAATTATTGCTATTTGATTCCATTGTTGCTACGTGGTTACCACAGAGCACAGAATAACCGCGCTGGCAGCGTCCAGAGTCGGCAAAAATTCGTGGCGCCGAAAGTGTCACAGGCCGCCTTCATAGCCCTCAAGTTTATAGTATAGTATAATCAGCCTATAATATTCCCACTGCTGGGACACGGGCCTCTCTTTTTGAGAGGGTAATCCACCACGCGAGCCCAGTGCGGGTTGGTAGAAAAATTCGAAGGCATGTGACCCTTCGAAATTTTGGTTCTAGGACATGCTGCTTTAGAGAGCTGTGGTGATGAAATTATTTACACAAAGCGCTGGCCTGGGTTCGAACCCACGACCTACAACTCGTAAGTCGTGGTCGATGCTACTGGGCCACCACTGCTCTGTAAGTTGATATACTTACATCATTTGTGTCGCAGAATGCGAGTAAGCGGTGACACGCTTGCTTTGTATGGAAAATGTTTTACAGTGCCACCTCTATCAGCGGTCGCCGAAGCGTCTACGTAGTCTGTGGTAAATAGCTACTAAGTATTTGAGTTTCGAACACTCTCGATAAAGAAGAAATGGGGGGAAAGTGCGAGCGCTACGCAACACACAGCTGCATAGTATAATGCTTAGTACCGACTGCCGATTGCAGGTTACGGGTGTATGGCGCGTTTTCACATCGTTGCGTTTATCTTGTTGGAAAACGCGCGTCAAATGTTTGTCGTCAGGACTTACCCTGTGTGCTTGCGAGGATTTTCTATTAGACGGACTTTATTGATTAGGCGGGTTAATTTTACACCTTACTAGTGATCTAAATAAGGTGCTAAACGTCGATATTACTGAAGACTTGTAATAATTGTCATTGTTTGATGATGCCTGCTGCTATTTTCACGAAAACATTTATAAATGAAACGGGGTCTTTCATAAATGTTTTAGTGAAAATTAACTTGGAATTTTCTCAGCAATATTGAACAGAATTTTGACAATTATTGTACTGAGGTTATTTTTGAAGTGAAACTTCTTAGGCGGCGTTTCAATAATTGGACGAGACTTGAGAGTCAAACAAGGACGTTTCGTTGCACGAGAGAGAAGAAAGATTTATCTCTCTCCGTCTCTCACACTAAATTTCTCTTATTCAATACCTAATTATTTGAAGGTTCTATTACTTGTAGGGTGTTTTAATCTCGGCTCATTTGGGTCACTGGAAGTTCTACGACAGTGTGCAATAATCCTTACCTTAACGAAATCGCATTGAACAATAAGACCAAAACCTTAACCATTAAAGCAGGATATTCGGTTATAATAAAGTACGCTACCTTATGGGGTATGTGCACCTGTCCTCATATCTAGGGTGGTGGGGCGAGTTATTGTCCCATCTGGCACGAGGGTGCCGGAGAATAACAAACACTATGAAGTTTACCGCCATGGTGCACCGGAGGTACCCAATACCCATTGATATTCACGTATTTTTGGGGAGGGGGGTTATTTGTTTTTGGATTGTCCGGAAATTGTAGATTCTTTCTTTTTCTCTCATGTCGTGTCGGGACGAACTAATAGCTCAAACCGTCGCGCGTCGCAACAATCGAAACTATAGTTGTCGCATTTTAGCATGGTAATGACGGTCATTGACCTGCCTACAGTTTTTGACATTCTTGCATGTCGAAAACGGAAATAAAGAATAATCGGTCTTTATTTCCGTTTATGTCGATTTAGGATATCTTAAATCGACATTTATCGTGATCCTGCACAAGTGGGCCGCGAGCCCAGCGCGGATTGGTAGACCATCTAGATTTTTGAATTTTTGGTTCTAGGACAAGCCGGTTTCCTCCCGACGTTTCCTTCAGCGTTTTGTACCATATACTCAGAAATACATGATATTTTATTATATTCATGCTTTTTATGGTTACTTAGTTTAGCAAACTAAGTAACCATAAAAAGCTTGAAATGTTAAAACATATTACCTATGTCTTACAACTCTGTTACCTAACTAATCGGTGGTTTGAATGTTGGTGAGCTCAGGTCAAAAAAATCTAATTTAATCGCTAGCATCTGATTTACTTTTGATACCTATGTTCTTTTGCTACATCTATAAGTTTTTCATTACCTGTATCCTCATCCTTCAGAGGAAACCTTGGTATTTATTTATTTATGTTTTCCCGGAATTTTTGTACCTACATTTTATTTCGAGAAATATCTTGTGAGTTCAAGGTAGGGTTGCCGACTAATATTGTGTCCAACCTACTTACTATATTTATTACGAGTTCCTCTATCATAATCATAACTTTCGAAAAAAATAAGTAGATGGGTTACTGTATGCGAAACTTCTAAATTTTCTTTCTAAACATTTGTATTTTTTTAAAGATTCCATTCAACAATTAAAAACACTCAATGTAGTATAAATAGTCGTTTTTAAATTCATAATAATATACAAATATATAATTCATATTAATACATTCGCATCAATTACTTAGTTTAAAAACATACTTAGGTAATAGGTAATACGGGCTGGTGTCCGCAACTCCACGTCAATGCGCGTATTTTGCGTACATAAAACAAAACAAACAAAAACATACTTACTATTATTTTTGTTATTTTTCTCATACTAGGTACTTTCCAAATTACTCTAATCAGCGGTGTAATCGCGTAACACATTAACAATAGGGATGGCTTTCAATTAATAATAATAATAAAAAGTATTTATTTCACAAAAACATAGCACTTTGCACTGTATACATTGTTTGAAAATAACATTTACTTTATTATGCAATAGTAGACTCTATCTTTAAACTAGGACTAGCCTGTATCTTAAAAAATAAGATACAGGCTTTAATTTGATGGTTCAATAACATTCATTGCGTTATTTACATTGCGAGCAGACAAATTTTTCAAACATATGAAGCAATTTATTAGCAATATCCTTTAAAATTAATCAGATTGTGATTGATCGTGTGTTAGGTGCTGACTGGTTGAAAAAGTTGGCAATCCTACAACCAGTTTAGCTTGAGCCCTACTATTATTCATAATATTAATAAATTATAAATATATTGTACTTACCGATGAAAAGTTATTCATAATATTAATAAATTATAAATATATTGTACTTACCGATGAAAAGTTATGCCATCTTTTTTATAGCTGGATGTTCTAGACGATTTCCCACACCATTTAATTGAACAGGAACTTACAATTGTTTCTATTTAGGAAGAAAATGTTTTAAAAAGTATCAAAATGACCGCGTGTGCAGAGATCCAATAACTGGTCAAAACTAAAATGGCCACTCATAGTTTCATCTAACATAAGTGCAATTTCATTTATGTGTCGTGAGCTTGAGTCGCCCGTATGAGCAGTCAAGAGTATAGTTGCAAAACTTCTGAAAAATTCTGAATAATTCCGGAATACTTCTGGGAAAGTTTCTTTAAATCAGAATTATTCAAAATGAATTTTATTGAAATTTTAATTTTTTTATTGCTGAAATATCGTATTTTGCATCGATACTAGCATACAGATGCCTCATCCCATACAAAGAAATGTCCCGATGTAAAGAGCAGATTTCATCTGGCAATTCTAGCTATTTTTGTACATCAATCGCATTCGTTCCCAATAGATTGTGGAACGCAAAATAAATGAATATGAATATGAATATGAATAGATGGTGTTAGTAGCGACTTTGCAAGAAGGGTTACATTATACTTTTATTCCGAATAGATGACGTTAAAAGCACACTGTACTTTTGTACTGCTGCTACGTACTCCTATTATCAGTGATATTATTAAACAAAACAAAATTTAAAAAATCGAGATGATATTTAAATTTAACACTCTCACCGCCATGTGGTCCGCCTGCCGCCCACATAAATTTCAGTGCTGCAAGCCACTATAGATTTTTTCATTTTTACTGGCAGGCCATGTGGGCTGCCTGCGTACCACAACTAGCGCGCCAAATTCTATGACAATAGTACTTGTTGTAACTTGTAAATATTTGTAAGGGCAGGCCATACGTGTATTAGGTCAGTTGCTCGCGCGCCGCCCACATGGCCTGCTGTAAAAGTTTTTCGCGCCAATTTCGCACAGGCTTCGCTGCGCGTGTTTAGATAATGTCCAATTCTTCCTACAGATGTTAGAAATCACGTCTAATTCTAATTTAGCAGCTCGTGTACAAAGTCAAAGAGATCATAAATTCAGCAAATCATTGATGGCTGATCACAGAGGACGGCTTATTCAGCGAAAGGTGCATACATTGTTATGAGAGGAACCGAACTGCTGGACTATCTGCAAAGGATGCCGGAGACCGAACAAAAAAAGTGAATACCGTGTGTTTAAAATGCCCGACTCAACCTAGTATTTGTGGTCAATTTTACGGAGAAATTCACATTTTCGTAAATGGAAATTAAAGCTTAATTTCCTATGATAATATTTTCATATAATTTCTCTCGTTTTATTTTGTGTCAAAACAATTTCTTTTGTTTGATTTCATTTTTCTATGTGACAAGATACTCAATAAAAATTACTAGTTTTACTTACTCGACTTTGAACCTTATGAATCTATAAATATAGTCTGATTTTCATCGTTTTTTTTTTCATTAGTAGCTCTTTCACTCAACAATTTAAAGCAGACGACTTCGAATCTCTATCTAGCAAGCCAAGCTCTATAAAAATAAGTGAATTTGTGGGATCACAGCGGACCACACGGCCTGCTGGTAAACTTAACGACGTGTCCCGCCGGGCGCCTACATGGCGTGCTGCAAAAGATACACAAAATCTAGCGTGGCGTGGTGTAAAAGACATTGCATGGCCCGCGCGCCGCCCACACGGCCTGTTGTTCTAGAAAAACCTTAAATGTGTATGGCGGTGAGAGTGTTAATTGAAATTTAATACAGCGCCATCTACTGGTATAAATATTAATTGTGCATTCCAATCATCTTTGAAATTTGAAATAAGAGCTTATTGTTACATAATTTGGTGTGCATAAGAGTTGATTATGTATGAATAAACCTTATAAAAGTCAATAAAAACTTGAAAATTACACTTCAACCATTAATCAATAAATGTCGTGCCATCTAGTGACATTTATTTGAAACTCTTTGTTAGCGGTGATGCAGGCGATGGCGGTGCGGGGTGCGGTAAGAGGGGAGATGCTCCCCGGAGAAGTTTTCGCCCGCGGAGAAAGATTCATACCCCGCAATCGAATGTTTCCGCGGAATATTTCGCCCGAATTATTCAGGAATAAACGTGTTTATTTAATTTTGTTGTGTGGTGGGTGAATTTATTTTTCAGTGGCACATAAGTAAAACACACTGAGTAACATAAGCTACCTACATTAATTGTAATCTTATATCCACCCGTGCGAAGCCGGGACGGGCCGCTGGTCAAGAATATTTTTAATCTTAACCCATCAGAGGTAACTGTACTCAATTGAGTACAGCCTTATCCCGAAGTGTAAATTACAGATCTTGTACATTTTAAGTGATACACCTTATTATTTTACTTTGTTACGCTGTACTCAATCGAGTACAGTGACTTTTAATAGGTTAATACAATTTTCCCGGTTTTATTTTGACAATTGAAATATTCCCAAAGTTTCAGAATATTTCGGAATACTTCCGAAGTATTCGACGGGAATGATTCGGAATTTTTCCCGCCAGCATCTATAGTCAAGAGGTTGTATAGGTAGTCATTGTTTTCAATGCATTTTCTACAATATGGGTATCAAATGAAAGGGCTTGCTGAGAATAACTCGAAAAATAAAGTGTCGTCACTTTAAATCCAATATGACGGACTTCTAAAGATGGCGGACTAAGTTTTTTTTATGCTTTCCTACAATATGGGTATCAAATGAAAGGTCTTGCTGAGAATACGAATGCGAGTTAAACTCCAAAGAAAAACCTGTCCAGCGATAACAAAAAAGTAAAAAATAAATTAAAAGTAAAAAACTTTTTTTAAAAACAAGCTTTTGTTAAATGCGCTAAAAAGAATAAAATAAACTTTTTCTTTAAAACTTTTACTATTAACTTATAACGTCATTAAGTACACAATTTTATATGATATAAAAGCTTGTCGCGAGATTTACCTGTGTAGATAAACAAGTAAATTAAATAACATCTGATAGATTTTTATTTAAAAAAAAAAATTAAACTAAGTAAATACGAGTACTTAAATCTCGCGAAAAGCTTTTATCCAAACTAATATTATAAATGCGAAAGTAACTCTGTCTGTCTGTCTGTCTTTTCTTCACGCCTAAACTACTGAACCGATTTAGATGAAATTTGGTATAGAGATAGTTTGAGTCCCGGGGAAGGACATAGGATAGTTTTTATCCCGATATTCCCACGGGATCGACACATATGCGGGTGAAACCGCGGGGCGCAGCTAGTATCATATAAATTGTGTACTTAATGACGTTATAAGTTGATAGTAAAAGTTTTAAAGGAAAAGTTTATTTTATTCTTTTTAGCGAATTTAACAAAACTAATTAAAAAAAAAAGGTTTTTTACTTTTAATTTATTTATAAATAAAAGGAGTCAATAAAGGAGTTGTAGAGTGCGTGAGCAGGAACCTAAGCGATTCCTTCAGAAACTTGTTCCGGGTGCTTAGGAAGTGAATATACTGAAAGCCCTAAGTTTAGCAGGTGAGCCTTGGGGGCACAAAGTTCCCACTTTTGGTTTTTTCGCATATATCTCAAAAACGGTGCGTCGTAGGGAATTTTTTTGTGATAGGTACCAAATGAAAGCTCTTAAACTCGACCCTACAACTTTTATGAATCATCTTTTTCCGAATTCCCTATCGTCATTCTATACCGCCTTTTGGGCCATTCGTTGACTGAAAATAAGTTAAAACAAGGGCCACTGCATTTAATGTTATTTTCCTGCTCAACATCGACATTTTCGAACGAAACTATTACTTTAACCTTGACAAACCCAGACCTCGGCTCCAAGCGACAGTATTCCAAAGGTGCGCTTAAGTTAACATAAATATATCAAAACTATAGTAAAAAACAAAAAGCCTTAAAATGTTCCCAGTATAAAGTACCGGGCCGCAGCTGGCTCGTCGGCGCGCGCGCATGCTACCATAGTGCAGACAGGTACAGAAGGTGCACTACTGTCTCATTTATGGTGCAGCTGTCGTGCAAATTGATGCCTAGTGTAAAGAGATGATGGGATGTGGTCTTTTTACACTCTAATAGACTAGGGATTACGTCCAGGTATTCTTGTATTTTCGATTGACATGGGAATCTTTCAGGTGGTTCACAAAAAATAACAGAGAATCAAAATTTTTTGTGTGTTAATTTTTTGTGGGATCCAAAGCCAAAAATATTAAACTGGGATTCAAAAGTGGGGATCCAACGAAAGTAAATCGTGGTATCGACCGCGACTTGCGAGTTTAGGTCAGCAGGTTGGACCTAGACAGGCGCTTTACTTTCTGTAAATGATTTCATTACCTGCACTGCTCTCAAAACGGTGAAGGAAAACATTGTGAGGAAACCGGGATGTCCTAGAACCAAAAATCGACGACATGTGATATCTACCAACCCGCACTGGACCCGCGTGGTGGAATGCGGCCCACTTCCTCTCACAGAGAGGAGGCCTGTGTTCCCAGCAGTGGGAACATTATAGGCTGATTATGCCAAACTATAAATACAAATTTGTGATGTTACATGAAGGATTTATGTTGACAATTTAATTTTTTTTTATGACATCCTGACCATTTTATTTAAGAGCAATATGGGTTGCTTACTACTATTAGGTATTACTGTCGACACCTCCAACTTTTATCAATAGTCAATACCTAGTAGATTTTTTTTGTTTTTGTTTTAGTTAAACCGAACCTATTCAATTAACTTCAAACTGCGCATTGTGGCAACAGCTGGCCCTTCTGTAATTGATTGCTTCATGTTTTTTCTCCTGATCGCGGGGCGGGGTGAGTGACCGACGTCGGATGCGCCGGCGACCCCGCGCGCGACCGATTTCCGCCCAATTCCGCACTGTGTGTGCCCACCCTTAACGATCAGATACTACCACGTGTTACGTTTGACAGTTCGACGTTCGTCTAGGACGCCATCTTGGATTTTGATAATTTTAATTGGCATTTAATATGGTTTTGATAAACGATGTGTATCACGCGTTGTAGATTGTTAATTATGTTAATTTAACAGGTCATTGGCTGAGGAGTTGATTTATCAACACGGGGTCGTGCGCTCGAGTCTTTCATGTGGAACTATTTTGTGGTGAACCGGTAAGCCCACCTTCCTTCGTCAGGCATGAGTAACTTCGATGTCCTGTTTCCTTTATTATGTTCAGAGAGGCTTATTGGTTTCATTTTACTATGAGACTAATCAACTACCTACATTGGTAATAAAATAATCTTACAATAAAATGCTAAAGTTAGAGTTTAAAAACTCATGTGAAACGAACAATATCATAGTTAAATAATGACGTAATCATTCCCAAATGCGAGTCCACTTCCGTTTTGCTAGAAAGAGACAGAAGACGTTGCTAACAATGATCCCGCTATCAAAATTCTTGCAAGGACTTGGAGAGCACTGACCTGTTTTTTCTACAGAAATAAAAATAGGTAACAGGCGGTTTACGGTAAACGAATCTTGTAAAACTTTCTGGCCCTGTTTAGCGTTGAAAATGTAAAATAAAAACTGGCCAACTGCGTGTCGGACCACGCACAGTGAAGGGTTCCGTAGTCGGTATGAATAATTGCGCATGCAAAATAATGATTTATTGACTGCAAAAATTAATTTGTATTTCATTGTTTTTGTCAATGAAACTGTGGAAAACCAGTTATTTCTGCGGTTGTAACCGAAAACATTCCTGGACTTACTTATAACTGATATAAGTCTGAAATCGCCATCCCGTCTTGAGCGAACGTGGTAATCAATGGACATTCCTTCTCATTATGAGAAGAGCCTTTGCCCTGCAGTGGGAAAATAACAATCAGCCTATAATGTTCCCACTGCTGGGACACAGGCCTCCTCTCGGTGAGAGGGAATGGTCCGTAATCTGCCACAGCCCAGTGCGAGTTGGTAAATGTCACAAGCCTTCGAATTTTTGGTTCTAACATGCCGGTTTTTTCACGACGTTTTCCTTCGTCGTTTTGAGAGTAGTGGTGATGAAATAATTTGCACAAAGTTAAGCGCCTGTTAGGGTTTGAAACTACGACCTATACAGGGTGAAATTAAATTCATGGGAATCCTTTTAAGGGGTCATTGTACTCATCGTAATGAACAACTTTTACTATGGGACTAAACCTAAAATCGCGAAAAAAAAAATCAGCTGTTCCTTCCATTTATGTTCACATAACTCGTCAAAATGTGAAGAGAGAGAAAAGAGCTGATTTTTTTTCACGATTTCAGGTTTAGTCCCTTAGTAAAAGTTGTTTAAAATGATGATTACAATGACCCCTTAAAAGGATGCCTATGAATTCAATTTCACCCTGTATATACAACTCGTATGTCACTGCCGCTTGCTACTACTGCTCGAAACAGCATAGTCTTTATAATGTATGATATGAATACCCCATACCTATGCTTAATTTCTCTTCATGCCTCTATTATATGCAGGATGCAGCAATACAAGACAATGACCTATTACTGTACGCACCTGTACGTACCTAACTACCTACCTACTTTACCTCAGCAAAAAAAATGTGTAAAGCTTAGCCATAGCCAGTTACAAACAGCTTTACTTCCCGTTTGTAGAACACCTTTACGAAGGGACAGTGAGATGTCCGGTTTTTGAATATTTTTTTCTCTCTCACCCTTTTTTATAGAAGATAATGATTTCGACTTTAGTATTCATTGAAGGACTATCCGTTGACGCTCCTCCATACTTGATATTTATAGTAATAAAACGAAAATTAAATTAAGTCACGTAGCCCTAAGTATGTAGTTTGATTGTTTTTAAGAAATTTTAATCTACATTTTACAGATTTTGAACAAATTGTTGTCAGCAAGAAAATAGGCAATTTTAACAAAAACTTTTTTTTGATGCTATTCAACCAAAATAGACACCGTTTCTTACAAGGATAACAAAAACTTTTTGTGAAAATTGCACATTTACTTGCTGGCTGTACTTACCTACTTTATTTTTTCTTTAATCCGAAAATGCAGATTTTTTTTTTTTTTAACTTGAAACTATTAGGGCCCCACGTAAGACTGTTTTCCTGCATCTACCGTTACTGCCCTGTCTCAAAAACCCACCCTGCATAACATTAATGTTTATATTCGTATGAAATGCTTACTGAATACTTATAACAAAGTAAATTCCAGTAAATTCCAAGTGCGGACTGTGAATCTTGCCCTATAACTTATAGGGCAAGATTCACACAATTTCTTTTAAAGAGAAATCTACAAAAGTACGATGGTTTACAGGTTTAATTTGAACATGGTTAACTACACCTACCTATAATAATAAATGAACAAATAGTAATCATTTTAGCAAATAAACTAAAAAAAATTACAAATATTTGTTCGTGTTATTTTTGCCATCGACAAGCTAAGAAGAAGATATATACTTAAGCAATTTAGTAATGCCTGAATAAATAATTATCTTGTCGTCTCATCATCATCTGCCTAGCCTTTTCCCAACTATGTTGGGGTCGGCTTCCAGTCTAAGCGGATGCAGCTGAATACCAGTATTTTACATGGAGCGACTGCCTATCTGACCTCCACAACCCAGTTACTGGGTAATACGATACCCCTTAGTAAGACTGGTTGTCAAACTTTCGGGCTACTGACAACCCGTAACGACTGTCAAAGATCCACGAATGACAGCCGGGACCAACAGCTTAACGTGCTTTCCGAGACACGGAGGGGCTTGGTATGTGAAGATGGTCATCCATCCACGGAGCAACCGCGGCAAGCGTAGCTTTACTTGATCGATCAGCCCGGCGATCGGCGGCTGTTATATGATGTGGTCAACTGGACCCGCGGGTCCAGTTCGAGTGGGTTCAGTTGACCAAAGACTCCAAGCCTCTCAGCGACCCTCAATGTCAAAAAGAAGAACAAAAAGAGTTTTTTTTTTTACAGATTCAGACAGATCAAACGATGTATATGTGAACGTTCGTTCTTAAAATTACGAGAATTATCCCTCAGGTTAAAGCCAGGTTACCTTCAAATACTCTAGAATTTCTAGACTAGACAAATTATAAGAAAACTGTCTGAAAGCGTATTCTCAGTTCAAAGCATTAGCTAACATTATTACACAACATTTCTGTACTGTGTCCTTGAGTATAAGTGAGTATCTAATTACTGCAAATACTCATATTTGATCTTATTATATGTATTTCTATGTAAATAACACTCCTAAGTTTGGCTAGATAGAAACTAAATTATTTCGAAGGAATGTTATGTCTTTTTTAATTAAACTTAGAATTTGAAGGAGGCTTTACTGTTTAAATGTTTCAATTAACTTTATGATATGGAAATTTAACGTTTTTGTTATTTTTTTCTTGATTTTAGGTTCATGCTGGAATTCACACATACAATAAAACTAACACATACCTATTTTGTTAAGGAAATAATAATAATAGTATTGCGTTAAAAGCATAATACAATGGCCAAAACTATTTTTTTGTAAACTGTTTTTATTAAGAAAATCGTGTTGACTCTACCATTACTTTACGCATTTAAAATTGAGTCATATTTACTTTGAAATAAGATTTGATTTTGTTTGGCTCAATCGGCGGTCATTATGGCAAACAAGACTTACCGACTGAGTTTCGACAAACCGTAATACGACAAGATTTTATTTCGACAATATGGAACTCCGACACGTCTTAATTTCGACAATACTTTAGTTCGAAATACCTTAAGTCCGACACTACTGTATTCCGACAAAGCGTTTCTTCGACATGACTTACTAGGAAACGATGCGTCTTCGACGACATGTTTCTTCGACAACAATGGTACTCCGATGAAAAATGTACCTATAAGTATATTAAAAGTTACTGAAATCGATTTAGTATTCAATTGTGAACAAACTGCTTTCAGGACTTGCGTTTATTCTGTTACACCTTGTATTTCCATTCATGAATTAACATTTAATAAACTGAAAGAAGGATGCACGTGATTGCGAAAGATAGAAGGAGTGGACGGAGGCCTTTGCCCGCGAGTGGGACAGCGTAGACTAGTAAAAAAAAAACCATTTACTTCTGCCACTGCACAAACGGACTATTCCCACAAACACATATAGGGCTGATTTAACTTAAGTGATATCTTTTATTCTTGGAATAAAATTGACATTGAGAGTTCTAATATGGTAAAACTGTTAAAAATTCAAAATTGATTCTCAGGATAAGACTTATTCTAGCCCCCTTACAAATAAACGTTGTATAGCGTCTGTATAGTTACATAACGCTTTGTCTTCATCTTTCGAAAGTCAAATTACTGACGACTGAAAAGAGAGATATCGGTGTGTATCTATTTCATCTGAATAAATACGTTTATAAGTAAGGAGGTAGGTATAAAAGTTTGGTGGAATACGCCCTTAATCAAAGACACTTTGAGTTAAAGAGAACAAGATAATAAAGATACTTAAACTAAAAGCTAATTTCATATTTCTAATTTAAATAACGACCTTGCCTATCTATCTACAAGTAAGCAAATACTATTATGTATTCTGTGAAGTAAGTAAACAGAGTGTAAGTAAATATATACATATTTCTAATACAAGTTCTACTTCTAAACATATTTGATCGTTTGAAAATACCCATCGATTGTTAATTAGCGTTACTTATCATCAAAAAACCAGCCGCTCGTAAACGATAAGCCCGTAAATTTATCATTTTACGGTATTCTCCGCTCCGTAATATAAGTGAAAATGAACCGTTTTACGCACCAGTCGATATTTATACAATACTAGCTAGGTGCCCATATCCCAATTTTAGCGTATGCGTAATGCGCAAAACTTTGCATAAAAGAATACAGCACCACCATTGCGTAACAATTAAAAAAAACCTAATCCATTGCTTCATAATTATAACATAATGTTTCAAAAAATTGTCTGCTCGACAACTAAAAACACACAATAAATGTTGTCGAAATGTCAAAATGAAAAGCATTGCGATTACTGGTGTGTTATGCAATTACCCCGCAGACCTACTCTACTAAAGCATGTAGACTACGCTTTATTATGTGAAGATACACGAGCCTTACTTTAAGAACCATAGAGAAAAATAAATAAAAAAGTAAATGAGCTTCCCATATTATGTGACCATTACCTCCCACAGATGTCGCTTAACAGATAACAATAAAAATATTTCTAACAACGCGTTATCCAACTATCTTTCATACAAAAAACATATCGCGAACAAAAGTGGTTTGAAAATCAACACGATACAAAGCAAAGCGAGTAGTAACGACCTATATACAAATACCGTAAGTCCATTTAAGGCGATCCGTTGGTATCTCTCCTTGTATTATCCATTGATTGTTTTATAGGCAAAGTAAAGTTTAGGTTCAATGTGAAGACTGCAATGTATTTGACGCAGATGGGAGGTGACATTCTGATTTCGCATGCGCTACGGTCGTCTCGAGGGCATACGGTGTCGGTGTAGCAAAACGACAAAAGTTCTGAATCTATTTCATTCTAATATAGACTGTACCTCCACTCATTAAGGCCTAAAAAGGTTTAAACTGCTTCGGGATGTGAGTCTTTGTTGAAAAAAGAAGGCAGCACGTTCGACGCCGATCGGTCGCATTCGGGTGCCGTCGCCGCGCACGTGCACACGGCGGGAATGGGACACCATTAATGTAGGGCTGCCCCTCTATCTCCGATATCGCAGCAATGTTTTAACTCGTCGACACCCTCCTAAAGAGTAACTTTTACGAGTTTTCAGCTACTATTTACACATGAATATAATTGAAAATGCTTTTTGTATAAGTATTAAGGAAGTTTATCGATTTTTAGGAACTTTAGTAAATATTTTTAGTGTTTCAAGTTCCTGAAAATCAATCAACTTAGGACATAAGTTACCAAAACCAACAACTTTATCTATGGGTAATTTTTCATGCTAAGCGGTTTTTTTCCGAGCAATATTTTATTGATGTTTGCATTATGAAGCAGTGTTGTTATAATGCAGAACGAGTAACCCTAGTAAATAATGCCAAAGAAATGTGTGGCACAACCATAAAACGCCTCTGCCCGAGTTTTTGTAACCGACTAAATCGACTGAATCCATCCATATGTTCGGCGACGCGTAGTTTACTCGTACCAAGTTTAAAAGTTCATTAACGTTCAATATCCAATGTCGGCCAATATAATTTAAATACACTCAATTTTCCGGCCAATCCTCGTTTACATTTACATATTATTGTTTGATTACTCTAAGACAATGTTTATCCAACCTTTGTTCCAACATTATCTGATGAACACAAGGAGATTTAGTACATTTGGGCCAACAGTTGTGGTTTGGTGATGATTTCATTCGTTATTTTGTGAAAGGCGTTCTGTGCGTTATTATATTCGAACAACCTTGGTTGTTTGTGGGTAGCCACTTCATTCAAGACGTCGAGAATCTTTCTTTTAAATAGATAAACAAACTATTTTGTGGGGCACAGTTTGTATTTTCTTTTGTTTCTAGTTTTATTATTTGCGTTACGATGCTCTCACCACGCTTCTGCAGGAATACGGAAATGTTATAGGTCTTGCTCTAGTTGCTAAGAAGAAGTTCTGCTATAATTGAGGGTCATTTTGTCGTGGCGTTATGAATGAGGCTGATTCGACTTCTGGGTCAAGGCTTCAGAAGGGAGAAGGTCGTTTCGAGAGCAGTTTTATAGTCTTAAATATTGCACAGGAAGATGAACTTGCCAATTTAACTACTTAGCTTAAAACAGTAGTTAATCTTAATAAAGACGATATTGCCAATAACAAAGTTAATAGTAAAGCGATAGATTGTTTGAGAGCTAATAAAATTAACGTAGATATAATCCGCCATCCCTTTGTTACCGGAGAGATTATTGATCAAAAGCTTACAGAAGTGTGAATAGACAAGTAGAGTTTACAACTGTCCCCAGCTTTATGGTGATGACTGCAACCGTAGAATAATTAAACGGACAATTATAGCAGCATAGACAAAAGACTTTAATTATGTCCAATTTAGATAAGCTATCTTGTAGATAAAAACATAGTAGGCATCCTAGAAATAATAATGAATGCGAGTCTGTGTAAGTACTGGCAAAAATTATAATTAACTTTTTGAATACCTTCAAATATTATAAAATAAAAATTAATGTTTTAAAACTAATTGCGTAGTTAAGAAATTAATGCAGTACAAAAGCGAATTGTTATAGCTGGTGATTTTAGTGTTGTGGTGCAGTCTGGAAGAGGCCTATGTCCAGCAGTGGAACGATCGGCAGAGTTATTTGAATGATTTTTAATATTGTAATAATTATCAAAGTTCTGACTTTATTCAAATCCTTTGTCTCCGAAGACAAACAGTATGACTAATGGTAATGATGATAATATTATAATCACTGCACACTAAACTGTTCACTGGCATTGTCGGTATCTACGAGTAAAAACCGTAAATTCTATGGTTTTCGTATATTTTTTTTTGTAATTCGTAATTTCGTGAACAGGGGCACCAACATTCAGCATTATATACTTCTTTCTAACGATCTTTATACGAACAGTACTTAAAAGGGAAACACTCTTTTGTGCGCATATACGCAATTTTTCTTTCTCTCTCTTTCAATTCCGGAAAAAAATCCCGTATTTTGTTTTTCAAAGTGATATAGGAGTTTTTCTTGTTTATTGAACCATGCACACACATACAAACAGACAAGAAGAAAGGAACGGGAAAATATGTAAAAAGGTGATGCTTAATTCAAAAGAAATCTCTTCCAGCATTACCTGCTATAGGAAAGTAGGTAAAAAAAGACATAGACGTGTGTAAGAGTAGAAGAGAAAACAAAATACATCAAATCAAAAAATAATTCGCTACTTTAAACATAAACATACATAGGTATAAATGTACAATACGAGACTTACATACATACTTCTACAATAAAAATCACTACAATATAATAATATAATGTAATTTAAAATAATAAATACATATGCATCGATGTGGAGAGTGTTATTTCTTCCTCTTGACAAAATTCTCTTGAACCAAGTAATTCTGGGGGAAATACAATAAGGAGGATGTTTCCGGGATCGCACTTAGGTGGTCCTAAATATTAAGAGAGCGACGTACAAGGAAGAGTTGTAGATCCTCTACTGAAAGGTCTGAAACCGTAGAGTGAAGTTATTGACCTGCAATGGAATAGTGCACGTTAACAGTATCACATTAAAATCTGCAAGAATATCACGTATTACATAATAATGTACATGCTATTTATTGTAATTTTGTACTTGTCACAAACAAACTAAGTACTGTGTCAACACCAAAAACATTTAACTAAAAACTAGGTAGGTAAAGTACCTCTACTGAAAGGTCTGAAAACGTAGAGGGATGTTATTGACCTGCAATGGAATAGTGCACGTTAACAGTAGGTATTGCATTACAAAACCTGTAATAAAAGTACCACTTAAATCATGATCTATATAACATAAATTCTAATTTTTTGTCACAGAAAAAATACTGCGTCAAATTCAACCATTTCTTTCCACCAAAAAATGTAGTTAACTAAAAGCCTAGAATCAATTTAATCGTATCATAATTATTATTTAGCTACATAGACTAACATAGTCTACTTAAATGATATCTGGTGCAAAAGATACATTTGTTCAGTTCATATACTCGTATTATTTATTTAGGCGGGGTCGGTGAAGCCGACTTTACGGATTGACTCTGTTCACGCTGTGAAAGGACGCTTAAACATTTAGCATTCCCGTGTGTTGTGCGTCTTTTAATGAGTTTATAAAACTTTAAATTATTTAAGGCTTAAAGAAACTATAATAAATATAACGTAACTCTGGTTTTTTGTGGGTTTAGCATGGCTTTAGTCATGAGTTTTTGTATAAGACATAATCTATGCGTGTGGTGGCATTCTATAGTATCTCTTACTGAGACATGAATTAATAATTGTTTATATTAAATAACTTTTATGTCATCTATAAACACGTAAATGAAAACAAATCCAACTTTTCTACCGTAACGTAATGAATTATTCTAGTTCACCTCGCCGCACATAGATGGCGTTAGCGTCACTATATTATTCTGTCGCGGCGCGTTTGTATGCATGGCGGCTACGAGTATTGCTTCCCTGTTTGGCAGCACCCTATGTCAAGCAACCGACTGGGAAAGGCGAACTAGAGTATTATTGTTAGCAGCTTTATATGGAAATACATTATAAAGGTATTTGTTAGCTTTATTTCTCAGTCAAATATTGTAATGGAGACTCTAAGAAAAGGTGGATTAGTCCAATGACATTTCCATTGTCTAGGTCAACTGGGCTTGGTATATTCAGTCAGTTTTAATGACACTGTCTTCCTTGTATTAAAAATGTCTATCAAATATATCTAGCTTGTATTGTGTACCTGCATGGCAAAGGCCTACCTCTCCCTTTTCTATTCTCTGCTGCTGTGGGTCAGTACTTTTAGTTAAAAAAAATCTTTCAATCTCAGAAGATCTATTGGCCAGATCCATGATGGATCTAGTGACGATTGTTTTCTCATTAGGCCTATTTATATAAAAAAATAATTACGATTTTTTTTTAACTTTTTGAAACTGAGAACGACACTCAACCGTGAGAATAAAATCAGTCAATCACTCTAAAAACGTGTCTAGCTTAGTTAGTTTCAATGTCCAAAATCTCTAGTTGCACATAAGAAATCTGTTGTATTCAGCACTCAATTCTTGCATTGTACCTACCAGCGTCATCGGAGCCGCCGTCAATTTGGCTCGGGAGCCGTCAAAGCGTTCTCGTCGGCCCTTCTACGAAAACAATATTTAGGTGAGCGGGGCTTCGGAGAGCGGGGTGGAGGGCAAGAGGGCCGGGCACGAGGAGTAGGAAGATACAGAAGGTTTACCTGTCAACTGCGTCTTATAAGTGAAAATTACGGGGAAAAAGAAGGAGATTTATTTGATTTCAGGAAATGGAAATTCATTTTATTTCTGCTATTTAAGTTAAAATCATTTTCTTGACCGATTACTTTTATTACGGTTACTAAGTTCTAAGTTATTGATGGTCTAGTGCTTTTGAAGAGATCAATTTAATAAAAAAATTCAATCAGCTAAATACATGCGTCGTTTCTTTCTTTTTATGTGACTGCAGTTGCCTGTCAAGTAATCGACTTTAGACTTTAAACAACTGACCTTAGACTTTAAAATAGGTAAAACAACTAGTTTACTGTCTTCGAAGATTATTACATTTCTTTACAGTTATTCTCATCAAGGGATTTCTTATCTTATACAGTGAACCTTCTGATTCATATGCATCATGACAAGCGAGATGACGCCGCGTTGACGGCGAGCCGTAAGCACACACATGCGGTAACGATACGGTCCCGATAAGTGAACGTAATTTCCGTACTGATCCGATATTTATTATTTTTTATACTGTTTGTGAATGACAGAATAAATATGTTTAAATGTTACGGATTTTTATATTAAGTGTTTTAAGATGATACTTGAAGGCTTTTTGTGGCTTGCACTTGACTACTATAACGCCTGCCATTTGTGAGGAAACAAGCAAAACTGTTAGTAGTAAGCCCTCGCATCCGTATTCGGCGCTGGTCCAGAGTGGGCGCTCGTTGAACCACGCACAGCACAAACGCCGCGACTACGCTCCGTTTTTCCACCGTTGTCACTTGTAGGTTAACTAAGGTTTACATTGGTTTTATTTAGTACTTTTTAGTTAACTAAAAGGTTGCTTAAAAAAATTAAATTTGATTAATAATTGCATTTTAGGTATTGAAAAGAGTGCGGCTACGCGGCAGTGTGGCGCTGCTAAGCGCGGCTACGCGACGCCTAATCGCTGCTACGCGCGGCTACGCGATGGCGTGGCGCTATATCGCATTGCTACGCGAACCTACGCGCGGCTACGCGACGTCTTCACTGTAATAGGTAATACGGGCTGGTGTCCGCAACTCCACGTCAATGCGCGTATTTTGCGTACGGCGTCTTTACTATAACGCGGCGGCTACGCTACACAAACGCTACGAATGAACCGACGGACGCGCAGATTCTCTAAAAAATCATTTATGAGCTTTGGAGCATGGTTGCTTTATAATTATATTACAAATTTTACTCTCTTAAATGCAATTGCAATCCAATCACGACTAATGAAATAAGATTTGACCACTAGTGTACTGATCTTAATGCCTGAGTGCCTCCCGTCAGGTAACAATTGAAGCTAGCAATATATTTGTGTTCAACCAAATAGTTCAAGCTATAAGGCTAAACTAGAAACAAAAGGTTAGAAACAAGAAGTTATTTAGTTAATCACAGTAGTTATTGATTGAACCTGTCAATAGGTATTGAAAATCCACCAACATGGATACTTATTGTATGAAGACAATGATCCGTACTTTTTATTTATGATTTGAAAACGACGAGCTGAAAAACCAGTCGCTAGGTACTTTAGCAATATTGTACCTCTGTCTATGTATTAATTCACTCTTATCTAAATGGTATGAGTCTTAAACATATAGTTACTGTGGTGTTTGGTGCATGATAAGTCCAAAATTGGTCATTCTCTATGTTTACATCACACAAACTCAACTTTTTTTTCGATCGGTAGGTACTTATTTTTTCTGCAATATAACGCTTTTTGTCCTATTTAAATACTAAAAAGTACAAGATAACGAAGTTCTCGCTGAATAGAAATTCAGAAATTCATCTCACAGTCGTGTTAACTCCTTAAGGTGAATGCGTAGTTGTAGCCCGCGAAATTCAATTTTTCTTACGTTTTTTGCAATTTTCAGGTCAGTGTCAGGTTATATCTTGATCAAAATGTGATTCGCGACTATAACCGGTACGTATTTACAGAATTATAATAATTAGAATCATTAATACATCTTTCTAAGTTAGATTTCTACCGTTAAGAACAAATCTCGTATGGAAAAGTGTTGATGGTAGAAATCTAACTTAAAGAGATATATTAATGATTCTAATGACTATAATTCTGTAAATACATGTCTATTATAGTCGCAAATCATATTTTGATCAAGATACAACCTGACACTGACCTACAAATTGCAAAAAACGTAAGAAAATTTAAATTTCGCGGTCTACCATTGCGCATTCACCTTAAAGATTTTGAGTAAAACTCGCCATTAGGAAACGCCAAATTCCCGCTTTTAACGCTCGCTGATTTCGTTCAAATTGAGCTGCTATAACAGAAGACGTTAAATATATTATTGTAGAATATTATTTTATATATTTTATTAAGATTCCGATTACTTACCTTCTAGAGATTGCAACTTTTCGATGGTCAGTATTAATACATTTCTAGTTTCTACTAAAAAAGGTTTCATTAGAAAAAAATATTAATAAATTAATATTAATTAATTATTTATTGAGATATTGAATAACTAGAAAAAAAAAAAACTTATAATATGAATTTATGAAAGTCGTAGCTTGATAAATGCGTACCTACCGATCACACAGTTCTAGGTCAGTTATAAGTTCTCAACGTGGCCAATATGGCCCGCTCATGGGCGTTTGAGTCTTTCAGGGGAAGACCCAGAAAAAATTATATATCCTATCTTACGACTATATGTATAATATTTCACGTTTAAACATAATCGTAGCAATAGCTGTTTCAGATTCGCAACATATTTATGGTAGGTAAGTTAAAAATTGGGGGGTACTAGAAAAAATATATTCTCAAAGTGGGCGGTTGGCAAAATAAGGTTGGGAACCTATATGAGCTAGAGCAATTATTATCTACTACTTTTGGAATCACATTTACAAAGTAAAACATCCTTTTTACTGTCAACATTTTTGTCCGCCTCTGTACATTTGTGTAGTTAATATTTCAACAAAAATCCACAACATTTCGTAACCGATTATCAATAACAACATAAGACATACGCAGTAACAATTGATCGGGCCTGCGTGTGCGCATCGACCTCCGTATCCCACTGCCGAGGTGAATCAATCCTCTCAAGGTTCCGACAGTAAGAGGTCTGACCATTTTATATGCTAAACTAAACATCGACTGCCGGCGGCGATGATCGTGAATTCTGGTTGTTTCTAAAAAAGGAAATGAAATAATTTTTTAAATTCTGTAAATAAGGATGTCGGGATCACTTTAAACACGTTATGTTATAAAAAAATAAGCTAGATGAAGTCGGCGTTTCCTATCTAACGACTCTGAGAAGAAAGGCTAAAACAAACTTAGAGGTCTCTCGGTAGATGTCACAAGTCTTCGAAATTTTGGTTTTAGGACATGCCAGTTTCGGTCACGACGTTTTCCTTCACCGTTTTGAGAGCAGTGGTGGTAAAATAGTTTACAGTAAGTAAAGCGCCTGTCTGGGTTCGAACGTCCGACCTCCAACTCGTAAATCGCGGCTGTTATCACTGGGCCACCACTACTCTACACATAATATGAACATAAACTATTTTTATTTAAGTTTAGAATATAGTAGGCAAAGACTATATTTGATACAGCACGTATTTTAAAATATAAAATTCACCAATACAATAGGTAAATCTTTTTACAAATGGATCACTCGGATGTCTTCTTTTCACGGGTAGGTACATTCCTCAAATGTCAGAAGAAACCGGGTCCTTTGAAAAGATTACGAACCGAAGGGACAAGGGTCCAACAGGCCTTTAGAGAATTTTAATTTAAAACGAATTGGGAAATAACTAAAATGATTATTGAGTTATTTGTAAATGCGATTGAGTGCTTCGTTGGTCTAGTGGTCGCAAGCGCTACGGTTGAGCATGGGGTCGTGGGTTTCATTCCCGTCTCGGGCAAAGTATTATTAGGGTTTTCCATCCGGATTTTCTCAGTAGCAGCCCGGAGTCTGGATTTGTGCCTGGTTGACGGCAATAGGCTCGCCCCCCTATTGCATGGGACTCAAACATAACTAGCGACATGTGGATGTACAGTCAACAAAAGAGATAAGTATGCAGGATCGTCGGATATAGTTGAAGTTTAGTAAGAAACCGATGGATGTTATCGAATAAAATAAAATAAAATTAATAGAAAATAAACAGATCGTTTATCAAATTAAATTTCAGTCGACAACATCCATCGGTTTCTTACTAAACTTCAACTATATCTGACGACCCTGCATACTTATCTATTTTGTTGACTGTACTATAGGTACACCTCTGCCTAACCCTTTGGGAAATACAGGAGTGATGATGATGACGTCATAGAAGATCATTATTCGATTTAAATGGTGTAAATAAAGGCAATTTGTTTTACTATAAAGTGCTATAAACGTCCTACAGTTTGGCCTTGGTAGGTAAGATTCATTCATGCGTTCTAACTGTGATGAAATAAAAATAGAAACAATTGAAATCATTCACACTATTATGTACACTACTATTTAGCTTGGCTACCGATCGAAATATTCACATCGTTCACATAATATTTACATCGTGGTGCGTTTCGCAATCTGAACAAAGGTGTTTCAAAATTAAACCAACTTTTAAGAGGTGCTTTAGACCATCGAACTGAACAACTTTCACTATGGGAGCAACTCTGAAATCACGAAAAAAAAAAATCAGGTGTTTCATACATTTTGGTCAAGTAAGTAGATATTGAACTTTTGTATTAAATAGCTAATTTTTTTAGCGCTCACGCTCACCCAGAGTGTGAGCGCTGGCGCTAGGCGGATGTGGCGAGAGTCGAGACGAGTGCCGCACGCAGCGGCGTCTTTGAATCGATTTGATTTTCCCATCACTAAATAGTGCCTGTGTGTGGTGTGACGTCACAGTAGTTAGTCAAAAAATGGCAAGCTTGGTTTTCATACAGATCGTGATATTTGCGTTATCTAGGTCTATCTATATCTGTGATTGTAACAGTTTTCATCATCATTATCCCCTACAGCCCGATTTCACCCACTGCTAGGCTTCTTTCTTCATACTTTAGGAGGTCAATATTCACTGACATCGTATAAATTTTAACTATTCAATCAACGATCACCTCGCAGTCCACTGTTGGACATAGATTTCTTCCAGGCTGCACCACAAAACCCTGTCCTCAGCCTTCCGCATCCTGTTTGTCCCAGCCACCTTATTCAGGTCGTGGTCCATCTAGCTATTAACCGAGCCTATATCTTAGTCTGGCTTTTTCCAAGTTGCACCTCACTCCCACATTTTTAATTGTCCACGCTACTAACAAAAATAATGAACAGTACCAGCCGTCAAGGAATTCCGCAGATTTTTTTAATTTTCTATGTCGGCATAATCTCGGGGGTCTGATAGCTATCTGTTCCACAGGCCTGTTGTAGAAAGGAGTATGAAAGGTTTTACAGCTCAGCTTATAATGGTCGCTGTGATTCGTGTCTTCTGTGTAGTTATATGATTACATGCGTGTAAGGCGATTTCATATGGTTATTATCAGACCGTTGGAGTTAGGAATATGTTAGAATTAGCTGCGCCCCGCGGTTTTACCCGCATAAGTGTCGATCCCGTGGGAATATCGGGATAAAAACTATCCTATGTCCTTCCCCGGGACTCAAACTATCTCTATACCAAATTTCATCTAAATCGGTTCAGTGGTTTAGGCGTGAAAAGGTAACATACAGACAGACAGACTGACAGAGTTACTTTCGAATTTATAATATTAGTATGGCTTTAAGAATTTGTATGTTTATGGATTTAGATATTACATAAGGCTGAGTTTAGGAAATGCAGGTAGTGCTGGATCATTGAAATCCGTCGAATTGAATAATGCTTTGTGATTTTTGGAGGTCTTTTCCTTAACAGTATGGACTGAATTTAAGGTTGGAATTTTTTCAATAATACTTGATTATAAGATTATAAGAATAAAGCTAGTTAGTGATGGATATCACTAACCTCATTTAAACCTCATTTAGTTTGAGGATCAAAAGTCATCAATAAACAATGTGCTTAAATCGGCTTACTTAAGCTTCCAAGAAAACAAGAACTTACAACCACATTATAAAATCCTCTTCATTCAAAAGATAGTGTCAATTCATCAGCAATAACCCGTGGAATTCCTGATCAATTCAGAGGAACTGCACAAACAAAAAAGTAATGTATGTAAGATCCGGAAAGGCCAACAGGAACACTCAGGAATGACATCGGAGCGAGGCATGCGGTTAGCTCAAATCAATCAGTCATACGTTGTGCTTCCGGAAATCCGATGAAGAATTCCTGATGAGTTTCCGGGTGCATGCAGTCAGCATCACTTAGGTACTCTTTAACTTACTTATAGCTGTTTATTCTCAAGTCTTCATCCGTTTATTGTATTATTTGCGACCCGCCCCTGCTTCGCACTCTTTTTACAACTTGACAAAGCATCGGAGTTTCATTATTATTTATGTCCTTTATTCAATTAAATACCGATAATAATAATATAATAATAAGGCGGTACACAATAATGAACTTGCTGGCCTTAAAATCTGCCGCCCTAGGCCTACTTAGCTTCTTGGTAAATCCGCCACTGACAGGTATACAAACTCGTACAGGGCCCTAATTCACTATGACCAGTTAACGATTCCTTACTTCGAAGCCATGTCAATTCTTTAGCTATTCCCCCCGCCAATCTCGCGTCCATTTCGCGCGGTTTCGTTCATTGTTTCATAGAGAATTACGGCCCAGCCCCCTTATTCACAAACACTCGATATGCTTCCGTATCGTATCGAACATTAATCATTGATATCGTAGGAGTCTTCTCAATGCTGTTCACAAGTCCAAAACCCAAAAATTTTGTCAGTTTAAATCAAATAGACGCCCGCTATTCTTCCAACAGCTATTTGCTCTTGAGGGGAAGTCAAATCAGGTTATCGAAATGTCAGGTTTTCGATGCGATAGCCTGTCGTATGGTTGTGAATCAGGGTTCAGGTGGGATAAAACGAAAGTCCTCAACAACCAAATCTCATACAAAACAAACAAGTCACAAAATCCACGTGTATTTAATCTTTTTAATCAACTTAAACTCGCCCAATAAGTAACTTTTAAACACAATACGCTCGGAGTGTTTACTTACTCGATATGTTTGACAAAACTTACCCTGAGGATCGAGCTGAGCGCGGTACACTCGCCGACAAATGCTTTGTCACACATCAAATCGTTTTTACGAACTAGGGGAGTTATATTGTGATGTGAACGTTTGTGAGAACGTTTCAGTTACGTTTTTGAGTGATATTGGTTTAGTTTCTCGACGTTGGGTTTTAAATTATTTGGGATTGTAGAAGGCTTTTTAAATAAATAGTAATTTAATTCAAAGCTAACACCAAATTGGGTATGTTCACCAACAGTGATACTGATAAGTAGGTAACCAAGGTCGTCGGCGAAGTTTATTAAGAAACCGATGGATGTTTATTTTAAATTAATTTAATTAATAGAATACATACAGTTCATTTATCAAATTTTTCATTCGAAAACACCCATCGTTTTCTTACTAAACTAGACTTCAACTATATCCGACGACTCTGGTTACTTATCTCTTTTGGTGACATAATCGTAATATAACAAAAATGTTAGTGCGTTAGCAACAATTTGTACCTATAAATTATAAATTATTTTTAGTTTTTGATTAAAGGCTATCGGAAAAACTAGGTGACAATGAGGACTCAAAAGTTGACGACCTCTAGAGCATATTATTTGAAGAGGTTTTAATTACATATTTTGAATGCAGATTTTTCTGCCTTGGTTTTAGCTGTTATGTATTCGGAATTGCGTACTGACATGATATCTAATAAAAATCTTAAATTTACTGACACACGACGCACATCTTGAACTGCTGGATCTAGAAGCAGGAAACTTTGCACAGGAGTAATCGACGCGCGACCTGTTACCATGGATTCAGGAGATGATTCTAAAAGTCAGAAATATTTTAAAAAATTTGCTGTTCCATATATTTTGACCGCGTAGGTCGCACTTTTCTACGAAACAGCTGATTTTATTTTTAATAACCTATGATTTTTTTTTACAATTCAATGTCCAAAATTATGTGCCGAGTTCATGTTTACAGTATTCGCGTTGATGTCCCTGCTATATAACGAAGGTGAGCATTATGGAAGATTTAAGAAAATTCATCCCCTAAAGGATTTAATAGGAGATATTGATTGTTTATTTTATAAGTTTTACTAATTTGCGGTATTGTGAGCTTGTGGCTTTACGAGCTCAGGACCGGGACGAGTAAATAAAACCAAAGTTCTCATTACTTCAATAATTATTCCTATTGTTCTACGTTTTTAAATTTTTTATCTACCGTGGTTTTTTCTATTCTTTTTATAAATCAAAGTTTGTTTCGTACCATCTACTTTTCAATGCCTATAATGCTCCCGCTGCTGGGACACAGGCGTCTTCTTGGTGAGTGGGACTGGTCCGTAATCCGTAATCCACTATGCGGGCCCAGTGCGGGTTGTCACATTAATTTTCGAATTTTATTTCTAGGACATGTCGATTTCCTAGCGATGTTTTCCTTCACCGTGCACCAAATAGGCTATAATCATAGTACCTAACCACTACAGATCTGTCTGTGTATCGCGCGCTACCGAATGATTTTATTTTTTAGCTTACAGCACCGTTATTGGTTCGCTGTTTATGCAATGTCCACATTACGGGCGTTATCAGCATTCTACATTAAGTTAATTTAAAACATGATTGGCAAATTCGCGTCACTGAACGAATATCAACACCGAGTTAACAATACGGCGAATTTAGCGGTAGTTATTGTATGGGGAAATAACGAAGTTACAGGAGTTCGTTTTACTGTTTCTGTGACGTCGCTTAGAGAAAGTTTCTTTGAAAATTCTTTACGTTCGAAAATAATTAGGTATTTATTTAAGTCAGACACACTGATCCATACTTATAGTTCATTACGTTACGTGTGTATTACGTATCGTATACTAGTTATAGCTCTTGTGACCTAAACCCGCACTTAAGTCACGCTTTTCTGTGTAAAATTGGAATATTTAAGTCACAGAAAAGCGTGACTTAAGTGCGGGTTTAGGTCACACAGTGCTATAAAGAATTATGCTAGCAACCAAAAATTAAAATCAATGCCACAATAATACTACTATTAATTATAGCAAAATTAAATAACTGACGTACATAAAATTAAGTTGTAAAATAAATTAACAAGTTAAATCGCAAACATCTTAAAATTCATTGAAATCTTTAAAATCATTTACTTCTTTAAATGAATTAAAATAAGTGTTTCAACGATACAAAACGTGTTGAGTACCTACCTACAAATTTTTTTTTGGGTTTGCCAGTGAGCAAAATAGCAGTTTAAGGCCAGGTATTCCCAATTTTACATCACTTTGATTTAACAATAAACAAAGAAATCGTGATTTTTTAAATCGAAAAAAAAAACTTGTTCTAGTTTACTTTATGTATTTTGACAATTTGTGGTTCAAAACACGATATCGAAAACTTCACTCGATCAAAAAAAAATCCGAAAAACAGGCTTAATCGATATTTTTTTATGTTTTTCTTGTTTTACTCATAGTTTATAAATGTTTTACTACTAAAAAATCATATCTAAAAAAAGGCAATAACGTAGAGAAAAGTAATTTGTGGTTGCATTTTACAAAATAGCTTAATTCTTTTAATAATAAATTATTATATAACACAGCGGCTCGCGTTCGTCAATATCCAGCTTTATAACCACTCATACCTTGAACCGCTCTGCCGCCCGGCCCCCGACAGGACCCCGATTCAGTATTTGTCAGTACCGCTTCGGCTATCAGACGGGGAACTTGTGTCACTTTGCTTGCGCTCAAAAGACCCGATTGACAACGTTTTATGTTCTGAAGAAATTATGTAATAAAGTAAAATGAAATATAGATGTAAAATATAAGGCCTCGTATTTTTATTTTTTCCAAATTTTGTAGTTTTCATTCATAAAATAATTTTTGAAATGGTTTAAAATCGTAATCTCATGTCAATGTCAAAACATTGTCAGAAATTTAGGGAGGTAAACGTACATATTTTAGACAGTTCCCAATGTGTAATGGTGTTTTCAATATATTCAGCAAAACTATTTTTATAAATATTTTATCTATTTATTGATACAGGGTGTAAAAAGACTTATAGCCGTCGTACATCAAACTAAGTAACATTGCACAAAAGATCTGTGACAAAAGTAATTGCTGGAAATCGACTTTAATTTTTGGTGTGAAATTTTGCTGTATGCGCACTACCACAAACAGCAAATTTTGCACCCGCATGTAACTGTACAGGGGTCCTGGAGGTATTTAAAGTTGTGTTATAATATCAAAACTTGTTTTCGTAAAAAATATCGTTTATGCTCACTAGTTCCTTCGCGTAGTTCCTTTGAAGGAACTACTGAGAATTTTTGGATCAGTAGTTCCTTTGCAAAAGCTGAAGGAACTACTGAGACTAGATATTTCCTTTAGCAGTTCCTTCGAAGGAACTACTGAGAACTTTTTGATCAGTAGTCCCTTTGCAAAAGCTGAAGGAACTACTGAGACTAAATAGTTCCTTTGAAGGAAATAAACATATATAATGCTGCCCGCTGCTGCCGCATGCAGGACCGTAGGTTCGGTAGGAAAAGAAAGAGAAGCGCGATGACACAACGGTGGTAATTTATTGCAAATATGAAGCTATTATCTATTTACAAAAACTATTTAATAAAAAATAATCCATCACTGAATGCTGTTTGGCATCAGAAATTTAATGGTATATTTTTAATTATAATTAAAAATAAAATACTTTTACAAAGCATTAAAGTAAAAATACTTGCATACGAAATTGTTCCATAGACTCTTACCACACCTCGGACACTCCATACAACGCTCGCAAAATAATTACCTATTACTACTACATAAACAAATGAAAATGCGAAATCTTACAAACAGTTTATGTAAATACGAATTCGGAAAAGCATCACAATATCCAACCATCGTGATTAAAACTCAAATAAAACTTTTAAATCGCATAATTGTGTGTTCGTATCAGCAATACAGCGCTGCGGTTCGCGAGCGCCCTTGCTAAAGAGTCGGCGACGAATACCTCGAAGTGCGGGGTGAGGTGCGGTATAATACCCGGCACGTAAGTTGGCAAGATATTTTGTAGTGGGGGAAGTTCGCGCATGCACAATTTCATACATTTTTACATGCGCGAACTTCCCCCACTACGAAAAATCTTGCCAACTTACGTGCCGCCGGTAACTGTATCTGATATGAGGTCGAGGAAGGGAGTGTCCTTTCTGTACGTAGTACTATTAAGTATTCTGTGCTCTTACTGATAAGGAGCATGATTGCATTTAAGAAAACAAACGCGGTTGTTGAACTATTTGAGTACCTACGTACTTGTGTCCGTACTTGGAAGCAAATACCTGGTGTAAAAACCCGGTCGCATAAATACGTACCTTCCCTACTCGCCCGATCACACGTTTCCGTAACGCGTTCGCCAGTTTACTCCCCAAGTCAAGCGCGCCTAAAGAAGTTTCACTTCAAAAAATTTTTGACAAAAAATACCGACTCCCAAAAATACTACAAAGTGAAAAATAACATTAATTTTGGATGTCGGTGTCTTTGGAATTGTATATTACTTTTTTGCCACCGACTTCCGAAATTAAAGTTATTTTTAGTTAAAAATCTTATATATCCAAAAAATGTATGTAATGTGCCGTCCATAAAACATGGAATAGAAAGTGATGATGATGATGATCTACTACCTCACAACTAAAACTCGCAATCTACTCCCTATGTTCTTTAAGCCGGCCGTATCGTTTTAGGCGGACGACAGGAAAATGTCAGTCCTATACAGTACAGTAAATACCTTGTCCAGATCAGGTCATCAGGTGCAAAAAAAAACAGTTTTCCAAAGGGACACTTTAATAGCCTAGTAAACAATTTTTTAATATAAACACAGATAATAATAATTATAAATTATGTAAGATTGATAATCAATCTTACATCTTACATATTTTATAATTATCATGAATAAATATGATTTTAATACCCCGAATCGAGCTCAAGCGAGATCTTTTGGCCGTAGGTAACTGTTAGCCCAGCTACCGAGAATACCCTCTTACTCGGAGTGCTAGTGGCAGGTATACAGAGTAAAGCTCTAGCAAGAGCAGCAAGATGACTTGCTGCTCTTGCTAGAGCCTTACTCTATAAAAAGAAGCATTTTCTGATGGAAATGCTTCTTTTTTATTATTCCAATAGGATAGTAAATCACCATTTTATGGTTCTGTAGGATCAGCACCAGCAATGTAACGCCAACATTCTTGCTCTATTGGATCACCTTGAATGCCTTGGTATGAACTCTTACTATGTTTCCTTGACAGTTTGTGCAATAATGATGTGTCAATTACATTGCTGGTGCTTGTACTTGCTGCGTTTTCGGCTAAAACTTCTGGCTCGTTATTAATATTAATGATTTCCCTGATGTACGAGGAAAGGAATGACGTTCTGGTCATATTCCGGTTTTCAAGATATAAATCTATTTCTGACAGACTCATGACACACACACACACACACACACAGATACGTCAAACTTATAACACCCCGTCGTTTTTGCGTCGGGGGTTAAAAACAACTTATTTTAAAATTCGTTCTATTCCAAACCTCCGTTAAAGCCAAAATGTATGAAACTTTATAATTGACATCAGTCATTCCGATGACGTATTATTATGCGTTATAACCATTGCGTGCTCTTGACAGTGCTGGGTTGCCAGCTGTTTTAGAACCCAATGGCTCGCGACGATTGGAAAAGACCAGACAGATTGACCATAATGCCTTAGAAGTTAGGTCGGCCTTTGGTGTGTGATGCAACATGTATCGACTACCTTGCGCCACCCCATCTTCCTATTACGGTTGGCTGTGCTAGTGCGATTACTGCGGGTGCAGAAAACCTCAAACAGCGCAAATAGATACTCTAATCTTATTCCGACTTATATGTACCAGCCGTTTGGGGCTGATACACTAGGGCCATAAGGTCCGAGTGCCTACTTAATTTTTCGAGAAATCGCCAAGCGATTGGTCGACTCTTCACGTGACCAGAGGACTAGCCTATTTTTTGGCCAAAGATTCAGCAAAAAGAAAGTAATTTTAAGGCTTTGTCATGGCAAAGGATTTTATTACTAATCAAGTTATTTTGAATCTTATTTCAATGAGTTTAGAATTCATGTTACTTTATTTCGATACCACGATGCCGGGAAATGACGCGACGTGCCGCGGGACGCTGCGGCATGACGCAACGCGCCAGGGATGCTGCGGCATGACGTGTCATGCCGTTTCATTCCACGTAATGCCGCGGCGCGCCATTGCATCCCGCGGGACGTGTGGGTCACGTTGTGTCGAGGAATTATGATTGCTAAGCTAGTTGAAATAAGATTGAAACTTGTGCTGCGGTCATTTCGGTTAATGGGACGCAGTCCGGTCTGTGCGGGCTTTTAGCAGGATGCCACGGAACGCCGCGGGATGCCGCAGCACAACCTGCCGTGGCACGCTGTCAGTGAGCTGAGCGCCGGCTCTATTTGGCTGTCGATGTCTTATGGTGACAAATATATGGCGATAGAGCAATGGTCTTTGGTCGGTCATAGAACACTAATGAAGTAGGTACTTATATTGCGGATTTCGATGTAAACTGTATTTGCTATGCGAATGATGAGTGTCTCATGTTTGTTTTGTTATACCTACTTATTATTTACCTGCCCATTTAAAAGAATTTTATATATACTGTACATAAAATGTGAATGTAATAAATTAATGTTAAGTTTAATCATTTTAATTCTTGACATCCTTCCAACAATAGTTCAGTTCACCCTAACTGAATCAGTATGTCAGTGCGAGTGGGATAGAATGATACATAGCGCGGGGAAGTGGGGACAAAATCTGAATTTTAGCTGAACTATTACCAGGGTGCTTACTCTTGAATTTAATTCCGATAGATCGACATTAGAATTGTGACGTTTCGTACTTTTGAGTTCGATTTAATTAAACTAAAAGGTAAAATTGGGTGTCCATTTTGGTGAACTAAGTGGAAATTAGGGCCGGGCTCCAAAATCAATCATCCAATTTTACCTTTTAGTTTAATTAAACCGAACTCAAAAGTACGAAACGTCATAATTCTAATGTCGATCTATCGGAATTAAATTCAAGAGTAAGCACCCAGCCCTTAAGAAATTCAAATACCCAACAACAACAACTATTTGAATTTCCACACAGAAAAGTTATCTTATCATACAGTTTCAGTTTCATACATCTGAACACACGCACAGAAAAAGTTACCAATAAAGTGTATTTAGGATTAATATATTTATAGACTAGCTTTTACCTTGGCCAGTGGCTAAGCATTGCCATTCGACGTGGCAATGCATCCAGTCTCTTGGGTACATTACCAGTAGACAGCGATGTGGAGGAATTCTACGACGCCATATTTTAGTTAGTTAATAATTAAGTTAGGATATTATATTTTTGTTTTGGAATTTCGACTGGTCGACACTTCACGTGACCAGAAGGCTTTTTTTTATGGATGGGAAATCATCAAATAACCCCCCCCCCCCCCGCTCTTTGTGGAGCGGAAGGGAGTGTCAGACTCTTACTGACTAAAACCCATCCGTGTTCCTTCCTTAGCCCTTTATGTTCCGGGGTAGCGGCAACCCTTTCGGACAATCCCACACCCCCGGCAGGCTTCGGCCCTGGCAGGCCCCTTCCTTTTTGCTGACTTCTCTTTGAGGCGCCGTGGAACACGTACGCGCCGTCCGGCACGGGCCTGGTCCTGATCGGACGGTAAGCTACCCTGACTAGAAGGCTGGCTCGTTCTTTGGCCAAAGAACGTGGCAATGCTGCCAGTCTTCTGGGCACGTTTCCGGATGACAGCGATGCGGACGAGTAACTCGACGCCTGAAGTGTACTTTTGTTTTTGAATGTATTTGTATAGTAAGTTAGTGCTTGTGTAAATAATTAGTTGTGCTGTGCTGCTAGAGAGTTTGTTGCGTCAGTTCATCTTCCCAGCGAAAGCACTAGGAAGTGGTGAAGGGCGGGCGTTTTTGGGGGCTGTCTTATGTAATTTTGATGTTCGAAAAGAGCTGATTCTCAGCCTAATTTGAATAACAAATTGAACGACTTTTGATTGATTTTATATTACTTATAATAGGTATATGAATTTTAATATATTTGAAATAAAATTGCTCTTAATTAGGTATAAATGGTTATTTATATCCAGTCCAGTTCATTTTAATTCTTACCACCTTACTAATAATCGTATTATATCAGATGAATAGTTACACACTGATTTTTCTCTTTCAGTCGTCAGTAATTTGACTTTCGAAAGAAGAAGACAAAGCGTTGTGTAACTGTACAGACGCTATACAACGTTTAATAATAAGGGGGTTAGTAAATATATGTATTACAGGCATAGAAGTGAGTGCTCAGTACAGTCAGCCCATGCGAAAACCTCACCCCGCAGTAAACTTTCGTTCGGTACAGTTGGCTTCAACAAGATGTGAACATTACTCGCTCGCATATTATTATTATATAGGTAGTTCAAAGTTCAACCAAAATGGAGTAGGTATGGTACAACCATACATTTCTATGGGTACAACAGTCTGTCATCATTCATTAAGGCGTACTAAAATTGAGAATGTTGAAGAAAAACATGTGTTCTTTGTTGTTTGTTCGATTTATAGTCTCGCTTACTAGTCCGATTGGTTTCTATATTATTGATACAGCTGTTTAATGAAAGAAATACATTAATTACTTCATTTGTGGATTTTTCCGATTTTGCTACAAGAGTTCGACAGTCAGTGTTTACAAACATTTTCACAACAAAGTGTTTATGTTATAATATCAAGACTCTTAAGAAAGTGGAAGGTACAGACGCCAGCACATCAACCTAATACAATCTGTCAAATTTCTTTAATAGATTTTCAACTTTATCACTAAAGCATAAGGTTCAAAGTTAATTGGGAAAATCTGACAGTTTCGGGTATCTACAAACTAGTACTTACTAAGATTTCAAATAATTATCACGTAAAAACTTATGTAATCTTTTTTTTTTAGTTATTCCTTATTAAATTGTTAAGAACTTGGTTCTCTTTAATAAAGCCAAAAAAAAAACATAACTGGCGAAATGTGTACCTACACTTCTATCTAATCCTTCATGGTATTCAGGCGTCAAATTATGCTTGGTAAGATGAAACAAAATGTACAATACCAATAACATATTGTAGCAAACGTATTATATAAGCCACATTGCTTATATAATACGTTAGCAGCACTTTGGAGTGCGTCAGTGTGAAGCCTATTTTAACTTTTTATCAAGGGTGGCTCACCTCGGACGACCGCCGTTAACCACCGTTGAATATTTATATTAGCCGAGACCCCACTTCAAGCTCCCTTTGAGACGCTGTGCTCGCTCTATATAGTAATCTGTTTATTGTTAAAAATAAAGGACACGTTTGAAGTATGCGTAGATGGTATATGAGTTATCGACGACAAATGCTATGCGGATGAATCAGAGCTGAATGTGAGCGTTTAAACGTAAGTATATGGACCATATTATGGTTTGGATTTATCTGAATATTTGGAAGCCCTAAGTGTAGTAGTTACATAGCGTTTTAATTTAACCTTTTAACCGCCGGACTTTGTATCAGTTGTCGCGCCCCAAGCGCCCGACAAAAAAAAAAAAAAACGAAAAATAAATACCGATGAAACGAGCTGTGATGATGTAATAATAATACATATTAAACGAGCTGTGTTATTTGGTCGTATATATACGACTCTGGCGGAATGGACACGAAAATATTTGTCGGATTTATCCGACGTAGGCGGTTAAAAGGTTAAGTTCTTTATTGCACTCAAAAATAATACAATTAGTAGTTTATTTTTGAGGAAAAACAAAATAACTTAAATAATGATTATGTATTATTAGTATGCGACAGTTTTGCCGGATGATAACACTACATTTATGTTTTTTTTTAAATTGAAAACTTCTTTAGGCGCATTGGGCATTTTTTCAGATGGGAAAAAAACATTGAATTCGCGCCACCGCTTCGGATGTGTTCGGCTGTCCTCGGGATGTACTCGGTTTTAATGTATATCCGATATGTCGGTGAGTGATGGCAAAGTATGATGAGTATGGCTGTTTGTGATTTGTTTTCACTTCTGTCGGCACTCCCGTATTGACAGTTTTTTTTTTGCTAAACTTTGTTGCATCCCACTGCTGGGCAAAGGCTTCCTCTTTTTCCTTTCATACCTCTCTTTTATGTGCGATCTTTGGCCATGTTGGCCTCACAAACATGATTAGTTCATCGTTGATCGAATTGAAGTTATAAAAACTATAACTTATAAGTAATGCTTTGAAATACGACGTTTTTTTGAACTTTTAATCTATTGTACCTACAGATAAAAACACAAGTAGTAATATAAATCGAAGGTAAAGTAGGTAAAGGTATCTTAGAAGCTAATAGTTAAATAATTCTAGAACATGGAGAAATACCTACTATGTTATGAGTGATAACAGAGTTAATCAGACCCTAGAATGCTCGAGGAAAATAAAGCTGCTGTACTTAGCTAGCGTATGTACCTACTATTATACACATATTAACCCACATACATAAAATCACGCCTTTTTCACATAGGGATAAACAGAAATTACAGAACGCCTCCTGCTACGATACTTTTATATTCATTTTCTTCGTTTACCTTCATATACAACGTGTCCCTAAATTCCACGATCAGCGGGTACCAGAGAGGATGGACATGCTCATGAGTACTCTAAAAAAAATAATGAAAAAAATGTTTTCTTTTGTAATTAGATTATTTACTAAAACCAGCTTCAGCTCACATAAACAATATTGTGCAAAAAACTTCTCTATTATTCTTTAAAAGTCTACTAAGTGTGATCAAAAGCTCGCTCTATTAATCATACTATGATTTATGTAACCTGTATCGGAGTCTCTTCATCTCTTTCGAAGGTGACCCTTTAATATTGATCTCCTACACAGCAGTTATAGTTTGTTCCAAAAGCATCTGACGAAAATGTAAACAACTGGATCAGAAAACGTACCTGTGGATGCCAATTTGTAGAGCCCATACAAATCGAGTGCTTTGATTTGATTATTTGAATACGCAAATCTCATTTAAAATCACCAAGAATATGTTTTTATTTGACAATTAAAATTAATTTTATAGACTTAATTTTCTTCCAAGATAATCATAGGGCATCAAAGAATTCGTCCGCATCGCAGTCAACAGGAACAGTGCCCAATAGGCTGGCAGCATTGCCACGTTGTATGGCAATGGTAATTCTTTGGCCATTTTCTTCCATGATTTTTCAATTACAATTTAATAGATATTCCAACGATAGATTGTTGAAAAAATGTTGTGATATATAATGAAATACAGATGTATGTGTTACTAATCTTCTTTACTGAGTGATTGCATAAGAATTTAGGTAACCTGAACAAGGTTTGTTTACATTTTTGTCAGATACTTTTCGAACAGACCATAGGTAACTTAAATGACACTTAAATTAAAGTGCCATCTTGATACTGCAGTGGTTTCTATCGGATTTTCAAGTGCTGCCAAGTCGTATGGACTAAAATTACTCTTATAGATATTACTTAATGGTTTATTGACTCATTTACCCAATAACTTAAATTGCAATCACATTCCTAGAAAGGTTAAGTTTATGGGATTCTTTGTAAATAGATATTGAAACGTTTTGTAGCATTTCCATAATTACGATTCAGCAGAATCATAGTCGTTTAGAAGCAAATTTTAAGTAAAGTAAAATACTAGATATATTTTACTTACGAAGTCTAATTGCCATTGCCAAGTTTCATTCATTATTAAAACCCTTTTTTCAAGGTTTTACAAGACTAGCGTGTTAGTAGGCACTACTTATTGATTTCTTTTCCGACCAACCAATATTATACTGCACTTACATTTCATTGGATTGGAAACCAGACCATTCGAGTTCTTTGAAGGGGTGAGATGAAAGGAGACTAGAATTAGGTATATAGATTTGTAAATATAAATAATAATTATTATTACATATTATGTATCTTGTATACATATATTTCCAAAGAGACTAATAGCTGCGCCCCGCAGTTTTACGCGCATAAGTTTCGATCCCGTGGAAATATCGGGATAAAAAGTATCCTACGTCCTAATCCAGGTTATAGTCTACCCATGTGCCAAATTTCATCGATATCCGTTCAGCCGTTTTAGCGTGAAAGCGTAACAAACAAACATACCTTACAAAAAATTAAATATTTTCTCTTTATAATATTAGTTTAGACTAGTAACTAGCCACCTGCCCCTGCTTCGCACGTTGTTTTATCTCAGAGTAGTCGGATAGGAAATACCGACCTCATCTAGATTTGTTTTGTAAAATTGTTTGTGTAAATCTACTTATAGAAATAAAATCTTAATTTTTTTTTACGTTATCACACGCTGACATGAAAGGCTAATTTAATTTATAATACCTGTGTACAGAGACAAGTTACATCTAGATAAGCAGATGCAAAACTCTATTGACATTTGCAACGCCTACTTTCAGTTTTATAGCTTAGACGTTCGACGAATATTTTTATTCTGCCTTCTCCCCCCAGGCTAGGTACCCCTGCCATTCACCAGGGGTCCACAATATTTCCCTCCAGGGCTGGGTACCCCTGCTATTCACCAGGGGTCCGCAATATAACTGCACGCCGATATTGAATGAAGTGTTAACAATTTTATACGCTTTTTGGTGGGAACAAATTATGAATGGGCCCGTATAAATGAAGTTTAAGATTTTTGCTGTGATAAAGTTTTATGCTCCGTTCTCGTGTTTTAGATTTATTTAATAATTTTGGTTTGTAAATAAACGGTATAAATAATTGAAATACTTTTTGAGGTATATTGGCGCAAAGTTTGACCGTTTCCATTACTTAATAAGAAGTGCCAAAATAAGCCTTTCAAAGCGAAAAAGCAAGACGTAGATTATTCGTGTAAATTCAAGGAATAATTGTTAGGCAAATTAACAACCTACACCAATTTTACGTGTTATAGCCATTTCAAACACTGTCAAAGAATGACAGTTATGATTTGAACATACGGTCAATATGAGTTGGTAGTCAATTTGTTTAACAATTAATTTCCCTGACTTTACATACCTTGATTTCAGCTTCCAAACATGAAACAAAAAATAAAATTCGTGTTTTCGTGACTGACTTTACTGGACCACGTTAATTTCTACTCAAAATTGAACATGTTCCTACTAAGATCTTTAAAACAAACAAAAGAACAGCACGACAATATAATAATAATACCTTTATCTATAAAAAACTGGACATAAGTAGTCTTATCATGTCGCACACTCGTACCTGTGAGGGTTGCGACGACAGTTATCACCGTGTGGTCACACCCTTACAAATTACACCCACTGGGTTAGCGCTGCCATATTTATGGAAACAAGTTACCCCTAGAACAAAGACCACGTTACGGTGACCTTCGGAACTCGGAGTCATGACTTCAATGCACGTGACTACGATAATAATGGTATTTATTTGAATAGAAGTAAATGTAGGTTATGTATGTGTACAGACGCCAGCACATCAACCTACTCGAAACTGTCAAATTTTCCCAATCAACTTTGAACCTTGTGCTTTAGTGATAAAGTTGAAAATCTGTTAAAGAAATTTGACAGATTGTAGTAGGTTGATGTGCTGGCGTCTGTACATACCGAATCCTTTTTACAAACTTTTTACAGTATCTATATCTATCTATCTGTCGCAGCCAACTGGTTAATAAATTAGCCGTTTAGTTAACCGCCTGGCCTTTGGAAGTAGTGCTCGCCTCGCTTCGCTCTCTTTGCTCGCACGCGCTTGATCACAGTTCTAACCTAACCTAACTCATTTGGTCGGGGTGCCCTGCCTTAGTTACTGCGACCAATTCGGCTCTCGCGTGATTGGGTACAGTTCCAACCTAAACCATAATATTGAATATCGTTCAGGCCGTTAGTTGAATGGTCGCCGTTTAGTTAAAAGGCTAGGCGGTTAACTAAATGACTAATTAAACCAGTTGGCTACGACATATCTTATCCTCTACCTATCTATATCTACTTCTACACTACTAATAATAAAGCTGAAAAGTTTGATTGTTTGTTTGTTTGAACGTGCTAATCTCTGGAACTCCAGGTCGGATTTGAGAAATACTTTTTGCATTTAACAGCCCAATTTTTGAGGAAGGCTATAGGCTATTTAACATCACGCTATGACCCTCAGGAGCCGAGCAAAAAGAAAAAAAAAGTCAGAAGGGACGCTAAGCGAAAACGAAGTGATAGCGCGGGTAGGTGATGCGATGCGTCGGGGTCATAGAAATGTAAATCTATGGTCGGGGTGGGTCGGGGGAAACAAGAAATTTCACGCGAACGACTATTAAAGGTAATATCAGTCTCATGCTTTATCTGTGCTAAAAGTTGAATAAACTCTTCGACAGTGAATGCGTCGACCAAATGTCTACCTACGCCATTCAGTCGTTGACAGATAAGATATTACAAATACAACTACAGTTGCACTTAGATTAAATGACAAGCGAACAATTACATAACAGTCACGATTACAATAAAATTGTAATTCTAATGCTACTATAAAACACAAATGTAAGGCGAATTGGAGCAAATTAACAAATGTTTGCTCCAATGTTGGCTGTGACGTATAAAAACGACCTAAGAGCTACAAGCTCACGGCAGGAAAACGAAACAGAATATGATTACCAACGCGACCGTACAGCTGGTCGACGGGGCTATGACAACGATTGTGTATACTCACTTGGTGACACATACATTGCTGCACACAAAACTGGAGCAGACGAAACAGCCAAAAACAAACCAGCAATGTATGTCATTAAGGATGTACAAACGTAAGTATAAAATAAATTATAATACAAGTCGTCAAACGCACACATTCCGTAATAAAATGACGCACACAAACAAATGCTTTCCACACAGAAAGAAGACATTTCGACAACGATCGTTTTACTTATCGATGACGGCCATTCATTGGCTGTCGCATTATGCTGTAGACACCAAAAAAGTATGGATAGAGGCATCATATATAAACAAATCTGGATAATAATCTAATCGGCACACCGAAAATAAATAAGCTTTCACACTGTCTGACAACAGATAATGCTTTTTAGGTTACAGAGATAGAACATCCGGTAGGAGAACCAGAGACCTAAATTAAGTTGGATAGATGTAGTGTAAAGGGACACGGTAGAAAGAGAAGAATGATCTTAAAATGGATGAGAAAGACAAAGACAGCTGATCCCATCACAATGATGTATAATTAACAGAAGATAATGATACAGTAATTGCAGAACAAAAACAAAAGAAAACCACTAATAGTGTTTTATAATATAAAACGGTACTCACGTGAGATTCCAAATATTTGAATATAACATTAGACTAATTATAATAGCATTTTAATTAATATTTAATTAACTGTAGTATCTATTAGGTTAAAAGTATGTCATTGATATTAGTAGTCAAGGCAAACAGATATTACGCTGAATTAATTAATTTATTTTTAAGTACAAGAGGAACAAAGTGACCAAGTTCAACTAAATGCAGCATTATTTTAATATTTATCGTTTACGTCAAACCAAACGTAACGTATCATGATACTACAAATACGGCGTTAACCCTTTTAGAAAGAGCACGCGTGCCATATAAGCCGAATAAGAATAGGACCTATATTTGTTCAAAGTTTTATTTTACGAAAACAATGAAGATTTATACAGTTTTTCCAATTGATTTTGCAGCTAGATCATCTTATATTGACTAAATAAAATAGTTCAGGTGTCATATAGTTCAGGTATAATTATCGATTAACTGCTAATTAGATCACATGATCACAAAAGAAAACAATAGAGCTATAAATACATCTTTCAAATAATAATTATTGATCACAAATTCAATGCAGGAGAAGATATGTAACTGCTATGTTAGGTCAATTATTCACAAAGCAAAGACAAATTCTGTGGAATTCACAAAAAATAAGTTACCTTGGTGGCGACGTTGTGAAATGTTATTTGATCAATAGATACATTTCAAGGATTTTCATGAACATAAGATAGTAGTATTTTTCCTATAAGCTAATGAGTTAGCTCTACATACATACAATACAGGGTCCCATTAAAATAGATAGACAAATTTTAACACAGCGCTCAGTACGTCTAACCAAAGATATCCAAGCAAAAGAAACACTAATTAAAGTGATTTTATTTTGACCTAAAATAATAAATTACCGGCACATTAGTGTATTTTCATTAGCTAATTATTTTTCTTGTAAGTATCTAATGCATTTTTCTTATTATATTTTTTTACCATCGTCCATAATTTGGTGGTCTCAATGATTTCTAAAAGTTGGTCCACCTATTTTATTGGGACCTTATATACGTATACTGCTGTCACCAATCCTTTTACTAAGCGTGGCGATGATAGTAATCTAGCAAGTGTATAGGTACTGTAGCTTTCTAGGCAAATCAGCGAAAATATCAAAACATTTTCGCCATTAACCTTTACGTAGAAAAAATCTCCTTACTACAGTCAATTTAGCCCATCAATATAATATCCAGACGTATGGTGACAGCTGACCAGGACTGCAGGCGACACAATAGTAGGTGCATGGTACAGCTAACAGGCATACAAGAGCAATCTATTGCGTTTGCACAACGCAAATGTGAACGCAGACAGTTTATTGGGCTATACCTTGTGAAAGCTAGGTATATATTGCTTGTATTTTCTCTATTGGGGTGTTACAATTTGCTTATAATGTCAACAGTCTGGTTGAAGTAGGATAGCTCCTTTTTTCCTTTTGGATAGTTTGTTTTTTCTTATGTCATGTGGTTTTTGTTTTGCATTGGGTCAATTACATGCTGATACATCTTTAATCTTGTTTGTTTCTGGCGTATAAAAAAAAAATCATCATCACCCTACAGTAGTCCACTGCTGGACATAGGTATTCCCAATTGCACGCCGTTTAGTTTGTTTCTCGGCAACTTTCATCCAGCTGCTACCAGCAACCAAGAGAAGACCTTCGCTGCATAAAAAAATGCAACAAAAATAAACGGGATCTTCGACTAGAGTTTATGAATTTTATAAAAGCAAAAACAACTATTCCGTTTCAAACTTTGAATCGTCTAAATTGAGAATGTTAGGTTTATAAAGTAAAGGAAGGACAGGTTACAATGCCAGCCTTATGCAACAAAGTGCAATTTTATCAACTTTTAACTCACTACATTTACGCTTAAACGTGGATTTGAGTAATGCTTTGCGACTAATTGCAACTCTGTCTGTAGCCCTTCGTTTGCATTGTTTTATGCCTGTTTGTTGTTTGAAGCTTTTGCATTATCGTTGATACTGTTCAAATTATGCATTATCTTTATTTTCAACTGCTTTAGTGCTGTTTATTGTTATGAATTTTGAATTTTGTTTAATAACGATTTTCTTTACTATAAAAACGTAGGTAACTTCTAAATAATTCTTCTTATTTTCTGTTTCAGCAAGACCGTACTTTTCCCTTTATATATTGTTAAAAAAAATTTAATAATTTGCATTGTTAACATTGCACTTTATAATATTGATCGTATAGGTGGGTACTTCAAAGTACGTTCTGTGAGTTTAATTAACTAAAGCTTTTAGTTATCTTAGTAAAATCGTCTGTGTAAACACTCCCAGGCATTTAAAGTCCTATTAACTGACTCTTCAATAAGGCCTAGTTTCATTGCTCATTCCTACACATCAAAGCAAAGGCGTTCCAAAATACTCCCATTTTTATAAAACATCGTATATTTGGAAGGCAGGTAGGAGTAGGATGCCATCGCCATTACATTGGCACCACAAGGTCAGCGCATAAGAATAGGGTATTTATAAAACAGTTAGGCGCAAGTCCGCGTTCACCTTTGTTTAGTTCAGGTAGGCTTCCGGCCGCCCGTGTATTGATAGCTGCTCGATGTTTAGCTACAAACACATAGATTGTTTGATAGTTAAGTAAATTAATGGCACTATGTTAATTTCCTAAGCAATTCTATCGGGGGATCTAAATAGTCTACTTTGTAATTCATGAATATTTGGCGTAAATGTAACGTTTCGTTTCTCCAATAAATGAAGAATCATTCGGGCAACGGTACACGGACGGGCCTTTCAATTAAAAATAAGGTCTGTTCAGGTTATTATTTATTCCGGAAACTTTAAAACTCCGAAAAACCCAACTCGGAAGAACTTAATCTTATGTAACGTAATTTTCTTTCCCTCAATACATATTTCCGCTTAGCAAACCATTAACGATTATGTAACTCGTAGTATTTCATTATACACACCTAAACTCATCGTTTTGTCGCTTTTATCGTTGAGCTGCTAACTTACTAAAGATACGGGTTTTATGCTTTTATTACAATGGTGTTTCATGATAAACACAAGTGAACTCGTAGCGTGTGAAACAAACTTTATGGATCTAGATTTACGAGCGAGTCAATAGAGAGCTCTTGATGTAAACGCATTGAACAGAGTTCATCTTGTTTTGGGGTGCTAAGAAGTAGAGCCAACACCGACCGCCCACGAAGCGCATTCGATCCTCACACAAACGTATCGCTTTTAAATATCAAACGACAAGTTCATCAACATTATGTAATTAATATCTTGTACGTTTTTTCTTGACAAGTTTACGCAAAAAAAGTATTTTCTAAAAATCTTCATTCGCAATACGAGCTAAAATACGCTTTACAACCCACAATTAAAGCCCAAATTCCAGTATCGAATCGTAGAGGCCAATGCCACAAACACATGTTGGCGTTGCACGTCCAGGTAAGCTGAGCTCCCCTGCCTCCTTTATCCGTACAAAAATGTTCACAAAAGGAGGTTGCGTTGGGGTGGACAGGAGGTCATTTGGGCTGGTTTGCGTTATAGGAGCAAAGGGGGCGCAGAAACGGAATCAATGAACTCCGTTCGAGCCGACCGACAAAGGACGTTTCGGGCCGCGGCAGGTAATTAACTTAATATCAATCCCTGCTCTTTTATACATAATACTAAACTATAGACAAACGCTAAAGTACGATCTGTAATTGGCAGCGAAAGTTGTGATAAATATGACATTGATGGAGCTACTTAGCGCTTTAGAACTAATATTGAAGCTGCATCCGTTCTGGATAAAATGTTTATTAACTTTTTTAGGCGTTCAGACTTGTGCGCAATAAAAACTGGGACTCTTCATAAATGCCTTGTAAGAACTCTGTAATTGGAGCGTTCTGTAAATCTGTTGCCGTCTCGCTTTATTGAAAAGAAAACGACAGTGACAGGTGAGACTTATCAAGGATTTATGGATGTCAAGTTTTGAGAAGAAGGGCGCGTGCCTGTAGGTAGACGTGTATGGAGTACTCGTAGATGGTAGTCAGTTGTGTTTCTCTTTAAAGCAGGGATTACATCGAATAGCTTGAATTGACGGAATGTTGTAGCTACCTAGAGAATGATCCCTTTGGGGTCACACGAATCGTTTGCACTTGACGAGATGAGACCATAAGGAGGCATAATAGGCCCTTTACTATTATTAAAGAATTGTATGACAACGATTGAATGAGAAAACAATAATATTTCATTGTCTATAAGGTTGTGAACTTGACACGATTCCTTCAGGAGCATCGATTGTAGCGGTTTTTAGTAGATTTTCATTTTAAGCACGACATGATTTTAGTAAAACTATTTTTTATTTACTTTGATGACGCGTTATTTTATAGTTTTGCCCTGGCTGCAATTGTGACGTAATACCCTATTAGTTAGTGCTCATAAATGTTGAATTATTAACCGGAGATTTTTTACTCATGAACGTGAATGTGTGCGTAACTTTTTTTTTAAATGTCAGCTGCTCCCCACATACAGTACTTACTTAATTTACGATATATTTGTCACTCTAGCCACCCGCCTTCTGTTCGCACGGGTGCGATGGCGACAGATCAAAATATGGAGGTTTCTAGGCTAAATCTAAGTTAAATATTAATGTATTATACACATAAACCTTTGAGAATACATGCTCTACATGAGGGTGAAAACCACATCAAAATCAATTGTGTGGTATAGAAGATCTAAGCGGTCACACGGATAGATGCGAAAAGCGACTTTTTATAAAGTGTTTAGATTAATGATAAGGTAAGATTTTATTTATTCTGTTAGATAAGATTTTTAAATTAACCCCCTTACTATTAAACGTATTATAGTAGATGAATAGTTACACACCGATTTCTCTTTTTCAGTCGTCAGTAATTTGATTTTCGAAAGAAAAAGACAAAGCGTTGTGTAACTATACAGGCGCTACACAACATTGATTAGTCAGTGGGTAAGATTTTAGATTTTATTTATTCTGTTAACTACATTATGTACTCCTTTTATGTTTCAGTAAAAGGCATAAAGGGGTGAAGGGGTGTTTCAGGGTCGTATCACGTGGCGTTCTGTAATTTCTGTCTGTTCCCTTGGGAGAATGGCTTGAATTTATGTATGTGTGTAGATTCAAACCTTGAGAATCTCTTCCTGTGTTTTTCAGTATGTAAGGATTCAAGGAAGATTTGATATACCTACTACGATGTATATGTACTATAGCTAATTATGGACTTGACTGCAAAAATCGATAAAGGTACCTAAATATGCCTCGCTAAGGTAAAGATCCACGTTAATTCGGATATATTTTTTTACTATCACGTGTTTAGGAGGAAAAATTAATCTTAAAGTTTGTTTTTGACGTACGAGTAATTAAGCTTTGCATTAAAATAGAAATTGAGTCTTTTTTTATTATTGCTGAATAGGCCCCGCTCTTGACCTCGATCACGCCTTATAAAAAGCGATGGATGAGGTCTATGATGGAAGTCTTAACAGATGAGGCAAATAGAGATACATTTTCTATTTTTATTTAGAACCGCAACCGGTTTTAGTAGTGATTACATAAGTATTGGATATTTAACATACAAAATAAAAATATTGCCTTGCAAATTGCAATGAACCAATGTTGGGTTTATTATGAGCTAAAACGTTAACCAAGCAGACTGTCTAAAGACTCTTCATGGGGAATTATACCCGTTTCACAAACACTAGGTGGGACCTAAATAAAAGCGGTTGTATTTTCAATGCTCGGCTTAGCGACGACAACAGTTGAAAATCCCAATATAATATTTAAGTCTTTAATTGGGTATCGTCTAGGGTTAGTGAAAACAGGCTGTCTAAAAACTTCAAGACTTTAGAGAGACGTCTGTTTTCTGTAACACTAGGCGTCACCTAAATGCATGCCTAAACAAAACCGCGTTGTTGGATTTTAAACATTCGTCTCACCGCCGCAAAGTTGAAAATCCAACAGTGTGCTTTTACGAGTAAATCGTTGCGCATGGAGACTGCCCTCAAAAGAAACACAAGTGAAACTTCACATTACTTCTTCAATACTATGAAAAATAACGAAAACGTAACCAATAACATTAGAGCTCCAAGGATTAGTTTAGATTGAGTATTTGAATATATGCTCGGTTACATAAACGAGAGTCAATTTGAAGTGGGTGGTGCCGAGTCGTATGCGAAGCAAAGTTACTGCTTACAACTTACAAGTAGTTTACACTTAACGTAGGTAGCGATATTTATGCTTGACTGAAGTTTTTTTTTTATTGATAAGCTTGCCATAAAGGGTGGTAACATCGACGTGCAAACTGTAGGTAATCATGGATTCAGTACGTACTTACATGATTCTGAACCATAATAATCTACTAAAAGTAGATTATTAAAAAAAAGTGGCACTCCGGGAGAGCCAACAGAAGGGAAAACTTGAACAATTACGTGTGTATTTTTTGAATCGTCATATAAACAAAACACAAACAGAATACTTTACCATCACTCACTGACATATCGGAAATACATTAAAATCGAGTACATCCCGAGGACAGCCGAACTCACCTGAAGCGGTGTCGGTTACGGTAACAGTGGCGCGAATTCAATGGTTTTTCCCATCTCAAAAATGCCCAACGTGCCAAAAGAAGTTTTCACTTCAGAAAATTGTTGTTCCATAAATGTCGACCACGTAGGTATTGCACTTTTCTATGAAATAACTGATTTTGTTTTTGATAACCGACGAAAAATTGAGTGTTCGGTCTAGATTTATATATGCTGGATTCATGGTTAGGTACAGTTTGCGCACAGGTTACAAATATATCCTGTATAATAAACTAGAAATATAAAGAGCCTGTGAATGGTTTGTAACGTTGAGATAAAAAGGAGTGAAGAAACTTGGCAATTTTTGGAAAAACAATCATGATTCTTTAGAGCCAATTTGAAGTCGATGGCGTCGAGTCGTACGAGAAGCAAACTTACTACTTAATTCTATTTATAAGTAGTTTACATTTAAACTTTACATTTAACATTGTTGCATTGGGTAACCAGTAATGATACTCGTAGTTGTAACTTGTAAGTTTTAAATAATAAATACCTACATAAAATGTTCGAAACGATGGCAATATGAACAACCTTATATAGAAGAAAAACATTATTTACCTATATGTCGGAATGTATCTGTGTACCTATTGTACCTAACGTTGTTTGAAAAGGAAGAGTGGAAAAGGTTTTGATACGCAGTTCTTGGAAAACATATTGTCAAGGTGAAGATCGAGATTCTTTTATTTCATAGGGCGAGGAATCTGTCTTTCAAACTTCACTTAGTTTTTATTAATTTTGCCTTCAGCAAGACCAAATGAAAAAAAACTAAGTAAATCCAGAGTTTAAACCGAAAAACTATAATATGTAAGTAGTAGAAATGGTCTTTATTCAGCAGCACTAAAGTTCTTTAATAAACGACCGATTCTCCGATTTAGAATTAATCCATTCCTAATTTAACACACACATAATAAGGACAACAATAACACAATTCCAAAGAACCACGTTTATAATGTTCAGATAAAACGTCACAAATCACGTGGTGTCCTATAAAATGTTTATGAATGGAAGATTTCTCCGAAGTCGGGTGGCTGGATGGCTGGACCACTTCGCTCGCTGCACTGCGCTAACAATAAGCTTAAATCTTCGAAGCCCTGTTACATTATTATTGGCTTACGACTTTTGTACCTATCTATTTTATTATAAACTAGCTTCTGCCCGCGACTTCGTCCGCGTGAAATTCGTACTTTCCTCTAAAAGTTTCGAAAATGTATGTTGGTATGATCTTTATAATTAACTTAAATAAATAATAATCCCTCTCACAGAGAGGAGGCCTGTGTCCCAGCAGTGGGAACATTATAGGCTGATGATGAAATAAGTATTCGGGCCAATTTTTAAGTTTATAGAACAAAGGAATCAGATTTTTCAAAGAAACTATCCCCGCTTTTCACCCCCACTGGGGTAGAATTTTGAAAAATCGTTTAAGATGTGTTCATAACTTGACTCAAAGTTTATTTATACCAATTTTCGAGCTAATCAAGCCACGCAGTAAAATCCTCCCCTTTAAAATTAACTACCTCTTTTCATACAGTTAGGGGTAGATTTTTGAAAAACCCTGATACATGTTATTAATTATTTTTAGTCCTTAGTATAAATACTGAGTTTCAAGTTAATCGGACAGGGCGTTCAAATTCTTCCATACAAATTTTAACACCCCCCATTACCTCTTTAGGGGGTATTTTAGAAAAACGAAAAATTTCATACTTCTTAATTTACTTAGATAAGTATTCGTGCCAAGTTTCAAGGTTATTAACTCATTAAATAAGATTTTTCATACAAACAAAATCCCCCCTTTTCACCCTCTTAAAGGTTGAATTTCCAAAAACCCCTTCTTATTCCTACTCTGCACAAAGAACACAACCTCCAAAACTCATGTCCCTAGGACCGGCGGTTTAGACTGTGCGTTGATATTTCAGTCAGTTCGTTCATCCCCCTTTGGGGGAGAAATTATCAAAAACGCTGAGACACGTATAAATTAATTTTCAATCGTTAGCCTAAATACAAAATTTGAAGACCCTAACTTTTAAACTGACGGACTTTCATACACAACTTCATCCCCCTTTTTAACCCTTTGGGGTTGGAATTATCAAAAACGCTGAGACACGTATATATTAATTTTTAGTCGTCAGCCTAAACACAAAATTTGCAGATCCTAACTTTAAAACTGACGGACTTTCATACAAACTTTCATCCCCTATTTAACTCCCTTAGGGGTTGAATTTAAAAAAATCCTTCCTAATTCCTTGTCTACATTAGAAAGGGAATAATTGTGTAAAATTTCAAAATAAATACCTATAAGTAACTACTTTAATTAATAAAAGTACCTACGCTTAATAATTTGTAATTTGAACGAATATTTAAACACTACCAAAACAACTAATACGTGGTCCTAACTTTAGCTACCTTACACTTAAAATCTAAGTGACTATTTAAACTAAAATATTCTTATAGAATTATAACCAGAAATATATACAACTCACAACAAAAAAGAAATGAAAATAAAGCTGAAACGCCTGTGCAATACTATCTACCTATACCTACTTCACTTAAAAATAAATACTTATAACTATGTACTTTAATTAATAAAAGTACCTACGCTAAATAATTTTTAATTTCAACGAATATTTAAACACTACCAAAACAACTCATACCTATTTTACAAAAAATAACAACAAAAGAAATTCAAATAAACTATTTAAAGACTAAAAGTCGCGCTGATAAGCACGGTGTCTCAATATCAATTATTGTCTGTCAATAAGGTCGAACGCTCTGAACGCATCAACAGCCAAATATTGAATGAAGCTCGCTCTCGGACTCGGACCTCCCCCCGCCTTTTTATACCATACCGGGCTACCGCCGCCGCGACCCGTGTCGAGCGCGGCAACCGTTACACAAAAATAATCCTTATAGCATGAATCAGTATTCACGATGGCGATGCGCGATGGCTTATTTCATGTATATGTTTGGTGTTTCTATACCGATTTCTATGATTCTTTTTTTATTGAGTAGGTAATAATGTTAACTTTTTTAAATTAGGGATGAGTGAGAGTATTATAAACGTAAGAGTAAACAAATATAATCAGAATGCTCCGAACTGCCAAGCTATCAGGAGTTACACGTGTTATTGTGAGTCAACCATAAAAGATAGACATATGCTGTTGCGGGATATTTTTTAGACAATTTTATGTAGAATATTTCCGTCATACATGATTTCTATGTAACTTTAACCATTACGGTTGCACACGCGACGGAAGCTTAAAAAATGGAGTAACTTCTCCCGTTTTCCCAACATTTCCCTTCACTACTCTGCTCCTATTGATTGTAGCGTGATGAAAAGTATACCATAACCTGCCCAGGAGTATGAAGAATAATTGTACCAAGTTTCGTTAAAATCCGTCCAGTAGTTTTTGTTTCTATAAGGAACATACAGACCGACAGACAGACAGACAGACAAAAATTTTACTGATTGCATTTTTGGCATCAGTATCGATCACTAATCACCCCCTGATAGTTATTTTGAAAATATATTTCATGTACAGAATTGACCTCTCTACAGATTTATTATAAGTATAGATAAGTATAGCTTTTCTTCACTCAATCGTTATAGCGACGAATTACTATTCTATTCTGTTATTAAGAAACTCATTTATTTTATAGACGGAGTTATTTTTGACTCGAGCAAAATGTGACATGTTAATCTAGTAATATTATTAGATATGTTCCTATATTTTCTAATATCGCAGAAAACTCTATTTGCGCGATGTAGGATTTGCGTGACGTCAGGTGTAAATACGTAGTTCGTATGTGGTGGTATAGATGCCGCTACAGATTAATGGATTGCCAACACAAAAATAAATGGCCACCAATATCATTCTGATGATTGTTTGATTAGATTAAGAAGACCTCAAAAGTCCTCAAAAGGATAAGGCAGTCAGTGGTAGTTACAGCTTCAGGTTTTTACTGGTGACCAAAGTTACCACACAGCTGATGGTGCCTCTTCTCACCAGCCTACAGGGTAATTGTGCAACACACTTACAATGGCAATGCCTTTCATTTTGACAGTTCAACAGCATTACTTGGTTATTTACGTTGTTGAGCAGACGAACTTTTCGAATTAGGAATTTTCTTCTACATCCTTGAATCCTTCGGATTGTAAATGAGTGTGTTACGTAATTAGGGTGCTGGTATATCTACCTTATTTTTTTTTTCTCGCGGTGGAAATCCTCATGGACTTCCTCTATCGTGGGGGTGACAGAAGGGCATGACTTAAGCAGGTCGGCTCTAAAGGTCTGAAGTTTAGCTTGAAGGTTTAAACGTATGCAGGAGCGGTTGAAGTTTGACGCTGTGGTTTTTTTTCTAGGGATCAAACAGGGTGGTCTATTTCTAGCGGAAGGAATACATAATAAAATAATTCAATGGTTGTAACGTATGCATGCAAGCTAAATGTTTACATGCTTGTGTTATGGGTCACAGCAGTTTAACAGGATAGGAAGTGAGCACGCAACTTTGCCATTGTCGGTCGCACACCCGTATCGCATGAAAAACCTCCCTGTCTGTTGCAAAAAGCCCTGACATAAACTACAATACTTTGAATTTGAGAGGGAGAAACCATATTATTTCAACCAGTCTCCTCATACTTATCTATAAAACAAAGTCGGGATAGTTAGGTACACCATTTATAACTCAAGAACGGCTTTTTTATTTTGGATTGCCGTTTACAATCTTTCATTTGTTGGATTTGTCTCCGCCCCGAATAGCAGAATAACTATAAAAACATGGAAAAATTCACGAAAAAAATTCTCATACATTCGTTTTTATTGATTCTAAGGCGGTACGAAGTTCGCCGGATCAGCTAGTTGTAGATAAAGAAGTCAATTATAGCAGTCATTAGAATTCCCATTTACAGCGGGGTTGAATCCAGCCTGGTTTACTTAATTATAATTTGTTACAATCCTTCGATAGACGATATGATGGATATGGATACGACCTTTACCGGAAAATATTTTCATTTTCGCAACCCAATAAAAGTAGGTTGATGGCGACCGTTCCCCAAACACACTTCCAAAATTAACTCGTCTTACATTACAGGATTTATTAATAGCATTCACAGTGGAAACGTAAAACAATAAGAGTCATAATCCAATGTGAATACTTAATCGATTGGGCCCACAAATAACAGTAAACAAAGCGAAACAGTGACAACAGTAGATCGTGGAGCGGTATCGTTGGTAATTGTCGCGGTGGTATCCGCATTCGAGTCACAATCTACTTCTTTATTATGCAGACGACACTTTGAACATTCATCGTCGACTTCACACACACCAGCAAGAAGCTAGGTGATACGACATTTAGCGGGGTATAAACACGCTCGCACACGGGCACATGGCATACTTTTTGTGGCTCTTAAAATAGGTTAGATTTTTTTTATATGGCCACCCTTTTGCAGGACGTGTGCTTTGATGATTTGATCTGTACTGTTTCATTTAGCTCCTACAAAAAATCGGCCACCGATTCTATGTGGTCTGCGAACGCTCTAAAGGGAACTCATTCGCGAGTTCCAACTAAAATTCCGTGCAAATGAAGTATATAATATGTTCCTCTGTGTGTGTAGCCAAACCATGAATGTAGGAAGGCATTTGTACGGTGTGTAATCTGTGTTCATGGAACCATAAGCTCCGCCTTCTACGTTTTTGTTGTGGGTAAGTTTTCTCATTTTTCTTCAAGGCCTCTCGTACTCGGTCCGTTGAGAATTTTTACATATTTGTATCCTTATATCCCTTTTGTTTTTTGGTAAACGTTTATTGTGTATCATATTTCTTTTAGATAAAGGTCGTACTTTAAAGCGTAGGGATGAGTAAAAATTCGTTTACTGTATCCTCTTACGAGGCTGGGGTAGTACTCGTAGGTTGGGATTTAAGAACACAGCCATATCTTACATTGTTGTGTAGTTTTCTGGCTCACTGATTTAAGTAGAAATTACAGTATGTAAACTACATAGTTCTTACACCGCAATGTTGTCCGGATTAAAATTCTGTTTATAAAACAATCTTTAACATTTGCTTCTCTTTGTGAATGTAGCGGAATGGATGACTAATAACAGTCTACCAAAAAATCTATAGGTAGACTAGAGGTTACGATATTACGTAATAAAAAATATTATCTAGAAATTAATGTAATATACCTCAAAGATAGTCTTTGACGTCACAATCAAAAACACTTGAAGGCCAAATGAGAAGTTTTCACAGAAATATGGATTTACATTATTATAAAGTTCACAAAAGGGTCTTTGAACTCCCAACATTTTAACTCTTAGGACTCGAATTCAGTTTCGAAACCCTCTGTCTGCACACATTATAACATCGTCTGCTTGTAATAAATACTTTTTAGGGTTCCGCATCCAAAGGGTGTAAACGGGAGCCTATTACTAAAGCGCCGCTTATGCGTCCGTCCGTCCATCTGTCACAGGGTTGTATCATTTGAACCGTAATAGGTACTCTTGAAATCACAGAGTATATACTAATAATAGACGCTATAACAACAAATAATAAAAATAAAATAAAGTTAAAAATTAAAGGGGTCCCGAAACAAGAAACTTGTTTTGTTTTTACTAAAGTATTTTTTTTAATAATAGTGTTAAATATTGAACGGTGTTACGGAACCCTTCCCCCACTTGGCCGCTTTTTTAGTTTCATGCCAGTAACCTTTGCATAATTTAGTCAAAAAAGAAAAAGAATTCAGACTCTTTGTTAGTTTGTAACTTCGGAATGACTAAATCTATTTCGATTCAACTTTTACTTGTTATGTAAGAATGGACTGCTGCGGTTGTTACGTGTATCTAGATTTAATATGCCCTATAACAATCTGGATACCAAGCTGATAGTGAAAGTGCTTTAAAAAAACAACCTCTCAAAATAATGCCTAACGTGATTGTTATTAAAATTAATAATTTCTCTCACTTGGAACAGTTTCCTTTGGAATAGTGACATTTTTTGTTTCAAGTACAGCAACAGCAGATTAATTACTTTAATTGCAGCTTCTGTAACAGAAAACATTAGACATAAAACGATTTTATCTCATAACAAACACGTAAGAAAAGAAAAAGCGCAAACGATCTTACAAAAAAAGTTAACACGTTGTATCAAAGAGGTTGGAGTGCCCGGTGCGCCTCATTGGACATACGCCAGACCATAGACTTATCTAGACTTGTTCGGCTGATTATAATAAGTTGAGCCATTTGCCGCCAATAAAACACATTCTATGTGCGACTTTGGCCAAATTGTTCACTATATCTTTATTTGAACACTTCGTAAATGTCTGGGAGTCTGTTCAATACTTTTGGTTGGATGTCGAACATCTTATTAGCACCGTTTATTATTTCTGACTCAAAGGTTTTAGGCGGCTATTAAGTAGCAGATGTAATCGTTCCATTTGGGATATCGATTTTTGCCGGTTCTGGGTAGACTGGATTGGAATCTTCTCAGTTCGGTAGATATGGGGCCGATTTTATTATTAAAAAGTAAAGTTTCTCAAAAAAATATCTAATAGATTTCCACAAGACTCTTTCTTGCGGAAATCTACTAATATAATGCTGAAGAGTATGTTTGTTTGAACGTACTAATCCCTGGAACTACCAGTCAGATTTGAAAAATTATTTTTGCATTTTGATAGCCCAGTTCTTGAGGAAGGCTATTTAACATTACGCTAGGATCCTTATGAGCCGAGCAAAAAGAAAAAAGACAGTAATAGCGCGGGTAGGTGATGCGATGCGACAGGGTGGGTCGGGGGAACAAGACATTACACGCGGACGAAGTCACGGGCATAAGCTAGTGATTTAATATTTGTAGAAAATATTTACGAGTAATTTTTGAGCTATTGCAAAGTAATATTAATTGCAATCGATTTTAGCATCAAACCCTAGCAGGATATCTTGTCAGTTTTGTACAAGTACAGTCACGTCTACAAGTATGTATACACTTGGCTGTATTCAAAGGCGAACTTCTCCTTTATTGTTGAATGAAATTTTATATTCTTACGAGCATAGTATTTTCGAACCCATACTTTTATGTTAAGTGTCGTATTTCAACGTTGCATTCATAATTTCACGAAAAAATCGCAATTGAAAATTGCCAAGTGTTGACATATTGGTGCTCGTGACTGTACAAGCCATTACAATTTAGCAACTTAATGTTAAATTTATAGTCGACTAGTTCCACTGTAGTCGCTCTTGTCAGTAACAGCGAAATGAATCGAAAGTGATTAATTAATGTTACCGTTATTAGTTCGGAACTCAACGAATCTAATTATGAAACAAGTTTTTTCCTATAGCTAGCTAGTATTTAGTCTATACTTATACTATTTCATACTAAGTCGTTTTTTGGATGCCTACTAAATCTCAAAGTCAAGCCTAATATCCGGATCAGCGCCTAAGGTATTTGACATTTTAACATTGATCAAGATCAAATCGGTCTCATGCTAGTGTAAATGCCACTGGTCAGCAAATACTGTACTCATTAGATTTTTAACAAGAGTTGCTTGTTTGTTTTTGGCTCCCATATTAAAATTTGTCCATTAGAACCAGTTCATGTCTCTGCATCGTGAAACTCTTCGAACAATTTCGCTCTTACAACTCCAGTTCTAGTATTCAACTCCTTTAAACTGAAAACAGTAGACCGTAAACCCCGAAAACGTTGAATTGTCTTGGAATTTACAGCAAATTTAACGGAACCAAACACGGTCTGTCTCGGGTCAGGCGAGCGCGGCACATTGTTACTCAGTCCCTACCTAGATGGCGCTAGTCGTTAGGGTATCTCGCCGGTTGAAATGGAATTCATCGGGCCTTCAGACGGTCATTATAATCGGGCCCATTGTCACGTTCTTGTGAACCGGCCCCAAAAGTAAGTATCAAATAACAATAAGAAAAATTAAGGCGAATACCGACAGCTCGACTGTGTTTCGTTTTATTTAAAAGTTGTTTTATTAGTGGTGCCAGTTTGTAGGGAGCTGGCGTTGTAAATTGAATGACTGGCTACCTAAATATTAATTCAATTTTAAACGAATTCATAGTGGTGTATTATACAGGTTGTCCCTGGAAGTATGGATCAAATCGAATAGGGACGTGGGCAAGGTCATTTCCAAACGTTTTAGCAAAAAAAAATACTAAAAAAAATACAAAAAAAACTAAAAAAAAATAGAGAAGAAAGATCGAATTCGTGAAAGCTATCAGGGCTATCAATTTATTTTTTTTAGATAGCCCTGATAGAATTTTTTTATGATTATTTTCTTTGAACACTAAGCGAAGTGATTGAAAAAAAATTAAAATCGGTCATAACTTTTGAATCGTAAAAAAATTCACTGACATTCTCCTCAGGGTTAAAAAGTTTGGAAATGACCTTGCCCACGCCCCTATTCGATTTGATCCATACTTCCAGGGACACCCAGTATAATGATCAATCAATGGAGTTTAAAGACAGTAAAATGAAAGCTGATTTCGGAAATAATAGTTAAATATTGCATAGACCCTTTCGCTGACACAATTTATAATTGCCTGATAAGTGATAACTCAAAAGGATAGTTACAGGGTTCGGTAACTATCCCTTTGAGTTATTCAGGCGTGCCTTTCTATCAATCAAAGGCGCAGGAATCAGGAGAAAAAGGTCTTCCGTTACAACAAAGCATTTCTTTGTGTGCAAGATTTGGGTTTATGCTAGGAATCTTTATTTTTATGTGTGTATTTGCTATACTAATATTATAAATTCGAAAGTAACTGTCTGTCTGTATGTATACCTATTACCTTTTCACGCCTAAACCGCTGAACCGATTTAGATGAAATTTGGTATAGAGATAATTTGAGTCCCGGGACATAGGATACTTTTATCCCGATGTTCCCACGGGATCGAGACTAATGCGGGTGAAACCGCGAGGCGCAGCTAGTATGTTATATTTGTATTAGCAGCTTACAGATTATACTCACACCCTTCATTTCTTAACCGACTTCTAAAAAAGGAGGAGGTTCTCAATTCGAATGTTTGTATTTTTTTTCTTTTTTTTTATGTTTGTTCGCGCATAACTCCGTCGCTTGCCAACCGATTTGAAAAATTATTTTTTTGTTGGAAAGGATATACTTCCCAAATGGTTCCATGAAAATTTTATCGAAATCGGATAAGCGGTTTTTGAAAAATCAACAAAAATCTAAAAATTTAACTACATTGTCTACATTAAAGATCTTTTTTGTTTACTTTTTTGTGGGGTAGGTACAACTAAAAAGTGAAAAATAAAAACTTTTTTACAAAAAAAAAACAACCGACTTCAAAAAAAAAAAACACTACAAAGTGATAAATAACTTTAATTTCGGAAGTCGGTGTCAAAAAACATAAAAAAAAAAAATACAAACATCCGAATTGAGAACCTCCTCCTTTTTAGAAGTCGGTTAAAAACGAAAATGCGGAACCAACGACACCGAATTCCGAAATTAAAGTTATTTATCACTTTGTAGTGTTTTTTTTTGAAGTCGGTTGTTTTTTTATTAAAATAACTATCGTGAATTGTGCCACTTCTTTTGTCCTATATTCTATGATTTTCCTTCTTTTATCAATCATTCAGATGACGGGTTCTCAAACTTATTTTGCCACATATAGATCTTTTTTTTTCTAGATTCCCAATGTTTTTTACTTAACATCTCATACAGCTATTGTCACGATTATATTTGAACGTGCAATATATCGCTCATTTGGAGAAATATCGATATAAATGTATTTTTTCCCAAAAATTAGTTAAATATGACAAAGGACTTAGAAAGCGTATTTACGTTAGGAAAGCAAAGACTTTAAAAAAAAAGTTGCAGTTACACTGACTCCTAAGTCACAGGTTTTCCTAGTTTAGGAGTCAGGGTTTCCACTTTTGTGCGCCTTATTTATTGTGAACCTTAGCTAGATATGCCTATTGTAGTTACGTAGTTACGTCGATGTTTCTCCAAATGAGCGATATCATTTTCTCTGAGTCTTCTCGCGCCCCCCTAATAGTCTCAAACGCCCGCAAAGGGTTATCACCCGCGTTCAGAACGTTGATCTAGATTAATATCTACATTCACAAGATAGTTAAAACTATCAAACTAAGTAACATCTAGTATCCAGGCTACCGTCGGACGCCTTTGCCTACCAAATGACGTGATTGAATATATCGAATCGTTTAAGGCAGGCACTTGCCAAGTGAAAGCGTGACGTCATTCATACTGCATACATTCTATAAACGCACTTGAAATCGGACATTGCGCATTCTTAAGGACACCAGCTGTATCGGAATGTGATAAGTGGCACTGATTTTGAGTTCACAGTATTTTTTTGATACTGGTCTTTGGTCGGGTCTTTAGCAACTATATGGTTGTAAGTGGAGTAATATTTCTACATCACGTTTGGCTAACGATTTAGTTATCTCAGTTCAATATATACTTTTTTTTGTTAGCCTATACTGTCCCACTGCTGGGCAAAGGCCTCCCCCAAATCCTTCCAGGAACTCTTTTCCCACGCCACCTCGAACCAGCCCTCGTGGTACGCGTCCAGGTCATCTCGCCATCTCTTTCTGGGCCGGCCTCGGCGGCGCCGTCCATCTTCAGGCACCCAGTTCAATATTATCAGACCTAAACTGGAGGAATCTATGCTCATACACTTCGTTATTCTTAAGTTTTCAAGTTGCATTTCTTTAAAATTTTTAGAGGACACGAGAAGTTAACAGGCGACCTCGTTAAACCAGCTTAACGAGTAGACTCATACTTATTTGTAGGAAAAACAAATAGGTAGAATAAGATTTTAAAAACTAGATCAAGATGACTTTGCACAAACATCGTCAACTTCTAAATCACTCTCCTTTTAATTATCGATTTGAGACTTTGTCTTTTTATTATTATCGTTTTAATTCGTAAATAAGTAGGTTAGTAGTTGACTCCTCGTTGGTCTAGTGGTCGCAAGCGCTACTGTTGAACATGAGGTCCTGGCTTCGATTTCCAGATCGGGGAAAGTGTTATTTTCCATCAGGAATTACTCAGTAGCAGCCCAGAGTCTGGACTCGAGCCCGGTTGATGGCAATAGGCTCACGGGACTTAAAATCTACTGGGGCCCTACTGGGTACACCCATATTTAGCAAGCAGGTGTACCTACATATATTAGTAAATACAGTTACACTCCTGCCTTACCCTTCCGGGATTACAGAACGAATGAATGAATGAATATTTGCACACCATATGTAACGGTAGAATGTAATTGGGCCACGATAGAGTTCTTGATTTATACCTACATTCTAGCAAATAAATTAATTTGATTTGAAAATAGTAGATATTACATTTCTAATTGAAGATATTATAACGATAATCACACGTAGGTATATATACTCTTATGTTCGATGCTTACAAGCAGTGCATGGCTATGGTGTATTGTATTGTAATGTAAACAATTCCACAATTCACTCATTGCCATAAACAATTACTGATGCACCAACATTTTTCCCACAACAACAGTAAAACTATTTAATGTTGTTTAGTTCATTAACTTTTCATGTTTCTTTGTATTTGGTTCCTTATGTTCCCCTTTTGCATCTTTTGTGCAGCCCCTTACCTTCGGGTACTATTTTTCCTGGACCATTAACCACCCCTGTAATAATTCGATGAAAGCATTTGTTGACAGGCTCAAATTCTGGATAGTTAGCAGTGCAACAAGCTGTTTTGATATAAGGTCAAAAAAGAATTTAATTACGATAGACACTAGACAACGGCTGGACTGATTTGGTAATTTGTTGTTCGTAATACCAGTAATAGCTGTGGTAATAGTCCAAATTAGGTTTCTATGAGTTTCCCAGAAAATTATCAATTCGGGTAAAACTGACCTTTTTTTTCTATATTATTTTTGTATGTATTATTGAAAGGACGACGTCTGTGACTCGGCTAGTTTAATATAAATACTTAGAAGCGATTATTGAGGTGTATTTCTACCGTAGGTTTCATATGGAAGAAATAGGCTGTTATTTAAAAATATTAACGCTTAAGTGATTTTTATGAATAGATATGTTTGGACTAGATATATTTTTTTAAACATAGTAAAAGGTAAAAGTTGTTTATTTTGACCGATTTACACAAAAAAACACTTACAGTAAGGGAAATAAAGTCAAATTAACTTGAAAAATAAACATAGTCTCTCGTCCATTTCCTCACAACCCTCCAGTTATCTATTGCCCAGTTCAAATACTCGCAAGCGAAACTCGCACGCTACTTGGTGGTCGTCCTTGTCAGTGTGAGTCTAAGAACACGCACTCTGGCACGTTGACTGTCTTTGTGGAGACGATAACAAATGGTTCGATCACGGACTCTGGTATGAGTAGATTACCGCAGCCGGTTTTGTACGACTGGGGCGGTTACAGTACGCTCCTTTCGCGCAGTTAACCTGATGTACCGGTCTTCCTGGGAAGTTGTGGCTGTAGGTCATTCTTCCTGATCCAGGCCTCCTAGATACACTCTCGGTCTCCCGAAAGCATTTCTACACGTTTCGGATAGCTCGTCGCGATACACCGAGACGTATTGATACCAATCTCTGAGAGTCGAGCTGAAGCATAGCAACAGCTCTTGCTGCGCTTTCCGTGTCCATATTATTATGACGACGAAAACCAGGCATAGTAATCACGATGAACACCAAAATAAAAACAGTGACAGAACGCCACGGGTAACGTCAACGCAACACAAGTGATAGAATACGTACAACAAGTGTTTTTTCAAGCACTTCACATTTTCTGTCTATCTACTTGAATTCGACGCTAAAATTGACGCTCGGAACTTTGTTATGGACCCATAAACATATCAAGAACAAAGTTTAGTGCTTCACTTCACAAATGCTTACTTAATTATTTATTCTTAGACTTTCTAAATGAACTTAGGGTGGGCCCTATTTTGTTTTGAGTAGTTTAAACGTTATTTGGATCGCAATTAGAAATAAATTAACATTTTCCCCGAAACTACCGTATCGTCTTTCATTCTGACTGCTCAGACTATCTTTGTTCGGTTTGTTCCTATAATTTTAGAGCTGAAACTTGATCTAAATCCTGTAATTTATTCTAAGTATTAATACGATGTTTTTTTTTTGTTCTTATCAGCTTTGATCATTTTTCTCATGTTATTAATGTTACTCGTTGTTTGTTTTTTAATAAAGTTTTTTTCAATTCTTTATCTAATTTTTTTATACCTTTTTTCTGTAGCAAAATGTCTCAGAGTTGTTTAAAAAGGTTAGTTGTACGCATGGCTACGCATTAAGCTAAGTAAGTATACCTAACCCGTATTCGCTGACTTCTGACTGTACGAAAAACCTATACAATGCGAGGTCAACTAAAACTGGAAAAGTATATATATAGCTTGATATGTCGCCGTGTGTACACTACATATCTTATTTATAACCACGGTGTGTGTATTTATTAGAGCCCTTTTTCGGTTGTTCGTACTCTATCACCTGTATCTTCGTTTTTTTCTTATACATTTTATTAGTTTATAACAATACCTGTTTTTTTTACAAACAGTGGTACCCGTTGTAGAATCTACACAGGCTTCCACACTCCACAATCTGGTGTGGTCATCAGTGAAACACGGAGCGTTGACTTCCTTCGTGTCCAGTCCAGGACATTGGTAAACTGTCTCGGAACACGCAACGATGTAAAAAAAGAAATAGCGAGAACTGTTGAAAAAGCGTTCCAGATAAAGAACTGATTATATTATGGTAAGCGGTATGTAATTATGTTACAGGAATAACTCAAACACAAAGCATTTATTTCAATTATTCTTATCCTCAAAATTAATCGTATCTACAAGTCTAATTTATTTTTACAAAAGTGCACATTACTAATTTGTAAAGCTATTATAACACATCTATGTATAATGGACGGATGGATGACCCCTGCTGTAACACAGGTTTTTCCTAGCATGCGGGTCATTGATAATTTATTTTTTACCGGGCTATTTGCACGCTTTAATTAAATGTCATTCTGTATAACTGCATACTTTTTATGTTAAGTAAGTATTATTATTAGTATTAATTAAAAAAAACAAACAATTACGGGTACTTTTGAATTGTCAAGGAGTCAGTCAGTCAGAAAAATGAAGCTGCTTATTTTAAGCTTAGTAGGTTCCGTCCCTATGGAGAAGATTGTAAGGAAATCTATGGACACTCTTTTAAATCAAAATATAGATTGTTCATGTTTTAAATTACGCGGGAAATAAGTAGAACATATTTACATAATTTAAAAAGCTAAAATAATATTATGTAAAAACTTAAACAATCTTAAAATAATAGTATGTACAAGTATATAACAAGGGAGGGAAAATAATCAAAGAGCATCAAAAAATTCGTCCGCATCACTGTCAACGGGAAACGTGCCCAAAAGGCTGGCAGCATCGCCACGTTGTATTGCAATGCTGATTCTTTGGCCAAAAAATAGGCCAGCCCTCTGGCACCTCTGGTCACGTGAAGAGTCGAACATTAGATTTGTTTGAAAATGATTATCAACATTGGGAATGTTTTCGATTATGGATGAACATATTTTTGTAAATATAATAGTGATTTACTTATTAACATAACTACCTAGTGTTACCATCTGACATTATGCTGAGCTAGGTAAATATTTTCTTTCTTTCTTTGTTTCTACTACTCGATGGTTATGTAAACTTTTCTCCAATCGTATTTAACTATTATTAGAAACCGTTTGTCCCACGGGTAAGCTTAGGTAGGACATGGACATGTTCTTTGACTTAAACGCTGTCTATTTATCTGTCTAGTATGATAGGGGTGCGTAGGTAACCTGTAAATAATTCAGGTTTATAGAAACGGTACAATATTATTATATTACCTATGTGTATTCTCAGCCTACATAAACACCTAATAGTAAGAAGTGGCTTGAGGAAACAATTATATTTTAGTCTATTTCAATTTGGAGAAAACGCTGGCGTGATGTCGCGTTTATGGGAGATTGGCAGGGAAGAGTGGAAAGCTATGGGGGAGACTTTTGCCCAGCAGTGGGACAACAGAGGATGAAAAAAACCTTATTCAATATCTACTTTCTTTCTTCATGAAGTTTTGTTCTTTTGACCTGTGTTATGGTAGTTTATGATACTATGGCCATCCCATAGATAACACAAACAAAAAAGCATCGGCTAATAGGAGCACGATATATCGTCCGGATCAGTGCTCTATTATGCGTCTCACACACACCTGAGACGTTTTTAATTATCGAAAGTAAACATCCCGGAATCTGTTACGGGACTTCATAAATGTAAATTGGAGGCGCGCATCCCGTTTAGCGGGGCTGCCCCGCCCCGCGCGCCACCCCGCGGCTCGCCCCCCTCCGCCCCGCGCGCCGACGGCCGAGGAAACGGGGCCGGGCGCCGACGAACCGAGGATTGCGGTGTACATCACTACGATATACTTATCGCTATCGTTGTATTAGTAAATTGCGGGAAGATTTTAGTTTTCCCGGAATTGTAGGCGTTAGTGATGTAGCCACGCTTAGACTACGCCGAGATTACTAGTTAACCTAAACCGCTAATCGGATGACACAAAATTACAGGTGAAAACAACAGGTTTTCCTTTTTTGCTGTTTGGGTTTTAATGCACAAACATTTTAATCTCACTGGTCTATATGTTAGTACCTAAATCCAGATCAATTTCAATTTAGTGTTTAATCATTTGAAAGTGGTTCATTTCATCATTAATCTATTACGATATAATCATAAAACAGATTTTATGGTTCAATATAATTCAATATTTGATACTCATTAAGACCACACAGATGAAGCTGGATCAGAAGAATATAAACCTAACTGTCCTAATGATAAGGATGAAAATGGTTCACAAAATAATAAAACGAAATGAAATATCAAAGAAGGCTGAAGGACGCGCCGACTTTTGAAAATTTGACCAAAAATCCGTGCTGGTTGATTCGTAAGAGGCGTGAATATACTTTTATAGAAAAAGACAATAGGCAGTGAGGGGAAGGGTTCGAGTCGAGGCACAATGGCTGCGTCGGCGAGCCGGCAGGTAGAATAATTAATTGCCCCTCAGAGGCATACGTCCCAGATAGTGCTGTGGCAATTTTAAACAAATCTCGTAATTTCAGTCCTGTCAATACCTAACTACTAAATAATGACGGCAACAGTTTTGTGTCCAATTTTATACAAATCAAAGCAATACTAAATACATTTTATGAAAATTATAACTTGTTGGAAGTTTCTATTACGAAGTTGATTTTCAGTAAGAAACTTAAACAAGTCTTCATCTTAGTGGAAAGGTTAGTCAGTTGGAAAAGTAACGTAGTGAAGAATTCAAATTAAAAGCAGATGTATTAGAATATGACCAAAACCTCTCTATACTTAAGTAAGTTTTAAGGGATAAAATGGATGAACTTGAAATAAGCCAAGACTAACTAAATGTAGCAAATATTAATCATGAAATACAAACAGTAAACTATGAGCACCGTTGAGAAGGGTAGACATAAGATATATTTTGATAGATAGTCGGCAAACACGATTTATTATATACTCGTTACGAAATAAAGACGATAATATAGCTTGAATGAAACTGACAGCGCACTGACAAGTTAAACGGAAAACGCTTTCAGTTACATTCTTTTGTAATAAATGCGGAGAAAAAATAATTCCAAGATTGTGGTATTGAGATCTGTGTTCTGTGGCAAGTTACGTAGTCCTGAAAGGAATCTCTTTAATAACAGCTAGGCTGGTGTTAATTGAAACTGCTCATTCTTGGTTTTGATAAAGTGATGTTTGTGGTAAGCATTATAATTTCATCCACACTTGGTAGAGATAGACAACTTTTTGTAAGGCTTTAGATCATCCATTAACGTTTACACAAGGTGTGGAAACAAAAAGGGTTTGGTTTGGTGTATCGGTTAACAATTCGGGCACTAGTTCGAAAAATCCACTATCAAAAAACCTCAAAAACTCTCGTTTGTCTCGAATTTTTCGTTTGTCTTTTATTTGTCGGTGCTTTTTTAACATATTGTGGATATGGGAGCCCCGATGCATTCACCGCACTGGCATTCAAACGTTATTTTTTTTTGCATTGAGCGTATTTCAGACTAGTCTGATGTCAGTAACGTTGCTAGCTAGTTGAATGGCCCTTTGAACTTCATTAAATAGCAATCTATGAGTATTAAAGAGAAACATTTAATCATAATCAAATACCTTGAAATTATAATTTGAACTTAGCGAATTGCTATTGAATATACTAGTAATTAATCGCAATAAGCACATTAAAGTTTATAGGGAAAAGATAAAGAAGATCTGAAAATGCAGTGTCTCTGTCACACCCCTTACCTACTTGAATATATAAGATAGTGAAATTGTATAAAGTAACATTAATAAAATCTATAAATGTGTGAATAAAAAAATAATAAATTCTGAAACACTAATTAATTGAATATATGAATTCAGTATACTCAGCAGAAATTTTTGATGCAAATGAACATTTCCGTGAAATACAATAGATGAGTTACGAGTAACACGATGAAAACGCTACGTTGGATCAAAAAAATAAAATAAAATAACAGGTTACATAACATGATTGTATTTCTGGTTAAAATTCAAGCCCTGTGTGCAACATTCTCATGAAAAATGAACAATAATCTGATCTTGATAAGGATCAATAAATTGAACCAGCACTCTAATTGCGTAACTTACTGTTAATCACAACCTGAATCATTTGAAGGATATTAGCTAATCCATGGCTTCATATGTTCGAAAAAATCTTCTGCTCAAAAACGTAAATAACGCAATGAATGTTATTGAACTGTCAAAATAAAAGCTATTGCTACTGATAATGTGTTACTCAGTGTTACGTAATTACCGCGCAAGTTTGAATGACTTGAATGGTTTTGTGAAAAATATATTACTGAATCACAGTAGGTATACATAAGAACACGAAAGAGGAAAGACAGTAGAACAAATTTAATACGCTTCAAAAGCAGGTCCTACCTACATGTTAAGTCGTTAACACTTCATTTGGTCCATTTGAATTATTTCCCTTTGTTGAAAACATTAAGGGAACTAATACACCTGATTAAGTTTATTTTTTTAAGGCGTTCTGCCAGTCTTTTTACTCGAGCGGTCTGTGGGTGTCACCCACGAGCCGAGCCTACAGCGTCCCGCGTGTACAATATAACAACGCCTTCAGGATGCTATTGCGGCTGCCGTGGCGTTGTAGTGCGTCGAGCATGTTTGCGGAAGCACATACGAAAGCAGCATGCCAGCATCCTTAATACAACGTTTACCTACGTAACAGTCGGAATGGCATCCTGAAAATGATTGTTGCGAGACTAGACTGCGTCATCCAGAGGCACCTGGTGGAGGTGGTTTTAGGTTTAAGATAGTAAGACTTAGAGTTATCTACTAACATTAGTAACATAGCAGATAAGCACAAATTGTAACTAACTAATTACTAACAGTCTATGGACTGTAAAATCTGAAATAAATCATTTTTAATTATAAACTTAATACAACGTACATCTTCAAGAACAGCATTTTGCTTCCCTGTCTGGCATTATTATTAAATACAGTTTATCTTATAAATATTTGTTATTTTTCGCGGTTTGAACTCTCTTGTAATGTAAACAACTGTTTTGCTAAATTATTGCCTATTTCACAAAGTATTGTTGTACTAAAGTTTGTTTTCTTTACGATCCAGTCGCAGTAATTTTGTTGTTAATTTATACATAACTTCAATGGATGTTTATCTGGGAGGTAATTATTTTGGAAAATTTTGAGTAAGATACACTAAGCCTGGCTTGATTTATGCTCATCATTGGGAAAAGTTAGAAAATCCACCATGACTTTTATGAGGATAAATTGTCCTAATTACTGACTGAGTGAGTCCAACGTGTAATATTTGTTTTATTTTCCTGGTAAAAAAAGTAATTAATCTGTTGACATTGACTACAAAAAATACAACGGTGGATCTTTAGTTTTGCTTGAAGTTTTCCGTTTGTTTAATATTGAGTTTGTCATCTATTTGTATGTTTTTTTTTTAAAGAATTGAAGCTCTTGATCAGATTATTATGTAAGATTGTAAAAAGGACAGGTGCATTCAAATAAGTATAACAATGAGCATAAACATGTCATCATGACCTTATACTAATGATATTCACGTTTACGTTTCCAGTTCCCCTTCAGTATTAAAACTCATAAGAAAATTAGAAGATGCACTCATGCAGTACAAGAATAAAATGTTGCGTAAATATTATTTTAGTTTTTACAAGTGATGCAACTCTAGGGTTTAGCAAGTGGAGTATTACAAATGAATCACAACAATGACATCACCATGGGAAATATCCAATAACTGGAGGACTACAATGAACGTTTGCACTTACTACGGAGTTTGATGTCCTAGCTATCTGTATTAGGTATTTGGGACATCAAAATCTGTGTACAATGACCTCGACGGGCGGCGTGTTCGCGCCAACCTTGCCCGGCCGTCGTCATGGCGGGAGCGCGGGCGGTCGCGGTCGAAATTTTAAATTTCGAACGACACGACACTCAGCACGTTCATTCGAGTGATCCCGGAAAGTAAGTCCGGTCAAGTGCACATCACTAATTTACGTGTTTATGGTTTTAGTGTTGCATATGAGCGGTTGTTTATTAGTTTAAAGTTTATTGCTTTTATGGTTAATTTGCATTTGTATGGCGGTTTATGAAGGTGCAACAAATTCCTGAGTTACTTTTATGAGCTAATTGAATTTGCTTCATCATTAATGATGTTTAAAATAATAGTATCTAGCTACTGATAAAGCAAAATAACATAGTAATTATGTAGGTGACACTAATGATCAATAAGAAACGGAACTATGATTTAATTACTTACTCGTAATAATTATGTTTATTTATGAGTTCAGTTAAATAGATCTAAAAGATGACGAAGTAGTAGGTGCTCATTATAGTAAATCTAAAAACCGTAAAGCGTACGGTTACAGATCAATGGAAATTAGAAGCAGAGTTGTGAAAGTCCCGAAGTGCGGCATGCCAGCGATCACGTAAGATGCAGCTATCTAGCCAGCCACTGAGCCACTCAAATATTTCATAATGCCCATCTAACGCCGACGCTAGATGAAGAGAACTACGATTCCTACCAGCTAGCAGAGAAGGAAAATTAAAAATATGTAGGTAAAGACCAATTCTAAGTAAAGATAGTCTCAGAGACATACAAGCTAAGAGAGAAGTAATCGAATAGAGACTGCGGTCACGCATTCCAAGATGACTATAGCAACAATCTTAGTATTTGAATCAAATGGCGTAAGTTTGCCATTACCTCAATGTAATATGAATAACTGAATACACTTCACATAATGTGAAGAGTAAACACTACATTAACGTTATTATAATTTTTTTTAAACAAAAAAACTTCGAAGATTTTGAATACATTACCATTGTAAACACCAAACAGTGTGTATTTGTGTATGAATTTGTTTTCCACAGCTGTTAGCAGAAGTAACGCTAATTGTTATCTGCCAAAATTACTCTTACCGGTTGGCCTCTGCATATAGTATACGTCGGCTTGTAAGGAATTTGTTCACTGTTGCAAGGCTACTCTTATTCTGCTAATTCATCTTGTACGTTATAGTTGTACATTTGGATATATCTAAGACTTTTGCAATGCAAATCGTTGACTGTACTAGTTCGCCAATTGACTGGCTGTTGGAGTTGTACTAATACGCTAGGTTAGATTACAATAAGCATTAGCATCGTTTCGCACTCGGCAGGCTTATCGTAGATGTTGGTCGAGGTGTTGTCACGAGACGATCTTAATCTCATTGACCTAGCAAGAACGTGTGGTGGCAGTGTGGCAGCGGTGGCGGCTGATGCAGTAGCGACATTCGGTCGAGATAATGTGGCACATGAGTGTCGTTCACACGGGGTTCATGCGTCGCGCGGCGATGTGGCGGTAACGTCACGCCGATATCAGGGCAAGACGCTGCGCCGGCGGCTGGCGTGCGGGAAAGAGAGAGTGCGGCACACAGGTGTGCGCTGAGGCAGCCGGCCCATCAGCTGTTCGACGCGCTCGCTCGTGCCCGTTCTGCCGTTGCTCCGATGAATGCCGCGTGCATTGCGGGCAGCCACTGAACCCAGTGTTCGTCGATAGCCGCCCGCGGACAGACGCGCGATCCCGCCCGTTTGCCCGCCGATTCTCACTCGCTTCCCGCATCGTAGCTCGGATGTGTCAGTGTGTGCATGTTTGTGTACCGTGTTGTCACTGACGCGGCGATCGCGAGCTCTTTGTCTAATTAGCAGGTAGGCAAATGCTTCACTAAACTTTTTTTACAGTCGCGTCGGCCGGACACAATCGACTCACTTTTATATCGGTTTATTTTTCTATCGTAATTGAATTTTATGTAACTCTCATTGTTCTCACTTTTTATAGTTTATAAAAGCGTAGTCTTCGTACTATTATCAGAGTTGGTTTAATTATTTACAAGTAAAACAAGTAGTAAGGCGTAAAGGGAGCAGCTATTTAGAAACAAAGGTTACGCTCAACGCGGCGATAAAAAGGGCCGAAACTGGTTTTCCGTGGAAAGGCATCTGGCACGCACTAATTGATATAGCATCAACTGACGTTTATAATTATGAGTGTCGAAGTGGAGCGGCGCACAGACTCACAATTTGTTAATGCGATTAAGAAGAAAGTCCTCGTTAATGCATTCTGATGTAATTGATTAGCTGCAATAAAAACCGATGAATTAACATAAACTTTTACACATTTATAGGTACCCACTTTTAGTAAGTATCTTTCTAGGTACTGACCTTGCTTTTAGAGCTATAGGTGAGTACATACCTATGACTATGTACTAGCAAGGTCGTTGCGATTCAAACCTATTTGACCTCATTTAAGGATGACACACACACAGCTACCTTCAAAAACTAAAAAGTCACTACAACATTCAAATTGCACTGAAATACTTTTTCGTAATCTCGCAAGTGATTGATAAAGTACTTAGCAGTGGGAGGGGGTGGGGGAGTACGGCAAGGGAGAAGGGGGAGGGACTAGTGACGCCCATGACGTAACGAATCGGTATGCGATCGAGTTGACGAGAAATTACCATTAACTATTAATACGTTTTCTAAACATGCAGCTATAGTCATACACTAAAAGTACTAAAAGATTATAGATACCTACATAATACGAGTAAGTACGTATTACCTGCACGCGATAGGATGCTATTGCCATATTGTCGTTGCCGAATGAATACCGGCTGCTACAAAGCAAATGCATGTGCAGTTGTGCACTTGTTTTTTTTTTTTAACAAATTTCGAAACGTTTTATTTTTTGAAAAGTTTAACTTTGGAACTAATTCTACACAAAAGTTATCGACACATAAAATCTTTTTTCTAACTAGTGTCGTTGAAAAAAGTTTCTGCAACAAAAAAGTTTTGTTTCTTTGCAACCCGCTCTATGTGTTGCCAGTCTCAATAAATATTTAAGTTACTGCTAATGAATGGACATCGGTAATGATGATGATTACTCGTATGGTTCAATACTGATTATTACTATTAGCCAACAATTAAGATAATTGCTTCTTTATTGTTTTTCTTGTTTGTTTTATAATAAAGTTCACTGCATATTTTTGCGTCTTCCCTTATTACGCGTACTATTTGTGATTATGATGTCTGCATAAATAATTAAAACATGATCATCATTTTACGAGACTTGAGACTGCTATAAAATTTTATTTGTAAGTATTCATATATCATTTGGTGGCCGCTCATTTTATATAAATAAACATTCTATCTACACGATTGCAATGAAGGTTTTTTTGATAAAAAGGGAGAAATAACTTGAAGGAGACCTTGTATGTGAACAAACAAAGACACGAACTACATAATAATTTTGACTTTTGTATTATAAAATAGGGTTAATGTATCAGCCGAAATTAATTAGGTACTTTAGACACGGCATATAATAATTTATACCGTAGATTTATTATACAAAATAATTTCATAGTCAAATTTAAGTTAACGCCTGGAAAGGTTGTGCAAATATGTATCTAATTAGAGTTGACATTAAAACGAATTTCTGTTATTACATAGTCTTAGGCCTTTTGACCTGAATTGTAAAGCACCATAAATGGTTTACATAAAATATTAACTAGATCTACCAATTCTACCATGCATAGATTCAACTAGTTTCAGCTTAACGCAGCAGTAAGTAGCAAAATTATCAAACAAAGTAAAAATAATGATGTCATCGACATACACAAATCAATAAATAACAACTGAAATGATACTCATGATATCCCCCCGAAGTATCCAGTCCGAACAAAGATTGCCATGAAGTCAGCCAAAGCCGCATACTGGCCAGTTACAGACAGAAAGAATTTATTACCCTCTTACCAGTATTTTTGCAAGTGGTAAAAGTCAACTGAATGGTAGGTTATTATGATTACAAGCTAGTGTCGAACCAGTACAAAGTGTGGTATTGCTACCTTTACGTCCAATGTTTATGTTAAACTTGACTTTAGGAGTCAAAAACCTGAGTCCTTTACGACACTGTTCAATATTTTTTATGTAGGATTGTTAAGCTCGGATTCATCCTTCATTTGGTAACATTAAACCACTTTTTATATACATACCTATATACCACATCTTACCATGTATCACCATCTTGAATTCTTGATACAGTGAAATTAATATAACAATTCTTAAATTTTTAGAAGTTCTTAAGCAAACACTATCTTGGTTGAAGCATACATATATGTAGTTTCCTATACATGGATGCGTTTATAACAAGGTAGATGAACCTCATGCACACAAAAAGAGAGATGGTTGTCAAACGTCAAAGTATTGACAGATATAACATTGATAAGAGAAAAGAAAAAGCCAACATTATCCAAGTTCAAGGCGGCTAATGAACAGCAAATGGTAACAAATACAAAGCCAACACATGAAGTAATTATACCTTATCTAGCTTATATTTCTTTTCTGTAGCAAGAAATATTATTCATTGCACAACCTTAGTGCGAGTACATTATGACACGTGTCAACTTTTTATGCCACAGCATGACTATAAACAATATTAAGAGCTCGTTTCTCGCTTTAATATAATTTGTGCTAAGTACACACGGCTACACATCAAGCTATACATAACCAGTATAAGCTGAGTTCTGATTGTACGAAAAACCTATACAATGCGAGGTCAGCTAAAACTGGAAATGAATAGCTTGATGTGTAGCCGTGTGTACTTCCTATTCTTCATTAATGCAATAATTACTCGTATCATTTTCAAGTTTAGCTACTGTTTGTTCAAATGTTAGATTTTTTAAATACTATTCATATCGTATCGAATTTTCCTACATGCGCTATGAAAAGGAAATACAGTCCGTTCATAGTTGTTCTACCTCTGACAGCAGCAACCTTATTGTAATAAGAATAAAGATCCTTGTGATCTGGACCGGGATGCAAATTCAGAGGTGAAATAACTGTGAACGGGCTAGTTTTTTTTTTAATGAACTAGACACTAGACATTGTAGGTTTAAAAAAAATCAAAAGAGGTTTATCATCGAATAAGAATGAAAAATGTTGGTAATGAACTTATGACTTTGGTTTTAAAGGAGGTAGTATACAAGTAACGTGAAAAGAGTAAACCAAGGTTAACAACCAGCTACTCATCTAAGGGTAACCCTGACTCACATAAAATTACCAATTAGGACAGTATACTAGTAATAAACGTAAATCGTAGCTAATGTTCAGTAGAAACTGTTATCAGTAGTTAAACAAATGTTCCTAATATAATATATCATTAGAATATTTGTGTCAAGTTTGTTATATTCGTACTTTATAAGGAAAGTAGAATTTTTGGAAGTCTGGTAATAAAGTTATATGCGAATGAAGGCCGCAAAACAGATTAAAGGTTAAACATATTTTTTTGAAGAGTCACAAAATTTTGCAAGAAAAATACAATAGTATTCGTAAATTAATGTAATGATCTTGAGTGTCATTTTGCTAAATAAGGACCTCCTCTTTTTGTACTATGATAACATAACAAGACCATAACACAAGAAAGTACAATAACAAAAATCATCACAGCCAAAATTCAAAACAAAACCAATCATCTAAATACACAAAGAAAAAGTTATGAAAGAAAAACTGAAAGCAGCTAAATATGCTTAAATTGAAACCGGCGGATATGTAGCATTGCAGGATGAATCCATATTCCCTAGTCTAGACAGAACCGACGTCGCTATCTGTATTCCACCCGTTGCGACAAGACGTGTTAATCGTCACAATAGCACCAAGCTTTTTATTAAAAAAGTAACGGGTAGGCATTGAACCTCCGACCTCTGGACGAATACTACGGAGTCTGAGAACTTCGCTATTTTCTTTATCAATAAGGTAAAGTGTAGTAGACTATTAGAGAGTCCTTTCTGTCCAGTTTTGGACGCACTTCCAATTTTTATTAAAAAAGGCAACGTTTATTTTACTGAACAATACAAAATATAGATAAGTAGTTAGTAGCAATTTCGTCTGTTTTGAACATAACATTTAATTTAATGCTGTATATTTCCAAATAATTATTTCGCAGAAATTTGTAACAATTTTGTCAATTCGAATTGGGCTTTGTTTGTGATATTCATATTTTATTTTATGAAACACACTATATTTGTAAACACTACAGTGAAACTATATCTCCAAATGAATATACGTTTCGATGTCAACTTTGTCAACAAATCGCCAGCTTTATATAAAAGTTGTATTAAAAAATACTGCGTTTAGCTGCATCCACAGCTACTTCCGTCAACCATTCAATTGAACGACCGTAATCCCTGAACTCGATCTCATTAGTTTGTATACAATGTTATTGATCAAATACTAACGTCTGTATTCTATAACCTATTTGATGAATAGCTTCAATATACTATCATGTCTCGTAGGAGTTTATCAAGAGCCCAATAAGTTTAAATCTAGTCGCCACAGATTTTTTAGAACGTATTTATGAAAAATAATCTACGTAATTCTCATTTTATATTTATAAGTTTTATAACTGACAATATTTACCACAGCTATTTACACAAGGTACTAAATTAAATGACGAACTAACTAACTATACAAATAAATACAAAAACAAAAGGACACTTAGGCGTTTAGACTGGCAGCATTCTACGAAATACGTTTTTGATTTTTGATAAAATTCAAAATCTTGCATTTAAATGAATCTACGCGGGACTTTATTGACACTATCATTTAGAGGATTTGCATAATTATGTATTTTATAAACTGAAGGTCACTTGGTAGTTTGTGTGGTGTAGCTATTTTTCCAACTTGTGTAGTAGTCAAAATAAATCTCAATTGAAGGCTTAGAAGATACAAAATTGAAAAATCCAAGCTGTAGGTAAAATGTAAGTGATCTGGAATTTCTCAGTAGCAGTCCGGAGTCTGGATTTGTGTTTTTTTTTAGCTATAGTTACCCAGACTATATCGGGATATAGTCTGGGTAACTAGGTCTGGGCTCGCCCCCTATTACCATGTACATGTACAGGACCTAAACGCAAAAAACGCAAGTTTTATAATGCCTAAAAGTTTATGATCGACTACGGTAAACAAAATAAGAAAAATATATGATATTCTTCAGGATATATGCTAGGTATAATTGCTCCATAATTTGCAATAAATTACTAGCGTTGTGTCATCGCGCTTCTCTTTCTTTTCTATGCAGTCCGACAGTGACCGCGCTTTAGTCGATCAAATACTTTTATTGTTTCTAAAACTTGAGTTTTTTGCGTTTAGGTCCTGTAAGCCCCTTAACCCTTCGGGGAATACGCGAATTATGTTCAACTAGAGGATTAATAGAAATTCAATTCCCAACTTGTGAAACGTTTCTAATTCTGATACTGATAATTAGAGACCGGATAATATGCATTTGCATATTTGCATATGCATTTGCATATTTAAGCCATTTTCAGCGCTAATAGCATATTTTTCCTAAGATCTAGTGATGATGCATATTATCGCTATAATTTACAATGCCTCCCGAAAAAAAAAGTGTCTTCGTGGATAAGTGACTTTCCTGAAACATTAACTTACGACGGAACTGTTTTGTATTGTCGAGTTTGCGAGAAAAATATTTCGTGCACTAAAAAGTTTCAAATAGACCAACATGTCAAGACAAGTGTTCACGTCGCAGGATTGCAGAAAAAAGGTCCACGACAACAGCTTATAACCGCATCTACTTCTAGCTCTAAATGTAAACAAAACAACCAGTTTAGCATGGATTTATGTGAAGCATTGCTTTCAAGTAATATTCCTCTCCATAAACTAAAAAATATATCAATGGATAGTTTACTAAATGTATGCTGATTTTGTAATAAAAAATCTAAAACTTAATAGTTTTTTATTTGAGTAAAAAATAATAAATTATAAAGATACATACTTAATAAAGTAAAACTTAAAACAAGTATTTACTAACAATAAACTTAAATCTAAAGAAATAATATTTACAAAACAAAAAAAAAAAATTTGTCATTTAATGTTGCATATTCTGTCAGTTTTCGTGCATATTTCAAGCATTTTTCATGCATATTTGCATGCATATTTCAAGCTTTTTATGTTGCATATAATCCGGTCTTTACTGATAATCAACTAACACCCACTTACAGAATTCACTTTGTTTCAATTCTCAGGAAGACTTACCTATAGCTCAACTAGCTTCTGCCCGCGACTTCGTCCGCGTGAAATTTCACCCTCCCCCCATTCACCCTCTTCGGGGTGGAATATCGGTAAACCCTTGCTTAGTGGATACCTACTCTTCACAAAGAACACACCCTCCAAATTTCATGTCTCTAGGACCACTGGTTTAGGCTGTACGTTGATATATCAGCCAGTCAGGACTTTGAATTTTATACATATAGATAATAGCCAGGTCTTGTGCCCCATTAATCTAGCTAGGAATTAGTACGGTGAGAACCGCTAACGCTTCAGGCAAATCTGTAATTGGATTTATGTTTGAATAAATCTGTGTTACAATCCGAAATGGGACTGTTTTTACGTGTATTGGGAATCCTGGTTTCATGGAAACAATGAATGAAATTTAATTCTACAACGGATTTGGGAGAAGGTGAAATCAAAGATGATTTATGTGTTTTTTACGGACGAAATTGAAATCTTGCGACAAATCGAAATGAGAAGTGTAGTAACTGTTACATAATCACTATAAACTGTAATTTCCCAAATCTAAATTCTTAAAAAAATTGTGTAGTTTTCGTCTTAGATAGTGCAAACTAAGTTATTGCCTTCAACTAGACACACACGAATTGTCGTCGTTCCAGTAAAAACATTTTTTTTATAAATTATCAAAACAAATATCAATTTTAGCGCGTCCAATAAGAAATCCATTCATCGTAGAGTTAGTTCCTACGAAAAAAGAGGTGCGCGACGACGTTGCCAAATCGCTCGCCTACGCGCACGTATGTGCATCCCTTTCCTTAATGACATGCTCTAAAACTTTATGACACGTTGAATTAGATATTTTAATTTGTCACACCTATTCAATTTCATCCTGATTAGTGTCATTCTAAACATTATGCCAATTACAAAGTACACAAAAAATAAGAAATACAGAGAGTGATATATGTATTGGTTAAATAGTGTGTATTTGCGGTGTAGGTGCTGTAAAAGTGTGTGGACAAGGCGAAAATGTCCCGAAATCCGAAAAAAATCGATCAAGTTTATAAACTATGTAGTGTATATTAGTTTCGCTATTAAGTAATAAACACGCTATCAAATATGTTGATTAAATTGCTCAAAATCCCCTCCATAAACTCATTTGCGACGCTTCCAGTCGACGCCGACAGTGAAAGGCTACTAAACAATAACGCTCCGGAATATTCCGTGGAAACTGGAAAGTTAAGCTTGAGAGCTCTGAAAGAACTTAATAAAAGTGGTAGTTCAAGTAAAAAATCCACATTCCCTCCGTTCTAAGGGTTCCTGTTTATCTTTAGGTCTGGGTTGAAGTCCATTTTGTTAAACATATAGCATGACCATGGAGTATAGATCGTGGTTTTACAATGTATTACTGGATGGGTTGGGGCAGTGTAGTGGAAAGATGAAAGTTTTGTAATACACTTGCTTTTGCCCTAGGCTTCGCCTGTATGGAGGACGGAAATTATACTATGGGAACGAACTACCGGGATAAAAATCCTTTGACATAACTCAGGTTTATGGTCTATCCATGTGCAAAATTTCATCCAAATCCGTATAGCCGTTAGGGCGTAGAAACGGTAACAGATAGTTGCTTTCGCATTTATAATATTAAATGGATATTAGTATGGATATACCTATATCATATTATGTACATAATATATCATCCTTAATTGTCTTCATTTGTTTAATACTAAGAAACAATTATTATTTTTTTTTGCAGATCTTTGATTTAAAAGAAGGACATCGTAGATAATACTTGTATAAATAAATCAATATTTAATAACTTTTCACATCTATCCATTCCAGAACCCAATATCCTCCAATTAGCGTCTACTATTCGAGTTCAGCTAAAAAGTAATAAAAAGAACGGTTTCCATTTAACAATCCATTGCTCTTTATTAACGTATCAAACGAAGAATTTTATCGTAATTGACTTAGAAACGACGCAATGCATGGAAAAACGAAACCCTAGCTCATGTTTCATACCTTGGAATCAGACGTAGGCTTTGTAATTTGCCTCGAAGTAATTTTTCTTCGGAACAGTAGATTTTCTTAGCCATAAACGGGGTTCTTTGAACAATTTGTAACTAGAGGACCCTTACGGACTGATGACTGGGGCTATAAATAATTTTTATAACTACCTCCTGTTCACTCATGGAGGCCTTATGGGGTACCATTAAAATGCGTAATAGTAGGTAAAGTATATGTTCTACAAGAGACGAAAAAGATGAAACTATACTCAGCAAGTATTTTGCAGACTTGATCAAATCGTGTAGAACTATCTTTGGAAGGATTGCATTGCACATTTTGTTCAAAAGTGCATCAATGTCAATTGCGTAATTAAGAAGTCTAGAAGAGACGTAGACCGACTTTGTTTTATACTAATTTATAGATTTTACCATCTACCAATCCGCACTGGGCCCGCGTGGTGGATTACGGCCCACTCCCTCTCACAGAGAGGAGGCCTGTGTCCCAGCAGTGGGAACATTATAGGCTGATGATGATGATGATGATAATAGATTTTATGTGGTTTTTAGATCTTACTGAATCGATTTCAGGTAGAACGGGATTATGGACAGTCTCAGAGCCTGTTCAGACTCCACTCAAGTAATATCTTGTGCATTTTTTTGTACGGTCGAACAAGCTATTTTGTATACAGGCAGCTAACTTGCAACTACTTTTAACCGGTCAAGCGGCGCTCGTCGCCGAAACAATAGAAAATCAATAGTGTCTCATTAGCTCATTCTCTAGCGGAGATTGACAGATTAAACAATGGTGTGCTGAGTTAGTCAATTCTTTTATACCACTCTATTTAATTAAGGATGCCATAAGCTGCAAAAGTTATAACGCACAAAATAACACTAAACATTGGCTGTGTAGTGGAAAGATGAATATTTTTGCCTGTATACCAAATAGCTTGTTCGACCGTACCTGGTACAGTAGAAAGCACGCGTAGCTGACCTAGCGTAGTACTAGGGTTCTAATAGAATACGAGACCAACTTATAATGGTTTTGTTACTACTGTGTCGGCTCGGTGTACAGAATAGTAGCTGTCTCACTAAACAACGAACATCCTTATTGACAAGATTTATGGAGCAAGTAATCAGTTCGCACATTACTATTCTAATTATATGTTTTAGAACCTAATTATTGACCGGAGACGGCTAGCACTTGGTTCTAGTTTCTTAACAACTTCATCTGATACTTTTATGGCATGTAGATACTAAACGATTTAGTGGTACAGAGTCGGTACCACTAACTGCTAAAGTTATTTTATAGAAGGTGGAGACAATATCTAATACCGTTCCCAGTCTGCATACAAAAATTCTATCAAATATACCCAATAGTTTTGTCACTATAGCTAGTCAAAGATTTGCAAAATTCAGAGTCAGCCCATTTGAAAAAGAAAAAAAAAATTGACCCGGGTTAAAGACACAAAAAAACAGATCAAACTTAAAATAGTATTGTGTTCCTCACGGCTGCGCCAAATAGGCCTAGTTCAGCATAAATGCCAGACAACTAGTGCCTGACGCTTGTTTTCAACTGGGTCCTATGTTACGAGGACGTCTAACGGATATAATCAGTTTTATAGTGTGTGTAAATCACACTAATATTATAAAGGCGAAAGTTTGTGAATGTGTGTGTGTTTGTTTACTTATATGTTTGTTACTTCTTCACGCTCAAATGGCCACCAAACCAATTTTGATAAAATTTTGTATGGAGGTAGCTGACACCTTGGATTAACATATAGGCTTTTTATCCCAATATTCCCACGGGATCGACACTTATGCGGGTGAAACCGCGGGGCGCAGCTAGTATTTAAATAAAAAATACATAGATCTGTCACTACTATCACTTTTATAATTTCGATGCTAGGATTTGTTTGATAGTTCCAAAATACTCTTATTCAGCCAGTGTTTTTATTTATTGTCGTATTGTTTTTGCCTACACTTTGAAGATATAGCTAACATCTATGCACTATCTACTAATAAATAGGGTTCAAGGTCAAGTGTAACAAAACGCCATCAAACTACATACTTACTTGGACAGATATCTTGCAAGAAGCTAACAAACTTTTATTAAGTCGTTCACCAATCTTTTTGTAGCATGGCGATTAATATTTTAACCACCAAGCTTCTTGATCTTATCTTCTTTATTTCTGCATATTATCTTTTTCTTATCTGTAATTTACTTATATTGTGTATTATAAAGAGATATCTATCTATAATCTCTTCTCTCTAATCCTAAGGGTTTGTTAGAAGTTTATTTATTATTTTCATCTGCCTTCACTATGCCATTTCCTATTTAAATGCACTAAGTTATTGCACTGATTTGCAAACCCATAGATGCTACGTTTGCACGTGCCTTCAAGCGTTGCCAAAGGCCCTTGCTTTGGCTGGCATCATCTGGGATATCATTCATAAGACATATACTTAGGTATCTACGTACACAAAAGATATTGCAGTACATAAGTTGTGACGTCATCAATCCGTGGCGAGAACGTTACAAAATAAGCGTTTCGTGATTCTCTTTTGATGTTTCGGGGTCAGACGTCGCCATCTAGTGGCAGTCAAGGTGAACACTAACTATCAACTTTTCTAGGAGCGCAGTAATCTTTTTTCTGTACTAGGTACTAATTATAAGGTTCGTACCTTAGTGATAGTTTACCTAATTACCACTTTTTGTACTGTTTAAAAGACCGACTTACCTAATTATACTTAAGTTGGCAATACAAATCGTAATAGCCCGCACCCGCAAGTTGTAATAAATATGTCAATGAGTGAGAATTTTTGATCTTAAAGTCATTGTTCATAGGTACTTAAAGAAACATTATTAATGTCCAAGCAAATGAATTATGGTTATGACGTCAGTAATTATTATTTTCAGGTTTTCTATCCACTAGGTATGTAAAAACTTCATAATAATCTTGTATGTCTACTTACCGTGAGAAATAAGACCTTAGAATAGTTACTACGCGTGATAAACCGGTCTCTATTGGCAGGAAGATCATTTACTTATCATTGTCAATGTCACTGCGAGAGCAAAATATCCTCAATGTATAAGAGGAAATTAAAAGGTAAACTGCGGAGAAACCTTGTAAGAAAATGACACATTTGACAAATGTGGCGTCCTGAATTTTGAGAAAACATTGGACAAGTAAAGAAGACATTTGATTTTTTTTTCTGACGCATTAATGTATTCTATATTTTTCTTATTGATAATGAGATGAAACAATATAGGTTCTTGTGTCCAATTAAATAATCAGAAAACAAGCGATACCTACAAAACTAATTTTATACGGGGTGATATTGAAAACATGCGACAAATCAAAATGGGAGATCGTACTCGTCATTATGAACAACTTTTACTATGAGACCAAACCTGAAATCGCGAAAAAAAAAAATCAGCTGTTCCCTACATTTTAACGAGTTATGCGAACATAAATGTAGGGAACAGCTGATTTTTTTTCGCGATTTCAGGTTTGGTCGCATAGTAAAATTTGTTCATAATGATGAGTACAATCTCCCATTTCGATTTGTCGCATGTTTTTAATTTCAACCTGTATAAGTAACTACTTAGGAAAAAGCCCAAAATACTCAACTTACTTAAGTATCTTATACCGTCAGGAAAAAGTTAAAAAAGATTATATTAAAAAGCTTTGTCTTATATTCAATTATGAACAGATTTTAGGGCTCAGTCAGTCGTTTAGATCCAAGTTAATTCACCGCAACGTTTCTTTATACCTGTGCCGTGTCCGTGTGTAACATTATAAAACCGCGTCAATTATAATATAACTCATCGACATGAAACTGAATCAACAAAGCGCGGGCTGACGTTGCGTTGCCCGTTTCTCAACTTCTCGAGCTCTCGATCTCGCAAATCTCGCAGTGGCTCACAAGTTCTCGTCGTTTTCCGCGCCTGCCCGTCAGTAGCGTTCACCGCACGACGTATTATTTTAGTGATTTCAGAGCGAGTTGGACCAATCGGCCGCAAATGAGATTAGGTAGGCGCGTGTGTGTAACCTATATGTATCTTTATAATACGCCATGCTGCAGTTCTGCATAGCGTATTAGTGGCATTCGTTCCACATTTAACGCCGTTCACCAACTTGAAATTTTAAGTAGTTGACGCAGCTCAAACAATGTGTGTAAACTCGAGAGCTACGAGTGTACGTTAGTTAAGTAATCAGCAGTGATTGATACGGCTTCGACGCTTGTTACGTTTATCATTTTAATGTCTTGTTTAGGTAATCTAAAGATTTCGTAACTTGCTTCTTATGTTCTTGCATCACTACTAAATTAAAGATCGCGTCATTTGCGTTATCTGTGCAAATTTAGAATTTTGATGACGAATTTCTGTCAACATAATAAACCTTCACCGCTGCAATTTTTCCTTAAAATCATTTTCCGTTCCACGTTCACAAACATACATTGTTTAAAAGATTTATAATTGCCTAATAAGTAGACGAATCACGTTTCATTGAGCGGCAGCGTTGCGTTTGTTGACAATCACCGCGGCTGTGACGACACTGCGCACAACCACAGTGAAGCAGGCAGTATGTCAACTGACAATGGAAGAATTAAATCAAGTGCCAATATGGAAGCAGTACAATTTCTACACGGGGCTCGAACAGAGAGTATGCTATTATTTGAGGGACAAAGCCGACTTGAATCTCTACTTAACTTTCCGCTAAAACGAGCTCCATACAAAGCCAGGCCAGGCTACATAATTAAATCGCGTTTTGCACGGTTCGATCGTATTCTTTGCGCAAACAAGTTACATTGCTGGTCCGACCGCTCGACAATGTAGCATCAAGTTATAAGCTTTCAATGAACGTGGATCAGGTTTTTTCTGTCGCGTGGCGACCTTGTTCGGGCAGCGGGTAATAACAAAAACTTTGTTTTGCTTTGTGAATTGTTTGAATGTTACTGAAGTAGTTCGATACATTTTTTTAATAAAGATGGTTAGTTCTTGTAGTTGATGAAGTACGAGCATTTTTCGTCGTTTAACAAGCAGAGCACGTGAAGCCATTGTTATTGCTTGATTGCGAGCATTTTGTTTCGTAAAGAGCCGTATTATTGGATCGTCATGATGTAATTTCGTTATTGTCATTAAAAATTCCGGAAGCGAGCAGAAAACGAATCGTCTCCGCTAAACGAACCGGAGTCTCATCAATATTCATATGTGCTGTATCAATTAATGGATCGAGGAATGTGCTTCGATTCTTCATTGCATCGATGTGCCATATCCTACCTATTGGCAATGCAGAACTAGTGTACTATTATGATTTTACGAGGCTCGCCTCCAGTCCTCCGCGGCTCCGCCATTGTTTCTTCTCATAATAAATTCCTATTATTTATAGTAAGTATGATAGGAATTTTCTATCGTTTTTGTGCATATTTAGTGCAATTGCTCTATACACTAACAACTTATGTTTATAAGATTAAAATAGGTTTTTTTTTAAATAACAGATTTTTTTTTCTGAAAATTCAGTTTAAATTGACAATTTTTACTGTGCTAAGTTCACTTTATGTATTATCGACCTGACTTTTGCCAACTAAGTACGTACATACCTCTTTAAATCATAAATAAAATCCTGTAAGCAACACTGAAAAAACCGAACTTGCGAAGGTCAAAATTGCCAGATGTTTAGATAACGTTAATCTAAAGAACTGATGAAAAACCCACCACCATGACAATATTTTGAACCTTAGGTAAAGTAATTCACCTACATTGTCTAGTAAATATAGTTTTTCGTATTTTTTATTCTATTTTGTAAGTAGGTAGGTATACATTTACTCCGTGAGGTATACTATTCTGATATACGAGTGGCAGGTCGTGAAATTCGAATATTTGGAATCGATCGTTGTTATAGCGAGCGATTTTGACATGTTGTAGGAAGCGCGCGGCGACCTTAGTGACGTCACTTCGACGGAGGCCGCGCCGCTCTCTCCGCTCGAGTCAGGCCGTCCGTCACGGCAGGCGTACCGCGTGTTGCCGACCGAACTATATTGCTCATTACTTATTTATTGAATTTGCCTTTGCCGTCGCTCCACTTTTTGGTTATTGTAGCTTTGAATGATGATAAAGTGGCGGGCGTAAGGGGACTAATTTATCACACCTTTATAATATCAGTTGGCTACTTAGTTCTATTAATTATCAGCAGAAAATAATCATTTGAAATCGCATCTGTCTGCTCCTATGTTAAATATAATCATTTAAGAGCCAACAAAATCAACAAAATGAGAGACAAGTAAAGATAATGAAATATCTACCTACTCAAACATAAACTTCTACTAACGTACCTACCTACTTAAGTAATTAAAATTTGAAAGGCATAAAATATTAACCATTTATTAAACAATTACTAGTCGGAGTTACATACTCGTAATTAAGAATTTCATACACGTTTTAATTTTTTCGAAGGTTGCCTGGCGACCTTTATAATGTCCTTGAATATTTTAAAACTTATTTGTCGCTGAGCATGTGCAAAGATCTAGGTCACTACAATATCACAGGTGCAGGCTGACGATCGAATTATTTAGTGAAAACCCAGTAGCATAATGTTATGATAGCATAATGTTTATTTATTATTAATCACTTCATTGCGGTAATCTATCCGCATATTGTCGAGCATGTCGTTCTAGTCTTGTACGTAAACGTACTTCTCGAATAACATTATTTATTCACGATAAGAAATCAATGCTTGTACGCTTGAAGTTCAGATTATGCCAAATTGAGTTTTAGATTTAAATACTTACCTACTTAGTGACACAAAATGGGTTTTTATTTGACCTTCCTGGTTTTCTGGTAACGGTACTTGGGTTTTGTCGTGTTTTAGTCATTTAACGCCTTGTGTGAAGAGTTAGTTACATAAATTAATTAAAATATTCTTAAATAAACAAATCCAACACAAAAATACCTATACGGTATTGAATGAAACATTCAAAATGAATTTCAGGAGCAAATTACTGTGAATGAATAGGTATACATTTGGTTTGAGGTTAAAATAACTGAAATGATCAACATCCATTGCAATCATGAATGCCGCTCGCGCAATTTTTCAATTTATATCCTGAAAAAAAGTCCGAACGTGTTGTCCCCCCGAAAATGTACATATTCGGTGAGTCGATGGCGTTTTCATGGTTTGTCATATAGTATAAGTGGTCAATTATCAAATTCATTCGTGACGAAATACACGTATTGAAAAGACAGGCGGCGACAAAAACGTGAACAAATTTTATATGGACTGAAAACGTTGACCAATTCAATTCAGTTACTAAAGACGCAATTGAATTTTCTATAGAACGGTTACAGCTAGCTGTGATGTAGATTAATGAATTACGTTTTGCTTAGTAAAATCGAGAACCTAGAAGCCGTTAAAGGGCCGGAAAACACAGTAATGAAAGAAACAATTAAATAAGAACAAATACCACACATTTTGTGTTAACACGACATGAATACAAGAAACAAAGAAATTAGGTTTCCATCAGGCGTGATCGGGGTCAAGAGTGCGCCCATTTAGCAATAAAAAAAATAAAAAATAAATATGACGCAAGCGCGAAACTGAACTGAACTTGAACTTAGGGCAAAGAAAGAAATAAAAAAATATTAATTGTCCTGTACAAAACGCCATAAGTGATAAGAGAAACAAAAATTCCATTAGCTGCAAGTCATGCATGTGGTACTTGCTTGGTACTGTGGTAGACAGTATGTGTTATCGCCCACAATACAGGGCGGCCTTGCCTGTGTTTATCAGTAAAGTCAATTACAGAATGCAACTGTTCTATACAAATGGAACACATCGCTTCGACGTTGCTCGAATTATGAATGCGTTCGAGTTTGAAATATTTTGAGAATACATAGTTCATTTGCATTGTTCTTTTTTTGTATTTTTTTTTATCTGTAGCTTTATAGCCGTGGCTTATAATATTGCAACCTCATTAAAAGTTTTCTGTAAACTGAGCAGCCATTAAAATTAATTTTGAAGTAGTTTGAATTTGGACGTTATTTCTTTGGAAATACCTAATTACTGAATTTTCTATACAGTAGATATAAAAATCAATTGCCGTGCGTTAGTCTTGCAAATCTCGAAAATGGCTCGATCTATTGAGATGAAACATTGGGAAATTGATGAGGGCGCGCCGGAAAAAATACGAAAATGGCATTGCAATAGCTAGTTATTAGAATTTAAAAAAAAAAATAATATAATATGTAATTTTTTTTAATAAATATAAGAAGTCAGGTACTTACTTTGTACGTCCTTATAAATAAAAATACTTATTATGTTTTTAAAAAACATGAATGTTATATCTCTACCTACTCATAAAAGTCGTGAACAGTAATCTAGGCATTTTTGAAATCCTACTTAGCAAAAAAAAAGCTAAACAAATTGATGCCAAAACGTGGGTGTCTTTATACCAACATGATATCGTTTATTAATGATACACTCTATTTCTTATTTCTCTTAATCTTATTCAAGTTTAATTTCACTCAATTTACCTTACGAAGAAATAAAGTTGGGCTGGACTCCTTTAATAAAGATTGGTCCTTGGCAGCTCTGCTGAACAGAGAGAGGTGGAAAGAAAGCAGGGAAGCCTTTACCCAGCATTGGGATATCAATGCCTTATAAAAAAAGCACCCTATTTAATTCTTGATTTTATACAAGGTCATTGGAAAAACACCAACAACCTCTTAAGACGTCAATGTACCTACTCATCATTATGAACAACTTTTAGTATAGGACAAAACCCTAAATCGCGAAAAAATAATCAGCTGTTCCCTTCATTTATGTTCGTATAACTCGTCAAAATGTAGGGAACAGCTGATTTTGTTTTCGTGTTTTTCGTCTGTACTAAAAACTAGGGTTAATTTCTTTTACACTCTGAATAATAATTTTTGTTCAATTTTATAATGAGTAACTAGCATAGCACGAGTTTTCAATATTTTCAGGTAATCACTAAAACAGCTTTACAGCTGTATCCACATTATGTCAACACCAATAGGTATATTGAAAGCAACAGTTACAAGTGTTTAGACCGACATTTGCAGAGTATTTAATTAAATACTGCAGCTACGCATTTCCAGGTAACTGAATATTGGTTCATGTTGAATAGGTTTACATATAGCAATCAAAATTATATTCTGAATCTAATATAGTATAATAGTTCCAGGAATTATATTAATATGGATAATTACGGCTATTAATATAATGTAATAGCAGCGCCCCGCGGTTTCACCCGCATAAGTGTCGGTCCCGTGGGAATATCTGGATAAAAAGTAGCCTATATGTTAATCCAGGTTGTCAGCTACCTCCATACAAAATTTTGTCAAAATTGTTCCAGCCGTTTGAGCATGAAGAAGTAACAATTAACAAACATATAAACACACACACACTCACAACACAACCTTTCGCCTTTATAATATTAGTGTGATAAGACATTTCTCGCGGACGAAGGCGCGGGCAGAAGCTAAGTAGAAAATACTTCGATAATTCCTTAGCTGATTTTTCAATAGTCAGATAGTTTTTATCTGAAGAATAAATATTGGGATTTGTTAGATATTGCACGAAAAAAAAATTATCTACCGTATTTTATTAGAAATAAAAGTTATCTGGCGATAACGATTGAAAACTCGGCCCTTAAATAATTTTAACAATTAAATTACCAACTTTACCAAAGTTTTACACTAATAATAATAAAAACAATCAAAACAAAACGAGCTTTAACGACTTCTTCCACGTATTTGTTGTTATTATACGGTCCTGTGAAACGATAGCTTATCGTGATACATACTATGGGTTTCACATAAATCTGATAAGCCGTTTTTGTGTTAACCCCTACCAAACACATGGTACAAACAAACAATTCCGCCCCTTTTATTATTTGAATATGTTGATTAGAAAATATTTCGACTAATGAGAATGAGTTTACAATAAGTACCTATTTGACTGTCAAAAGTTTACAAGAATTACACTATTGACGAAAATTTACAAAAATTGCACATTTGGCAAAAGTCTACATCGAAAGTCGACATTAAAATCAAACATTCAAGCAAATAGTGAACAGTACCATTTTAGAAAAAAAAAAAAAAAAACTACGACATCGACTTATGAAAGTAAAATTCTATCTCCAAAACAAAATTCTTTGTTCAAAAGTAGCTGTAAAGAGGTTAATGGAGACATCTATATATAAAGTCTGTTCATGATGTGTATCACGTATGCACGTGATCGCTACTCTGCAGTGCTCGGCACATAAATATCGTAATAACATGCGACTAGTCGAGAACTCGCCACAGTCCGAGTATCGGTTACATACCCTTCTAGCAATGTTGATGTTACGCTTTTTGCCCTTATTGGGATAGAATTGTGCATACACTTAGTATAAAAAAGGTTTTTAGTACCATTCTGATCATTGTTCTTGATTTTTGCTTTGTTATCTTTAAGCTTAGCAGATTTATTCATCGTTTGGAATATTGTCCTTTTTAGTGATTACACTTTGTCTTATATCTTACCTACCAGTTTACCTCTTATTTTGGAGTAAAATTAAAGTTTTAATACCGTAATTTAAAAAATAATCCGTTTTTACTTCAACTTTGTCCAAATCGTCCGTATAATTAGTGAAGTATCCAGTTACCTAGATACGAGGTATATCGTGAGTGAACTAAATCATACTTAATACTATAATAGCTCAACATCGATGTGTGTGAGCAGTGTGAGGTATGGTACCGTAAGCTATAATTCATGCGATGATATCATTTTCGAATCGGTCTCTTCATTGTACTTTGAAACGTTCAACTAAAAGCTGTCCTATTGGATTTTAGAATAGAAAGCCCAAAACAATAATCTGGCAAAACAAAATTGTTATCTACAGTTTTGTTTATTTTAACAATCAGAATCTACTTAGCGAACGGAATTTGAATGATGACATCATTCCTTAATAGATTAGATTTATCTTGTCTGGCAGCTCTTGAAATTAAACAACTTACATTTATCAGTGTGGAGCAGACCATTATATCTCCATTGTCTTAAATCCACACCTTGCTTATATCAGAAATATTTAACACACTGCAGTTTAGAACATATTTCATGTCTCAATATCAACAATTAAAATTGTTAATGACACATTTCAAAAAGTTCCAACCTTGAATGCAATAGTACTTACGAAAAGCAATCACAAAAACGAGCAACAACTCATACATGTACCACATTCGTTGCTGGTCCAATTACTCTGTAATTTGGAGGAGGAAACGGCAAACGAGTATTGAATATCGTTTTAGTTGAAGTGTCGTATTGCGAAGGCTGGGTGCGTACTGCGTAAGTACGGTACGTTACGTTTTGTCGCAACACGTTTTCTTCTACAGTATTTTAGTAATAAGTGTGTAGTATTTTTTCAGTAGTTTGTGCAGCCTTGACATACACCTTGCGGTTCTACAATGGAAAAACATGGTGTGGATTCTGGGAAAAACACAATGACACTAAAATGGGGGTAATTATATCCATTAAGATGAGGGGCAATTGAAACGGGATTTTTCTTGTGACTTTCCACAATGTTTAGACGATATCGAAATAATAATAACTGATAGGTACATGAACTGAAGAAGATAAAATCATAAATGCGACAACGAAAAAAAAACATTTTTACTAAAATAGAAAGTTTTGTCTCCGTACCTAAGTGGCTACAGACTGCCAAAAGCGTTATCTTGCGCTCCAAAGTGTTGACTGAGTAAGTCTTTAACAAAATGATTTAATGCAGATCACAGGAAAAAAAATAAAAGGAAAAAAAGACTTCTTATTTTTCCTCTAGTTTTTCCTCTAGCTAATTAAGTATTTATCTCACCGATAAATTGATACAATGCGATAAAATTCGTACAGTGCAACTGCTGAGTTACTATAGTTAAAGATAGAATCGCCAAACCGAAGAAACGTGGGTGTGAATGTCATTCGTAACTCTATTATAGGCACCACTACAACTGTACCCGGTTCCTATGATATACCAACCGTTATTGGTTAAACTAGACGTAACTGTATTTTTATTTCTAGATTATATACAAGCGTCTTCAACAATGAATGACGTTGCAACAAGAGGAGCGTTGATAGGCAGAAATACATTTAAGTATAGGCTTTTTAATAGAAGAGATAACCTGCGATCTAATTGCATAACACACTATCCATCACGATCTGAATAATTTTGAAGGATATTGCTAATCCATTGCTTCATATGTTCGAAAAATTTGTCCGTTCAACAACGCAAATAACGCAATGAATGTTGTTGTACTGTCAAAATGAAACATATTGCTACTGATAGTGTGTTACGCAATTACCCCGCTGGCATCACTAATAGTTAGCAAAATAATTAGTTTCAAAAAGCAACAGAACTAATCTTTATTTAAAAAAAATACTTAGCAAGGCAACAGTGCGTGAACCTGAACTGCTGTCTTTTGTTTACATGGCTGTTTCACGCCGGGGAAATGACCACGATAAACGACCTACAAAATGCTTACTTAAAAGTGGGTCGACCTCTAGCGACAATCGGCGTCGGCGTTCATCGTTAAATGAATTTTTTACCCGCGCAATAAGTAATCTACAATGTTCGAGAGTTTTATTGTGAGATCGGTATAGAACCAGCGCGGCCTACGCTTTAATTTAATATGTTCGAGATACAAATACTATCGTATTACCATGTATTAAAGCATATTTTAAATACTCATCCAAAGTTCTAATGAAAATGTGAAATGTCAAGTGCGTAATGATGACGTCACACAGTAGTGCCGTAGCAAGTTGTTAGCGACCTTGTAGTCTACCTAACTTGCTTTGGGTTGCGGCTTTTAGTTCTTTGAAAGCTTAAAGCGCTTCAATTAGCTCCCCATTATGTGAATGATTTGCTTTGCCACCACCCACGCTGTTCAAACTGTTTCATCGTCGCAAATCTTTTACGTTTCGTGAAAAAAACAAATGCTCATTCACTTTCTTTCGTTATTGGCGGTCATTATCTTGTTGACATTTTGTACCGACGCGACGCACAAGACGTAAAGTAGGCGAGGTTTGTGCCGATTTTACGCGGAATTAAGCGGGCTGCGAGAATGTTGCGGTATTTTGACGGGCAACGGGTAATGCACGGCGGGCAAAGCGTCGGGCAGAGCAGTCGGACGGCGATCATGGCGCGCTCCGCGGTGCGGGGGGGAGGACTAGTGCAGTAACCAAAGAACCGGACGCACTCGGACAGGTCCGGATTTCGGTCGTTTACTTACAGTAGATAATGATCACTAGTTCACTGTATTTAAACACTTTTACTTACACCGTACTTAAAGTTGTTCTTAGCGATACAATACAAACAAAGAAAAATGTTCCTGGCGTGAGTAAAAATACGAACAAAGTAAATCAATACGTAGGTAGGTAGACAGGTAAAACATAACGTTGACGCATTCCGCATGAGTGCACTTACGTCAAAAATCGTTTCATAACAATACGTAAAATAATGCACAATAACATAAAAGAACGCAAGTGCCATAATGTTTCGAGGTAGCGGCATAATCCTTACAGCAGTGAGTGAGGGCAAAACATCTCGGGGTAAAATTTCACACGAAAATTTTTGGTAAACCTACAGGGTGGGGTGGATCCACACCCCTCGACCTCGGCCCACCAAATGAATAACAAAATCAAAAGCAAATAGGTGTTCCTTTCGAACTTATCTTACGTTTTTTGTTCCTGTATGTTTTAGTGGTTTTCAATTTGTTTACACTTTGTCAATTTTGTATTAATAAAGTGCAATTATTGTAAAACAAGTTAATTACCGTCTACTTAGTGATACTATGATTCGATTAAGCGTCTATTAAATACTGAAATTACAAAACTAGAGTTTATCCAAGCTTATTCGATACTTTCGATTCTCCCGAGGCGTCGTACTTTTGTAAATAAAGTTAGATTAGATATTACCAGCAAATACAGCTTCAATTTACATTTTAATGAGCCAGCCTGAGTTTCTCTTATGCGCTCATGTTACTGGCATTATTTATGTTTTATTGTTTAAAAATTATTACAACAGTGCATTAACACAGAAACACGCGTTCTAGAGAATGTTCGAGTTCGTTCTTACTACAGAGCTACCAACATAATGTAAAAAAACTTGATTCGGTCGCGCGAATGAATGGGTAGATACCGTTTTGCGCTGAATATTTTAAGCTCTTTCAGGGCTAAAAATGGCTACAGTTACAGTATTCATTGTGCAGCCATTACTTTTAGCTATACGAGTATGTAGCGAAGGATATAAATCTAGGCCGACTCAAATTGGAGCTATTTGTTAGCAAATTAATTCGCTCTACATAATTATACGTGCTCATTTTAGTAGGTATCACATGATTTTGCTATCTTAGTGGGAGGTTAGTGAAGGACACAAAAGAAAATAATAAAATTAATTAAATCACCGTCCATTATCAATCTCAATCCATAAACAAAATGATTCTGTTAAACGCCCCTATTCCGTAATTTCAACGCATTCGATTTCGGTAAGGGGTGAAAGATGTAATTAATCGAGCAACTTCTGTCACTAGATGGCGCCGTATCGTATCCCCTAGAAGGCAAACTTCCAAGTTACGCAGGGGCCAGTAAAATGTGCCCCTAATTTTGGCGCGAAATTACTTCCTCGCCCCGCAATAAAACTCTTTATATATAGCTTATTATGTTCCATATTGCCGTGCACCGCTTGCGATATACGAATAATGCAGAGGGTAGATTTTTCAAATAAATAATTGTAAGGGATTGTGGTCGTTAACCATCTACAATCGAATTATGGTATATTGTATGTGTATTGATTTTACGCGGCACTGAATTTTGACTCTCTGTTAGCAGAACCCAAATTAGGCGCGGTAAACATACACATGACACATGCGATTTGTACACGTGTTATGAGCCTTTGGCCGCTAACAAGGCCTAGAGAGTCGTTCGAAATTTAAAAGAGACGTTTTACGATAGACATACTTACGTACTAACAATTTTTTGAAGAAATACCCATTTACCTTTTTTCTAGTGGGAAGCAACAATGCGCACATTTACACCCGTTCTAATTACGTCTTAATTATAAAGATATTATATATGTATTCAGTATAAATGCGTAAGTTTATCGACTTACCTACTTAATAATTATTACGGCGCGTGTTGCATGAATATTAAACGGATAGGGCTCTTACAACACGGATAAGTTTTGAACTTATTCATACTATTATTATAGATTCGAAAGTAACTCTGTCTGTCTGTCTGTATGTTACCTTTTCACACCTAAACCACTGAACCGATGTAGATGAAATTTGGTATAGATATAATTTGAGACCCGGGAAAGGACATAGGATAGTTTTTATCCTGATATTTCCATGGGATCGAAACTTATGCGGGTGAAACCGCGGGGCGCAGCTAGTATGAAGATAAGAAAAGATACCATAATGTACGTCCTCATCATTTTCACATCATGTGAGCTTTACCAGAATCCTAAGGCAAAAAGTACCTAGTAGTACCTTAAATCCCTAAAATTCATAAAATATTGTCGGAAAACAGGAATATCGGATGTTTTTTTGAATTATTAATAAATAAAGTAACTTTGTTTCTACATTGTTTGATAGAAAAGTTCTAACTTCACCTCCTACGCGCAAATTCCAAGGCCGTCTGGGCTCATCTAGACCATGATAGTACACCTAAGAACATAAGTTATATGTCTATTTGAATCTTAAGTAATAAGATTCAACCCTTATAAATTAAATATCCTATGGGAGAGCTGTGATATAAACGTTGCTAGACGAAAACACTCGTCGTTTTGATTAATTACTCCGTCCTATTTCTTTGTGTCCCTCCTACGTATTAATACTAGCTCGGGAACCGGCAGGCTTATTACGTAAGAAAGAGCAATCAGCAATTATCGCGCAGTCATCGCGCGATCAATCGCTAAACGCAAAAAAAATCGGTATTATCTAAAAATCGTTCGCTGATCGCTCGTCAATTGCTATTATGCACTTATCGCTACGACACTAGCGCCAAAACAATCATGTAGCAAACGTCGGAACTAAAGTCAATTGTCAATCACATGAAGAATCTTATAAGTTTTGTTACGAAAAAAACTTACAAACCACTTAAACCCTCTTAAAATTTACCAAAAATAGCTTTGCGCCGGTTACAAGATGCATAAGTGGGTGAAAACAGTGTTAGCTTGGACTCGAAGCGACTTGGACTATTCGGCTGTTCAACAAGTAAGTTTTAAAATAATATTGATGTGAAACAAAGGTGTAAAAATTAACTTTGAAATTAACAATACATAATCTTGTTTCAGTATAACATGGCAATTAGAGTGTCCAATGATCAGTTAGAAGAACTTAGATTTTCGAGCTGAGCATCCCAAGTAACCAAGATGACCTATCTGAAATTGATAAAAAAATCTTGGGGAACAAGCTGTTTATGGTGATACTCAGCACAGAGTACCTGTATTTGTAAGTTACCTACTAATATGTATAATATTTGAATGTATATAAAATGTATTATTATAACACATTTTGTTTTTTAGAACATTCAACCTGCAGACCAATTAACAACTGAACCAGACAATATTGTTGTTTTGGAAGACATTGTCATATCAGGTAAATAAAAATCATTACCTACACAATCATTCACAAATCATATATTTTACTATGTAATCCATCACATCAGAATCTGTGTTTTATAAGTACTACATTTTGCTTTGTAGTACCTATTTATTTTCTTTGTTTCTCTCTATATAATTAGATTTATATTTTTGACCAATAGTATACTTTTGTTTAATTACAGACACTTCAGAATTTCCTGAGCCTGTTGCCAGTTCAGTAGAAGTTCAAACACAACAAGTGCCTGAGCCAAATCAGACAGGTAATATGCCTCAAATGCTTTAGATATGATAATGATAAGAATCTAGACGCTTCTGTACTGTATGGTATTGTCCATGGTGATTTTGATTGTATCAATCTTACAAGCAAACTTAATCATATTTTAGCAAACCTAATCATATTTTTCAGGATTAGAGAGTCCCGTGAGTCAGCCTCAGCCTGCTAGAAGTCATCCCCGCCCCAAACATAATAGAGATAGTACTACTAGTATGTTTTATTGACCCCAGGGATTCAATTTGTTTTATAGGTATTAAATATAACAATTATACATTTGTTGGTATTGTTTCACGCTTGCGACTAACACATTGGGTGTGTGCCTGGGTTCGATTCTCAGGTTGGTCAGTGTTATTAGTATCTTCTTGCGGAAAATTCTTAGTAGCCTGAATGGCTGGCGAAACAAGGCAGTGAATAGCAATAGCAGCCTTACCCCCTTTTGTATATATACATGGGAGATCTATCAACGTCTCTGGTAAACTGGGTGTACAAATGCACCTCTGCCTACCACTTCAAAGTTTATAATGACATTTTTAATTCTCATTACAGCTTCACGCACAAGAATCGACCCCAAATGGGTGAAGGAATTAGAGAGGAATAGAGTACAGGCGGAGAACAAGATGGCTGATGCTACTCACATCATCGCTGAAGCTGCAAAAATGATCGCCGAGGCGTCACTCATGAATGCTGAGACGAATCGCATGAATGCTGAGACGTCTCGCAAGCAGTTAGAGCTCATGAAGGCGATTAGCCAGGCAAACAGCGCGCCAGCAGCTATGGACACTAATTAATTAAAAAATGTGCCTATTAAACTAATGTATTTTATTTATAATGAAACTAATTTGTTGATTGATATAGACATCATGTATTTATGATGGAACATATTAGTATTATTACTGAGTTCAGTTACACAATAATTTATGATTGTTATAATAATATTTATCAAAAGTCAAAGCATTTATTTCAAATATCAAAAGCCCAAAAGGCACTTTTGATTGTAAAATTTAACAGTAAAATAGAATTGATTCTAGTTGCCCCTTCAAGTAGTTTCGTATGAAGAAGAATAGGAAAAAACTCCACAGTTACTCTTTTAAAATGTTTTCCAATATTTTTTATATAGGTATTATATAATCAGGTATAGATGATTACTTAGAATACAATTACTATACCGCAATAGGTAAAAAGAATTAAAAGGAATCAATGGCAGATAAAATATGTGATAGATACAACGGTGCTCACATATTTACAAATATTGTAAAAGTACTTTTATGATTTTCCTGAAATTTTAACAAGTATTATGTCAGAGTGTGAGTTAAAGTAATCACAGAAAATAAGTCAATGTCATAAAAATAATAAGTATACAATTAAAATTAGCAACCACTTCGATTTTGTCAGTTTGAATTTTGAAGTTAGATATTAGAGTAGAATAGAATACTCTTTATTAGTTGTATTATAGCCTCCTAGCACAATCTTAGATAAAATTCTTCGAATTATAAGACTTTCTTTGTAATAAGCAATCAGCGAGCGATCAACAACAAGGGAAAAGGTTATCGCAATTTGACAGCCAAATTTGCTCGCCGATTGCTGTCGCTCTGCTGTCAAAAACCATGCGTAATACGAAATAGTCGCGATCACCGCGCGATCACTGTAGGAAATTGCACTGTTTAGTTAACTGATTGCTCCATAGAGGCAGCACTATCGCTTGTTTGCTATTCTATGGCTATCGCTGTTACATGATACAGATTTGCGAAATTTGCGCGATAATTGCGCAAATTTCGCTATTGCTAGGCTTCTGCAAGATACGTAATAAGCCTGCGGCTTTACTCGCGTGAACGTGGGCACGGATTAAAAAAAAAGACTGTATAAGTGTTCTGTTGACACAACACAATCATTATTTATTTGATTTTGGAGCTTGAATCTGATTATGATATTATGATTATGGAAGATTAATCGTTGTTTAAAGTGATCGAATTAAGCTCATAATACTGAAGCAACCTCTTATGTAAAAATTAGTATAAAATTTGCATAGGCATGTATTAATTACTCCGCCTGTCCTATATCTTGTAGGTACAGATGAAAATTATCCTGTTACGTCTGCAAATAAATGACTAACAAAAATAAACAACAAGCGAAAACATTTAAAAAATCTAATTAACACCGCAATCTTAAGGAAAGTGACACATGTACCTACACTTTGTATTAAAGCAACAAGAAATTAAAATCTATGTAGGTTGGTATTTTCATCTCGTCTTTCATGAAAGGAATTTTTTCATCTACTAATTTAGCGAAGGGATGCTTGAAAAACCACAAATGGAACTCACTTGTCGCTACCAGGAACATAAAATAACTTTACAACCGTGTAATTACTAATTAGCTAGTTTACGTTAATACTGTATAATTATATTTTGTAATATTATTCCGCGTCCTTGCGAGATAACCGAGTTAAATGTCACCGATATGTTTGACATTTTTGCGAATTGGTATGATAAAATTATCGACAGAAATATCACTGGTTTCAACTGTTGAGAGAGAAAAAACGATTGGACGGTCATATACGAGTTTTTGTCGCATATTATCTAGTGTAACGATAAGATAAGGGACAGTCAACGCTCTCCGGGCGGTTTAAACAACCTACAATATCGATAACGATCCGATTGTCTGTCTTAATCGTGTCATATTTTAATTACTTTTTCCATAAGTAGCTCTGAAAGCAATGTAAACAGAGAGTATAATTATAAACTACTAGCTACGCCCCGCGGTTTTACCCGCGTAAATGTCGCTCCGGTGAGAATATCGGGTTAAAAAGTAGCCTATATGTTAATCCAGGGTGTCAGCTACCTCCATGCAAAATTTTATCAAAATTGAAAAAGTAACAAACATATAAACACACACACACACACTCACAAACTTTCGCCTTTACAATATTAGTGTGACTAGTGGCCCGCCCCAACTTCGCACGGGGCCAATTTTTTTCGAATGTCCGTAATTTTCTTTCATACAAGCCTTGTCCTGGCAATACCGAACACAAAAAAAGAACTATCCAATTTAATGCAGTCGTTCGGAAGTTATGCGCGTACATACATTTCGGCGATTCATTTTTATTTATATAGATTAATATTATATAGTTGGTCACAATATTTCAAGGTTGTATGTAATATTTATAGAACAATAATAGTCTTTCAATTGTTTTGTTTACAGAAACTATACAAAGAGATAAAAAGTATACTATTTTTAAAACTGTCCGATGCGGCGGTGGTGGCGTCCGGATTCTTTTTTTAATCGATACGGAAAAATATTATAGAATATGCTGTTTAAATTGGGTAGGTAACAATGGACCGAAGGGAGTCTAAAGGTAACTATATCAGTGCCGCTATTCTGAACGGCATGTGTTCAAGTTCAACTAAAGCTAACGGTAATGCAGTTATAGGTACAATCACAGGTTGCAAACTTGCAATCCAAAAGTATCTAGGCTTTTTGAATAAAAATGGCAACTGTACGATTATGAGAAATGGAATAAAGTTAGATATCTTCATAACAGAGTTACAGACGAAACTAATTATCTAAACTCTTATTTTTAATTTCCTAGACCAAAATGACAGCTATAATATATAAGTACTAAATACTGTCATGTTGACAAAAAAGATCGATCGCAACAGTCATTTTAGTCTAGCAAATTAAAAAATCTGAGTTTAGTAAGTAAATTAACCATACTTAACTGAATTCTGAGGAAAATATCTGTGTCAAAGGAATCGTGGCTAAGATTGTGTAAATCACTTTATCTTCGCTATTCTATTGTTATAAACATTGACGATTTCATATTTTATTCTTTAGCTGTATCACCAATAAATGGCCTTTTTTTTTCTTTTTTTATTTAATTTTATCTTTTTTTTTAAAGATTCCCGTGGAAAAGTTATCAGGATTCTGTTTAAAAAACGTCGCAAGAATAGCAGTGGAATTCCGCGGAGCAAAATTCACGTTCGCGTTGTGCAGTCAGTCATTAAACTTGGTTCACAGTCGGTACTCAGTGGATATGTTCGCATAACGGTCCGGGCATGCGGCCCGCTGTCGCCTGCACCACAACGCCACAGCGCAGCAGCGCTTCCCCCCACAAAACACTACCAAGTTTTCGATCAACAGTACAGTCTAGTTTAAAATACACACGTTTATGAATGAAAAAAGCGCTGACTTCGCTTACATTCACACGTCACTCTACGTTATCCATCTGTCAGGGTTGATGCGTGAAAACATTTTGGTCTTAAATTAAATGGCTTCAATGTGGGAGTCGGGGACGTGATACGCTCTTATTCCTCTTGCACGCGACTGCTTATGTGAACTTTAAGGAATTTTGTTTTTCGTTATATTTTTTGACCTTACGCTGGAGATGGCTTTATTAAACTTTATTTTTGTGCTACGACGTGAACTTGTCTTTAAAAGATCGCTTTTAGCGATTGTGTCACCCTGTATGTATTTTTTGTACATAATTGTGTACTTACATAATAAAGAGTAGGTAGGTACAGACGCCAGCACATCAACCTACTACAATCTATCAAATTTCTTTAATAGATTTTCAACTTTATCCCCAAAGTGTAAGGTTCAAACTTGATTGGGAAAATCTGACAGTTTCGGGTAGGTTGATGTGCTGGCGTCTGTACTTATTTCATTATTTTTTTTGCATTTTTAAACACACATTTTTTCGTTTATGTTCTCGTCGTTCTATTTAAAGGACAGTGGAAACCATTTTTCATAAAACCCGATACCCTTACCACAGAGAATACCATTCGACCTGTTTCGTATTACAGCAATCTGTTAGTCGATTGCAACTGATCACGCTATGATCAATCATAGGCAAAGAACGAATCGGGTCACCCCTAGCAGCAGGCACTTTGTACTCAAGAGTTATGAATACTATGTCTAAACAATGAGTGTACTAATAATGAGTCAGTCGACATGCGTTATGCAGTATCAAGTTGATTGACCACGCTGTCAATGACATTACGTGCTTAGGGCTTGTACCGTGTCACTTAGTGTTCCTGTAATCGGAACAGATTGTCACTGATTGTATTTGTAACGCGTATTGCTAGTATTAGTATTGGTAGTATAATAACAGTTCCACAGTTCCAGTCAGTTTGTCGTCGAATGGAAGTTATCGTTACTTGTTTATCTGATAATGTTATCTGTAGGTGCTAATATGCTAAATTGTTTTGTATTATAGTTCGATATTTCATTGTTTAGCCTGGTAATCATCAGTCTGAATTACTCAAGTATTATTTTTTAGTGGTGTATTATCTTAAATGTTGCGTTAACAGAGACAAAAAATATTTAAATCGAATTTTACATTTTCATGAAAAATATGGAAAACAATGTAAGAGCCATATTCACTCGGCATATGGAACTCAGAAAGTTGTTTAATCATTGTTAGTTTTGCGTATGTAGGTACGATCCCTAAATTCTGTTTATTATTGATGCCAAGTGTGACCAAAACAGTTCCAGTTGAATTTGTTATTTTGTACGCAACTAAAAGAGCCTGTTCTCTTTGTGTTTCACAAATTACGATTCACAAGTGTTTTGGTGATCCGATTGATCGCTTCGACCTTTTTGATATGAGGAAAACCGAAGCAAACCGCGTTCCTTTGAACTATAAAGTTTTTTACCGTCTAAAGTAACTTCAGTATTTGAAATATCTAAGTTATTTAAGCAAGTAAGTAAGTACTTGGCAGTTTGTATTGAGTCCATCTTTCACTTAGGAAAGTACGACTGCGAATTCCATTTTTTTGTTGAATCAATCTGGGGTTTGCCAACTCAGCAATTAATGGAAATTTCCTTCATATTGACTGAGAATGAACAGATCGAAAAAAAAAACAATTAAATTAAATGTTTTATCGGAGATCTGTGCCTTCACCGTCGATATATCGAACTGTAATACATTCAATAGCATACTGGCAATTTGTAATTCATATAAAAAGACGATGAAGTAAGAAAACAATGGAGTTACAGTGTAGGCAGCGATGATATTACCCACGCTTGAACGCACCGCGAGCAACGGAGAAAGCGTTTGGCTAGATAATACTTGTACAGGTAGGTAGTACATCTGTTTTGATTTATGCGCGAAGGGCTCACCTCTGGTAGAGTAAATAACCAGACTTATTAAAAAAAAAAACGGAACTTATAATTAATAATAAATTAAATACTTAATACATTATGTTTAGATATTCTTTTATACTTAAATAAAATATGTTACTCGTACAAACAGACCTAATTTAGTCAAATAAATAATCAGCTGTATTAAAAAAAACGGATAAAAATAAAAACAATAATATAGGTACTTACCTACTTATGTTTAGATATTCTTTTAAAAATAAAATATGTTACAAATGGAGACCTAATTTACCATATACTAACATTTTGTTACCAGAGCTTACACAAATCTCACAACAAAGCGCGGTTCATGGTAAATCCCTTTGGCAGTCCGTCATCTTTTTCGCATAACGCGGCAATATCGTTTAAATTAACATGATCATTGGTGTTTTAAAAGTGCGATCGTGAAACTCATTTAAATAAAAACCACTTCGTTTATATTTAAAATCAACCTATATTTTACTTGCCATTGTTTATTTCGACTCGTGTACCTAAGTGAAGACGTGTTAAATTAAAATGCTTTTCATGGATTAATTTTCATTTATGTTCACTTAATTTTGATATTTGTTAAACTGAGATTATTCAGAAGAGATAAATGTTTTTGTTTAAAATGCAGTTTTGTTTTAGTTTAGAAATCGAATAAACTAACTAAAATAAAGCGTTCCAAATAAAAATAAGCGCGCAACTTATGACGTAACCGCAGTCTCTAACTGTTCCCTAATTGAAAAAGCTATACAAATGTCCCACTTCGGTCACCGCATCGATTTTAAAAATAGAAGCTTGGTGCGTTTTCGATACACGCCCGTGCTGCGATAAACTATACAAATACTGCAACATCTTTATCACAAAGGAATAGAGTACATTATCGTGCATGTTTTAATTCATATGATATTACATTATTTCGTCAGCGCCGCTCGGCTGAATGGAATTCGTACGATATGCTCTCCTACGTTGAAACTCGAGTTCAAACAAATAGAATGCTCGATTTACGCGATGAATATTATGAATCGGATCCGACATTTGTGAATCGATTTTGGCGTCTCGTTTTACATTGTATCCTAATTAATTAGCCTTCAAATTTTTATCCTTGATACGATTTATGAATAATGATAATAGTATGCGACCTTTATTTGCATAGCGTTTTGATTTATTAAATGGCATTGATGAAAAGTATCTAAGTAGGTAGGTAGGTACGTTCGTTTTTGCCGAATCTAATAGGAAAATGCTACTAAATTTGAATATAAGACTTTATATTAAGCAAATATTATGCAGTCAAATTAAATTAGCTAGCGAAAGTCAGCAGATGTGATGGGTATCGAACTATCGATATCATATCTAAGCATGATAACATAAAAAATAAATTAATATGTTGATCAGTTTCTGTATTCACTTGAAATAACAGTTCAAAAAACTGCTTTTTTCGTGTAAACTTCACAAGTGTGATTGGATTCGATATCTAAATAATCTAAAAACGATAAAACACATTTTCTTAACTCATACTTCAAGTTACAATAACACCAGCGGTCGCTGACCCCTAAGAAAAAAATCATCAAATCTTTTTTATTTTCATTTTGTAGTGTTTACATGTCAATACACACCACGTGTGCAGTTTTGTTAGGTAGCTAATTTATTTTGACCACGAATAAATCCATATTAATATTGTAAATACGAAATGTGTCTGTCTGTTACCTCTTCACGCTTAAACCGCTGAACCGATTTAGATGAAATTTGGTATAGAGATAGTTTGAGTCCCGGGAAAGGACATAGGATACTTTTTACCCCGATATTCCCATGGGATCGACAATTATGCGGGTCAAACAGCGGGGCGCTGCTAGTCCATACTTATATTATAAATTCAAAAGTAACTCTATCTGTCTGTATGTTACCTTTTCACGCCTAAACCGCTGAACCGATTTCGATGAAATTTGGTATAGAGATAGATTGCATCCCGGGGAAGGACATAGGATACTTTTTACCCCGATATTCCCATGGGATCGACAATTATGCGGGTCAAACAGCGGGGCGCTGCTAGTCCATACTTGTATTATAAATTCAAAAGTAACTCTATCTGTCTGTATGTTACCTTTTCACGCCTAAACCGCTGAACCGATTTCGATGAAATTTGGTATAGAGATAGATTGCATCCCGGGAAGGACATAGGATACTTTTTACCCCGAAATTCCCACGGGATGGACACTTATGCGGGTGAAACAGCGGGGCGCTGCTAGTAGGTTATAAAGTTGTTTATTTGGACGCGTCATGGCGTGGCATAGCGCAAGGTTGACTTAAAAATTAATAAGCCAGCTTGCCAACCGTACCTAATAACTATCCGGTACATTTATTGATTACAACCACTACTTACAACAAGCTTTCACCTATTTGTCAACTTACTTCGCTGTTCACAAAGAAATTACAACATTTTTAAATCGGACTTAATATCCAATGATTTGTTTTTTATGGAGAACACAAATCTATGTCTTGTTCTTTATTACGGTAATTAATAACTGAATTGATGAAACAAGAACATAAAATATACGGTAAACAAACGAGTGACAATTTTCTTTTACTTAAGGATGTATTTTTTTAAACTGTTTATAATTTAAATCGGTAATTTAAATAACGTTAATTCTTCGAAAATTTAAAAGCAAAATTGAATGAAATTAAACCCCCGTTCTCATTAATCGGGCACAGATTAAATAATTAATTCACAAAATCTCGAAGCTGGTAGCAATATCATGTCCGTATTTATAGTTAAGAGGGGCGTATTCTATAAAGCGGGTGAATTGTTTATGGCACTTTTTGATCGCTCGATTATTGGCTCCGACACTCGATAGGCCGACCACAGATAACATAGATATTGTAGGTTGTTTTATGCTTTATGGCTTGAATCCCTGAAAGCCGGTTAGTTTCAGGTAATGCGGTGGGTGGATATGTATATTGTGAACGGTTCAACTCAAAACCGTTGTATGTAGGTAAGTACATTGGTTTAGTTTGTGGTAAATGTAGGTCATACGGACCAAATTTGTTTGGCCCTAACAAACTATCTCGAAAATTATCAAGACAATAAAACGTATAAGGAAACTTGTTAGTAGGTCCGTTTCTGTTAGCCCACACTCGCACGGACGTAAAAATATCGCGGCGGGAATTTATTGCGCACTGGATTTTTAACCCTAAGTAGGTATTAGGTATTGAACAGAGAGCATTACAGAGCGTCTAAAAAACACTCAGTGTTTTTTCGATGCTCTGGAATGCGCTCTGTTGGATTCTCAATGCTCAGTTCAATACTTAGGGTTGAAAATACCGTGCAGGAAATAAAATCGGCGCTGGAAAAAATCGGACGTGCGTACCTAGGCTTACCCTACTGTATTGTTTGTTTACTAGAGTAAGCCTATCTATACCCACCCACATAGAGAAGGTTAAGTATGGCGATTACGAACAAAGTAAAAACCATTAAAGTATTCTTTTATAAAGCGTATTAATGAATCCCTTTGCCAATATTTGAAGAATGTTAGCCGGGCTCCCAGCCTTTAGATACTGGTACAAATCCCGTAAAAAATAAATTATGAAATAAAAAAGAACCGACCAAGTGCGTGCGGTACCACGCACAATGAAGGGTTCCGTAGTTTGGATGAATTTATCCCAAGAATAAACATAACTTTGTAGTTGAAAAAAAAATCACCCATACGTACAGACGCCAAGCACATCAACCTACCCGAAACTGTCAGATTTTCCCAATCAACTTTGAACCTTATGTTTTGGTGATAAAGTTGAAAATCTATTAAAGAAATTTGACAGATTGTAGTAGGTTGATGTGCTGGCGTCTGTACCTCGATACGTAACGGTCAATTTTCCAATTGCAAATGTATTATATTTTTTAAGTGATAAAACTACAAATTCATGATTTTCGAAGTGTTTCCTTTATTTGTGCTGTGGCCATAGAAATGTAAAAAACAGGCTGTGACCTTGCGTCTTTCCAAATTTCATGATTCTAGGTCAACGGGAAGTTTGGTTTTGATTTATTTGCGAATATCAAAATTTGTCTGTATTTTTTATTACGTTGGCTTAGAAACTTGAATTTTTTAGAGCTCTAAGGGACTATAGAACTACGTATTTGATATTAATTTCAATTTGATACCTCCACGTGATCCTGTAAAAAGGGTCTTAACAGGCAGAGCGACGGACGGACAACGAAGTGACCCTAAAACGGTTCCGTTTTTCCTTTTGAGGTACGGAACCATCCTTCATATATCTATGTACGGAACCCTAGAAAACCTTGTAATGTGCTTGTCCTTCTAGGAGACAGTATCCATACAGACTCATGTTATTATAGTTTCGAAAGCGCCTATCAAGCACTGGCCTAAGCTACGTTTCGTTGTACTCTAGGCGTGCCGTGCGTCATCCATCATTTGTGACGCTAACTGCGACCCACCACGTAACTCTGTCACTATGCTTTCTTTACTTACATGGCGCACTATTTTCCAACCTATTGTTACTTAGATTAGCTGAGTATTAAACATCCTGTTATTCTTGAACACCTCCATAATGTCAAATATGAAACGCATTGAGGGTTTTGGGCAGGTAAAACAGATTAGTTACATGCTCCAACAAACCGAACAATTCCGCTTTGTGTGAATACTGAATACTTTTTTATTTTTTAACCATGTTTATGTACTTAAGTTAACTATCCCTCGTTACTAAAATGACACTATAAAATAAAAAAAATAAACTAGAAAAATTTATTAATCGCTGCGGCGCCCCAGGGGGCTCGTAATGTCGACCATGTTACCTTACCTAACTAATTGCAGCGCGGGAAATAGAAAATAACATTCGTAACATTCTTTATGAAGTCGTCACGTAATAATGAACGCCCCCATTAGTTCAAAGATGGCCGCTATTAATCTCAGCTGCAATGTCAACGTCAATAAATAAACAATAAGCAAAGGCAGCACGACACACAGCCAGCTTGCAGCGGCCGATGCGTTCCGATTCACAGGTGCAGCTTACACGCGGAACGATCCGCATGCGATATTGATGTAATCGTGATGTTGTTACGTTCGAAAAAACTCACTAGAGCGGGGAAAGTGACGCGCCTCAAGATCGTGAAAGGTACTTAGTCGATCACCGGTTGGCGCGGACCCGCGACGTCCCTCTCCTCGCTGAGGGAAACGTGCGCGGCGGAGGACGCCGACTAATTTGCCGGGGCTCTAGTTTGCGTGGTCGCGTAAACTTACGACACCACCGAGCGTTCGGAATTCGAACTACTTTCGCGTAATCTGTCTGAATAGAATATGGCGCCCTAGTTAGTGAGCTTCGGTTTTTCGGTAAAATTGTATAAAAATAATGAAGTACTTGCATTGGATTAGTACCTACCTATAGTGATTGAAAATTGAAATCACAAACGAATACCTATAAATAGGTGAGTCAAAGCTTCCCTGAAAGTCCTGAAACTTCAGTATCTACGTAAATTTAATACCTACCTACTATAGGTAGTAGCGACTACAGCAAGTTCTAGATTTTCATTCAGTTTCTGTTCCTGTTAGCCTAGATCATCCTACTGCTGGGCAAAGGTCTCCCCCATGACTTCCAGCTCTTTCGATCCAGGGCTTTTCATCCTGTTCAGACAACAATAATTGTACAAGTTCCTAGAACTAGGTATACCTACACATCCACTTTAACTACCTACTTCATTTCTACGCAGTGTATGAATGTTTTTTTTTTTTTTCCAATAATTCCGATACCTAGTAAAAAGTTTATCTTCACAAGTCACAACAATACTTGTAAACTGGCGCTTGGAATACCGATTTACAAAATAACATGTTTATCAAAGTAATGTTACATTCGAGTCTACATTATTCCGATTTATTAAACCTAAGGCTTTATTTTCGCTTTGATATCACTGATAGTAAATTAATTCATACGATATGTTAAAATTTAATTTTATTACCCGCTAATTACTTACGTTCCACTGTATGAAACGCATTTCAAAATGGCGTAAGTATCTCAAACAAATAGAACAACATGTTGCGCATTACGATGTTTATTGTCGTCAAACAAAAACATGTTGTTTCCGTCCGATTTATTCTAATAGAGATCATAATAGATTCAACTTTCCGACACTACGATGCAAATTAATTTCCGAGTCCGATTATCAGGGTCCCTATTCCGAATAAAAATATGAACGCACCTGGCTCAGTGGCTCGGACCCTGTAGGGTTGCCACAATCTTTGGAACCACACATAGCAGTTTTCATAAAGATTGTCGCCTGAACCGATTCACAGATGTCACTGGCGGGAGGCACGACTCGTCCGTAGATCGCTCCGAGTGCTGCGTTCCGGACAAAGAAAACAGATTGTAATCGAGCGACCAGTCGGCCGACAGCTCGCCCGACTAATTCGGAATCAACAGCGTTGCGCCACCGGTCGGCCGACTCGTCCGGTCTTCGTACCTACCTACCAGTTTAATTTACGGTGTTGAAGAGAAGATAATAGGTGCTGTTAAAATGCCGCCTTTTTGACAATATTTCCCTGTGAGCATGATTAGTGAAGGAGTTAAATTTTAATGATTGTTAGCCTTGGTTGTTGAACGTTAACACATTATTTCTTAGTAAGTACCTACCATCAAAATACCGGTTACCGGATGGTACAATTTTACGGCGTAGTTTCTAAACAAACACTTCAAATAACATCAAAAACCCATGTGGAAAATGTTTAGAAAAATTCGAAGTCGGCTAAATATCATACAAATTCAAACTTATCAGCTTATTTGCTGACAAGTTAAGAGTTTACCGGCGGCATCTAATTAAGAGCGGGCATAAAAACATTGGAAGTCGAAAGTTTCTCGAGTCCAGACTGACGCAGTCCATCGAGTAGTGCACTGAACCCTGCCTGTGTGCGCCAACTGTCTGGGTCTAGATCACTCCCACCCAGACTCCAGACATTTTACACAAATTCGTTACATAGGTAGGTAGGTCTTTTGCATTTTTCGCGTTTTATTATGCATCCAAAAAAAACAAGTTGCGCCCCTATTGTAATATTTTTTCTATCTCAATGCTTATAAACATAGACAATCCATCATTGCCTTTATTTCTTTAATAGAATTTATAAATCCATTTTCTTTTAAATTATTGTACTTTTTTTTTTTTAATCAATCAATATCAGCTTTTTTTCCAATTTGAAATTCGAATTGAATAAATAAATTAATATGAGTTACTTACAATTGTTAGAATATTTGCCCACCGTTGCAGCATTTGAAATCAGAACGAAACGCATGTAATTAATTTTACACTCTGATTTGAAATAAATAGGTATTGGCCGTGAATTATTGTTAGCTGTTTTCTTTCAAGTGTTATAATTATTAGTATACTTAGTAAGAAAATGCAAAGTAATCGTTAAAACTTGAAAAATGGATGTGACTGTGTCAAAGGGAGCCACGCGGGACTCACAGCCATACATAACACTAGTATTGTATGTCTAATTGACTTTTCGAACGCCCGTGCCTACTAGGTATCTAAAAACGTGAACCTTTGGGAAGGCAGGAAAATGTTATACGATGGCGGTTATCGCAAGCAAATAGATGCCTACCATTAATTCATTACGCGTAACGTTTCGCCTTATTATAGGGTAATAAATAAATGATAAATTGGTTATCAAGTCATGAATAGAGGTTCATTTGGTGGAGAACCATCAACAAACGTACCTACCGTGCATTCGCGATTTATTCGCAAAAAATGTAAACAAATATGAATTAATCGAAAAATAACTTTTATTCCTACACAATAAAGTTCAGTTTGCGCTACAACTTGAAACATTTTTATAACTTTGTCAATAGTGCTAGTCACTCTGAAATCAACTTAATTTTCATTGAAATAAAGTTGATATTTGTTTAACTTGAAATAGGGTAGGGGTGTGCAGCACTGCGCACTTTTACACTGTTTTGAGACATTAAAAAAATACAGGGTCAAATTAAATTAGCGAAATTCTGTAGCTTGATGAATCTCGATCGATATCTAGACACGTAAAATTAAATATAAGTAAAAAAAAGGTTTTGTTTCTATAAAGGGGTCAACAACCGCAAAACCCAAGTGTGAGATGAGAAAATATGTTTTATCGTGTTTCAATATCGATATCGATACAAATCACGTCTGTAAAGTTTCCACAAAAAAAAAAGTTTTTTTAGACTGATATTTCAAGTGATTATTCTAACTGCAGTCGATGACCCCACAACAAAAAAAACATCGGATTTATTTCTTTTTTATTTTATCATAGGTATCACACTAATATTATAAAGGCGAAAGTTTGTGAGTGTGTGTGTTTATATGTTTGTTACTTCTTCACGCTCAAACGGCTGGACCAATTTTGATGAAATTTGGTATAGAGATAGCTTGAGTCCCGGGAAAGGACATAGGGTACTTTTTATCCCGATATTCCCACGGGATCGACATTTACGCGGGTAAAACCGCGGGGCGCAGCTAGTTTAGAATAATTTAGATATCGATACCCAACATGTCTGCGGAGTTTCACTAACTAATTTGATTTGACCCAAAAAAAATTGAAAAAATTTGATTTTAATACAACACGCTGGTTTTTAAAAGTAGGTCATTATTAATAAACCGCAGGAATAATTATGTGGTTTGAAGATAACATTAAAAACTAGAAGTTTCAATGACACGACTACTGTAGGTACCTACCTAAAACATTCGACATTTGCAAATGACATTGATATCTAGATCTAGCAACGGAATGTAGACGCGCTAACGAGATCTAGTCCGAACCAAATCCAAAAATTACAAATGTAGTTTTTTTTTCGTTAACCTATACTGTCCCACTGCTGGGCAAAGGCCTCCCCTATATTCTTCCACCTTTACTTGAGCTGTGCCTTCTCAAAAAAAAAAAAAAAAAATACTCCGGGAGTGCTGACAGAAGTGAAAACAAAACACAAAAATACTTTGTCATCACTCACTGATATATCGGATATACATTAAAACCAATTACATCCGGAGGACAGCCGAATACATCCGAACCAGTGTCGGTTACGGTAACAGTGGCGCAAATCCAATGGTTTTTTCCCATCTCAAAAAATGTCCAACGCGCCGAAAGAAGTTTCGCTTCAAAAAAAATACTAACATCGTTTATTTTTAAAGATGTCGGGATAGGGTAATACAGCAATGTTTATTTACGTTAGCATTATGAATAATACGCAACAGTGTCACTGACACTTGGCAAATATCGCTCAAGTCTGCTCAAAGTGACATTGATATCTAAAAATATCACTAATAACAATGTTTTCATGGCTGTGACATATGTATATCAGTCAGTAGTAAGGTTTTATGTCACAGACAATTATTTTTGTCTATGAACAAATCTGTAATTTTCTTATGTTTGGGTTGAATGACCCTGTTCGCGATAGTGCGGTACCTACGCGTGTGTACTGTCATCCGCCATTGCCCATTAGTCTATGGCGAGTTGTGTCCTCTAATCAATTAGATACAGATTATTGGCCTTTAGATTACACGTGTAAGCATTTCACATGAATGGGTTTAGTTATTCTAGTACTTGGCTAAATGTCATATGTTAAAAGAATCTCTAGCTAGAGTTCTTTGTGGTTCCAAAGTCTGCTACAGGGTTAGTTCAAGCTAGCAAATAGGTAGGTACCTATATTTATACCTAACAAATCTGCCTAGCCTTTTCCCAACTATGTTAGGGTCGGCTTCCATTCTAACCGAATGCAGCTGAATACCAGTATTTTACATGGAACGACTGCATAATTGACCGGTAACTGGGTAACACGATACCCCTTGGTAAGACTGTTTGTTAGACTTTTCTAGGCTTCTGACTACCCGTAACGACTGTCAAAGATCTACGAATGACAGCCGGGACCCGCAGCTTAACGTGTTTTCAGAGTTACGTATATTTATACAAACGTGAAATATGTAGCTAGGTAGCTCCACTTGTTAGTAATTAATTAGTGTAAGTTCCACTGCAAAAGGCTGCATGGTTTTATTCCAGCGCACATTCAAGCCCTCCACTCATCCTAACCATAGATAATTAACATGCCGCATTAATACTTTGTGTTTACACCACCTCATTACTATTTGTCTATGGCTAATTGATACTCTTGTCAAAGTGTGAACGACCAGACGTTATGTAAAATCGATAATTTACAGATTACCTTTTTAGTGTTAATTTATTAGTGGACTATAAAAAATGATGCATTGTTATACAGGGTGTTACAGAAAGGGTATATCAATACAAACGGGTTGAAGAGTGTATCTGGTCTAGAATCTCTGTACAAAATTTCAGCTCAAAAGCATTAACTTTGAAAATGCTTAATATTTTTTTATTTCGATAGTTTATTAAATTAAAATCATAAAAAACGTGTCACCGCACTACGAGGGTCATTATCCATTATCTGTACTGTAGTGTGTCTGTGCGCCTAGTACACGCACATCACGCCGCCGCGCGCCAGTGCAGCGCCGAGATGTCGAAATAAAAAAAATATTAAGCATTTTCAAAGTTAATTCTTTTGAGCTGAAATTTTGTACAGAGATTCTAGACCAGATACACTCTTCAACCCGTTTGTATTGATATACCCTTTCTGTAACACCCTGTATAGGACATGCTTTGACTACACAATGTTTCAGACGCGATGCCTACGGAGAGTTTATTGCACTTGAGTACCACTTGAGTATTTGAAGATAATTGAAGCATATAGAATTAAAGGTAGCTAAGTGCCTCCATGTAAAATTTTCAGGAACCGAAAAAAACGTTTTTCTAATTTAAGAGTCGGTGGTTTTCATACTCTCCGAGTTTATTCTCCATACTTAGTTAATTTTTTGAAAGTGTGGCGCTTAGTTGCCTTTGAGAATATACAACGTGTTTTTTTTTTATATCCCATAACTCTAGGGGGTCATTGTACTCATCATTATGAATAACTTTTACTACGGGACCTAATCTGAAATCGCGAAAAAAAAATCAGCTGTTCTCTACATTTTGACGAGTTATGCGAACATAAATGTAGGGAACAGCTGATTTTTTTTTCGATACTGATAGTGTGTTACGCAATTACCCCACAGAGTAGCGGATACTCTAACGGTTAAATATTTCTTGACGTCATTTGACCAAAAATGATATAAAATAATGGTTTTTATGAACGTCAGAGGCTATAGGAATTGATAAAATCCATTAATTGGGCCAAGAATAGGTATGAGATTTTCCTTATAACGGTTATTTGAACGTTTACCTTTAGTTAAAATATGCGGATAGAAGTGGAGTTGCGGACAACAGCCCGTATTACCTTATTACCTTTAGTTATTCAATTTAGTTTTTACTTTATCTGTGCGTCATTCGTTGCCTATGGTGGGAACTACGTCTTATATTGCACACAGTTGACACACCACTGCATAAGCCATTGGGGATTAAATGCGTGATGTTAATTTTATGTAGTTGACATTATAGGTACCTATAATGTCTGTCGGGGGGTGTGTTTGTGTGTGTCGGATCGTCAGAAGCCCGAAAGTCTGACAACCAGTCTTACCAAGGGGTATCGTATTACTCAATAAGTGGGTTGTGGAGGTCAGATAGGCAGTCGCTCCATGTAATACTGGTATTCAGTTGCATCCGGTTAGACTGGAAGCGAACCCCAACATAGTTGGGAAAAGGCTAGACAGATGATGATTGATCAAGTCTATCTGGAAAGTGGCATTTACCTTCTCATACGCATACTCATTAAACTGACTGAAATGAACTCTCTAAGCTCAGATTTTTAATTTGCTAGACCAAAATGATACCTAATAGATATACATAGGTACCAAAAAAAGACAAAGAAAAAATTCGATCGCAGCTATCTGATTTTAGTCTAGCGAATTAAAATAAAAGAAAAAAAAACCTATGTGATACAAACGTACTATTTAACAATTAACACATACATAAATGAATAATTACATTTTAACTTTACAATAACTACAGATGGAGAGGCTAATGAAAGTCTGTCTTTCATGAATAATATGATGTTAATCTGTATATTAAAAAGAAACACTTTTTTATAACAGTACAACATGCATATGATTAACACTAAATTTTTACAAATTATTCCGTCCATTTTCTAGGTACGCGAGGTCAATGTATATAATGGTAAATGAAAGAAGGTGATAAGAATAACATACGACTGAGTTTACTAATTACGGAAATTTAATTAGCAACAAAGTTTAGTTAGATACCTATAGTTGATCTTAGTCCTGCAGATCGTAAGTAATCTTATACTAAGTAAGTCCCAATGATACCTATACATAGGTACAGTTTCACCAAACAAAAAGTAAATAGATCCTGTTGGATATACAGTCTTTTTTATTAAATACTAGCTGCGCCCCGCGGTTTCACCCGCATAAGTCTCGATCCCGTGGGAATATCGGGATAAAAAGTATCCTATGTCCTTTCCTGGGCCTCAAACTATCTCTGTACCAAATTTCATCTAAATCGGTTCAGCGGTTTAGGCGTGAAAAGGTAAAATACAGACAGAGTTACTTTCGAATTTATAATACTAGCTGCGCCCCGCGGTATCACCCGCGCAAATGTCGATCCCGTGGGAATATCGGGATAAAAAGTAGCCTATATGTTAATTCAGGGTGTCAGCTACCTCCATGCAAAATTTTATCAAAATTGGTCCAGCCGTTTGAGCGAGAAGAAGTAACAAACATATAAACACACACACACACACTCACAAACTTTCGCCTTTATAATATTAGTGTGATTAGTATGGATTCATAAAAAAAAATTTAGAAATCATAATTTTAAATACTTAAAGACTTGTTCACGGGTTAACGCCCCGTGATAGCACTATGGTTTAATAAAGTCTTTTTCTTATTATATTTTTAATTGCTTTTAGATAGATGATACCACAGTCCACACGTCTTTGATGTTTCAACAATTATGTGAAAGTACCCTTTAGTCGTATATCAAATAGGTTCAGTAGAAATGTCACGCTATACAGAAGGTTATTGGAGTCTTATTAACACTTCACGATCTTAATAATAAGTTAATATGATCTTCTCAGCATTAAGTATTCAGCTTCACTTAAAAACGTTTAATTTCGAGTCGAAATCTCATTTCAGCGACAATCAAAGTCAAAAACTTGTCAAAATTGTTCGAAATTAGAGGTTTTTTTTTGACAGATTGAGACTTAAATTACATTACGAACATTCTTAGAAATACGGAAAATGTTGCTCAGAGGGGCAATTCTAGTAATTTTAAGAACGTTCACAATCCGATCTCAGTCTCAATCTGTAAAAATACTTCTAATTTCCCCACATTATGACAAGTTTTTGACATTTGTTTGTCGCTGAGATGAGACTGCGATTACATTTTGAACATTTTAATTACGAGAATTGGCGTTCTGATGTTTTTCAATGCTCTTGCCATTGTATGAAAATGCAATGTAGTTCATGACCCATATACATTTCTACCGAATGGTGTCAATTTATTATTACAATATACATAAATAAAGCATCTATTTTATCTAACTGACACCGTGTCACGTTGTTTGTTAAACTACAGCATTGGTGTGTAATCCAGAACGGTTTTCTTGGAAATTTGAGAACTCGAAGGAACTAATTCCTGCGGGGTAGTTGCGTAACACACTATCAGTGGCAATGGGTTTCGTTTTGACAGTTCAACAACATTCATTGCGTTATTTACGTTGTTTAGCAGACAAATTTTTCGAATATATGAAGCAATGGATTAGCCATAGATATATGAACATTTCTATGGGATTAGCAATATCTTTGATGTGTTACACAATTATAGGGTGCTGTTACCAGTGACGTTTTAGGATTACATGAATGGCTATCAAGTCTTTACAAATAAACTTTTATATGTGTATGAAATCCAATTACTATGTGGTTGGTTGTAAACTGTTGCGTTTTTGACGTCACATTGCTTTGTTAGGATCTGTATTTAACATAACATAACGCCTGTAATCCCCAAAGGGTTAGGCAGATGTGCACCTTTAGTTCACCCGCATTTCGCCAGTAATGTTTAAATCCCATGTAATAGGGAGCGAGCATATTGCCATCAATTGGGCAGAAATCCAGACTCCGGGCTGCTACTGAGAAATTCCAGATAGAAAAACCCAGTAATACTTTGCATGACCTGGGAATCGAACCCAAGACCTCATGCTCAGGAGTAGTGCGCATGAGTCGCATACAGTACGCAGTCTGTAAGGTATCTAATGCCTGAAAATAATTCTAGAGAATATAAGGTGTTTCAAAATTAACCCAAAAAACTTTAAGAGGTGCTTTAGACCATCGAACTGAACAACTTTCGCTTTGGGACCAACTCTGAAATCACAAAAAAAAAATCAGCTGTTTCATACAAAAGTTAGGTATGTACCTACTACACCTACTTGACCAAAATGTATGCAACAGCAGATTTTTTTTCGTAATTTCAGAGTTGGACCCATAGTGAAAGTTGTTCAGTTCGATGGTCTAAAGCCCCTCTTAAAGTTTGTTGGGTTAATTTTGAAACACCTTATATTTAAAATATTACTCTTAGATCCCCAAAAATATAAGAACGTAGGTACAGGTTCAGAAACTACACTTTCAGTTACTTTAGGTTTAATGTGGTATGGAATTTGGCGACTATAAAAAATCTATTGGACGAAAATATTTGGTAATTGATGAGTGATAAGTTGATAACCGTTCCGCAGTCATTACATTAATGATGTACACACTTATTCGGTAATAATCTGCTATCTATGAATAACAATTTGGTTTGTTAACTTCTGTTCAATATTTTAACACAAATTACTACGGGTAAGTAGGTGTGCAATCTGACTAGTGAGTTTTATTTGTAAAAGGTTAAAATGGTGTTTATGGTTTTGCACATTTTGACTGCCTACCTAAAGGCTAAAGGTACAGTTGGCATGTCATATGTGGACATCATTCTATCAGTACATGATTCTGAACACTCCTGCGTTGAAATTTTAGTCGGAAAAAAAATTTATTGTTCCATACATTTTGACCACGTATTCTGTAAACATAGAAAAGTGAAATATACCATTCCACTTATCTATGAAACAGTAGATTTTTTTTAATACCTACCGACGTAAAATTTCTACCCTAGGAGGTCTAGAATCATGTTCTGAAATTCATGGTTTCAGTTTGCGCTGTCCTTGCCAGCCTGTATATAGAAGTGTGTGCTAAACATAATGCTCTAAATCTTTTAAATTAAAATAACTCAAGACATAAACAAAAGGAGTTAATGACCCGAATACAACTAATCACATCTATAACCACAACTGTCACTTGCTTTTTTAATAATCAAGGACTCGGGCGTCGACGTCACTCAGCCTCGTCGCGTATCGGTGCCACGAACGGTCGACTCGAGTATTTTCGTGTACACTTCGGGTTTTATCGGCCGCGGTACCACGCGTAGCAAGTCTTTTTGTTCGACATCGAGAATCGAGCGTAATCACCGCACTATTAGTGAGAACGTTAACCAATACAATGCATTCTTGCAATCATTTAATTAGTTATAGTATATGAGTAGGTTCATTTATACATACTACAGCACGCTATGTGCTGTTTTTATTAGTTACGTTATGTGTTAGATAATTGTACACAAAAGTATGCTAAGTTATTACTTCTTAACAGCCAAGATGTGACGTTATATAGATACTCAAGGGGATAATTATAACTATATTATACGTATACATTCTATAGAAATAAATAAAATTGAATTGTCTGTAAATTGTAATGTCAAAATAACAGCTTTTTACTAAATGCGTATGAATGTATAAACAAAAAAACATTTTTTTTGTCTGTCTGTTTGTTCCAGCTAATCTCCAAAACGGCTGGACCGATAGCTGATGTTATAAAGAGTAACTTAGGCAACTTTTATTTTAGAAAAAGAATTAGGGTTCCGCGTAAAAAAATTTAAGCCCATGAAATCTCATTTGTTCTCCTACATGCATAGCTAGTAAATAAGTTTAAGTAAGTTCTTCTGACATTTGGAAATTACGTGAACATTCAAATTACAAAATTTCTGTAATAATACCCGTTGCTACCGCCACAAAATAACTAATAGGTAATACTTAGTCTACCGCCTCGCCTCTATATTGGCTAAAAAGTAATTTGTTGGCTTTGAATATGTCGAATTATTATTCGAGGTAATTTCAGATATACATGAATATGTACAAGGTTAAATTAAAGAAAACTGCCTACCCACACAGTACAAATCAAAACAACAAATCAAAATTACTTATCAATTATTAAAATTACTAGGTCAGGAGGTTGATAGACTGACATCGGTGTTTTGCGCGTTAAAACATCAGGTTTCCATTCAATGGCTGGCATTATATGAGTAATAAAAAGAGTGAAAGTGTAACTTTAATACAAGAAATATGTACTTTCTAACAAAAATTACAAAGAACACTATGAGTTACTTCGTGTGTATGAAAATACAGCTGCTACATCAATTAGGTGTGATTCTTTATTTAGTTACAATATTTCTATTGAAACAGAAAGTCGGAGTTGAACGATAGCGATCGCAGTGATTTGCGTCCGTTCGAGGTACCGGTATTAATTAAGTAGTGACTAGCTCGAAACATAGCACCGCCTATGAAAACCATAGCTAAGGTTGCCAAAACTATGAACATTAATCCGAGCGATGAACGCACCCATCAGCACGATTGAAAAGTCCCGAATGTTAGTTTTTTTTCTAAAAAACGCACAAAGGACGCATTTTAAACAAACAGTAAAAGCAAACAATCGTTTTCAATTCAATTAATATGAAACTCAAAATAAGTAAATGGCGTGAAATTTTTTGTATTCCAACAATTAATAAATTATTGGTGAAAGCTGCAAATACTTTATCGATCCGATAATCCTTCGGTGTATCCGAATTTAGCTTAGTATCTTCTTAAAAAACGTTTCAATTATGACCCAGATTACGGTATTTCATATCGGTTTTCCAGATTGTTTCCAATGGAGAGTTATGTTCATGGTATACTTACAATGTTGTTGATTTTTCTTCACAGTTTATGATAACGACCGATTAGATATAACTTACGTAAGTTATCAACTATCTGCGTTTGTTATGCATCGTTATTGCTCGGAACGTCCATAGTTAAATGGTAGGAGGTGATAGAGTTATTTCCGCATTTTGATCAATTCACTGAATAATTACGACTAAAGTTTTTATTCAATTAAAAAGATAACATTAAATATTTTTTTAAATTAAAATAAGCAGATTCTATGAGACCATAATAATTATCATCAATGTAAACAGTTTGGTTGTAACCAATACCAAGAAGCTGGATTAAAATGTTTTTCATAATTTTTCTGGAATTTTATAATAATTAAAAATACGAATTTAATACGGTACTCATTTCATCTCATTATGCCATTTAGAGCCACACATTTGTTTCTCACTAAAATGGGCACTTGCTGATACCCGGTAAAAGAATCATTAAGTACTTACAAAGTTGTGACTGGGGTAACAGGGTTTAAATAGGTTTTCTACCCATTAGATGATTAAAAAGTTCAACATGTAGTGCTTTGGACTTTTCTTTTTTACGAACTAATATTTTTGTACCGCTTTAATTCAACGACTCAATGGTACAAATCGACGGCGAAATGCCAATACCTCCTAACCTAACTGACATTTTTCGAGAAATTCACTTTTTTATCGCTTTGAATTTAAAGGCGTTATTCGCATGTTTTAGTGAAATCTCCTAAGTGTATTTTTAGTTGCAACACCAACAGCATTAAATTAAAATGTGGAAATACCTCCCAACTAAACCAACGTGTCTGTTTTTGAACGTATTTTTTTTTCAGTTTGTGTAGATTTTTGACTTTGTCAGTTCTATAGGTGTTATTGGCACTTCGCCGTCGAAATGTTTTTGATTACTTAAACTTGTTCAAGTTAATATTCTTTCTAACTGGTACTTTCACCTGCTCAGTCACTACAATAATTTCCTAAATATAATTTAAAAACTCTATTTCTCTCCCTATTTTCCAAAAATAAGAAAAGGCAGGAACCAATCAGGGGGCCTAAAAAGGCCACTTTGGCAGAATCATAAAAGGATAACATTATGAATCATAATAAAAGTCGTAAAATGGTTACAAACTGACAATTCATAATATTATTTGCGTACAATTTCATATCACGCAATTCATCTGTTTGACAGTTTTGTATGGAGCTTCATAAAATGGTCCACTAAATATGAATTGCTTTAATGTCAAATAATATTTTGAATTGTCAGTTTGTAACCATTTTACGACTTTTATTATGTTGTCCTTTTTATGATTCTGTCAAAGTGGCGTTTTTAGGCCCCCTGGTCTTCTTCTTCTTCGTGTCGCTGGCACGACTGGATTTTAGATCTTGTTGGCCCAAATCCTTGCCGTCGGCGTTGTCCACCTGGTAAAGTGGGGCTACCTTGACGGAACGGCAGTATGAGTAAGGTGTGATTTGTCGGAGCTATGTCGCACACCACCTCCACCTCCTATCCTGCCCTTTGTGTCCTAAAACATGCAGTCAACGTGACCTCTGCGCTACCAATCAGCGGGGCAATTGCGTAACTCATTAATTCATTATTAATCTGAATCGGTTTCATTTTGACAGTTCAACAACATTCATTGCGTTATTTACGTGTAGAACAGACGCATTTTTCGAACTTATGAAGCAATGAATTAGCAATTGGCTTCAAAATGATTCTGATTCCGATTGATAGTGTGTTACGCAATTAGGGGGCGGGTGCTATCTAATATTATCATCAAACCTTCCTCAACACGCGTATTTCATTCCCCACCTGTCCATCTTATTCACTCATTATTTTATGACCCGATTATTCTCTTCACGTCACTTCATCTCGAACGCAACGGCTGATGTTGAAAAACATCGAGATCATACGTATTGTTTGTCTTGCGGAAATTTCCAAACAACACACCCGGCCGTATACAACTAAGTTTGACGATTATAATAATGTTACTTTTCCACCATTACACGACGTACGGTGTGCTATTTGTCAGAAGAATTAACACAAAATGTACTTACACAAACCTCTGTGATATCATCTTTAATAAATATCTTCACGTTAACATAAAGTGCCTCAATCTACAAGATTCTTACTACATAGGTAATTCTGTTCATTTCCTGTCGTTTTGTTTTCTTGCCAGCTCGTATTGTTAGTAAAGGAAGTTCGATTGATCTTGTATTTTATTTGTATAATCTCCGCAGGCGTTCGTTTTCAAACACTTTAAATCTCTGCTGGCAAAATGAAAATCATAATCGTAACTTTGAATCATTATCAATAGGTACATATGTTCCTACGAGTATAACTTTTGGCCTATTTGAAGGAATTATCAAATTGTTCTATCTGTAATGTCCAACAGCGCGGTGAGCGTTGTTTTTTTATCAATATTAATATGTAATAGCGTTATTCACACATAGCATTATCTCTAACGTCACACAATAGATTGGTGATAACGAAAATTTAAGGGTATCGTGTCCACGCTGTTCCGTGACCTCGAAAATTTATCGGTCGTTGTCTTTGTATTTACGGAGGTTTTTGGCGATGCCATTGTATGAGGTGTTAAAGCTTACCCTCGGTTGTTTTCATACATAAACATAAATTTTACAGATATCATTGTGAAATTGTTTTTCCAGAACCCGCCATAGCCTATCAATGTTTTACACCTAATAGGCTAATACAGAAAACCAAGCATTACTGACTTTTCTGGAATTACCACGACCTATGACATTCTGTTTTTCCGCCTGGATAAAAATACCCTGTCTCAGAGTTTTATCTAAACGGCATCAATATTGCGGGAATGCGATATTCAAAATGTCAGGTTAACATTTTGCACGTGCCTGCGTTCCCGTTTATTTAAATATAATGGAGTCTTGAGCCATCATCTCTATTAAAAGCATCGATTTAACGAGCGGAATGAGATGGTACACTCAGCGTACCTACACTGTAAATATGGGTCGGGTGCGTCGGGCCGCGCGCGCCGGCCGCTCGCATGTAAACTCGCTCCGAGTAGCTCACACCCGCTAATGAAATAACAAAAGGTGTAACGCCACGCTTCGATAAACTGTTTTTGTGTTATTATAAACTGCCTTAATAAAACTCGCTGCTCTCAGAATATCTCTCTGTTGCAATCGTCTACGCTCGTCTCCATTGCACTTAACTGTTATTAGCGCGCATTATAGCACTGAAGCCGCCGTGTGCCCTGAATATCGTTTGTTATCTGTCGAGTTTTCGACACTATCAATCGTTCCACTTTGCAAAAAAAGCCAATTGTCATTTCCTTGAGAGTGTTACGTAATCGCGAGTGACTTCGTCCAACCGTTATTCTGGCGGTGTCGGCGCGTTGAGGCCGTTGCACTGGTACCGCTTTCCGAAATTCTGATTGCAAAAGCGCGAGACGTCGCGATCGCGAGCGGCCGGTGTCGCGGGCTCTCGGCCCGTGCCACGGGCTGCGGGCGGAAGTTACGGTGAACGGTGCCTCGGTGGCCTTGGCGCGCGGCCGCCGCGCGCCGAAGGTGAAAGTCTTGACGGTCCGCAATTATTGAACCTCGACCTGCCATCCTCCGATATTCGGGTTACACCAACCCAGCGGTTACCAACGCTACCGCTGCGTTCCGGCTCACTCCCGACTTCCGCATTCTCAGATCCGACCAAACATTTCCGACCCTAATTTTATTGGTCGGCTACAGATACTCTTCGAAGAATAAATAACATTCGGATTCGGACCAAGTTCGCAAATAGATAAAACATCGGATGATATCTATAAATCAGTGTTAGGTTAGGACAATTATTTTTATACGGCTAGAAGCGTTGGGCTGCACCTTCGCGGTTGATTGAATATGGCAGTTTGAGGGTCGATCTGACATCTGCTTGTGTCACTGCTTGGCTCTCATTCAAATTTAAACGTATTCAATTATTCAACAGAAACGTATTACCGAGATGAAACTACTCTTACATTATCGTTACTACAAGAATCTGCGAGTTCAATTGATATTCATGCGATTCTTGTTATACAGCGGGTGAATATCACCAACGAGAGGTTATGTAACTTAAGTTTCAAGATAGTCACTGTAAAAACTCAATGTTGTCACCCAAGTCGTATCTCCTATACTTACCTATGTAAATTCACGAAGGTAATGTGCGATGGGCTGGCAACATTTATTTTCTCCACATATCTGTGCCAAATGCTTTAAGTAGTGCTTTGACTCCAATTATAATCCTTGTAAACCTGCTAGGAATAGCAAGCTTGATGAGAGATTTATTCTCAAAGATAGCTTACAAGTGCACAGCATAGTCCTGCTTAGACTGGTTTCAACGTTAACTAGCATTCATTTAATGCATACATAATATATGTACTCCATGGATATACCATAATTATGAACACAAAAACCTCATTTAAAGAAGTCACAACTGAATTCCTTGTAACTTGGATAGACGAAGAAATCAAGAAAGTTTGTTTAAAAATGTTAGACAAATGTGCGGGAAGTTTATTAGTAAACTATGACAGAATATGGCTTTGAGTTGCCGTCTGAGGCCAAGGGCGACCCAGGCTCAGGTAGTAACTTTTTAACGACTGATTTTGATAACATGCCCCGCTTTTTGTTTAGAATGGTTGTGATCAATGCATTTGCCTTGTAATTATTGAAATATCTTAAGTCGGAAAAAATAAGTACATATATTTGAACATGAAATTATGTAAACGCGCTAGACACTCCTACGTCCAGTGCGTCTATTAGCAAATTAAGAATTAATGAACACACCGCTCATTTGGAGAAACATCGACTTAAATGTATTTTTTCCCAAAAATTAGTTAAATATGCCAAAGCACTTAGAAAGCGTATATACGTTAGGAAAGCAAAGACTTAAAAAAAAAGTTGCAGTTACATACATGTTTCTCCAAATGAACGATACTGTGAATTTAAATGCTGCAGCTTCAAGTAGAGATTATAATAAGCATCGTTTTAAATGAAATGCGAATAATGCAAATGCGAGGAGAGCCGTTGCCAATGTTTATAATATTGTGCGTGCTTACACATCGAAGAAGGTCGGTACGGTTCGATCTTTTTATGCAGTTAGTTGTCTGATGTTGATGTTACTGCTCAAATCCTTAGTCACGGTGACGAGCAATTCGAGCAAAAAAGTAAAAAGACATGTTTAAAGCCGGAATTGAACATTTTGATTTCTATTTCCCCTGCAGAACTGAACAAGACAACGTAGGGTAAAGAAATTTCCTGTGTTTGCCAGGAAAACACAAGTAATAACAATAAGAGTAGCACGTTTAACAGCTTCATTTTGTTTTCCTCTCCTATTCACAAAGAAATGCGCATAAAAGTGATAAAAGTTAAATTGACGTTGAAATCTTAATATACTATTCTAAGCTGCATTTTTATGTTAGAGTCTTTGTTTTTTGGTTATGAAGCCAATTATTTTGAGATCCAAACGACCACTGTCTTTGTATTCCTCTTGGCATTTACCTGCGTTATCTACAATGAGATCACCTAGACCCAAATACTTAAACTGCTAATTACTAATGTATGTATTATTATCAAAATATTTCACTGCAGCGTTCCAAATGGTTTCCAAGTTAATTGTCTACACCACATTAGCGAGATACAGTATAACAAATGTACAATCGTAGCTGTTTGTAGCCTTGAATATCAATTGAGCAATATTTTTTTTGTGATCATGCGTTATACAAATGGATTGGATTTTTGTTTTAACTTCAATAAATTCAGATACGACCTCTGCAGATGGAAGCATGCAATTATCTCAACGGAATTTAACTTTTAAAACTCAGATTTTATTAGTATTTTATTTTAAATTCTTTATCTCAATAGAATTGAAGAACAAGTGGCGTTTACTTGATAAGCCAACAATCGCAACGAGATATTAAAAAAGGGGTCACCACCCAGTGACACCCTATAAATAAAAATTATCAAAAAGGCACACGGATTACAGTGAGGATAATGAGGTATCCTTCGCTAGGGGAGCATCCATGGGCCGCGCTCGCCCGCTCGCCCGCCTGCGCGCCCTCTGTAAATCACCACAACTTATGTACGGGAGAACAGACGCAGTTCGGCGCGCGGAGCCGTCACTCGCACACGTTCGCGACTCGCCTTCCATTTAGTTATGTAGTAGCGCTCGCCGCTCGCCTGTTTGGACAAGTGCTAAGTTGATCGTTTTATGTGATACACCTCGTTGGCATTATGTTTAATTTAACCGTTCGATTTTTAAATTGTTTCGTGTCGTATCATTGTTTTTAATTTTAATTTTTAATCAATCGAAGTGTTGTATACTTTTTGGACTGTTGATTCTTGGATTGCTAAGGTAATACATAATATATTTAATTGCTAGGAATTAGTTTTAAGAATTATGTTATCTTTTATTTTATTTTTTGGGTTTGCGAAACTTTCTCTGTTTGAAACAAAGGAGTCGATAGTTTAATTGGCTATTTCTTACGTAATGTTTTGTTTGTTTGTACAAATATTTTTATGAGCACGTAATAATTTAATTGCTTGCTTAAATCTACCTGTCGTAACACAGTTACTTTCTTTAATATATTTAGTATCCAGGGAACTGTTTGAAAGTGTTTTATTACTTGTGCCTGTATGTTTATGAATATTTAAAAGTTGTGACGCGAAAATGAATATATACTTACAAAGAAAATAGGAAATCAAAAGTAGATAATTGGATGATGAAGATGCAATATTTTCTAGAATTTAAAAGTTCTGGAATGAAAGAGACAAGTAGACAAAGGATAGTGTTTTTACAAAAAGTATCTTTATCTAATACATAACAGTAAGTTAATGTACCGATGCGCTGCATTATGTATGTATGCGTGCCGGACGGTGTAGTGGGTAAATAAAATAACAACACTTTATCTATTCAATAAGGTGTTATCGACTTAACATTTAACGGCTTCGCTTTAACATTTTATTTCACTAATTAAGGAAATCTTTAATATGCAATGTGTTACTAGTTTATGTGAGTGGATTATTCTGGTTTAATTTATTTTCTAAGGGTCCTTTTGTTCGACGATCGGATATAGCCATCTCTGTCGCACTGTAAGAGCGTGACAAACGGTATTCGAATTCGACTACAGAGATTTTCAGAATAGGGTTTCGTGACTTGATATTATTTGTGAAATTTTGATTTGGAATTGATGTTCCATATAAGTACTTATCGTTTGTTAGTCGCTGTATTTTTTTGGAAGTCTTCTGCTGTTATTTTGAGTTAGGTTATTAAGAGCAAAGAACTTACTAATGTACTTATAAGCCTTTAAAAAAATGCAATTTAAAAATTATCGACAAAAAATCTGAGAAAATTTATAGAAATATATATGAAAATTTAAGCCTAATTTTATGCCTTTTTCACTTTTAACCCTAAATTAGGGTCAAAATGAAAATATGATTCCGTAACATTGTGCATTACTACCGGTAGGTACAGACGCGCGCAAACGACACTTCAAAATATAGATTTTAAAACTGAAAACAAATATAAAGAACACTTTCAATACTTCTTAAGCAGATTCATTTTTAAAGCTTATCAACCCGTTAATAACCGTAATATTACAAATACGGCGTCTAATCAAATCATTACTTGACCCCACCCAAGTTCGGCAACAAAGCGCCCGAAAGAAACTTTATAAATTGTATAAGTTCTACGGAACTGTACCTATAGGTAATATTTTACTTTTAGGACTTTTTGCAAAATATATTACCTAAGTAAGTATATCTGTTCGAAATTCCTAGATTTCTATGATGAATGCGTCATTCGATATTTTTCTGAGTTTTTGGGAGGAAAATGCATGCATTAATTTATTTCATATTATTCAAAGGGATTTTTTCTTACTTTAGGTACAAGATTTCAATATATCTAATCTAAATAGACTGCCGTCTCAGCATTGTCTATGAGTGACTCCTTCACTAGACTGGAGATTAAACATTTCATTTACAAAGCAATTTACACGAATTTTCCAATGAAACTTATTTATGTCATCGTACTAGGAAATTAGTTTTCCTCAGATTTCCCTGCAATATCCTTTCTTCATGACGATCACTGTCATTTGCAGGTGTTCCGCTAGAAAGAATCAGCACGATATCGTTGTCTCTTTCACTTTATATTATAAACTTTGCTGACGTGGGAAACGTGCCAAGAGCTGCTACTTTTGCAAGTAAAGTGGAAAAATAGAGCTTAAATAAAGTTACTGTAGTGTGTATTTTATGTTTGGATTGTGATTGTTTGTTAGATAACATCAAAAACTTTTTGTTCAGATCAGAATGATTCTAGAAAATGACGCCTTCTGATTTCAATCGAAATTTAATAGGATAATCTAGCTTCGCCGAAAAATATCTGACTCATTGTTCAATTTAACAACCAAAAGCATAATTTTCGCCTACTCCTGTTTAAAACCAACAACAAAGTATATATCTATAACAGACTCAATAAGTTTAAAAAGCGCGTCAACTACGTAGCCATTATCCGTGATTTATACGCTGTGAGCCGCATCCATTGTCTGCTGCGGGCTATCAACGTTATATGGCGCTCGATTTAAACACGCAAACTATATTATATAGTAATTTTGATTGCCCCACGTGCTAAATTACTTGGTATTAGGCTTTTACGGCTTCCGTGGAACGTCTCAAATATGTACATCAACAGTATTTTAAAGGCAATGTTCTTTCGTTGTTTGTTTCTCTTGTGTTTATATTGCCGTTGGTCCCGGCTGTCCAACCAGTCTTACCAAGGGGTATCATATAACCCAGTTACTGGGTTTTGGTGGTCAGACTTGCAGTTGCTTCATGTAAAATACTGGTATTCAACTGCATCCGGTTAGACTAAAACCCGACCCTAACATAGTTGGGAAAAGGCTAGGCATATTGATTGAGGAGGTATCTTTGTTTCAACTGGTAGATGTCTACGTGCATATCGTATGGGGAAATTTTCGCAACAATTCCGTTTAGTAGTACGACTTCACAGTAATGTTCATGACGCATAGCACACGTTACAAGTTCAAACAATCCTTGTATTAGATGCCGCAAAAGGATAACTTCTTATAACAAGCATTTGAACTTTATTAATGTTACCTTGGACCATAGGACTTACAAGCTATAGCTCGTTATATTTCTTCAGCATTCAAACAAATTTTCTCGTACAAAAAATTTGCATAGCTGGAGTGAATAAACAAGATTTTGAAGAAGGATCTATAACTAAGAAACTTCTCTTAAAAATAAACAAGACTTTTAAACTGATTGAAACACGCTGAGTAATTTTCCGAGAAGTCAAGGATAATACCGAAATGATCCTGTTACAAGACAAAAGTACTGCGGATACAAAGAAAAAATCTGACACAGAGGAAGTTTAAGTTATGCTAGAAGTACCCACAGTAGAAACTGAATTAATTATTCGTAACTTGCGACCTAGAAAGGTACAGCCCATTGTGAGGTCATTACATAAGCACTGTCGGCTTTGTGCGAGCAATTGTTTAAAAAAATATGATTCACCCACTTCCATAGAAAAATTCTTTAATGCGCATCAATGATATTAATGTAACAGGGAAATGTTAGGAACGATGAAGTAATAAAATTAAGTGAGAGTACTAAACATAGTATTAATTAATGGTGCTAACGGAAAAATGGGGAATGTCTAAAAGAAGATGAAGCAGTAAATACAAAAATTTAATTTTTTGATATAGGAGCAAGCTTTCACCAATTCATACTTGAAAGTATTTAAATAGATAACTATGTATCGTGCATTTAATAATTTGTAACACACAAGGCAGTTATTGTAGTATTAATGAACAAAAGCAATTTATGTAACACCCACGGCACAGTAATTGATGAGGCAATACACAGGGACATACAATTTCGGAAACAGACACCAATTTCAACACATTTACGTGTGTACGTGATTTTTTACAACTCTTTAATTGTCATTACAAACAAAAAGGTGTAGGATGCGATTCTTACCAGACAACAAAAAATAATTATCAAAAATCGCATGCATGAGTATATTTAGACGACATACTAATACATACAAAGATAATGCTGAACAGATAAACTGAAAGTGTAGATAAAAATAAGTATAAATATAGCGCAGCCACATTTTTCTGTACAGAAAATGACTTATTTTGTTCACTTAGACGCGGCTATAAAGCCAAAAGAGCTGATGCAATTAAGGGCAAGGTAGAGATTGACGTGAAAGTGCGCGATGCGGGAAATTAGAGAAAAATATCGGAGATCGTTAAACTATTATATCGTATCGATGTTTCCACCTACATTCGATAATTCATCGTATCATACGTTTTCCATAAAAGGTGCTCTATCAAAATGCCTACGCGGTCATAGTGATTTAGCAAAAAATATATATTTTGAAGAAATATTTATTACCTTCAAGGATTTCTGTCCAAGTGGATGGAATTCGATATGTCTGCAATGATTTCTAATGCAACCCAGCCTGTATTTTCTGCTAAACCCTGAAGTTTATCAAGTAGAAGTGAATGAGCAAATTAAGACGACAGTGGCCTTAGCAGAGCTTCTAACTTTAGTAGTTAGCAAGACTGTCAATTACGAGCCTCTCGTAATATCATTCCTGTTTCAATAGTTAAAATCGCCGACAATTTATTACGATGAAGCAGGAAAATTAGAAAGAGTACAATATTATGTTATCAGTTTGAAGAGAGCAATACATATAAACTCTGCAAGCAAATAAATCATCGTATTTTGTGAAGGAAAAAACTTTTCACATTAAAAAGTTAACCATACGTTCACGTTACTTGTGCCTTGACATGACTTATTCGACGAAAGCGAGGAGAATTGATAACGAATACCTTATTCAAATTCATCATTGTTTTGTTTAAACTGTCCTACATAAATTTCGAGAATTGTGAAGAGATTTACATTAAACGGTTGAAAATATGAACCAGCATCAGAGGCATCATCTACGATGTCAAATGTTACAAAAAGTCCCCTATATTATGGTGGCATTCACATATCAGTGGATTCTTGCCCTCGGCTCGTGTGGGACAGAGAAAAGAAAGTGCAGGTAGGCAGTAGCGTCGGTCGAGTCGAGCGAGATTTATTAGATCGTAACTGGTGGGGTCGGCAACACCCGGTGCACTGTCGTCGCGCATTCGCCACACGAAAAAAAATAAAACATGATCCAAGCGTGTTGTGCACATTTATTAATGTTTGTTAGTAATTTTTAATTTGATTTTGAAACAAGATTTTATCACCATGAAGACTGAAAAGGGAAATCACTTCTTCAAAAATATAGACAAGTGAGGACAATACACAAAGTTAAATTATTGAATACAGGAAAATATTTAGTTTATCACGGCAAAATAAACTATGCGCTGACATTGACCAAATTTGATTTCAAGTCCAGTCATGGCTTACGTCGAATGGGAAAACACAGAAGTAAGTGGACTAAAACCCAGGATATCAATAAAAACCCAGAAATCAATCTTGAATCTTGATTTGAACTCATTTTATTTATTCATGGTCTATCTATCAATCGACTTGTTGTCTATGATGGAAAAAGTTTAAATGTCAAAAGTGGTGGTGCTGTCAACGCTGCAGTTTTTATTACATCATCATAGTAAAGTAATTAGGCGATATCTGCAATAACAGTTAGTAACACCGATATTAGCTGTTTCGACTTTATATTACGTCACATTTAATACTGAAATTAATATTTCGCTCATTACGCAGTACTGAACTGGAGTAACATGGATTTTAATATTTTATCAGGTTATGTACCCATATTTCCGAATGAGTTTAACCTGACTGTTTTTGTGTTTATATTTAGCGCTATATATCTTTAGTGGATTGCCGTGCAAGTGGGACTATCTATATATATGTAGTGGCTAAGCTTTTTGTGTCTAGTATTTGAATGCGATTGATACGATCAATAGTTGCCAAATCTTCTAGACTTGAAGTGATCGCCTTGAGGTTTAAAAGGCAACACAGAACAAAAGAAAACAGTCGCATTAATACAGTCGTCGCAAATCTTTCTGTTCGCCAATTACCTTGAATAAACAACAGAACGCAACCAACACTGAGATAACACAGACTGACGGCTGTAATATTCAGAACGCAATGAGAGATACATATTATTATGAATCAGGTTTTAAAACAAAAGCTTTGGATCCAAAGGATTCTGGGCAAAGGGCAATTTTGGTGCAAAAACACGTAGCCTGTAACGTCTTTTCGATAATACGATTGTGAACGAACGTGTTTCACACTATAACTAGTCCAGGTTCTATGAATCCTTGGCTGGTTTACACACTTCTTGTTTTGTGTTTATAGGTTTTCATTTAGTGAGCTTTTAAAACTTTTCGACACCTCGCCAACGTGAAATCAGCGTGATATTTTGCAATCCAAAGGGACGATTTGATTTTCCTTAAGGTTGGCAAGCAGTTGGCCAAAAATGTTGCCAAAAAATACTCTGTTCCTTATAAGCCATTCTTTCTTCACTACTCGCCTTTTGTTACAAATACTATATACTTAGTTTCAGATTCTCAAAAGCTTTGTTCGTGAGTCAAATCTCTGTAATTTACCTTTATGCTTTACGTATTCTTATATTAGTAGGTCGTAAAGAAACTTATTGCAAAGGGCGAAGGGTAACATTGTTACCTCAAGTGTCCTCTGAACATTCTTGTTATTCCGGAGGATGGTTTCAGGCATTCACCTTGATTCAGAAGAATTCCACAGGCAAACATTTTGATAAGTATATATTGTGTCAAGTTGCTCCAAATTAGTTCATGTTGCATACTATACCATCCTGGTTATTCCATCGATGTGGATTTTTTCAATTACATTAGCATACGTACGCTATTAGTTTTGTCAAGATACAGCTGTTTTATCGAACAGGAAAAAGTATTTTCCTTGTGTAACTCGAATCTATTACAATTTCAGTTTCATATTTTTCATAAATTGGGCACTAGATATTACTCGCATCTTTTGTCTCCTACACAAATTTATACGGCGAGTCATCACTAGTCAAGCTACATAGCGTCTAAAATGACGGCTATGGTCTACGTCATCCGTTTCCTCTCCATACGTACGTAGCAGTACATGACGCAATTGGCTTTTTCAATGTCTTATCTACAGCGAGGTATGTTGTCATTCGCCGAGTGTTCGTCGAGCTGCGCGCACGCCGCTCACCGCGCGATTTATTTTTGTTTCATTTGTCTTTTTGCTTTTTTATAGTCGTCGAGGACAAAGTGACGAATTGCGCGCCTGTATTGTGCCAGTGTTTTGAACTTTGTGACATTTGAGTTACCATTTTTATAGTGATCAGATCTCAGTGGATTGCCGATCATGTTTATGTCAGGGTTCCTCATCATTTCCCCTGATTTATTTAGGTAGGTGTTGACGAAATGCATTTCAAGGTGTTTTTATCTTCAAAACCTGTTCGCTAATATCTGTTGTAGTTTTGATGTGATTGCGAATGGAGAGCGGATTATAACGAGTTGTGAACCTGATTGGCCCGTTCGGACTTCGATGCATTGTTCTCCGATTGACCTAGTACTTGTTATTATGAAATAATTAGGGCTTCTCCTTGACTCGTTCACATTCCGTCACAGTTTTATTAATAATAATGTCTTTGTGATTAATAGCTTACTGCGTAGCATTTTAAAACTTTTAGGAGATTCCACTATACAATTAATTATTTTACCAGTTACTTTTCGGCTGTTCTAATTTCGTGCCCATTACTAAAATTTACGTATCACTAATATGTGCTAATGTGCCCGCGTTTTTGTTACAGAATGACGCCGCAAGAGGAGCGCGAGAGCTCACGCGGCGCGGAGATCGCCGACGCCTTCGAGGACGACATGTTCGGGCCGCCGCGCACCGAGCCCGCCGCCAGGCCCAAGCTCTCCATGATCTCGGCGCGAATCCGTGCTAACGAGGAACGAAAGCGGGTCATTGAGATCTGCTCGCAGAAATTAGAGAACATCGAGGACCCCGCGCGCGACTTGAGGCGCTCAGTGTGCATTAACAACACATACTGCCGACTGAGCGAGGAGGCGCGTCGGGAGAAGGAGGCGAGACGACGCCGGGCGAGAGAAGAGTGCGATGACTCCTGGGTCGGGAAGAAAGCGAGGCGAGAGGTTGAGGATGAGTGCCTGGCGCTGCTGGACGCCATCCCCGAGCTGGGTGACGCCAACCTGGGCTGCGCACAGCTGGCGCGGCAGCAGATGCCCCGCCAGGACGTATCCCTGTTGCCCCCTGGACTCCTGACTGTTCTGGACTCATGACCGCGCCGCCCTGCGCACCTCCACAACTCATAAGCGAACACGGACGTGTTCGCGTGCTCCTGATGCGAGCCGGCCGCGTGCCGCGCGAGGAGTCGGCTCCGGCCCGGTCCGAGCCGCCGGCGGCGCTCCACCGCGGCTCGAGAATCACTGGACTATTGATTCGTGTTTAATTTACGTTACCCGGAACGGACTGTCGACGTTTAGCCAATTCTTTGTTGTTAAGAAGAGTACTTACTTTGTTAGCGTGTTTTTTTATTATTTAGTGAAAGTTGCTCAGGCGCTGCCGACGGGCGCGGTCCAATTAGTGTTCAACGATTAATTTTTATCGAACAGAGGACTCTGAGTGTACGTTGTCGCTACAGTGACGCGCTCACTAGTAGTGCAAGTTTAACGGTTCACGACGGAGGCATAGTTTTAAGCGATAGTTATTATGTTATATTATTGTACTGTAAAGTAAATAGTGATTAAGAGATAGTGCAAAACGACTGGGAACGGTTGCGTAGACGAGCGGTAACAAAACTTCCACGCTTATTTAGTTTTAGTTGAATAGTATTATTTTGTGCTGCCTTTGTGAGATCGGTTGACGTTACTGAATAGAGTGAAAACTGTTGTTCTCGATGCACACATACACGTCTGTGATTGGAATAATAAGGATTATGCTGTTAGCAAGTTAAACACAAGTTTTAATGTACTATTTTCCAATTCGAATCTAATTGCTAACATTACTAATAGTCAGTAAGATGATAAAGGAAAATTTGTGACGTATGTGTGTGTGTGTCATCGGTAACTCTTGACGGCATTTTAGTTTCCTTATCAATTCCGGCGCGTGTTGACGTTGAGCAAACATTCGGCCAACATTGGCAGCCAACGTCCAACGTTTGCTCGCGCCTCACATTTTGCTAACAAGTCCGAGAGTTACTTTGAACGAGTTTTGTTGTACTTTATCGCTTTAAGTTTTATTTAAACGTTTTTTTTTGTTTTGTACATTTTAATGTTACCCTATTGCTTATGTCACCATTTTAAGCTTTGTTACCATTATATGATATTTAATTGGGTTGAATCTGGGTTTTAGAGAACTATCGTGTCATTGTTAATTTATTGTGTAATTCAAGATAGAGTCTACGTTTTCCTCTTATAAGCGTTGTTGATTTAATTTTATAATAATATGAATATCAGACTCGCAACAACTGTTGCTCAATTTAAAACAACGTTTATAAGTTGGGGGATTGTGTGTAATAAAAGCGTTACTTATCAAACGGTTGTGCAATAAGTTTGAAAGCAATCAGTCGTTCGATTGTGCAATTGATCCGCGGAACAAGCGAGTTCCTTTTCTTTTGAAATCTTAATTGTCGCAAAATATATCGCTAGTAGCCCGTTTCGCCCCCTCTGAATAGTAAATAGGTAGGGGAGGCGCGGGGCGAGAGGCCCGGGGAGGCGCGGGGCGGAGGGGGGCGGGCGCCTTGCGCGGTCGCGTGGTGTGGGTCTCCGCACCGTTCCCAGCACTCCTGTGATATTAGCCTAGCCTGTCTGTCGTATTTGTGCTAGTTTCCCCAACCGACTTGTTTGGATATTGTGCTTGTAAAAAGCTTGAAAAAATTTAATTCCTTTTCTATATCGGCCATTTTATACGGATTAACCGAATTTTAAATGTCGTTTACCCGACGGTAGGATCGCATTTAGAGTTTCGATCACCATTTGTGACGAGTAGATGATTTTGTTTGTTTCCACCATTTGGTATGTTGTATGTAATGTTGAATAATCATTATTGTATTATAAAATTTATAAAGTTAAGCGCTTGTACACTTAGCTGTTGGCCCTTATTAGGGGATAATGATGAAAATATTAAGTCTACAAAAATGAAGTTCATACAAATGATTAGTGTTCTAATAAATTTTGGTCACTAGTTGTTGATTTGAATTTGCAAGCAAAATTATACTTTATAATAAATTGAACATAAAAACGCACATATTAACAAATAAGTAGATTTTTCAATGTACCTCCTACTGTAAAACGGCCACGTTTGAGAGCGCACGGAATTCTGAAATCAGACTGAGAGTTAGTCATGTCGAAAAGTTCATAAATGTAAATGAAGTTTTGTATCAACGAACTCTATTGTCCTATAACGGGTTTTTATTTTCTAACATACCAATCGACCAAGAATTGTTTTGAACGATGTGCTTTCTAACATTCCTATCTCTTTGTCGTTAACACCAACAAGTCACAGTAGACGTAAGGAGAATGATTGTACTCGTACCACTTGTTCAGACGTGGCTACACCTTGGACGATGTGAGATTCTTAGACAGTAAATAATTTAATACCGAGCCTCTAGCTTTAGTCATTCAATCGTGTTGATCGGAAAATGTAAGAAAAGAAAAGGATGTAGCAGACTATCAGATTATTGAATCAAACTCGTGTTCATCTCACTCGCGCATTGCGTGAGCGAGCGAGACAAAAGACAAAACGAGACGATGTGTTAAAAGAAATTGTAATATTGTATCGATAATACTCCAAGGCAATTGAATAATTTTATTGGTTCCGTGTGAGCTTGAGATCTAAATAAACTTAATAGTTCAGCTAATTTGGCATTTTATTTACAACTTGGCACTCCTGCATATTATAATAATAGATTCCCTGAGTTGTTTTTCAATATCAAACCATTGGTGAGTCAGAGAATCAGTTGAAATGATTGAGTCATCCTTGTTCAGGCCGAAACTTTACATAGACTGAACAGTGCATTTTGTACGGACATATTAATTTGGGTTAAAATCAATTTATAAATAGAAACGAAATGGACTTATGAGTGGGTGATACTGTAGAAGCCGTAATAGATGAATATGACGTATGAGAAAGGGTTGATGTAACAGTTGATCATACATCAGGAATAGATGTGAGTACTCTACGTGCAGATTATTTAAGAATTACTGACGTGCTAATGTCGTGCAATATATACATAAATACAAAACACTACATATATTATATTGTTGATCCGTTAATATATATTAGTAATCAAGCTTGCACAAAGCCATATTTAGCCAAATATACAAACAATACTTCATAATATTAATGAAAATAGAATAATTTCTGCAGATTGTTTCGCTGAAAAGATTTTCCCGTACCAAGTTGAAATGGACGTACTAAGTAAGATTTCATTCATGAATGAATGTGAAACGGTTCTTAGAAATTATTTTATTTCGATTTTGTTCGAGGTTAAATTCTGAGAAGATTTTTAATATTGAATGAATGTATGAAGGCATCTATAAGGAGTGCCTAATATTATGAATGATGTAAACATGTTTGATACGAGGCGAGGTACTATATTTGTTTGTTTGTGAAATAGTAAATTTAAGAGAACGTTTTGTAAATGTTATCATAATTTTATTATTGTGACTAGCTGCTATTTTATAAATGTTTCCTGTCTTAAGCTAAGAGATGGTCAATAAATAAATATTAAATATAAACTGTACACCTGTACATTTTATTGTGTGCCTCTAATGAACAAAATAAAACCCGAAATGACGATAACTGAGAAATGATTTCGACAAAAGATTTGATAAAACAAATGACATGACGTCAAGCTACCAAGTAAAACCCACAAAGAACAAACATTTTAATACCTATAGGTACATCAGCAAACTGTGCATATACACATATAATAATACAAACTTCAATATTATCCCTATACAGTTAGTTAAAACAGAATTTAATGATAAGCTGTCTACTAAACAAAATGCGATCAGTTCCTTTGCCACAGCGGAATATAATTAAAATTATGCACTTGTGGCAATTCGTCGTCTAACCCACGATTTTAGAAAACATAGGAAAGATCACTAAGAAGTGGAAATAGTTTGCAATAGTTTTATGATTCTTACTTCATATCTTCCATATATCGGCACGGATATTGTAAGGTGCTATAAAAATATCTGCCATGGCTTCAATGGGAGACAGTATTTTGTATATAGATTACAGTAGTGAAGAAATTTTGTACCCCGGAATAGATAAATCAATTTGAGAAAATAAATTAAATAAACATTCTGCATAACGTTTCACCCGCACAAGTTTCGATCCCGTGGGAATATCGGGATAAAAAGTATCCTATGTATTAATCCTGGTTATAAAATATCTGTTTGCCAAACTTCATCCAAATCCGTTAAGTAGTTTTTACGTGAAAGAGTAAAAAAACATCCATTCATCCTCACAAACTTTCGCGTTAATAATATTAGTAAGAAGTAGGATAGGATAGCAAAAATATCATATTTTTTTTTAAATATTATCATTTTAATATATCGATATCCATCATGGCTGTGGAGTTCCACTAACTAGGAATAAATGGTAATTTGTGAGACTATATAATGCATCCCATATTTACATGGCTACTATTATAATTTCTTTAATTCCTAGATAACCACAAAGTATGCACATGACGTAATACATAAAGTAAACAAGTCTATTTACCAACATGTTAGAAAAATAATGGCTTCACACATGCAAGACTTAGGACATTGGGCATAAGGAATTTCCACATGCTGCTGTACTATAGGCGCTAGCACTACACATAGGTACATATCTGTCTTGCGAAATAGCGTTTACGTTTAAAACAACATGAACAAAAATTGTTGAAGAAGCAACAGAATTTATCGATGCAGTGGTAGGTAATGTTTTGGGTTGTTGGCGCCATCTAGTTGGAGTTTCAATAATCTTGAACATGAGAGTTGTAAACGTGGCTAAAGATTCCAGCGTTAACGTACCTAATGTCCTCATTACTTATAAAGTTAGTACCTATAGTTAAGTGCGATTAGAAAATGAACCCCTTTATTAATTATAAAAGTTGCTAAGAGTTGATGCGCCGTCAAAAATGTATCGTTAAACATTACTCACCTTTCAGCAACGTTTACAAATAAACTCCTATGTAAATAAATAGAAAAAATAATGTGGCAAAATGGTCAGATTAAACCCTTAAAGGTTATGAGGATCATCATCCTACAAAAAAAAAACTATGGGGATTATTATGATCATAACAATCTAATATGGTCAAGACCAATGGAAGATGCACACACAATAGACAGTACCAATATATGGTGAACTAAGCTTACTGCGTGATTAATTAAAGGAAGCTTTATTACCGGAGTCTGAAGGGTATAGATTTCAACCGTGACATGCTTTAACAAGGTTGATCTGAGATCGAGCTACGCTATACTCTATGGTAGAGCTACAAGGTGAAGGAAAGTGCTCGCAGGTAAGTTTCGGATGGATAACTGTATTGAATGTCAGATTTAAGAATTCTTGTATTGTAGTGGATTGCAATAGACGTAGATGCTTATTTTATTTAAACAATATTAATTGAAGAAGATGTAACTCTGATGTAAGATGTAGCTCGGAGATTTAGACGAAAACAAACATTACTTAAAATAAATTATCTTGTATATCGATTTTATTCAATTTCGAGCGGCCACTGTTGTTTACATCTTTGGCAAATTTAGAAACGCCGGACCTTATATATAGTATTGTTTTGGAAATTAATTACGGAGTACCCATTGACTCGAAATACAAACTTTTTTTTTTATTTTTTTTTTTATTGCTGAATGCAATGCTCTTGACCTCGATCACGCCTGGTGGAAAGCGATAACTTTTTTTTCTTTCTACATGGTTGAAATTTTTTCGGGCAGTTTTAGTAATTCCTTTTATTTTGGGATATAAAGATAAAACCTTCCAGCACTTACGTCGCTATTAATAACGATATTCAAGACTTAAAAAAAAATACATTTATATTACTACAAGCTCTTGCCCGTGTGTTTCTTGTTACTCCGACCCGCCCCGTCCAGAGATTAGCGCATTCAAAATTTCAAACAAACAAACAAACTCTTCAGCTTTATTTATTATTAGTATTAGTATACAGGGTGTTACGGAAAGGGTATATCAATACAAACGGGTTGAAGAGTGTACCTGGTGTAGAATCTCTGTACAAAATTTCAGCTCAAAAGCATTAACTTTGAAAATGCTTAATATTTTTTATTTCGACATAACGGCGCTGCACTGGCGCGCGGCGGCGTGATGTGCGTATACTAGGCGCACAGACACACTACAGATAATGGATAATGACCCTCGTAGTGCGGTGACACGTTTGTTATGATTTCAATTTAATAAACTATCAAAATAAAAAAAATATTAAGCATTTTCAAAGTTACTGCTTTTGAGCTGAAATTTTGTACAGAGATTCTAGACCAGATACACTCTTCAACCTGTTTGTATTGATATACCCTTTCCGTAACACCCTGTAGATACATATACAATTGTGAATAAAGTGACTAATAAAATTACTATCCTAGAATTATGTACCTACTTCAAAGAATACTGCAGCTAATAATATTCTAATAATAAACATCAACTATTGTATATTTTTTGTCCTGCTCGTTCTAGTTACAGTGTTGCATGTGGGCGTTGAAAGGTACCGCTGGAACACGGTTTGCATGTGGGCAAAAGATTCTCATCTACCTCGCATGGAGTGCCGTGGTAAAGTATACTGTCATAAGTTTTATCAAAAATCTCATACAAGTTATTGTGTGCATGTCTGGTTACCTACATGTGGCATGATGTGGACTTGTAGAAGTCTTAAAAATATAAGGTAGGCCCCTCAGGGATTAATTGGATATTATTACAGGAGATTAAGGCGTATAGGCAGGAGTATGAGCATCTTAAGGCGGTACCCCGACCAAAACCGCGTTTTTCTTCGTTATTCAGAGAACTCAATAATTATGAGAAATAAACTACATCTGGAAATACATTATTAATGTTCGATATCCTATCATCACATTGCCCGTTATTATTTTTGTTTATATGTTACTAATACATTTAATATCTCCTTTTAAAAAAGTGACCAAAATTATTGATTACATGCATCGTTTGCTAAAGTTGACGTTCTATTAATTTGAGGATTTCACCAATTGATAGAGGATTTAAAAATCTAAATAATCCATTTTTTAATTTATATAAAAAAATCGCTTTCCTTTTTTTATTAAAATAATGCCGAAAATTCTGCGAGTTTTATGATAAAGGGGCGTGCGCAGGGTACGCTGCATCCCTTTCGTACGAGGAAGGCATGTCGCTCTCTGTCCCTGTCGCGAATGCTCAAGGTTATTTGGTCGGGGTACCGCCTTAAATCTAAATCTTAAACAGCCTATCACACCAGAGGGCCACAAAACTTTACAAGTCTACAATTCTATAAAATTGTTAAATTGTAGAAAATATAGGGAAGAAAAAGCTCAGCATGTTGATTATGCCAATTTTGACTGTTTACTGGAAGATGGTCACGCCTACTGTGCTGTCAGTCTTAGTTTAGGAACTTTTTTCAAACCAGGCTCACCTGGTTTGAAAAAAGTATGCCTCAGCACAAGGGATGAAGGGACAATAGCAGGTGCAGCGTCACCCCAAGGTAAATTGAGAGCTATGTTGATGGCAGTAAGTACTTTGTTAATTCAATTTAGCTAGTCTCAATTTCCGTGAGACAGAAGAAAAAGGCAGACTCATTGCGTAACACGCTCGTAATGGTAATAGCTTCCATGTTGATTATTGCACTATGTTCTTAAAATTCGACAGTTCGCGATGTGTGTGTGTGTGTTCGTCCTGTGTTGAGACTGTTGAGTGTCTGTTGAGTGTGTTGAGTCCTGTGTTGAGACTCTCTGCTGCTGCACACAGCACGAACATGGGATCCCTTCTTTTCGCATAATGTTCTTTTTCCTAATATACTTTGGCATAACTATTTTGGCATAATTTGTTTTGTCATAATGATACATTGCCATTTTTTTTTGGCATACAGTTTATGTTGGCATAATTATCTTGAAGGCTAATGTGTTTTGGCATAAATTTAATTCGCATAATACTAAACGACTTCAGGGGCACCCCGAGGTTCGGTTTGGTTAGGTTCCTTTAAACCCCGCAGACAGAAATAGGAGCCCCGCGCATGACGTCGTTAGAGATAAAACGAGCATGCTAAATGTATGCTTTAGAATGTTATGCTTAATCATTATTATGATTAGAGAAATTATGCTTAAAAAAAATATGCGTAAGCTGTTATGCGTAAATACTGTTATGAGAAAATATAATTAGGAGAAACAAAAGTATGCCACGTTATATTAGGTCTTAAAATTTTATGCAAATGGATAGGGAACCCACGAACTTATGTAGGTAATGAAAATTGTTAAACCTGCCAAATTGCAAACTATTACGTGTTTAAAAAAAGTCCTAATCTTTTTAAGCACCTTCTAAAGACTGTCCATAGGGACATGATGGGCCCAACACGCGGAGGCCATTTGGATAGTTTTTAAAGTAGGTTTTATTAAATTGCTTTTTCATGTAACTCTAAAAACTAGAACCTTTATTCAGGATAGTTTTCATTAAAACGTCTCTTTTTGTTAGAATTTTGTACTGTGTACGTGTGTACTGAGCAAAATCTCTGACATTGTTGGTTCAATGTGTCACTGCGCTTGAGTGACTAATATAATTACGGTAGGTATTTCAGTCAATAATTAATATGACATGATTGCAAGTTACACATCGTTAAAACAATTGCTCTTACTGTTATCGGCCAAAGGAATCCCCGATACATCTATTTTGTATGACAACACAAAACCCCAGAACATAGAACAAATATGAAGACAATAAATCATACATTATGTGACTAACGTAATATTATCTCAATACATATTATGAATTGAAGTCGCTTTTAGAATCTGTCTGTGTACCTACGCGATAAATTCTTTTAAACTCCGCAAGCAAGCAAACTGAACCCATCTTCGACACAACTATTTGAGCGTGTCCCAGTTAAGGTATGATTCCGATCTCGGCAGCACGCAGCACTGCAGTGCTGCCGCGGCAGTGCGGTCGCAGCACTACTGGTCCTCATACATTTTCTATGGGTTTATATGAGATTACATTCCGAGCACGGCAGCAATGCTGCGCGACATTGCTGCGGCAGCATTGCTGCGTGCTGCCGAGATCGGAATCATACCTTAATTGTCAAAATTGGGTTAGTTACAATAGGGTATACCAATAGATGTCACGTTGGAAAAAAAATACTTTTATGATAAAACTGTTCCAAACATCAAATTATATCATTAGCAAATTAACTTAACTAATTCATCAAACAATCAGACTTACCGTAGACCCCACTGAAGGTTGGTAAATCAAAACACAAAACTACGTGCTGAGTATGACATTTAGCCGCTAAACTTACAAATAAATTATAAAATTGTGGGACACACTTTTCTAATAAGATGTCTCAGCCACCGTTATAGTTAAAACTCTAGTGTTGTTATTTTAATTGTGCAATATGTTACCACAAAATATGTTGCCATAAAAATCGGTCAGTTAGTAAACGTTTAGTAAAAAAATATATTGATGTTTTTAGACAATTTGACGACTTCTGAGTGACTGACAACTATTCCCGCTGCTAGGACAAAGAACTCCTCCTTGTGAGAGGCATTCTTTAATGAACCCACTGCTGGGACACAGAACTCCTCCTTATGAGAGGGAAATAAACGAATGAATAGATATTAGTTAATTTTCTCTATAACCAAAGCCTTCAGTCCTAACTTTGACTCCCATTTACAAGGGCACAATGCATGTTATGTTTAGTTTTCAGACGGGAGGCGGTAACTTCGCAAGTTGGCAACACTACATAATACGAGACAGCCTGTTAGACCAGTGAACGAGGGATATGGGATAACCTGGTTTCTTAACTGACCGACACTAGTCAGAACTTAGCCTTTAGCAACATATATGTAGTCCTCTACACAACGTTAAATTCAGCCTTTAATAGCCAATAGCAACATACAGGGTGGCATAGACATCGCCACGCAAACAGAATTAAAAAAAAATGGTTCTAGACCCCCTAGAGTAGAAATTTTTCATCGGTTATCAAAAAAATTTAAATCATAGAAATGTGCAATACCTGCGCGGTCAAAATGTATGGAAAGGCTTTTTTTTTTTTTTGGTAACTTTCTATGCACTCTTTAGAATTATGTACTGAATCCATAGTAACAGAATGCGCGTCGAGGGATGCCACCCTGTATAGTAGAGGACTATACAATGTGTAACTGAATTAATGCACACTAATAAGTACATAGTTTGTTCAGAATCATTTACTGAATTGATTTCTGTATCCATACTATAATTATTATAAATGCGAAAGTAACTCTGTCTGTCTGTCTGTATGTTACCTTTTCACGCCTAAACCGCTGAACCGATTTAGATGAAATTTGGTATAGAGATAATTTGAGTCCCGGGAAAGGACATAGGATAGTTTTATTCCGATATTCCCACGGGATCGAAACTTATGCGGGTGAAACCGCGGGGCGCAGCTAGTATTTTATAAATGCGAAAGTGTGTCTGTCTGTCTGTTACCTCTTCACGCTTAAACCACTGAACCGATTTAGATGAAATTTGGTATAGATATAGTTTGAGTCCCGGAAAAGGACATAGGATAGTTTTTTATCCCGATATTCTCACGGGATCGAAACTTATGCGGGTGAAAACGCGGGGCACTGCTACATAGTTAGGTAATTTTTGTCCCAAAAATAGTTAAAACTATTATTCGTAAATTACAGTCACACTTTTGCTGTACAGTAAAAAAAAAACCAAAATGGACGAAGTACCTACTACGCTAGACTCTCATACGGTCGTGTGCGACTGTTTGCGTGCGTAGATTTTTAATGTGACCACAATCAGTAAGTATAACTAGTTTAAAAAAACAATGTTTTATACATAATATTAAATTTCCCGTGGTTCTACTGGCTCGCTTGGTAGTTCAACGGGATTTTTTTTACCCGTGCCCTTGGTACTACTGGTAGTACAGACGCCAGCACATCAACCTACCCGAAACTGTCAAATTTTCCCAATCAATTTTGAACTTTATGCTTAAAGGTTAAAGGTTGATTGGGAAAATTTGACAGTTTCGGGTAGCTTGATGTGCTGGCGTCTGTACTTATTGGTTTGCATTATACCAAATCACCATATGGAGAACTTAGAGAAGAAATACCCCGATTTTTTTCTCGAATTTCTAATATTAACGGAGGACAGCTGTTATTATTACGAAGGTGAAACTCACTGACCAGTAACTATTAAACTCTAATCTAAAACAACATAGCAACAGATACTCATTGCATTTCACAAGCGCATTGTAATTTAAACCTTATATCGATGTCATAAAATTCAGAGTTTGCACCATGGAGTGTGCTCCATGGTTTGCACCAACTATATCGCGTGGAATGGGGTGACATCCCTAGTAGTGTGCCATAGATATAGATAGATGCCTATTACATTTAAAGGTCGTTACTAATTCATTGACTAACTCTATTAACTATGCAAGTTTCCTGGTTATTTACCAGCGTTTTAATGGCAATCGTATAAGAATTTATTAGTATTATTACTTTACTTTATGATTTCATTCATTCATGTTTTCCTTGTTAATAAATTATGGAGTAGCTAATGAATCATTTCACAAACCCTGAAAATAAGTACCTAACTGTATTTGGTAATGGTAGTTTTAATGAAGTAACTAATGTTTTGTAATAATATAATTTAAAAGAGTGTCCATAGAGTTTCTTGCACATGCTCCATAGGGACCTACTACGCTTTATAATGGGCAACCAACTTTATATTTCTGACTGACCGACTCCTTGACAGTCCAAAAGCGCCTGTAAATGGTTAAATTGAAATAAATGCTTTGAGTTTGGGTAATATTACGGAAACAATCATGAAAATAGGTAACCTTACCTACATATCCACATAAATATCAATTGATTTATATATCGTGGTATATATCATGATAATTATATATCCGCTGATGTACATATATCAGTGAACCCTGTTTATAATCAACTAGCTTCTGCCCGCGACTTCGTTCGCGTGAAATTTCTTATTCCCTTGACCCATCTCGTATTGCGGCACTTGCCCGCGTCTCCTGCTCTATCACTTCGTTTCCCCATAGCGCTTTTGCTCGGCTCCTAAGGGTCATAGCGTGACGTTAAATAGCCTTCCTCAAGAATTGGGCTATCAAATGCAAGAAGAATTTTTCAAATCCGACTGGTAGTTCCAGAGATTACCCCCTACATACAAACTTACAAACAAATTTTACCTCTTTATAATATTAGTATAGATATAGAAGTATAGATTGCTCCATATGTTCGAAAAATTTGTCTGCTAAACAAAGTAAATAACGCAATGAATGTTGTTGAACTGTCAAAATGAAAGCCATCGCTTACTGTTAACCCGCAGATCACCTGTGTGTAACCCTAAATTCCTGATCACAGAATGTATTTAAGGATTGTATTACGCTTTAAATGGCCATTCTAAATATCAATCGCCCCCTTCCATGACTTCCCACGTAACAGAGCCGCGTGTAGCGTCACAACATAGTAAGTTTAAACTTAACAAATACTCCAACACGTGCAATAAACATGAAATATCAAAAATCACAGCAGTGAAACTAGATGCGCCAACGTTAGCGTGGTGGATATGCTTGTGTAATCGCGCCGAGCGGCACATCGACGCCCGTCTTCAATGTGATTTCATAGTAAACTATTTAAAAAACATTCTGAGTAAGTTTGCATGTGTGTGTGCGTTTGCTTCCTCGCGGTTTTAAACATCACGCGTGTATTTGTGAAGGGATAAACAGAAGTGGTACACTTATATTTCATCAGATATGGTGTACCTAGTACCGTAAGGGACTGTGTAAGTCTGTAATAGGGGGGCGAGCCTATTTACCGCCTTTAACTGAGTCCTTAATAGATGGATTATGGAACTTAAACTATTTAAATAATTGATTATAATTTGACATTTAACACGTTTTAAAAACTACTGAAATCTTTATAAGGTGGATTTTAAAGAAATTACTTTTTGGTGTGTAATTTGTTTAAAAATTACGTTAAGCCGTAATTGGTCCTGGCTGACATTTGTGGATTTTTGACAGTCGTTATAACGAGTCGTCAGAAGCCTGAAAGTATGACGACCAGTCTTACCAAGGGGTATCGTGTTACGAAGTAACTGGGTTGTGGACTGGGTCATATAAGCAATCGCTCCATGTAAACTGGTACATAGGTATAATTGTACCCGGTCTACCCTAAGTCAATTTGATAAACAATTAATTTCCCTCACCATACTATACATATCTGCCTAACCCTTTGAGCTATACAGGTGTGATGTTACGTAAGAGTAGATAGATCAGTCTGCTGGCTAAAAAGTCTTGGTATGGAAGTAATTCTTAGGTAATGTTCGTCTGACGTCATAGCTTCGTGCAATAATTAGAAAACTTATGTTCGGGGAATTTTGATTTTCGGGGAATTAGCTGTAGATATTTTCCCTTTAAAAATACACGTTGTTACGTGTATTTTTAAAGGGAAAATATCTACAGCGGCTTACACGTGACATAATTAGTTAACATCTATTCTTTTCTATCTAAACTAATATTACAAAGAGAAAAGATTTGATTTTTGTAAGTTTGTTGATGCTTTCACGCTAAAACTGCTGAACGGATTTGGATGAAATTGGGCACATGGTTAGACCATGACCTAGATACGATACGATAATTGTGATATTTTTTATCCCGATATTCCCACGGAATCGAGAATTATGCGGGTAAAACCGCGAGGCTCAGCTATACAGGGTTATTGGAAAAACACCAACAACCTCTGAATAGGTCATTGTACTCACCATTATGAACAACTTTTACTATGGAACCAAACCCGAAATCCTGAAAAAAATCAGCTGTTCCCTACATTTGTGTTCGTGTAACTTGACAAAATGTAGGGAACAGCTGATTCTTATTTTGCGATTTCAGATTTGGTCCCATAGGTAGTACCTAAAAGTTGTTCATAATGATGAGTACAATGTCCTCTTAAGAGGTTGTTAGTGTTTTTCCAATAACCCTATATATTATAATATAAGTATGTGAAAGTAACTCTGTCTGTCAGTTCCTATTTTACGCTTGAACCACTGAACCGATCGTAATACGTTTTGGCAGAAAGGTAGCTTGGATCCTGGAGAAGGAAATAGCCTACATTTCAGTCTAGATATTTGTAATGAAAAATGATGAAATACACAACACGGACGGGCAACAGCTAGTTCGTTTATAGGGCGGCCGGCACCCTAATTGCGTAACAAACAATCAATCTGAATCATTTCGAAGAATATTGCTAATCCATTGCTTCATATGTTCGAAAAATGTGTCTGCTCCACAACGTAAATAACGCAATGAATATTGTTGAACTGTCAAAATGAAACCCAATGCTACTGATAGTGTGTTACGCAATTACCCCGCGGGAAATCGACGCACAACCTGTTACCATGAATTCAGTACATGATTCTGGCCCCCCCTTTTTTTATGGATGGGAAATCATCAAATGACCCCCCCCCCCCGCTCTGGGTGGAGCGGAAGGGAGTGTCAGACTCTTACTGACTGAAACCCCTCCGTGTTCCTTCCTTAGCCTTTATGTCCCGGGGTAGCGGTAACCCTTCCGGACAATCCCGCACCCCCGGCAGGCTTCGGCTTGTGTTGATACTTTTCGCCTAAAAAAATCGGCTATTTCCTAAAAAAATTGCACTTTTAGTAGGAAACAGTATGAGATTTTTTTCGCGGTCAAAATGTATAGACCTTCCACTTTATTTTTTAATATTCCACGAAAATTTCACTCAAAGAATCATAATTATACTGACTCTATGGTAACAGGTTGCGACCCTACAAAAAAGCTAAGACAATCTCTTCAATGACCCTAGACGGCCCTTCGCAAAGAAGAGAAAGATATTTTTCATTTCTCATACTCGGAAAGTAGTGTTTGTTTGATCCAAATAGCGGGTGGAAGACGCTGCTTCCCACCACAGGGCGGGAAAGACTCATAGTAATTACTTCCCTCTTTAGGGTGGGAATGAATTTTAAAAATAGAACTGTAGTCAGCTACGAAATTTTTTACATACATTAAGAAAAATGCTGCAGTCTTGTGAGTGTATAAACAGCCAGTGTGAATTTAAAAAAAAAACCTATTAAGCGGGACAGTCCGCGGCGATGACGCGGTGTGTTCCATATTTAAAATAAAAAAAGACAATCGTATTATTTGGCGGGATACTAACCCTGTAAGCTGTACCAAAATTCAAAAACTTTGCATGTTATTGTTATCAATAAATATTTTAGAAAAACTACTACTTTTTACTTTCCTTATATTCGAAATGAAAAGTAGAGTGTTTAACACGGGTGAAAGTCATCAATTCCTACTCGGGCTATAGCCGCCCTCGCTGCGCTCGGGCGTCTAAATGCCTCGTATAGGAATTGATTCCTTTCGACCCTTGCATAACAATCTACTATACCAACATTGAACCAGCATACAAACAAAAATAATCCATTTCTACAGCTATGTAAAGTCTGTTCAAACTTATGTTTCAAATTAATATTATTTCACGTTAAGCAAATATCAACTTTATTTCAATGGGAATGAAGTTGATTTCAGAGTGACTAGCACTATTGAAAAAGTTATAAAAATGTTTGAAGTTGTAGCGTAAACTGAACTTTATTGTGTAGAATGTAAAGTTATTTTTCCATAAACTCATATTTGTTTACATTTTTGGCAAATAAATCGCGGATGCAGATTAGGTACACATTTAATATTTTTCCTGTTATTTCCTCGTACGACAGAAAACGAAAACAAGCCGAACTCACAAGCGCATTGCACAAATTTTATGAATATTGATGTTTTCATCAGGTCTCGGTTCAAGGCTGATTTGGCACTGAAAAAAGAAGGCTAAGGTTTTCTTTTACACTTCGATTTTACTGAGTCATTTCCCTTAATGCCATTAAACGGTTAGACAGATTTGTCGAGGTAGACATTTTATATCTTCCAGTTTTTAAACCTAGAGAACTCAAGAAAAACTAAAAGAACTCAAGAAAATCAGCACTATGAATCACATTCTGGATCATTTTTCTAATCCATTGCTTAAGATGATCGAAAAATATGTCTGCTCAAAAACGTATATACCCAACGCCATGAATGTTGTTGAAATGTCAAAATTAAAGCCACAATTGCTTATTCAATTGCTACGCAGATTCCAGATGCTCATAAACGCTAGAGGTACCGTTCCAAAGCCTACAGGTTCCAAACAGCAGAACATATAAAGTCGAACCAGCAAAGGCTTGGAAGAATCTTCTTTATGACATTTCAAGTTGTTTATATACATACACATAACATCTCGCCTGTAATCTCTGGAGGGTTATGCAGAAGTGTACCTACCTACCAGTGGCGTACACTGCATATCGTCGGTTGGATTCATTACCGGAACATTTCCAAAATCACGTGTTTTGAGATGAGTATGTAGAATGGTAGGGAATTGAATATTTTATCCAAAGTAATACACAATAAACTTGGCTATAATTTGCATATTATTCAATAAAAAAAAATTACAAAATGGTCTCTAGAAAAAATAAAATAGCATTTGAATATATAAAACTTTAAACCTTAATTACTCAGAACAGGCCATTTTGAAATGTTCCATTACTGTTTCCGACCGACGATATAGGCATATAAGCAGTGCCTACCTCGATATATCAACATAAGCCTGTCAATTAAATTTTAGTGTGTGTGCCCCACAATGAAGAAACTCGCTAAATTATTTTCATTTTGAACTTAGTTCCTGCCGGGGGTCCCCCGACCACACGTTTTTTTTCTGATTAGTGACCGCATCTGCCTAGACTAGACCCGGCCTAGTGCCTACCTATTCTGAAAACCAATGCACGCCACAGCTACCTACGGTGGCTACGGTACACGAGTATGTTGTTTATTCCTCTGACAATTCATAACTAATAGGCATGAATGAAAACACTAAGTATCAATAATATTATTTTATTAATCCGTTTTGCGAGGAATTAGGTACGATTTTTTTCTAGCTGTAAACAGAATGACCTGAAATAACACTATATAGATTGGGTAGTAAAATACCTTAAAACATGAAGAGTGTAGAATATTTTCATTCAATTTTGCAACAGAGCTACACATCCTACGGTGAACAAACCCGCGGGGCCGTACTTAGCAATAAAATGGACGTGAACCGCTGTCGTAACCGGGATGCGTCGGATGCCAAGCATTCAGTCCTATGACTAACACTGATGATCCTTCGGGCCGGATTGACGAGTACCTACATATATATTGTATGCAGACAAACTGGACAGCTTGGGAGAGGCCTTTGTGAAGAAGTGTATATATTATGAACCATAAGCATACTATGAATATTTTTTATAGTATGCGTATTATTGATTAAGAAGTACCTAGGTAGTCAGAAGCCCGAAAGTCTGACAACCAGTCTTACCAAGGGGTATCGTATTACCCAGTAACTTGGGTGTCTAGGTCAGATAGGCAGTCGCTCCACGTAAAATACTGGTATTCAGCTACATCTGGTTAGACTGGAAGCCGACCCCAACATAGTTGGGAAAAGGCTAGGCAGATGATGATGATGATGATGATGATGCGTACTCGTATTATTCATTGATATAGAGTATATTTATCACTAAGTACCTACAAAACATACAATGGGCGGCCTTATCGCTTTCTGCGATCTCTTGCAGGCAACTAATCAATTCCTATGAAAAAGGCCGACAAAGTTATCAAGCGTATCAAAATAAGTAAGTACTTAATTGAATATTCTACTTCCAAAGTTCGAGAAACATCGAGTCTCCAACAACAATACATAATTAAAAAATCTCACTCACATCACACCTCAAAACGCGACCACCACATAATTAACCTCAAGAAACACAACCTTTTACTTAACCGACTTTATAAATTACCTACATTTTCCGAATCCCCGAACTACAACACAAATACAAGTACATTCCAAGCGGATCGGTTGAGTAGGTAATTTTGAAGGGACAAAGTTATTTGGTACGGTAACCGTTTTTGAGACATCTCGAGCAGGTAGGTCAAAGAAAATGGCAAGAAAATTATTGGTACACCCGCCCTTTTTAGGGCTCTATACATGATTTTCTTTGAATGTGATATGTATGAATAGGGATTGTGTTTATTTTGACGTCACGTGTCGTTAAGTCAGCTTCAATAGTCGATTAACACTTACTTTTAAATGTAATCTAAATTGCCGCAAAAAACCGAACAAATAATCATAAACTTTTTGCTGTGCCCTACAGGGTTCGTAATTGTACTTTAGCTTTGAAAATTATGGAATGGAAATAAAGATGAGAATTTGAATATGTATTATAAAAAAACAATCAGTATAAACCATTTTTCTTTTCTTTCTTTTACTGTTTAATTTTATTTTACCATTTATGTACACACAAACTAAAATAACAACATACTGCTATACAACAAATGTATAATAAAAATAAAAAAAGACACAGGAGCTCATTGGGCATCAAAAAATTCGTCCGCATCGCTGTCAATGGGATAAGTGCCCAAAAGGCTGGCAGCATTACCACGTTGGATGGCAATGCTTATCCTTTGGGCTAAAAATAGGCCAGCCCTCTGGTCACGCGAAGAGTCAACCAAACGCTTGACGATGTCTCGAAATATTCGATGAGCACTCGGACCCCAAGGCCCTAGAGAATAGGATAATCGATAGACTGCGTTTCAGCATTTCACGTATTAAATAAAAACTAAGAGTTCTCTCATCTCTGAACTCTCAGCTCTTTAAATTTTTTAGACGGTTACTGAATAATTTGCTAAATAATTACGGTTACAGATTATTGCCGAAATTAGACTTTAGGTACAGACGCGAGCACATGAAGCTACTACAATCTGTCAAAAATTCTTTAATAGATTTTTAACTTTATCTCTAAAGCATTAGGTTCAAACTTGATTGGGAAAATTTTACAGTTTCGGGTAGCTTAATGTGCTGGCGTCTGTACCTACAGAATTGATGAAGTATAATATATAACATACTACAGTAGCCAAAAGACATATTAAATCCCCAAATGTCAGCTGAGTGTCAAAAGAATGCAACATTCGAAAGTAGAATCCGACAGTGTACAGACAGCGCCAGAGAAAAGGAACCACCCGAAGACTTCTTGATGTCATTACCAAAGGGGGTTCCTTTTCCCTGAAGCTGACTGTACCAACTACAAAAATTAGGTCACAGCATCGGCCGCCAATATCGGACGTTTAAAAGATCAAAGCCTACCAACACCCTTAAGTTTGCTGCAAGCCAACAGAAATGATGCAAAACATAACAGTTACTGTTGAATATACGAGAGGTTTTGCTCATACAGTGCTATAACGAACGCTCCGGGCATATATTGGCGTAATCTTTAGTCACCACGTTTGGCATCGGCGAGCGGTAGTACTTACGAGTGACGATCCGTTATTAGTTCCCTGATCGTCCTCCAAGCTGAATATCTTAGACCCTCTAATAATACTAGGTATGGGCACTACATTGTGAGAAGACGTGGTCTTATTATAATACTAGCTTTTGCCTGCGACTTCGCCTGCGTGGTGGTCGGAAACTATGTTTAATGCATCTTTTTAAGACATCTTTATATCGCGGTGCACGCCAGTAAAGCGGCATGACTTTTTCCAACATCTTCAACAATCATCGTGATACCTATGTCAGCCAATTTACACAACACTTAAGGGGCTTACAGGACCTAAACGCAAAAAAACGCAAGTTTTAGAAACAATAAAAGTATGTGATCGACTACAACAAAACAATATCAAAAAAATATATGATGTTCTTCAGGATATATGCTAGGTAGATAGTGTGTTGAAAACTTAATACAACTCATTTGGTACGATAGAACAAAATCATGAAGATACCTCTAAAAACTTTCTTTTTACAATAAAAACCATACTAATATACATACAATCATTATGATTTTTTGTCAGATTATTCTACAAGCAACATACTAAAACTCTAGAGTTTTAATTTTTTTAGTCCAAACAATAGATTTTTCGTAGATAGATAATTGCTTCATATTTTGCAATAAATTACCAGCGTTGTGTCATCGCGCTTCTCTTTCTTTTCTATGCAGTCCGACAGTGACCGCGCTTTAGGTCATGTAGTCCTCTTAATGAACTATACACCTAAACCTTCCTCATGAATCACTCCGTCCATTGTTTGCAACCGTCTGAAGACACCGTGCACTGTTCAGCAGTTTTTGAGTTTATCGCGTTCAGACAGACAGACGCCGCGGGAACTTTTATAATATGTAGTGATGTATTGATAAGTCTGAAATCGCCAACGTGTCTTGAACAAGCGTGGTGATCAATGTTCATGCCTTCTATGTAAGAGAAGAAGACTTTGTCCTGCAGTGGGACAGTACAGTCAACAGCAAAAGTAGATGATGAATTGAGTTTATAACTTTTGGAGTCAAAACTGATCACGAATATATGGCAGCTGTACTAGTACTAAATGTTTGGTATAATTTACAATCACATACTTTTGAATCACTTCGACGCCACACAGTTCTGACGCGAACTCCGTTTATTACTATTGAATTTCTGATTTTCATCATCGACTTTTGCTGTTGACAGTACCATCAGCCTATAACATTCCCACTGCTGGGATACAAACCTCCTCTCCGTGAGAGGGAGTGGACCGAAATCCACCACGCGGGCCCAGTGCAGGTTGGTAGATGTTCCAAGTCTTAGAATTTTTGTTTCTAGGACATGCCGGTTTCCTCACGAAGTTTTCCTTCACCATTTGAGAGCAGTGGTGATGAAATAATTTACACAAAGTAAAGCGCCTGACTGGGTTCGAACCTACGACCTACAACTCGTAAGTCACGGCCGTTACCACTATGTCACCACTGCAGTGGGACAGTAATATGCAGTTACATATATTAATACAGGCACTAGTTACTAAATTTCTGAAATATGACTGGATCGAATCCGATAAAACGAATTGCAATCATAACTCAGACATAGAACACATTCTAATCTGAAATCAAAACCTGTTCCTGGGGCTCATAATCGATTTCAAAACGAGAGACGCTGCGAACAAAACCGTGAAGTGTGGAGTAATAATCCTACACACTGACATCACGGTAATGTTATTACCATGTTGACATTATACAGGGTCAAATAAAATAAGCTAGCGAAACTTCGCAGACGATATCGATATGTAAAAACTTTTTTACAAATAAAGTCGGTTAAAAAAACAACCGACTTCGAAAAAAAACACTACAAAGTGATAAATAACTTTAATTTCGGAAGTCGGTGTCGTTGATTCTGCATTTTCGGTTGTTTTCGGTTGTCGGTGGTTTTTTTTTTTTTCACTTTTTAGCTACCCCACACAAATTCAATTAACACTAGTGCATTGAAGAATTGAAGACACTGAATAGAAGAATCATCAAAATTCGCATAGAAATGCCGGAGATGCAGTACATTTATGCATGTAACTTCTTACATAAGAATAATAATTACCTTATGTATTATATACTAAAACCTTCCTGAAAGTATGTAGATCACATGAGTAAAAGAATTACCAAAATTGGTTCCTTAGTTTTTGAGAAAATCGCGGAGATACATACATACGGGTCGAATACAGAACCTTCTTTTTTTTGAAGTCGGTTAAAAACAAAGACAAATTTTTACATTATCTATGTCTAAACATGATAAAACGTAAAATAAATTAATTTGATGAGTTTTTTGTGGAGTCACCGCAGTTAGTTCTTGAAAAATCAGTTCAAAAATCAGTTTTTTTGTGTATACTTCACAGAAGTATCGATAATATCTAAACATAAGAAAACAGATTTTCTAAACTCATCCATACTATCCATATCCGTACTAATATTAAAATTCGAAAGTAACTCTGTCTGTCTGTATGTAACCTTTTAACCCCTAAACCGCTGAACCGATTTAGATGAAATTTGGTATAGAGATAGTTTGAGTTCCGGGAAAGGACATAGGATACTTTTTATCCCGATATTCCCACGGGATCGAGACTTATTCGGGTGAAACCGCGGGGCGCAGCTAGTACTTCATGTAACAAAACAGCCAGCGGTCGTTGACCCTCAAAAAAAAAAAAAAACATCAAATCCTTTATATTTTATCGTTTTTAAATATCGATACCTATTACGTCTGCAGAGTTCGCTAGATAATTTAATTTGGCCGTCTATAGTGACTTATTTTAAGTGCTTTCATGTATATACAGGGCTGATTAAAATATGCAAAGGTCGCCTGTGAAACTGCTATCTGGACCGGCCAGTTGCTCAAGCGGAGATTATATATCCAATCGGTAATGAGCGCAGTCTCTTGATTATACAGGATGAAATTTAACACATGCGACAAATCGAAATGGGAGATTGTACTCATTATTATGAACAACTTTTACTATGGGACCGAACCTGAAATCTCGAAAAAAAAAATCAGCTGTTCCCTACATTTATGTTCGCATAGCTTATCAAAATGTCCCTACATTTTGATAAGCTATGCGAACATAAAAAATCTGTTGTTCCCTAACAACAGATTTTTTTTTCGCGATTTCAGGTTTGGTCCCATAGTAAAAGTTGTTCATAATAATGAGTAAAATCTCCCATTTCGATTTGTCGCATGTGTTCAATTTCACCCTGTATTTAGTAGTGTACCTACCTACGTAGAAAGTACAAAGTTCTTGGTAGCGCAATAAAACCTCCAGTTATTACAGAAATAAGGATCTCCGTGCTTGTTGCTACCTACGCGTTTACATTATAGAAAACTAGCTTCTGGCCGCGGTTTTGCCTGCGTTGACGTCGGAAATTATCCTAGGGGAACGTGCTACCGGGACAAAAAATATTTCCTATGTCCTTCCCTAGTATGCCATCTATCTCCTTGACAAATTTTATCGAAATTCGTTCAGTGGTTTAGGCGTGAACAGGTAACACGGACAGAGTTACTTTCGAATTTATAATATTAAGTAGGTATGGATATGCAGCTATATTTGTAAGTTAAAGTTACAACGTCAATGGAGAGTAACGGGATATGTAATTCATGTATTCAATTTCTAATAATTCCCATTTTGCGCTCCTAAAAATATGATTAAACACTCTAATTATAATGAGTGCGACTCTTTTTGTGAACGTCAAATAATCCAAAATCATCTTTTATTTTAATCACTTTTGAAATCTTTAAAAGTACAGATAGTTTTTTAAAAGACTAATCATTAAAAAGAAGCGCAATAATTAAACCGTGCCCCCAGAAAAAATCCTCATCGATAGAAGTTCAAAAATGTGTTTGCCGCGCAGTTAAATATTTCCCGTTATTCAATACAGCTCGCTGGTGATAGGCTAGACAAAATGTTACGATAGATAGTGCGCTAGAATTCGGAGCGTGACTTTTTCATTTTGGTTCAATCTAGAAGTTTCCAGACTCATTCTTTCTAACTGAGGTCTAAAATAAGAGTTTCTGCAGGTTTAACGTTCCATTTTGAGGTATGTCGTCTTCATTACAAGAGGTACTTTATAAAAAATAGTTTTTTTCTTCTTCAAAATATGACTGGCTCGCTATCTAATAATATTAACTTTGCACTACTCCTTACAGCTTAGTTTATTCTAATATCAAGCACACAATTTGCGGGCCATTATCGTATTTCCACAATCATTATTTACAAAGGAAATGAGACAGAACGCCCTGTATTAGACGGCGCACGGCGCGGTGGAGGTGTATCTTACACCCTAATAAGACCAAAACCGACGAGACACATAATTTGTAAAGACGTGGAAATGCAGTACAAACCAAAAAACGATAGACAAAACTTGTCTTTTGTGCTCAAAAATCCTCCCTGAGCGCATAAAAGACGAGAAAATAATCTCATATTTTCCGTAATTTTTATCTACGACCAACTTTCACAGTGGATTTCACAGTGTGTTGCGCAACTCCGACTCGATTCGTAACTTAGCTTCACTTGGCTGAAGATAATCTTGCTCTTCTTACGTTAATCGTGCCACAGTTTGGGTCAGCGTAATAGGTTTATTTTGTAGTCTAGTAATAACATATGTAAATTAACATTATCGCTCGTCGCAGCATTGGTGTGTGTGCATAACAATTTGCATGTGATTTTTGGCAGATATAATATGTCGATCTATTTGGCATATATTTATGTATATTACTATTTTATTAAAATTGTCTTTGATATATTATATCAGCACCCTCGAGTCCTTTTGGAAGGTACCTGTATACGTGGGGCCCCTTTTTAACAAGTTTAAATGATGAGGAGGCACCAACCGACGATTATCCCTGTATGCACTATGCAAGTGTACCCAAGGACAACCCCCGGTTGGTGCAGGACTATTATGATTTAACACTTTGAGTGGAGCGTCTGGGTATTGAAATGTTTGTTGCGCGGCGCACTATTTTCTCATACAAAATACGTAATTAGAATGTATGTGTGTGAGTAGCCTTATAAAGTGAAAAAAACTAACGCGGAGTGGCGCTAGCAGTCCGACAATTTAAAGTGATACGGCGCGATGACGTAGCTTGAAGGAATTGGTATAAGCCGCAGCAGTTTATACACGTTGTCATAGTTTTTACTGACGTGATTAAACGTTGTGTCAAATAGCGTTTATCAAATTTGACGTATTATAACGTTGCTCCAATGTGTTAAGGAGCAGTGCTGACCCAGTGGTAACATCCCCAACATACCAGTTGTAGGTTCGAACCCGACAGGCGTTTCATCATCATGTCAGCCGAAAGACGTCCACTGCTGGACATAGGCACTTTACGTTGAGTAAATAATTTCATCACCACTGCTCTCACAACGGTGAAGGTAAACATCGTGAGGAAACCGATATGTCCTAGAACCGAAAAATCGAAGACATATATGTGACATCCAAGAACCCGCACTGAGCCCGCGTGGTGGATTACTGTCCACTCCCTCTCGAAGGCAGGACGCCTGTGTCCCAGCTGTGGGAACATTATGGGCTGATTATGTTTATATTGATATATAAAGAACGACCCCTGTGATAGGGGTCTTTCTTTTTCTAAAAACATCTTCTCCGTAGATATTTTTGGAATGCAAATTCATTAAAATTCCTTTTTCTTTTCTAATTTCCTTTTTTCCCTCAGTGTGATTAATCCCGGATTTTTTAAGATCACTCTTCCGGTTTAATTTTTGCCACTTAATTTCGCCATCAATTGTAATTTAGATATCGTAACAATTCGGCTTGTTTTTAGGGTTCCGTATACAAAAGGTGCCAACGGAACCCTATTACAGCCTCCGCTGTCCGTCTGTCTGTCTGTCTGTCAGCGGGCTATATATTATAAACCGTAATAGATAGACAATTGAAATTTTTTGTGTGTATTTCTATGTCTGCTATAACAACATAGAATAAAAATAAAGTAAAAAATTAAAGAGAAACGTGTTCTTTTTCGTCGTTTTTCAGCAGCGGGCTGTGTAGGTATCTCATGAACCGTAATGGGAAAACAGTTGAAATTTTCACAGTGTGTATTTCGATTGCCGCTGTAAAAACAAACAATAAAAATAAAATAAAGTTAGTAAAAATTAAAGGGGTCTCCATACAAGAGACCTGTTATTTTCGTTATTTTCGGCGTTTTTTGCCTTGTACGGAACCCTTCGTGTGCGAGTCCGACTAGCACACGGCCAGTTTTTGATATACATATTAGAAACTAGCTTCTGCCCGCAATTTCGTCTGCGTGAAATTTGTTGTTCCCTACCCACCCCGCGCGACTTTTTTTCCTTTTTACTCGTCTCCTTAGTGCCCTAGCATAATGTTATATAGCCTATAGCCTTCTTTAAGAATTGGGCTATCAAATGCAAAAAGAATTTTTCAAATCCGACTGTAAATTCCGGAGATTACCCCCTACATACAAACTTACAAACAAACAAATTTTACCTATTTATAATATATTAGTATAGATAATTCAACTCGGTACCTAATTATAAATAAATAGGTAGTAGGTAGGAACAGCTTACTTCGCTGCGTTTTATAACATACAAATGGCAATAATTTGTACAAGGCATGTTATTAAATTCATATCTTTAATGAGGTTGCAGTTTCACGTTACTGAATTATGTGTAGGCGAGGATTTTTATGCTTAGTGCGTACAGACGCCAGCATATCAAGTTACTCGAAACTGTCAAATTTTCCCAATCAACTTTGAACTTCATGCTTCAGCGATAAAGTTGAAAATCTATTAAAGAAATTTGACAGATTGTAGTAGCTTGATGTGCTGGCGTCTGTACATACATACGCCAACAATTTGCAGCATAGCAACAGGCTGTAAATTGTTGGAGTATCGGTTTACAGTTACGGGAGCATTGAGACGGAGTCTGTTGCTACCAGACTCTTCTAATCTACTTTAGATGAGTTACTTAGGTACTTGTTTATGACCTTAACCTAACCTATTTTTTGTTATATTCTGCCATCCGATATTAGCATCAAAAATTTTATCAGTGGTGTTCCGGATTCTCTTGAACTAATGTTTTACCCCCTTACTAACAAACGTATTATATCAGATGAATAGTTACACACCGATTTCTCTCTTTCAGTTGTCAGTAATTTGACTTACGAAAGAAGAAGACAAAGCGTTGTGTAACTATACAGACGCTATACAACGTTTATTAGTAAGGGGGTTAATCTATAAGTACTAATGATGAAGATGAAGAGTTTTTTTTGTTTGTTTGTTTCAACGGAAGTACCAGTCGGATTTGAAAAATTAATTTTGCACTTGATAGCCCAATTATTAAGGAAGGCTATTTAACATCCCGCTAGGACACTTAGGAGCCGACCAAAAAAAAAAAAAAAATCAGATACTTATAACCCTAAGCGAAAACGTAGTTAAAGCAGGCGATGCGATACGACAAGGATGGGTCGGGAAAAACTAAATTTAATGAGGATGAAGTCGCGGGCAGAATCAAGTTAGTTATGTAATACAAAATGTTTATTTCTGTACCAACTAGTTTACATTAGTTTATGATTTGAATTGAGAAGACACTGTTAAATTGTTAGAAGAGAGAATTGTTTGTCGAATTATATTATGTATAAATTATTATTATTATTATTGAAGAGAATTCCACAATTATATAGAAGGACAGGGTATTATATTGATCACTATGCTTGCTTAGGCTTGCTAATCCATTGCTTCGTATATTCGAAAAATTTGTCTGCTCAACAACGTAGATAACGCAATGTATGTTGCTGAACTGTCAAAATGAAAGCCATTGCTTCTGTTAGTGTGTTACGCAATTACTGCGCAGTTCTGGGTTCCCCACGATGGTTTTCCTTATCATAAGTTCCAATTCCTTGGTGTCCAAAAGTTAGTTTTCAAGAGAAGTAAGTACGGTCTACATGAAGAAAAACATCGTGAGGAAATCGGCATGTCCTACAACAAAAAATTCGAAAACATGACATCTACCAAACCGCACTGGGCTCGCTTGGTGGATAACGGGCCACTCCCTCTCGAAAGGAGGCCTGTATCCCAGTCAATGGAACATTATACACTGATTATGCAACAGTTTACATATAAATATTAGTACCTACGTACTAAATAGGTTTGATCCGCATTTTCACACGTGGCACAACTAACTATCCAGAAAGACATCATTTAATGGCCCTTCAGGAAGCTAAATACACCACTGTTCCTTAAAAGAGGCTTACGCATACCCTTAACAATAGCGGTACAGCAAGACAAACTCTATTGTTTTGTCCGTTTTTTGGCACCAAAAAACTTTTCCGTTCGGTTCTAGACCCGAATCGAGATCATTACTTTATTAAAATTCTAATGACCTGCGTTTTATTTCTTATTTCTTTCGCCTAAGCTGTGTCTAGACTAACACCAGGAACATAGATTCTTTTCTCAATTTTTTCTTGTTTCTTTAAAGACCGATAATTTTAGAGCGTAACACGCTATCAATCTGAATCAGAATCATTTTGAAGGATATTGCTAATCCATTGCTTCTTATGTTCGAAAAATGTGTCTGCGCAACAACGTAAATAACGCAATGAATGATGTTGAACTGTCAAAAAGAGTTTTTTTTTAACAGTGGCCGTAGTTTGTTACTCAATTACCACGCTGTTAATGTTCCCATGCACTGCTGGGACACAGGCCTCCTCTCTTCGAAAAGGAAGTGTCCTGTAAGTGGTGATCTACCACGCGGGCCCAGTTCAGGGTGGTAGATGTCACATGGAGATGCTGGTTTCGTCGCGATGGTTACCTTCACCGTTTCGAAAGCAGTTATGTCCTTTATAATAAAGGATATAAAATGTAATCCTTTACTTTCTATTTATACAAGAACGATAAATAAACTTTTCTTCGAGAACTTTCTTTGGTGTTCAGGATTGTTCGCTTGGCAGTGTATTTAAAAACATTTCCCTACTTTTGGGGTTCGATACAGTCGGCTAAAAGCCGGAGAGCAACCAAACTCTTCTCTCCGTTTAAACTACTTATATATTTTTTTTAATTTATTTTTTTATTGCTGAATGGGCCCGCTCTTGACCTTGATCACGCCTGATGGAAAGCGATGGATGTGGTCTATGATGGAACGAGGGACCCCAGAAGAAAGGCACTGGAACTCCCACGCATCGACGAAACTCAGCAGGCTGCTTGAAGCCGGACTCCGTTGGGAGGGTGGTCGCAAACCAGGCGGGCGTTAGCCCTACTACCACAAGGGATGAATTGGCTAGTCAAATGAGGTGTTGGGTGTGATTGTCCAGGATGCTCTGCGCTCGGTTCAGTTGAGTAACTGGCGGAACAAACTGCGCTACACGAGGAGGCTTCTTCATGTATCCCCAATATATTAAAGCTGGATCCAGAAAATTCTAGCTCTCTCATTCATGCTCGCGTTTTTTGTTTCTCTGGTGTCTCTTTTTGCCCTTCTGGTGTAAACGCACCTTTATATTAAACCAATAATCGAATACCGCTTTTTAAATATTGATTAGAACGACTCAAAAATAAACAAAACAACGTCGGGGCCGTCGCGCGTCGGGTCTGTATTTGTAACTTTTGTAAGTGTAATTAAGTTTGTTTAATTCCTTGCCCAATCTAGGGGAGCAACAAAATGTAAAGTAATTACAGTCACGTGCATAAATAACGTGCATAAAAAACTTCCACTTACGCACAATTCCAAAAGCTATTTCCTTGTGAAATATCTATTTCATAATAGCATGGTTCTGAAACTATGATCATACATAATCATTTATTTATCAGAATATGGTTCATTATAATTATGGTCTTAATATTTTAGTCACATTCTGCCAAATGTGGCGTGCAAAGTACATACATTTATTAGATTATCATTATTGATTATTATTTTTACGTTTCTTGACATTTCTCGGGACCCTGGGGTTCCGAACTTTTGGAAAGCGTACGACGGGCGCAAGCCAACTCGCAAAGTCTGAGACCCGTTAGGCATTTTTATTGAAATGCGGCACCAATCGACGACTATCCCTTTTCGCACTATGCAAGTGCACCCAAGGACAACCCCCGGTTGGTGTAGGACTAATTAAAATTACAATTTGGGGTATGTCTGTTCAAAATAATATCATAAACACACAATTTATTTAGGATGTCAAAGTATAAAATATTATAATTAGGATGTCAAAATATCATTTAAATAGTGTTGTGTACGTTCATAACACCAGATTTTCATTACTTCAGGAGGAAATCGCGTTTGAATCCAGCTTAAACGTAAAGTATTTACTCGTATGCTCGTGACTTTAAAATGATTAGTTATCTTTAGAAAAGTTAAAAAGAATTTTGATAATCGGTCCACAATTGGCGGAGTATTCGCGTAAGAAACACACAAAAAAAAAAAAAACATACCGTCGAATTGAGAACCTCCTCCTTTTTTGAAGTCGGTTAAAAATAAAAGAAGGAGGAAGGCTTACACGAGGTTCCTACATTTGTAACGGGTTTCTTAGTCTGTGCCAAAGTACTGGCCATTATAGCAACTGTGCTTAGGATTCCGTTGGAATGTTTGAGTTTGATAGTTATGTCATCATCATCACAGAAAAAACTGACTGCAGGTACTTACTTACCGAATATTGAAGATAAACTTAAATTATCTAACAAAACTAAACTACCAGGAGTGCATGACCCAATAAAAGCAGTACTTTAGTACTCTGCTATAGTCATGTATTTTTCTCTATTAAATGTTTTGTTTGTAAATAAATAAATATACTTATACCTAATATCATATTTTTTTTTGTTTTATCGTGTTTAGATGTGATGGTATATCACATCCGCGGAGTTTTGCTTGGTAATTTTAATGCAGGTACACATCTGGCTGTTACATAATGGTAGAAAAATCATATGCAATACATCCAAAGAACAAGCATTGACGTAGGAAATTATTAATTAACGATGTCCATTATGAGGAAGGAAGTTCTTTACCGAGAACTATGCACCACATGCGTTAGTAACATTATCTAAATTATATCATTAATTGTCTCCGATTGACGTTCATTTTGATGAGAGCCATTGTAATAGTGCTGTATGATAAAATAATGGAAAACGGCATAACCAATACAAACTTCTGTCATTTTAATTTGATAGAGGTATGAGGAACAGGGTGTAAAGTTCACTCATCCTCCATAGAAAAGGGAGGATCTTCCGACCAAACAGCCGTGTCTAGTAGGCAACTGCCCATCGATTGACGTCGGGAATTTAGGATGTTGTATACATATATGCCAGTTGCGCGGTAAACTTTGCTTGCGCGATGCAGGATTTTGCGTGACGCCAGTGTGATGCGTTGTTCGCATGTGGCGTTAGAGATGCTGCCACATGCTATATAAAAGTATGGAACTCAAGTAGAGTTAAACTGGTCACCTGGCAAGGCAGTGTTTACAGGAGGAGTAAGGCTGTGACCGAGTGGCGTTCAAGGACTGGAAAATGAGGCGTAGGTCGTCTGACATTGTTGCCATCGCGGGCAAAACCGTGATAAGGCTGGCACAGGAACGTGAGGTTTGGGCTTGGCACAAGAAAAGAGAAACCTATGCCCAGCAGTGGGCGAAATTAGGCAGTGGATGATGATACAAAAGTAATCCTTTGTTTAAATAATAAGGAATTGCTTTGTAATCCTATTACTTTTAAGGTACAGCCTCAAAAAACTATCTTCGTTGGATTTAAAAGCAACTATGTAGGTATATCTTTTCGAGTGAGTGAAATTCCTGGATCTGTTTCGTTGTTTCACGTTTTCTGCTCTATACTGGTTTAATTGAGCTTCGGCCGTTGAATATGTTAGCTTTTGTATGCTGAATACATTCCAAAACGGAGGTTTGAAGTGCATAAAAGTCTGTATCTGTTAAGCCTTTATTCATTTAATTCAAATTAAGCTTTTTAGGGTTATACACAAACTTAAAACCTACTTAGATACTTTTAAGTTTTTTCATGACTTTGTAAGATTTAATGTTATTTTTTATTGTTAGTATTTCCTGTGCGTATCCCAAATAAAATTCTTTCTTTTTTTTCTTTAAATTAAAATTTTAGAAAGAAATTGAACATGGAAGCAAAATTCGCTGATAACAAATAAGGTTGTTGCAAGAAAACCTACAGTTAAAAAAATACACTCGATAGAAACTATCACTACCAAAAGAGATAGGTATACAGAATATTACCAATCGACACGTATATACATGCATTAGCAAAAATCCGCCATTTTGTTTTTAGCAAAAACATAAGTGACAGATGGTCTAAGTTGACCCGCTCCGTGCAGTGTTGTGTCGGTTCGTGCGTGAAAGTGGAGTTCCGTAACAAAGTGGCACAATCAAATATATGACTACACATTATTTATAATACTTTTATACTATCTACTTCTAAACGTAATTGGTTATAGTGGCGGAACTACCTATAGTGCCATATTAAACTTTTTGTATGTCGTGGATTGGATGTTTGCAGTCTTTTTTTTTAAATTTGTAAGTAACAAAACAAAGCTTATACAGGCTGGCAGGGACATCGACGCGTTACCATAGACTCAGTTGATTCTGAACTTTTTCGTAGGTTATTAAAAAAAAATACTGTTCCATAAATTTTTACCGCTTAGGTGAATACTTAATAATAATAAGTTTATTTATCAAAAAGTAAAATACAATGTGACGGATTCGGTGAGCCACAAACTAAGCATCGCTTGTATCTTGTGGCTCTGGAGTGCAATTATTGCACTTTTCTATGAAACAGCAGATTTTTTTTGATAACACCAAAATTTTATGACTGACGAAACATTTCAACGCAGGGGTGTTCAGGATTCCATAAAAAAAAGGTGTGTTCAGGATGATGTTCTGAACCCTTAAACTGGTTTCGCGTTGATGTCCCTGCCACATTGTATATTTAAAAAGTAATTCAACGAGGTATTGGAACGAGTCTGATGCCAAAAGTATAGTTTTTAGAATTTTTGCCCGTTTGTCTCTTTGTCTAAATGTGTGTTCCGGATTGACGCCAAAACGGCTGAACGAATTTGGATGAAATTTGGCACACAGATAGTTTATAACCTCGATTAACACTTAGGAGGATACTGTTTATCCCGGTAGTACGTTCCTATGGTATAATTTCCGACCTCAACGCGGGCGAAGCCGCGAGCAAAATCTAGGTATTAAATATAAACTGTTTTAGTTAGCTTTAATCTAGGTTCTACTTTAAACATGACGTAGATAGCGAAACGTGAAACTTGATGGAAATAATTCGGCGGTGACGTATACATTACATAATAGACAGTTACAAAATATATTATTTGGCCACTGCATGCAAGCTACCATTTATGACAGAGGGCGTAAATCGATCCTACGAGTTGGACATACTTATTCTGTGAAATAAACCACTCGTTACCCGTGTTTACGGTGGGTCGACCCATATGGGTTGGTAATGAGATTTTAAGGCATTCGTAGGTAGATTATGAGCCCTGGGTGATAAGAAGACTCATCATCATACCGTAGGAGTCTAGGAGAGCTTTACAAGCTCTCAGGGTACCGGGAGTAATCAATTAAACAACGGCTTATCGCATAATATTCAATAACACTATTCCAAGAAATCGTTCTACGTGCTTTACATCTTTTTCCTTGTTTTGTCAGCCCAATCTGACGCCTACTGTTTTTCGCCTTCTTAATTGGTATTGGCGTTTATATTATGCCATCCATACTTAATATTATAAATGCGAAAGTGTGTCTGTATGTCTATTTGTCTGTATGTTACCTCTTCACGCTTAAACCGCTGAGCCGATTTTAATGAAATTTGGTATAGAGATAGTTTGAGTCCCGGGAAAGGATATAGGATACTTTTTATCCCAATATTCCCACGGGTTCGAAACTTACGCGGGTAAAACCGTGGGGCAGCTAGTTATTATCTTATAATTACCAAAAAGGTTGCATGCCACAAGCCATGCAGATGATAATCTTTACGATACACAGCCCGCTCTCACCCACAGCTGGGCACAGGTAGCTTTTCTTTTGTGCCAATCCCCACTCCTTGCTAGCCTCATCCATGCAGGTTTCGCCCGCGATGGCAACTCTTCCATTTTTTCTTTTTCTGTTTTTTTGTTACGTAACAACAACAACAACCATGCATTACTTTGTATCCTACAAGAAAGTTCTACACCTTCCTAATGTATACCAATAGAATGATAAATATTGATAATTGTAATCGACATAATATTTTGAAGTAAGTAATCATTTAGATAGAATGTCCAAATTGTCCAATCATTCTCCATCATGCGTTGTATCAGTGAAAACAGTACCTACCTACCTACCTATTTTCCGAGATTAATCGAGTTGAAGATAATCGAGTGATCGAGGACTTTTTAAACAGGCTGTGGAGAAGGGTAATGCATGTAGAATCAAAACAAAAGTCATTTATCCAAATTAGACTGAGAATCAACGCTTTTCGAACGTTAAAATTACATAAGAGAGTTCCCCAAAACGCCCGCCCTACACCGCTTCCTAGTGCTTTAGCTGGGAAGAAGAAGTAGCGCAACAAACTCCCCAGCAGCATAGCTGTCTGTTCAGTTAGGTAAAAAAACAACTATGTTGAACAACTATGATATCACTTGAAGGTCCGTAAAGGTAAGTATGTTTATTTCGAAGCCTGCCGGGGGTGCGGGATTGTCCGAAAGGGTTACCGCTACCCCGGAACATAAAGGGCTAAGAAAGGAACACGGGTGGGTTTTAGTCAGTAAGAGTCTGTCACTCCCTTCCGCTCCACCCAGGGCGGGAGGGGTCATTTGATGATTTCCCATCCACAAAAAAAAAAGGTAAGTGTATATATTTCCCCATCATTCATTTCTTGGCAGACTTGTTCCACTCATTGTTGAGTACTGGCCTCATCCATTTGTGCCATGCTACCCTGGTCTGTGTCTCACCTAGGTCTTCCTCGCGATCTTCAGTAGGTAGTCCACCTGCCTGGCTGTCGGTTTGCCAAGACTTATGTTAATCTAAATCACTGCACCTCTGAAGGAGGTTGTGACTTCAAAGAAAGCATATGGACGTTTACTGCTGGCTATAAACATCTTCCTAAAAGAACATGAATGGAAACATGATGCATAGCCAACACAACTTCCATCTCCGCAACTCCTTTATTTACAAAAAAAATCTTAAGCAAAATATCTAGGCAACGAGGTCACAAGGTACACTCGAGAAAAGTATCGTCTGGTCAAAACATTCGATACACAACTAAACAAGTTACGACCCAATAACAACTAGGTACATATGGCTCATGTTTTGATCTGATGTTTTTTGTAACTGTACATTTTCGATAGGAATAATTGGACAGCAGTTCCAAGCTCAGTAACAAAATCATACAGTTGAACTTGTTGAACTGGCATCCAGGGTTGGTAAAAACTAAATATTTTTTCAGTTACCGATCGCGATCGTTGGTTTTAAAATAAATCTGCAACCGATTTTGTATAAAAATGTGCTTGAATTGATAATGCCTGTCAGAAACATGCGACAACAGGCCGGAATGCTCCAGTTTTTTTTTTTTGTAAGCCATATTTTTTGTGGACGATTGCACCATAGGAAAATAATAGACAATAAAGCAACAAATTCCGTCTGCATCCAACCGCATCCTTTTAAATTGCGACATGAAATCCCAAAATTATCCCACAAAATTCAACCCTATTTTTTCTAAGGGGTTAATCGAGCCGCTCTGCGTGAAACCAACAGTCGTTCACTAATTAGCGCATGACGAGTCCCCTTTAGCGGTGACAACCCTAGCGATAGGGCGGGGAACGATCAGGCATAGGCGCAGCTTGACCCTTGATAGGATAAAAAGTCATCATAGCAGCCCGTAATTGTTTTATATGGTGAATGTGGGTCACCTCGACACCTATTTGTAATGTTTAATGTACTTAATTATCTAGTGAAAATAAAAACATTGGAACATTCTAGGTCTACCTATCTATAGTCTTCACAATAAGATTATCTAATTAAAGTAAACAGAATATTATGAATTCATTTTCTTCTTCTTCATACGAAACATTTCGGAAGGCAACCAGAATCAATGCTTCTTTTTCTTTCTTTTAATTTTTGACGTTTAAAAATGTCCTTAAAGGTCCATTTGAAATATACTGGGTAATACGATAACCCCTTGGTAAGACTGGAAATCAATATAATTATTACTGTTCAATAATATTTTCAGGAGCGCAAAATGGGAATTATTAGAGGTTCGATTAACACTTTGACAGCCAAGCATTTTATTTAAGTATTTAGTAGTGTAGTGTGTCACGTAGTACGTGATCCGCTGCCAAAGTGTTAAATACAAATGCGCTTATGTAAAATATTCATCAGAATCGCTCTAAACAGGGAACTTGCCCAAAAGAGGCATGATGCAAAGGAAATCGTTTCCCTACACCCAAGGTAAAAGACAGGTTATTCTAGTCTTCACACCCCTTACCAAAAACTACGCATCAGACAAAACAGTACACAAATACTAGTTGAATTTGATTAACCTAATACAGATCGAGGTTACCCAATGGGTCAAGGCTAGTTTTCCATAGCCTTACGTTTATTGAAACATTATTCCTTACTACAAGTTCGCGTAGTTTTATTAAGAGACCTTTGCTATGGTACAGTCAGCATCAAAAGTCGATTAACACTATCATTTTTTTACATGTTATTAAATTGACAACAACTTTTTTTAATAAACTGATTTTTATCTTTTCACATAATAGATAAGAGTATATAAGTATTCTAAAAAAAATTCTTCTGCTGCAATTTAGAACAAATATTTTGCTCAATAACTAAGATTAAAAAAACTGAAGTGTTAATCAACTTTTGATGCTGACCGTACAAAGAAAGTGTGGTACAAATAACCCTGTCCCTGTGGAGTCGTGTGCGGCAACTAAGGGGTTACCTGGATTTATATGGTGAATGAGATCCGCCGAAATATGGTGTTCCTAAGGGTTGGGGAGGCAATATGGCGGTTGTAGTTGTCCTGCGTAAAACCGAAGGCTTGCTACGTATAAAGGAACTGATTCGAAATGAAACAGGGTCATTTACATGTAGTTCGGGAAAATAATTGTTAAGTAAATTGAAACTCTACGTCAATTTGTCGTGTTATAGGCATTTCATACGACTGTCAAGGAATGACAGTTGTGATTGGACAATTTAGGTTGGTAGTCAATTTGCTTAACAATTAATTTCCCTGACTTTACCTAATCCAGTTTGGGACTCATAAGTAATAAAGGGCGTGGATACGCCCCGATAAAATGTAGTGCATCAGACTTTATTAACAACCAGTTTGTAACTTACCTAAAATATAATTATTAGAGATGACATAATACTGGGTTGGCCCCTGAATTTCAGTAGGTAAATCAGGATATAGTACTACCGATACTTATAGTTATAGATTACAGAAAACCCTATAAGAAGTCTATCTTCCGTCTACCTAGGTCTTAAAATAACATGCTAAATCTCTCAATATTTTACGTAAAAACTTGCATTTGCAGTTGGAATGTGGGAGAACATGTTGACCATCATCATTCATTCATCCCAACTACGGACCCCTTCATTGCGCCTAGTTTGACACGCACTTGGCTGGTTTTTATTCTGTAGTACATACTAATTCCATAGTCAACCCAAATATAAATAAGAAACGAACGAATACAGATTGCAGTTTTTTTATTTTTCTAATTCTCTTTTCAAACGAAAATAATGTCAAAGTGGCCTAAATAACGAAGAAAGTAACTTACACGTGGGTGTTAGGAAACTATAATTATGGACATTTTACTTGAACTTTATAGCCAAGTATAATTTAAATGTGTCTTAGGTCTAAATGCTAGCATTGATTTATGGGACTTAAAGGTTGATAATATTTTTATAGTAATTATACCATTAATTATGTTTCTATGAAATATTGCTACGCCATCGCCATTTTTTAGAGATAAATGTCGTAGCCATAAATTTCAAAATATACCTATAACCACACTTCACTTCTGTAATTCCTTTAAAACAGAAAGATAATCAAGCCTGTTAGGTTATTTCCTTCCTCCGAGCGTAATGTTGATTATATTTCAGAAACAAAGCCGAAGTTGTTTTCTTGCAGTTTCTGCACCCATACCTACCAAACTATTCTTCAAACTAAAATATGATAGACGCATGCCTAATGCGTATACATGGATCTCTACTACACAATAATAAATATGAGTGTTAGCTATTAATATAAATCTTTAGGTATTTTTATGATGTTTACAGTATTTTTTTTAAATAAAACAATGTTGTATTTGATCATAATTTGTCAGTTATTTGATTTGTTCAAAATGCTAAAATGGCGCCAACGGATACTGACTGTCAACTGACTATTTCAGTCTGATAAAGTGGAGGGATTTAAAAACTTACGTGGTAGCGCCATTTTAGCAAGTCAGTAGTGGTTGAACTGTGAAAGTGTAAGGATCTTGTAATACCCATGTAAGTACTGAGAATTGTAATAACATAATTATAAATGTATTGCCGTAATATTTGTGCTTTATTTTTACCCAGTGTTTGAACCCAGTAAATAAATCATGCTTATTTGTTCAAGTCAATACTTTTACTTCCCTTTTGCTCTGGCTAGTCCGACATTTCAGAAGTGGGATAGTTTGTACCTAACTTCTATTACTGTTATTTGTGTTCTAAAAAGTTTTTTTTTTCTCTTGTTTCTTTCTATTTTTTTTTTCTCTCTATTGTTCGATATATTTAAATACCCTACAAAATAGTTTGAAGTTATCCAAGTCCATGGACATTATTTAATCCAGTTTTTGTTTTAAATTGTTGGTAGTCCGCTTCTAAGCCATGCGTAGCGTTTAATTTACTTTAAATGCAACTTTTTGTCCGTTGATACCTTGTTTCAGTTTAATAATGGAAAACATACACCAGTTGTCGCCTCGTGAGGAATCTCACGCCGTAGAACGTGACAAGAGTGCGCGAAGATCGCGGAGCCGGGTGTTACCTTCGGGTAGCCGTGCTGTAAGGACACCTCAACGAAGATCAGAGAGGCGCTCATGCAGTCGGGAAAGGGGTCATGGCTTCAGCCATTCGCCCCGCTCCCGGAGTCGTGCAGATGCCAGAAAAGTTCACCGAAGACAGCGGTGCAGAAGTCGGAGCTGTCGCCGCTCACATCGGCGCACCAGCCGGTCGCTGTCACCGGTGAGCGAGTGCAGCCAACGTTCCGTGGTGCTGGGGAGGCGCGACTCGCGATGCTGCGATAGGCGCCGCGGTGCTTGCCGCCGGCCCAGGAGCCGATCCTGCAGCCGGCCCAGGTATGGAACACGCAGCTCAAGACCGAATGCAGCCACGCACCGGGTTGAAAACGATAATCAGCAACCAAATGATGTCGGTGAGTGTGTTACTAACAATGTCAGCATGTCGCAACTTCTACAAGTTTTGACGTCTTTGAAAGGAGAAGATCCTATGCATAAACTCGGGAATCTCAATAATGCTGTGCCAGAATTTGACCCGGCAAAGAAAGAACAAACTATGTCGATGTGGCTACATAAAGTAAATGAGTGCGCTTCTATTTATGGGTGGTCCGGAAAGCAAACCGTTCATTTTGCTCTTCCGAAATTGCGTGGGGTAGCTCAGCGTTGGTACGAGGGTTTACCATCCGTACTTTTTACATGGGGAGAGTGGCAGGATAAACTACGGTCAGCTTTCCCTTCCGATGAAAATTACGGACAGATGCTTAGCGATATGCTTTTCAAACGAGCTCGTTTCGGAGACTCTTTAGAAAATTATTACTATGATAAAATAGCGTTGATCAATAGGTGCGGTATAGTAGGTAGAAGAGCAGTAGACTGTATCTTGCATGGGATTGACGACCGTTCGGTACGATTAGGGGCAGAAGCAGTACAATTCGATGATCCCGATAAACTACTTACATATTTACGAAATTCTAAAAACGTAAAACCTGGTGACCGTAAAACTATTGCTGCCACCAGTAAAAATGTCGGTAAACAAGACCTTCAACCGCGTGTCCCAAATAAGCCTCAACGCTGTTTCAACTGTAAGCAAGAGGGCCATCATATTCAACAATGCCCACAACCTGTCAAAAAATGTACAAGATGCAACAGATTTGGGCATGAAACAAATAATTGTTTTACTAAACTTCCAGTGGCTGAAAAGAATGTCATGCGTGTCTCTAGTTTAAGGAAAACCAATGAAAAATATTTTAAGGTCGCATTAATTAATAATGTTCCATTTGAATCATATGTAGATCTAGGTAGTGAGTGTTCTATGATAAAGTTAACTGAATTTAAAAAGCTAGGTGTAGGTTATGAAGTAGACAATTCAGTGCTAGTAGGATTTGGAAATTCAACTGTTCTCTCTTTGGGCAAACAATCTGTTTGTATTTCTATTGACGATGTAGTCGCCAACGTAGAGTTGGTGATAGTACCAGATAGTGTCATGCAAGTACCAGTGATGATTGGTCACACTTTTACAGAGCAGCCACACATTGAGATTCATAAGATTAAAGATCATTTAGAAATTAAGGAGTTAAGTCATACAATTACTGAAAATAACAAGATTGATTTGTACTGTAAAAGTGACACCACCGTTTCTGGAATAACAACAGTTGACGTTTACACAGAGCCTAGTTATGATGGAGCAATATTTATTGATGGAGGTTTTAGGATTGAAACTGATTCTATATTCTCAGTTTTAACAGGGTTATTTCGTATTCAAGACGGAACAGGCGAAATAGTGCTAAATTCATGGGGTGTTGTTCCTATTACGTTACAGAAGAACAAGCTTATTGCTAGAGGCAGGGTCGCACGGGAAGAAAGTCACTTTAAAGTTCATTCAGTTTCGTGCTTAGATCCTATTAGTAATTTAAATGTTAATACTGGTTCAAATTTATCTACTGCTGAACGGGAACAGTTACTAACTTTATTAAACCGGTTTAGAGGTTGTTTTGCATTCAATTTAAATGAGTTAGGCTGTACCTCAGTAGGAGAAATGGCAATAAATCTTGATGACAATGAACCTGTAGTTTACCGACCATATAGGTTAGCTATTAAAGAAAAAGAGGAGGTTAGAAATATGATTTCAGAACTATTGGACAATGGTATAGTCCGTCCATCAACATCGGCATATGCTAGTCCAATCGTGCTTGTCAGAAAGAAAAGCGGCGAGGTTAGACTTTGCATAGATTATAGGGCGTTAAATAAGAAGACTATTAAAGAAAAATATCCTATGCCGTTGATCGATGATCAGTTAGATGTACTTGCAGGCCATAAGCTTTATACTACACTCGATTTAAAATCAGGCTATTATCAAATACAGATTAGAGAAGAGGATAAACATAAAACTGCGTTTGTAACACCAGACGGCCATTTTGAATTCAACAGAATGCCGTTTGGTCTTGCAAATGCTCCAGCAACCTTTCAACGTCTTATGAACCAAATATTAGGTAAAGCGCGTCATAGGGAGGCGTTGGCGTATTTAGATGACGTCATTATACCATCTAAAACATTTAATGAGGGCATTTTACGGTTAGAATCGATATTACAGTTATTTACTCAGGCTGGTCTTACATTGAATTTATCCAAATGTACGTTCTTTAGTCCTAAAGTAAACTACTTGGGGTTTGAGATATCTGCTGATGGTATTCGACCTGGATCAAAGAAGGTAGAAGCAATAGAAAAGTTTCCAACTCCTATTAGTCAACATAACGTTCGACAGTTCCTTGGCTTAGCCAGTTTCTTTAGAAGATTTGTGCCAAATTTCTCAGTTATAGCAAAACCACTGACATATTTGTTGAGGAAGGATATTAAATGGGCTTGGGGCCCAGATCAAGAAAATTCATTTAGAAAGTTGCAGGCTGAACTAATGCGTAAGCCTACATTAGCTTTATACGATCCAAATTTAGCCACAGAACTGCATACTGACGCTTGTAAATTAGGCGTTGCTGGTATCCTCCTTCAAAAATATGATAGTGTTCTTAGACCTGTTGCATATTTTAGTCGACAGACGACTCCAGAGGAGCAGAATTATTCATCTTATGATCTTGAAACCTTGGCAGTTGTATCATCTCTACATAAATTTAGAGTTTATTTAATTGGGATTCCATTTAAGATCGTATCTGATTGCAATTCTTTAAGAGCCACTTTCCAGAAAAGGGACATGATTCCTCGGGTAGCTCGATGGTGGGAGCAAATGCAGGAGTTTAACTTTAGTATTGAATACCGACCAGGAAAATCAATGTCTCATGTGGACGCCCTAAGCCGTAATCCTATAAACGACGTACAGATAAAATTCAATGTAATGATCGTAAATGATGATAATTGGTTAGCCACAGTACAACGTTCGGATGGCGAGATCCAAAGAATTGTAGGAATATTAAAAGACCCTAATTTAGATAATGTTATAGACATTAAAACCAATTACAAATTGAAAAATGATAAGTTGTTTAGAATAACGGCATCTGGGGATAAATGGGTTGTACCAAAAGGAGTTCGCTGGCAAATAGTTAAGCAGAACCACGATGACATTGGCCATTTTGCTATTGACAAGACATTAGATAAAATTAAGTCCCATTATTGGTTCAAAAAAATGCGAAGTTTTGTAAAAAAGTACGTTAATTCATGTTTAGAATGTAGTTACTCTAAATCTATGGGTGGAAAAAAACCTGGGTATTTGCATCCGATTGATAAAGTCACTACTCCTTTTGATACAATTCACGTAGACCATGTAGGACCGTTTATACGGAGTAGTAAAGGAAACATGTACATACTTGTAATTGTTGATGCTTACAGTCGATATATCTATTTAAAACCCGTTAGGAATACAAAGTCTTCTACCTCAATAAAAGTATTCCGCGAGTACTTTGGTATTTTTGGAGTACCAAGGCGGCTTATATCTGACCGCGGTACTTCATTTACCAGTGATATTTTTAGAAAATCTATGACCGATAAGGGTGTGAAACATATATTGAATGCTGTAGCCACTCCTAGAGCTAACGGGCAGGTAGAGCGCTACAACAAAACAATAATTGACGCTCTCACTGCAAAGTGTGTAGGCACGGCTGACAATAAATGGGACGACCACTTGTTAGATGTGCAATGGGGTGTGAACAATACTTTAAATAAAGGCATTAATCGCACTCCTTCTGAGGCTCTCTTCGGAACAAGGCTGTCAGGACCAAGTGACAATAAAATAGTCTCGGAATTAGGCGACGATGTAACCGATATTACTGACGAACAGAATATTACTGACATTAGGGAAAATATTAATTCTCATGTAAGATTGTCTCAACAAAAGGCCAAAGAACTATATGATAAGAAACGTTGTAAGCCTCATGAGTATTCCATAGGTGACTTAGTTAGTGTAGAAAGGCAAGTACCTGCTACAGGACAGAGTAAAAAACTTGTACCTAAATATCAGGGTCCCTACAGGATAACAAAGGTCTACGATTGTGATAGGTTCCAAATAGAAGACACTCCTTTGACCAGAAAGGGCAATAAATTATACTCCGCTGTAGTGGCGGTGGACAAAATAAAACCCTGGTTGAATTTTAGTAGACCCCACGATGAGTCTCTAAGTGAGGAAAGTGATGGTACTGACCCAGAATAATTTATGTATGTTTATGTAGTAAATGTGCGGCTATGTGGTGGTGACCGATCTTTGCTTAATCAATGATAATTGATAATATTTGTTACAATATTAATGACGTAAATACGATGATACTGTTGGTAAATGAAACTAAGAATTGATAATATTTGTTTTATTAACTTGTATCGATTTTACAGGTCATTTTCATTTTGTTGATGTGGATAATATCGACATCAAATGTAAGAATAAGTTTGTGGGGCCTGTTACCACTGGTATTCAGGACATAATGGGGCCTGTTGCCAGGGGTATTCAGGACATAATGGGGCCTGTTGCCACTGGTATTTAGGACATAATGGGGCCTGTTGCCAATGGTATTCAGGACATAATGAGGCCTGTTGCCAGGGGTATTCAGGACATAATGGGGCCTGTTGCCACTGGTATTCAGGACATAATGGGGCCTGTTGCCACTGGTATTCAGGACATAATGGGGCCTGTTGCCAGGGGTATTCAGGACATAATGGGGCCTGTTGCCACTGGTATTCAGGACATAATGGGGCCTGTTGCCAGGGGTATTCAGGACATAATGGGGCCTGTTGCCACTGGTATTCAGGACATAATGGGGCCTGTTGCCTATAGTATTCAGGACATTGATTTGATAAACATACATTATAAAATAATAAGAACATAATGTACGATTTAGGATTAAAACAAAGAGAATTACTTCTAATTTCCAATAATTATTGTAAAGTATGTATCTAGTATGTAAGAGAAGAATACTAAATAATTATGTAATGTTTAAGTAAATGTGAATGTTTGAGTTGTCATAGGTTCTTTTGTAGGTACAAGGGAACTTGTGATAGCTTAAATATTCAAAGCTAAAGTAAAGATGAAAACCTTTAATTTTATTGTTAAATTAGTACCTAATTCATTATAATAATGTTAACAGGTTGATATTATTATTTTTATAGAAGATAAAACTATTGAGTAAATACGAAAGCATTGTATAGTGTGTACAAGAAATAATTCATTATTAACCTACTGTCACTTTTAATAGTATTTTTTTTTTACCGTACGAGGACGTACGAGATTTTGGATGGCCGAATGTTAGCTATTAATATAAATCTTTAGGTATTTTTATGATGTTTACAGTATTTTTTTTAAATAAAACAATGTTGTATTTGATCATAATTTGTCAGTTATTTGATTTGTTCAAAATGCTAAAATGGCGCCAACGGATACTGACTGTCAACTGACTATTTCAGTCTGATAAAGTGGAGGGATTTAAAAACTTACGTGGTAGCGCCATTTTAGCAAGTCAGTAGTGGTTGAACTGTGAAAGTGTAAGGATCTTGTAATACCCATGTAAGTACTGAGAATTGTAATAACATAATTATAAATGTATTGCCGTAATATTTGTGCTTTATTTTTACCCAGTGTTTGAACCCAGTAAATAAATCATGCTTATTTGTTCAAGTCAATACTTTTACTTCCCTTTTGCTCTGGCTAGTCCGACATGAGCTACTACTAAAATGCATTACGAGTAACTACAACATCTTTTATAACTTGAAACTATCCGCGGCGATCCTCACGCCATCTATTGGGCACTAGTGGAAAGTACCGCTGAGAACAAGCAAAATATAACGAAGTAGCTAACCCTCACGATAAGGTTGGCGATTACGAGGAATATCTCTCTAATATTATTAACGGAGGTCATTTAGGGCTATACAAAATGTGTATTGGATATTACAATACCTACATTAATAATATAAATTGTTATAATTATTTTGTTCAATATTGATTCTAAGTAGGTACCTACTGGACTCGGGCAAAAAGGCCGAGGATAAATCTCCATGGCATGCAATGAGAAAGGCCTATGTTCAGAAGTGGACTGATAAGCTGACACTGACATATTGATGACGAGACTGAACGAACTTTCAGCCCTTTCTGTTTAGCCGTAGCCCGTAGCCAACTGAAAATAATCCGAGTGAAAACAGCGTAAAGCCATAATACACACAGGAATTAAGATCCCAATGAAAGGTACGCCAATAATGTGAGTGTAATGTTGTACATTGTTCAACAAATGATGATAAATAAACACACAGTTCGTAGTGCATATTTGCATTTGATTATTTGCTTTAGCCACATTAAATTTCATGGTGTTTCATATTATTTGAGCAGTTAATTAAGTAGTTGAAACAATGCATTGATATAATTAGATACTTATTGTTTTGTTTTAGATAATACGAAAATGTTGTTTGTTTCTGTCGTTAAAACTTTTAAGTAAGTATGAGATTTACAAGCCGAATTTTCTATCAATAAAAATTACGAATTTCTATTAAACTTCTATCCTCTATTAGTTAACCCCTTTAGTTTAGTGGATGCTCATTTTCGTTGCATAAGAAACTCTATACTCCATAGGCTTAGGTAGTTAAATAAAGGTAAACAAAAACACCACGTGACCACCACGTTAACCGACTAAACGTAATACCAGTCTATTCAGTTGTAATTCTTCGTTACAGCTGTACTCTTCAATTTAGCAACGTTGGTTATTAATTAATTATAATTAACCGGCATGTCTTAGAACCAAAAAATTCTAAGATAATATGTATGTGACATCCACTAACCCGCACTAGGCCCGCATGGTGGATTAAGGCCCACACTCTCTCACAGAGAGGAGGCCTGTGTCCCAGCAGTGGGAACATTAAAGGCTGATTATGCCCTTACGTGAGATATAATAATAATAATAATAATATTCTTTATTTTCGGACAACAATGATCCAGCGTGTTAGTATACAATATTAAAACTTATTACTAGGGTTAGTAGTTAAAAATGTAATACATGTAAATACATAGAAAAGACACAATAAATCACACTAATATTATAAAGGCGAAAGTTTGTGAGTGTGTGTGTGTGTTTATATATTTGTTACTTCTTAACGCACAAACGGCTGGACCAATTTTAATAAAATTTTGTATGGAGGTAGCTGACACCCTGGATTAATACTCGTATAATAATAATAATGTAATGTCCAGATCAGTACACTCCACTATTGTTATTAAGGACATAAACATATTATATTAAGGACATAAACATATTACAAAACTAGTGTTAGTACATATACCTCCGTCAATTAATAAATAAATTCAAAAACATGTCAGAGACGATAATAATAATAATATTAATAATTCACACTAACAACAGTAACAACACACTAACAAACAATACACACACTACTTCTGGGCACGGTTTGAAGGCAGCACTATCGTCCTCGTCCAGTGCCTCCATATAAGGCCATCAGACCTATCCGCTACGGTCATCAAGAGACTGTTGGCGCTGCCACGCACCCGCCACATCAGGGATGCTATCCGCTTTCGAATAATAGCATAGAAGTCATCTATACGTGCTTCAGCGAACATCCCTGATGCGCTGCAGTGTCGCGGCAGCCTCAACAGTGCCCTGTAAGCGTTATTATATTGGACTCGCAAGGCGCTGTAAGCCCTCTGCGTGTAGTCGACCCATAGGCTGCAAGTATAAAAAGATTGGCAGTATGCCCTAAACAGTGTGCCCTTTACAGCACTTGAACATTTCGCAATAGTTTGTTATCCAGAAAGCTTAACCTTTTTCAGTCGCAGCCTCCAACTTGTATAGTTATGTATACTATCTATATCTACGAATGTACCGCAACGCAAAAACGATTTTGACAAATACTGTGTTTATTGATTTGTCTTAGGGACGCGCGACCGTACTTTAAGAAGTCAAATCCTACTATAGAGCTATTATGTAAAGATAGACACCAATAGTATTTTACTAATGAAATACTACCTAGATACTGTTAAACTTGCAGGATAAATCACAGTAGGTATATCTACATGTTAAGTGATTCTTGATGAGAATTACATTAAACTTCAAGCCACTGCACAATCATTGCTTAATAACAAGGCTCTAATAAGAATGTAGACACGCGGTAGCGTGTCTAGCCAAGTTCATAGTAGTTTACAGATGGAAGATTGTCTTGAAAATATCGCTTTTAGCGATATAACCGCCCATTGTGTCACCCCTAGTTAAATTTCTACAATTATTATATCTGTAATATTTATGATTTACATAACTGTAATTTCATAGTTTTAAGTTTTTACTTCAGTCGGCAGTCCCCATGTCCATGTTCTTGAATATGCCAATCGGGGTTTTCGTGGCTCAAATACAGATTTAAGTTAGTAAGGCAAGTAAATCATTCAGACTGTCGACATGGAATTCTCTGAATCATTTTGCGGGGGGGGGGGCATGACCCCACGACAACCCCCTCGGATCGCGCATGTACATAATAAAGATCTATCTAAAGAAATACTACAGTATCGCATTCCGGGTGAAACAGACTAGAGCCTGAACACAAATGCTATACAATCATTGCTTAGTAACAGTGACTGTGTGACATGTAGGGACTGATGTAATAAATGTAAAATCCTGCCCACTATATAACACATATACACATATGTATATAGATACACTCCTCCTTACTAATAAACGTATTATATCAGATGAATAGTTACACACCGATTTCTCTCTTTCAGTCGTCAGTAATTTGACTTTCGAAAGAAGAAGACAAAGCATTGTGTAACTATACAGACGCTATACAACTTTTATTAGTAAGGCGGTAAGGCTATACAGTATTTTATTAAATAAATGCTACAGTATTACTTTCAGGTTGAAACAAGGTAGAGTCTTGTACGCACGACGACATATCAAGCCGCACATTTTCAATATAAGCTGACTCCTCATTGCACGAGGTCAGCTAAAACTGTAAATGTTAAGCTTAGCTTGTAGTTAAGGTTACTGAAAATGTTCGTGCATTGGCTTGAAGTTTGATGCACCTATACAATAATTGCTTAGTAACAACATACATAATGCCTAATCGTGCTTGCATCAAAAGATGCACACTCACATAATATGTAGCCGCCTTTACCCACGTACCATTACTTCGATCCCATCACGTGGCATCAACAAATACATCGCACAAGTGATTTCAAACACTATTTCCTCGTATGACAGACCCCCATAATCTCCAGTAAGGGTAGCAGCCCCTGCACCATGCATTGTACTTATCATGGGGTAACTTTTATTGTCGGCCAATTTACGAAGACACGCCACACACCATTCAAAATCCCTGCGCAGTTCCTCAAACAATGAAGCCGCAGGGGGTGGGAGAGGTCTTCAAAAACTGGTCAAGGATAAGTATTGAAGCGATACGTGATTTAATGGATCGAGAAATAAATTGATTTCGCAAATGTGTGGAATGTAGTGTTTTAGATAGATGTGACTAATTAAAGGTAGCGTATTAATAAGCTGTGTAGGTACAGCTAGCTGCAAACGGCTTGAATAATTCAGTGTGCCTGCCTGAAACGGGGGATATTTCTTGTTGCTAACGCGATATGAAATGTTTCTATATAAGTTAACTCGCTTGAATTTATGAATGTTATAGTATGTAACATTTCGTTTACGAAATGAAATTGTTTATTCTGTAAATAGGATATCGAATTTTACAAGTCATATAAAAAATATAAGCTTGATGGAGTCGACATTTCCTATCTGACTACCCCTGCACTGTAATTGCGTAACATACTAACAATCTCAATCTAAATCATTTTGAAAAATATTGCTAATCCATTGCTTCATACGTTCGAAAAATTTGTCTGCTCAACAACGTAAATAACGCAATGAATGTTGTTGAACTGTCAAAATGAAAGCCGTTTCTCCTGACAGTATTTTACTCAATTACCTGGTTCAAATTAAATGACGAGACAAACTTAGGGGTCAAAGTATCTTTTAACCCTTCGTATGCTCAAACGTGGATCCACGCGAGACACAATGGATTTTTAATTGTGTTTGTAATTACGACATTCAACCGGTTAAAGTCCTGACATAATCTTGGTCAGATCATGTGAGATACGTAAATAGGAATATTACCTAAATTATTGCATTTGAAAAACCATCGATATCTTTTGCACGTACAGAAGAATACGAAATTAAGTATGTAATTGACAACATTTCATATTTTTAACCTGCATGTATTATTACGTTATATAAAAGTAAATTCAAATCTAGGGCACCCATATTTTTTCGTTTTTCGAAATTATGTACTTTTCATTCATAAATTCAACTTTGAAATTCGGTGTATTCTAAAAAGACGTAAGCGCCAGATGACGTCAGGCTTACGGTAGAATGGCGATATTACCTTTGCTTTACTGTGACCGGACCCGTCAAAAAAACTGTTAGATGTCACTTGTCTCAGTCGTTGTTTTGGTTCCTTCATTGGCGTATATTTTTCATTGGGATCCATTTGATTGGCGAAATATCAATCAAAAATTGATATTATTAACAGTAAGCAGCGTGTCGAGTTGATAGGAAAAGATATTGTTGAATTTAATTCAGTTTTTAGGGTTCCGTACCTCAAAAGGAAAAAACGGAACCCTTATAGGATCACTTTGTTGTCCGTCTGTCCGTCCGTCCGTCTGTCAAGACCCTTTTTCTCAGGAACGCGTGGAGGTATGAAGCTGAAATTTATATCAATTACTCAGGTCTACTGTCCCTTGAAGCTGTGAAAAAATCAAACTTCTAAGCCAACGCAATCAAAAGATACAGCCGTTTATGCCGCAAATTTCTGCAAATTTTCGAAACTCGCACGGGAATCAAAACCTACAGGGTACTTCCCGTGAACTTAGAATCTTGAAATTTGGTACTAAGTAACGTCTTATAGTACAGATAAAGGAAAAATTGCGAAAACCGTAAATTTTTAGTTACATCATATAATAAAAAATATTTTTGAAAATTTTAAAGTTACTTCTTTTCTCATGAACGCGTATAGGTATTAAATTGAAATTAATATCAAATACTCAGGTCTATAATACCTTGAAGCTGTAACAAAATGAAACTTCTATGTCAACGCAATCAAAAGAAACGGCAATTTAAGCCGCATATTTTCAAACTCGCAACTACTCGCAAGGGAATCAAAACCTAAAGGGTACTTCCAGTCGACCTAGAATCTTGAAATTTGGCATGAAGCAATGTTTTATAGCACACATAAAGGAAAAATTCCGAAAACCTTAAATTTTTATACGGAACCCTCGGTGCGCGAGTCCGACTCGCACTTGGCCGGTTTTTTAGTTGTTTTCTAGTTACACTTCTTAGGTGACATTGTCATGTCTTGTTTGATGTAATGTTTTCAATCAAAGACATTGGAATGCGCAAAGGTACTACCTCATTCTGCCATTTATGTGACATTATCACATGTTTTTTGATTTTTTTTTTCTCAGTAAATTAGAAATAAAAAAATAAAATAAAAATATATTTGAAATCAGGATACGAAAATGAAGAAATAGTATTTTTGTTTTAAGGTCGTGTCAGGTTTGAAATGTTGTCAATTACGTATTAAATTATCATGTAAGGTAATTTATGCTAAAAGTGCAATACGTTGCTAGGTGATCGGTCATGACGACGTTTAATTTTTACGCGGTCTAGAACGATGTGCTGAATTCATGGTTAAAGTTTGCGCGTCGATGTAACCTTGTATAAGGACCCACGAAACTATAACTGGATTGAACCAAGTGCCAATTACAAAGCGGAAAGCTCCCCCTGCTTTTGAGGCGATCTCGAACCAACGAATAATTAAAACTTATTGTAAGCATTTCTGCTTACAATAAGTTTTAATTATTCGTTCGGTTCGGTCTGTCATTTTCTGATGCTGAGAAAATATGTATTTTATTTTTAACCGAAAACTTCACGATATTAGAGTAACAATGGTTATTTATTATATCGACGGTGTAGTATCAATCCATACTTCCATACTTACTATAATATTATAAATTCGAAAGTAACTCTGTTAGTCTGTCTGTCTGTATGTTACCTTTTCACCCCTAAACTACTGAACCGATTTAGATGAAATTTGGTATAGAGATAGTTTGAGTCCTGGGGAAGGACAAAGGATAGTTTTTATCCCGATATTCCCACGGAATCGACAATTATGCGGGTGAAACCGTAGGGCGCAGCTAGTATCTAATAACTACAAAACCATGATTTTATAGGACGCGAAAAAAACGTTTCATTTCTATAGTTTTTAATATTTTAATAAAAAAGTTACTTATATTAGACAAATAGTAGGAAACGTCGTCGTCGATTCTTTGCAAATATGAGATATTTCATATATTTTTACCTACGAATATGCAATACTTAAAGTGAAAATCGCTAAAATGTTAGTTATTAGATATTGACACTTCACCGTCTATATGTGCCCTGATAAGTATATCACTTCTCTTATGTTCTTCAGTATTCATTTTTATTTGTTACTAGCTTTTGCCCGCAACTTCGTCCGCATAGGACCCACCCCATCGGATCGCATCGCCTGCCTGCGCTAGTACTTACTTCGTTTTCGCTAAGCGTTCTTTCTGACTTAATTTTTATTTGCTCGGCTATTTAGGGTCCTAGCGTGATGTTATATAGCCTATAGTCTTCCTGAAGAATTGGGCTATCTATAATAAGCTATAGGGTTTTTAACATCACGCTACGAGTCTTAGGAGCTAAACGAAAAAAAGAAACAGAAAGAAGTATCTGATAGCCCAACTCTTGAAGAAGGTTAAGGCTTAACATCACGCTAGAAAACAAAAATAAACAGAAAGAACACGAAAACGAAAGCAAAAGCGCGGGCACGAAATATGCCTGTTATTTTAGTAAGTACTAGCTGCGCCCCGCGGTTTCACCCGCATAAATGTCGATCCCGTGGGAATATAGGGATAAAAAGTAGCCTATATTTTAATCCAGGGTGTCAGCTACTTCCATACAAAATTTTATCAAAATTGATCCAGCCATTTGAGCATGAAGAAGTAACAAACATATAAACACACACACTCTCACAAACTTTCGCGTTTATAATATTAGTAGGATATACAGGGTGTCCCTGGAAGTATGGATCAAATCGAATAGGGGCGTGGGCAAGGTCATTTCCAAACTTTTTAACCCTGAGAATGTCAGTGAATTTTTTTACGGTTCAAAAGTTATGACCGATTTTAATATTTTTTTCAATCAGTTCTCTTAGTGTTCAAAGAAATTAATCATAAAAATATACTATCAGGTCTATGTAAAAAAAAAAAAATTATAGCCCTGATAGTTTTCATGGATTCGATCTTTCTTCTCTTTTTTTTTAGTTTTTTTTAGTATTTTTTTTTTTGCTAAAACGTTTGGAAATGACCTTAAACCCACGTCCCTATTCGATTTGATCCATACTTCCAGGGACACCCTGTATAGTGTGATATTGTGGTGTCTTGGGATTTCCACGTGAACGAAGTCGCAGGCAGAAGCTAGTTAATTCAATAAACAGCTTATCGGAATGCAACATAACCTGACACTGATCAAAGACGACCTCTGACTATCATTGTATGAATATAATCGTACATGGTCATTAAGGTATTGTAATTAATTTGTAAATATTGTAACATAATCGCTGATTCATACCGAATTGTTGTTATTGGGCATATTTTATTAAACGAAACTACGGGGGCTTCATTTGCGTCATGTCGGAAAACAATTTGGATTTCATAGGTTTTCATTCTTTTTGCACGGAACCCTATTTTTTTTTCTGCAATAAAAGTACACCTTATAACATGAGCTATCTGCCAGAGAAAGTCCCGTCAAAATGTGTCCAGCCGTTTCGGAGATTAGCCGGAACAAACCGACGGACAGACAGACAAAAAATGTAAAAATAGTTTTTTGTTATAAGTACCGTATATACTTTTACAAACATACACTTCAATTTTATTTATTTGTATAGATATAGATCGTATAGATGTAGGTATTGAAGTAGTAATGACACACTAGACTAGGCATCTTGTTAGAATTTATAGATGTCGAAGTGTCCTAGTTTAATATTTGAAGGGATATATGAAGAGTAATTGCGTAATACGACAATTGTAATGCATTTCATTTTGACAACTCAACAACATTCATTGCGTTACTTACATTGCCGAGCAAACCAATTTTTCAAACATTTGATGCAATGGATAAGGAATTTCTTCTTCAGGTGCTGCTGATCATTTTATATTATACCATTATGACCTAAATGTCCAGTAAGTTCCTGTACAGGAAGATTTTTTTTATCACCATCCAAATTTTTACAGGGTGTTCTACCCATGAATATGAACAACTTTCACTAAGGGACCAACTCTGAAATCACTAAAAAAAATCAGCTGTTTCTTCATACATTTTGGTAAAGTAGGTATTGAACTTTTGTATTAAACAGCTGATTTTTTCGTGATTTCAGAGTTGGTCCCAGAGTGAAAGTTGTTCATATTCATGGGTAGAACATCCTGTAAAAATTTGGATGGTGATAAAAAAATCTTCCTGTATGGCATAGTTATTAATTTATTTATTTTATCTACCTATCTAGTTAATAACCCTGCTTTTAGATGTTTATGTGTCATTGCTGGCAAAAAATGTTAACGCAAATAAATCGGGGAAAACTCAATAATATATGTTTTGGTGTTGGAAAATACATTAAGAATTACGAAAAGAGTACCAGACAGCTCTCAGGCTCTTCTGTCTGCTATAAACCACAAACTGTGAGATTTGGCAATTACGTAGCGATTCCTCATACTATTTGTAAGGTTCATAGGTAAATTCCCCTAACAAACCACACCGCACAGAGCTCGCGTGGCGGGATATAGCCCACTCCCTCTCACAGAGAGGAGGCCTGTGTCCCAGGAGGAACGTTTATAGGCTAGCTATAATATGCTAGGTAAACACATGTCCAGCCGCGGATGTTTACAGGCTGTTACAACATAAAACTACATAAATTGAAAGCTGGGTACAGTCACGTCTAAAAGTATGTATACACTTGGCAATTTTCAATTGCGATTTTTTCGTGAAATAACGAATGCAACGTTGAAATGCGACACTTAACATAAACCTATGGGTTCGAAAATACTATTTTCGTAATAACATAAAATTTCATTCAAAAATAAAGGAGAAAATCGCTTTTGAATAAAGTCAAGTGTATACATACTTTTAGACGTGACTGTACAGATGCTTTCATTTTTTTTGGTTCTAAGACATGCCGGTTTCCTCACGATGTTTTCCTTCACCGTTTTGAGAGCAGATTGATGAAATGATTTACACAAAGTAAAGAGCTTGCCTGGGTTCGAACCCATGACTCGTAAGTAGGGGCCATTACCACTAGGCCACCACTGTTCTCCAGTCGCATAACTAGCTTGAAACTTGCTTGCTTGCTTCTATGGCTGAAATAATGATTCTTTCTCTCTTGGTCTAAGCATGAATGTGAATCCACGTACAAGGTTTAAGTAGGTACTAAGATAGAAATATTTTGATTATAAAACCAGTTTTCTGCGGCTTACTTACCAGAGATAAATACAGTCCTACTTCAGTAGTGCACAATATTTTTCAGCACCTACCTACGTACCGCAGTACACTCAACAAAGACGGTTGGTATGCGGGCTAGGAGCTGGAAATATTAAATAATAACCATCTTTGTAATAGGTACGCTAAAATTAATAATTAAAGAGTTTTGTTACAATTTTTTGTAAGTACAAAACTTAATTCTATCTTCGTATCTATGCAGGAAATATTTACTTTTTAGTTTTTGAACATAAAGAGGAACTCGGAAAAGAAATACTCAGCACACGCACAACGTTTACCTATAGATTAAAAAGTGTTTCTACGGTCTGCTCCAGAAGTCCCTGATTAAAATGTAAACAAGTGGATCCGAAAGTGTACCTACCTGCGGAGTAATTGCGTAACACACTATCAGTAGCAATGGCTTTCATTTTGTCAGTTCAACAACATTCATTGCGTTATTTACGTTGTTGAGCAGATACATTTTTCGAACATATAAAGCAATGAATTAGTAATATCCTCCAAAACTGATTCATTGTGAGTGATAGTGTGTTACGCAATTAAATCACCTTAAAGAGGTTTTTTATTTTACAATTATTGTAATAACAGCCGCCTACGCTTGCCGCTGTTGGTCCGTAGATGGGTGACCATATTCAAATACCAAGACCTTTCCGTGTCTCGGAAAGCACGTTAAGCTGTTGGTCTCGGCTGTTTCGTGGATTTTTGACAGTCGTTACGAGTCGTCAGAAGCCCGAAAGTCTGACAACCAGTCTTACAACGGGTATATTACCCAGTAACTGGGTGGTGGAGTGGAGGATATAAAATACTGGTACTCAGCTGCTTGGGAAAAGGCTAGGCAGATGATGATATTTCATGAGTGTGTGTATGAGAGTGATTGTTTTTGTGTTGTTGTAGTTGTATAAGTGGTGTGAGGTGAGATATAAAGTTAAAACCTTCTAAATACAGGTAAATGTGTTTCTAATTCCCTTTAGTGAGTGAGTTAACCTAAACAAGATTTGTTTACACTTTCATCAGCAACATTTGGAACAGACAGTAGTTGCCTGGATGTCAACCTATCTCGTTTGTCTGCTGTACCTACATAAGTAGCTAGATAGGTTCATACAGAGTATGGAGTGCGGACCATTCGTAGCCGCGTTGATTAAAGCGAAAACAATCTTTTTACTGTACGCGAAATAGGTTTGATATGAGTAATATGTATTTTCCTCTATTTCTGGGCGTTCGTACTGGGTTTCAAGGATGACCTAGATTTCGAGCTACAGTTGGTACTGCGATAGGAACGTTGTTATCAGTCGGTGGAAGTATACTTCTGAACACGAAGGAAATAAGGTTGATATTCATGAGTTTTAAGTGGTTTTTTTTTTTAATGTTTTTCAGTTTTGTGGTCTGTTTTTCAAGAAAAGGTTGATATAGAGAAGAGATAAATGTTGGTACATTTTAATAATGTTCCTAACCTAACACTTACACCGGTGTGTTAGGAAAATTATTTTCATTATCAAATAACTTAGGTATTCTGATTATAGGTTATTTAAACAACATTTTTCGTAATTAGAATCACAGCTGACTAGTTGTATAATCAGCCTATAATGCTGAACTGTTGGGCCACAGGCCTCCTCTCTTCGAGAGGGAGTGGGCTGTAATCTACCACGCGGGCCCGTGCGCGTTGGAAGATGTTACAAGTCTTCGAATTTTTGGTTCTAGGACATACCGCGTTTCCTCACGATGTGTTAATTATTTACACAAAGTAACGTGTCTGGGTTTGAAACCACGACCTGCTCGTGAGTCGGAGCCTTTACCACTGGGCCACTACTGCTGCAAAAGTTGATAGCGTCAATTTTACCTACATGACAATCAATATTAACTACAAAAAAATTAAGAAAGAAAAGAAGGAAGTTTCTTTAAAAAAGAAAAAAAGGAAGGAAGTTTGTTTTGTTTCGTTGTTTTTCGTTTTTTTTGTTGTTTTCTTTTTGTTTGTTATTATCGAAATAAAAAAATATTAAGCATTTTCAAAGTTAATGCTTTTGAGCTGAAATTTTGTACAGAGATTCTAGACCAGATACACTCTTCAACCCGTTTGTATTGATATACCCTTTCCGTAACATCCTGTATAAGTATAGTTATAGTTATAAGTTAGTTATAAAAGTAACTCACGTGAAAAACTAATTAACTGCATCCCATAAAGTAGGTATTGAAAAAAACAAACTGGGAAACACTAAAACATTTCATATGGTTTTAACTTCAGTCCATATTCGCTCCCACGAACATTTTTCGCCCAAAATGTTGGCCGCGTAACGAACTTACTACCAACATACGTATACCAATGTTGGTGGACAAAATTGGTACAATTTTGCGGTAGACATGTATCTGCGCTCGCGTCAGAGTAATGTAATTCCTGGCTTAATTGGGAAAAAGCTCGTGTGACGCATATAATTAATACCTATTGAACTAACCAACGTTTGTCAAATAGGTACCTACTCGGGTAATGTGCGTACGTACGGTATGAGTAGTTCATATGTGGATTTTGCTCATCACGCCCATTGACGTAGCTAGAAATTTTGTCTAGGTAGGGGAGCAGACTTCCAGCTGAACTAACAATAGTCATTTAATGAGAGATTATAGACAGGCGTATTTATATAATAGGTACTGATACGAATTGGATTCTTCAAATGCAATATTCAGGACATTCGCAATAACTTTGACATAACATGAAATAATGGTTTTTCCGTCCATTCTGAAAAATGAGCTATTTTGACTTAATAGTGCAGTGTTGATCTGGGCGTGCGATTTCATCATTCTAGGTCAATGGGAAGTAATAGGTTTTGATTTATTTGCGAATATCAAAATATGTCGCATTTAAGCGGCCGTATTTTTTATTGCATTGACTTAGAAGTTTGTTCTTTTTAGGACTCCAAGGGACCGTAGACCTACGTATTATTTAATTTCAACTTGACACCTCCACGCGTTCTTGAGAAAAAGGGTCTTGAGAGACAGTCGGGCGGAAAACGAAGTGATCCTAAGTATAATGGTTCCGTTTTTTTTCTTTTGAGGTACGGAACCCTAGTAAAAAGCGTTTACACAGTTACAGACCGACCGCTTAACTGAGACGTTACCTGAGGCAGCTGCGCGGTGCGGGAAGGGTGATAGTTGTCACAAGTTGACGAATCACTGATCTCTCGCATCACGTCACCACACCCCTCCCGCACCGCGCTACTACCTCAGGCAACGTTCCAGTTAAGCGCCCGATTTGATTTTCCCATCACTAAATAGTGTGTGTGACGTCATGGTAGGTAGTCAAAAACTGACACGCTTGGTTTTCATACAGATCGTGATAATTGCGTTATCTAGGTCTATCTATAACTGTGTTCAATGCTGTCGATTTTTCTAGGGTGGTCAAAGAAGTTTCTAGAGTGGGCATTGCTTACCCTTGCGGGGGTACCCCTAGCTACGCCCTCCACACCACTCCTCACTCTCTTCACTTCGGTATTCCCTGAAGAAGAGGCAGAGGTGTATACTACGCAGTCCGCGCACATTTCTCCAGTTTCATAGTAATAGGGGCGAGCCTATTGCAAACAAACGTGCGCCAATTTTGACCCAGAATCAATCGATCTTGTGATTTTGGTCATCCGTTATATTTATACTAATCCAAGCTAATAATTATGTCCAGCAGTGGACGTCTTTCGGCTGAAATGATGATGATGATTCTAATAATAGAGCTAGTTTGTTTGTTTGGACGCGTTAATCCCTATAACTAACGGTCGGATTCGAAAATATGTTTTTGTATTTCTAAGCCCAATTCTTGAGGAAGGGTGTATAATATTTAACATCACGCTATGACCGCACGACATATGACACGCAAAAACGGAATGACAGCGGGGGCATTTGATGCGACGGGGTTGGTCGGGGGAACAGGTTCACGCGGACGCGGACGAAGTCGCGGTCAGAAGCTAGTTAATAATACTAGCTCAACTGTGGCTAATGAGACACAAAAGAATGATTATTCGATAAGTAACTCATAAAATTAATGTATTACTAGTTGCGCCCCGCGGTTTCACCAGCGTAAATGTCGATCCCGTGAGAATATCGGGATAAAAAGTAGCCTATATGTTAATCCAGGATGTCAGCTACCTCCATGCAAAATTTTATAAAAATTGGTCGAGCCGTTTGAGCGTGAAGAAGTAACAAACATATAAACACTCCCTCACACACACACCCTCACAAACTTTCGCCTTTATAATATTAGTGTGATGTGATGTGATAGTGTGATTATCACACAACTGAACAGAGAAAAAAAATTTAAAAAAATCGAATTAGTATTAAGTAGTATATTATTATTATTTTAACTTTTATCACTTCTGTGCGCTAGTTTTCTAAACCTAGTATTAGTAATAAGTTTGCCTGTTTTCTATACTTTATTGCATAGAATTCAAAATGTGCCAATTTGCGAGTCACTTATAAAAAACATAATATTAATTTTAAGTGACGATTCGGGCGAGTTAATTCGTGCGAATCGATATCGGTTCTTTTTTTTAAATTTTTTTTTTTAATAAGCCGAGACGGAGAGTTAGGACAATTTTTAACAGTGCTTGCTAAAACAAAATTGCAGTAGCAAACGCAGTAGCTATTTGATTTCCAATGTTTTTTTTTTTAATCTTTAGTTATTTACAGGGTTTTTTCATTTTGACCATCAATTCCAAACTTAATAACTTGTGTTCCTCTTTCCCAACCAGCATGAAATGACAAGCAGTTAATGCGCTGTTCTTGAATTACCACAGCGTATGGAAATGTCCTACTTTAATTTGCAACAAGCCACATCGTTTGGCTGTCATCTCCAGTACTCTGTGTTTCCATACTGTTAGTAAGTATTCTGTGCATTACGCTAACAAGCTTCCGAAGTTATTAGTACTCGTAGGGATATGACGGGGCCAGGGAAATACATCATCGCTGTCAAGAAAAGCGTAACGTTATCGTTCTATGATGGAAAAAAGGAATTGGATCGTTGAATAGTATGAAATGAATCAATATTTTGCACCGTTTCCCAAAAATTTTGAGGTTGGCCTCCAGTCTAACTCACCTACCGGACTGCCTATCTGACCTCCACAAACCAGTTACTGAGTGATACTATACCCCTTGGTACGACTGGTTGTAAGATGTTCGAGCTTCTGATAACCCGAAACGACTGTCAAAGATCCACCTTTCCAAGAGACGCAATATTATAATACGTTAATATGCTGCTTTATATTTTCATCGGCATAGTAACAAGCAGCAAACTATCAACTAGGATACCATAGAGAGGAACTACTTAACTATTGTTCCTTATCCTTAAAGTTAAATCGTTTAATTTACTTACCATTAAAAGACACTTATGAATGTCATGTGCAAGATAAAAGAAGAATTGAATCTACTTTAGTTGCCACTCCAAAAGGTAGTTTCATATTGAGAAGAACGGGCTAGAAACTTCTTAGTTAGGCACTCATTTTTATCGTTCAACTATTTATTTACCTATATAACAATTGCTTGCTGCACTTTCATTTATATCAAAACCTGCAGCAAGCCTACAACATAACATTTAACTAAAAAAGTTCACGAGAACACTTAACATAGATTTACTGCTATAGGTAGGTAGAAATATGTTAACATCCGGCACCTGAGAAATCAGGGCGTTCAACAGATTGATTGCCTGGGTTATGGGAGCATAGCGAGCAGTATGGTACGCACTGGCAATATTTTGCATAGGTATTTACCTATCTTGGATTATGATACCCCACTATTGGACCAAACACCTTGGCCTCTGGACTCTTAACTGTCCCTAATCCCGTTCGCCGCAGCCATATCTTCTGTGGGTCGTCGTCCTGTCTAACTGGGGGCCTTCCCACGCAACGTTTACCGATTCGCGGTCTCCACTCAAGGGCGAACGCCATCAGCTTCAACGGTCTTTATACAGAAATGATTAATAATAATAAAGGTTTCCTGTCATACAGAGTAGGCACGACCATTGATCAGCATGCTCAAGACGTTTTCTCACGATGTTTTCCAGCACCGATGTCAGGGATGTCCAAGACAAACTTAAAGTAAGTATACTTATATGAATTGAAAAAATCACATTGGTATATGTAGGTACGAGTATATATACATAGGCAGCCGCATCGAGAGCAAAGCTGGCAAGCTGGCTCACGTCACCCGATGCACAACTACGCCTCAGTGCCCTAGAGGCTGAAGAGCCGAAAAAGTTTCCTTGGGTGCGCGGTTCCAGCTAATCAAGCCAATAGTAACGCCTCCACAACAAGAGTTTATCTATGGCGAGAGGTGTATTTAAAACCCCCGACAATATTATCGAACCATCTGAGAGCCTCCCGCCTGGGCACGCGTTACCGTGGCCGACTTGGAAATTTCTAAATAGACTTCGAACCCAAGACGACCGGAGCAAAGACAATCTCCACAGATGGGGGTTCACGAACCGCTCAGGGGGTCTACTCCCTAAAAAGGAAGTCCATAGTTTTATGTTACCAACTCCGTTATACTTAGGTACGGACATAAGATTAGTTCGGGGCCCAACCTAAGAATGAATAATTTAACAACACGTTTTGATAGTTGTCGAAATGTGTACTTCCCCGTCCAAAAAATTTAATTTTACTCTGATTTTGACAGATCAACTACTTTAGGACGGGCTCGTATCTTCGTGGACGGACTTAGAGAGTAGACCCCCGGGCCTCCAGTATGTATACGGCACCTCTCCACAGACAATGGCCCACCTTCCAACCTACGCCGTATCCAACCTGTGCACTTAATGGATCCTATGACTGCGTCAGTGAACGGAATTCGCATAGCTGAATTTTGGACCAAAGATAAAGAACTTTTTATCATCGATACGCTAAGAAGAAGGAGACATAATAACACTAAATATTTAAACATTTTAGTGGTCTCGTTTCCTCGACCCAAAGGATATAAAATCACTTGTTCCTTTTCCTACAATAATTGTAACTTTTAAGTGCCCTGAATCATCACTTTGGTTACCACTGCAAATAGTGACGCATCTAGCAATGTGTCATTATAAAATTAGGCACAGCCGTTTCATTCAGCCCAGAGATAACAGTGAAATTATTAAATGTAAGGCAGGGCCGCAGGGCTTTAGTCACTACATCATATTTTGAACTTTACGATTGAGTAGCAGACAAATCTTTTCGAAGAGCAAGAGCAATTTAAGGACAATAAGAACTCATAAGAGATTATGAGTTCTATATTATTGTCCTTTTTGAATATGACTAGTAGATATACAGGGTGGCAGGGACATCGACCTGTAAACATGAATTCAGCACATAATTCAGGACAAATGTTTCTTCATCAAAATTGGTCCAGCCGTTTCGGAGATTAGCCGGAACAAATAGACAAATTGTTTTTTTGATATAAGTACCGTATATACAGTGGCCTCCAAAAGTTAGTTACTTTAACATTTTTCCATTTCAGCTGTGCCACATTATGATTTAAAATAAAAAAAAATATCAGGTACTCCTAAGGGATAACTTAATTTTGTTTTTATGATAAATCAAAGGTGGTTGAATTAGTCATTAAAAACGAAGTAGGTACATAGTAGTTTAAGCATTTGGGTCACTAGAATTTTAAATCATAATGTAGTGAGTGGAAAAAAAACAACTAACTTTTGGAAGCCATTGTAGTTTCATACGAGTATGCATTTAGTAAAAAGCTGTTATTTTGACATTACAAACAGACACTTAATTTGTACTGAAAAGGAACTCAGTGAAATGTAAATAAATTCTCGTAGATTACTGTTTAAAAAACTATATTTTGCATTGAACAAGCTCATTACAAGTTACTACGAAATATCGCGTTACCATGAGTACCAATTTCATAGAATTCAGATATTTTAATACCGAACGAAACACAAATGAAGAGCGTTTAAGAGCGCGCGTGCTCATAACAACACTGGTTAAGTGCGAATCGGCCTTACGCACTAAGGGTCCTGTAGCATAAAAATTTAGGTGTATTTTATTATTTGCCATCATAGGGGGCCACTGTAGTAACTATATAGTAACACGTACTCTGTAGACCTGGCTTCATATTACGGTTAAAAACTTGCAGCCCTGTAAGCCTGTAACCGACAGACGAACGGACGGATGTTCAGGCAGATAGTTGGACAAACTGACTGGCTGCGTAGGTTTAGTGTATCGTCCCGTTTTCACCCTTTGTGTTCGGAACCGTAATGGCAAGACGGGCTGGTGTCCGCAACTCCACATCAAAGTCCACGTCCAAGTGGGAAAATTTATAATTCGATGCACCCCAGCTTCTCAAGGAAGGCCAGCAACGCCTTGATGTTACTGACAATCACACGGACGGTACCTGCATCCTAATTGCTTAACACACCATCAATAACAATATTAATCATTTTGAAGGATATTGCTTATCCATTGCTTCATATGTTCGAAAAATTTGTCTGCTCAACAACGTAAATAACGCAATGACTGTTGTTGAACTGTCAAAATGAAAGCTATTTCTACAGTTATTGTGTTACGCGATCACCCTTCTGGGTTACCGAAGTACTTTGCCCCGTATGTGGCAGCCACCGGGCATACGGAACCCTAATAAAGATACCCGTGGTTCATTTTCAACAATTACATACTAGTTCACAATGAGAAGCGAAGAGATATCGGATTTTCATTTGAGTTAATGTAATATAGTTGCAATACGCCATGTTATTTTTATATCCAACTTCAATAAATAATTGGATGTATGCACCGTAGGCTTATGAATAAAGTATTCACTGCGATCTGTCTGTTACTAGACTACGGTGGAAGTACCTAAATAACGTTTTGTATTTTGTTTTCACAAAAGGATGCTTAATAAAAAAAAACGTAATGTATTTAGGTATTAAGTTCACACATCGACACTAACCCCCTTACTAATACCTAAACGTTGTATAGCTTCTGTATAGTTACACAACGCTTTGTCTTCTTTTTTCGAAAGTCATATTACTGACGACTGAGAGAGAGAAATCGGTGTGTAACTATTCACCTGATATAATACGTTTATTAGTAAGGGGGTTAGAGTATTTTATTTATTTATATAAAGAGATGTTCGGATGTAGGAGGTATTCTCTGGAAGTAGTGAACCAATTTCGAAAATTCTTTCACTGGCAGGAAACTACACTATTGCCGAGTGATACAGTTTTGTAAATAAGGTCTTATCATTTTGAATTATTTACATTTCGCGCCAAAACTGAAATCAGTGCCATCCGCGAAAGCATAAATATATAGACCTTATTTATTTTTTATTTTTTGGCATTTTCTTTGTCATTTTTCATAATTATAAATAAAATGATGTAAAAGTAAATATTTGCACTTAGTTGTTTTTTTTTTTGTTGCATTTTACATAATCGATATAGGTACACAAAATTATGAACAAGTGCGGCCCGCCTTTATTTCATTTTGCCACTATGTGGCCCGTGCCTGCTAAAAGGTTGCCGACCGCTGCTATAGGGTATGTTATATAGCAAAGTTGACTAGTTACCACGCGGGTGAAATCGCGGGCAGAAGCTAGTTGATATAAATAGGTAAATACTTATCTAATAGATAGTCTGTGGGTTTAAATCGCACTGTCCATTCCACATAGAATTTTTTTTTGGGTGTAGTAAGTAGTAGGTATGAGTTTTTGCATGTCTTAACTATTTATTAGTAATCTGTGGTCTTGTTTTGTGTGGATTTATTGCAATGAAAGCTTTCTATGTAGTTTTATATTGATTCGTTTTATTTTCTTAATACATTTATAAAGCTAATAAATTTTTGAGCTGCTTTTATACAGGCCAAATAACGTTTTTTTTGGGAACACCCAAATACTCCGAAATATTTTATTCCGAATTTCGATGTTCCGATTTTCAAAAGTTCGAATTTGATAATACCTAAGAATCATAATGCCTATTATTAAAAATCACGAAATTTATTTTACCGAAAGTCATAAATGCGACTTGTTTGTTTTCCGATTTTCATATATTCGAAGAATCAAATGCTCGATGGGTTCTCGGTCCGAAAAACGACATTCCGATTTTCAATACTCCGAATTATTTCCGCTACCGCACCCGAACTCAACGAACGCAATAGACGACATAGGATGCAAGAGCGAGCGAAGGGCACCCCGAGGTTCGGTTTGGTTAGGTTACTTTAAGCCCTTTACGCAGAAATAGGGGCCCCGCGAAGCGGGGCACCGTCGACATAGGATGCAAGAGCGAGCGAAGGGCACCCCGAGGTTCGGTTTGGTTAGGTTACTTTAAACCCTTTACACAGAAATAGGGGCCCCGCGAAGCGGGGCTCCGTCGACATAGGATGCAAGAGCGAGCGGAGGGCACCCCGAGGTTCGGTTTGGTTAGGTTACTTTAAACCCTTTATACAGAAATAGGGGCCCCGCGAAGCGGGGCTGCGTCGACATAGGATGCAAGAACGAGCGAAGGGCACCCCGAGGTTCGGTTTGGTTAGGTTACTTTAAACCCTTTACTCAGAAATAGGGGCCCCGCGAAGCGGGGCACCGTCGACATAGGATGCAAGAGCGAGCGAAGGGCACCCCGAGGTTCGGTTTGGTTAGGTCACTTTAAACCCAGAAATAGGGGCTCTATTGTTGGTTTTGTGCCATCTGTATTCTTACAATTGGAAATATGTGTTTATTTGTCTTGCTATTCAGTTTTACAAAGCGTTATTATTTCGGAATTCTAATTGATCGGTATTTTAATCATCGGAATTCGTATTTTTGATGTTTCGAATTATCATTAAGTCGGACTTTTTGTTATTCGATTTATTGAAACTCGGTATTTTGAGAATAGTAATTTTAAACGTTAGGGATATTGAAATTTCGGAATTATTAAAATAGTATGAATGATAAATCGGAGTTGTTATAAAAGGAATTTTGAACCATTCGGAATTATGAAAATCGGTATTTTGAAATTCGTATTTGTGACTTTCGGAATAAAGTTTTTCGTATTAATGTAGTGTACCCGTTTTTTTTTGTACGATTTTTTTAAATTTAAGATTTCATTTATTTCAGGCGACGCAGGCTTATAGATAAATCCTACATATTTTTTATTACAAAATAGTACTTCACTAGCTTGTTCTTGTGCTGTTCTGTGGTACTTGTCCGCGGAAACGACGGAACACCACATCCTGCAGCCAGAAGTCTTCTTCCAAGACGACGGGCAGATAACAATTCAGTACGCGCACCATGAACGTCTTGAAGTTGACGTTGCGGTGCGACTCCAGTAACTGCACCCTCGGCGTGTACCTCGTTTTCTGGCGCACGTACTCCACGATGTCCTTCGCCTTAGTGGTGTAGTGTTGGCGGGAGATGTACAGCAGTGTGTTCGGCTTTGCGGCACGCAAGCTGACTTCGGTGTCCGCAGGAGCTTTGCCGCAGTGGTTCTTGTTCGTTCGCGATCGGCGCTTCCTCCTTTGCACCGTCACGAAACCCTCATCATCAGCCCAATTCGGCGCCTTTCCTGGCATAGGCTTCATACTCGGAGCACCTGGGGCAGGGGCACTCGCGGTGACGCTAGCGGATTCCTTTTGTCAAATTTTTACAGAACAAGCTAGAATATAGGTATCATCTGTTGTTGTTGATTGGTGTGAAATGGTGCCGTCTGTCGGTCTTGCGGTGTATAACCGACGTCAAATCAAATCTAGACATCACTACCGTTAGAGGAATATCGTACAAGCCACGTTATGTAGTGAGTACGTAGGTCGCAGTGACGTAGCCAGCCGATCGTGTAGGACACCAGTTGAATTTCATGTTTGTTTGTCAGTTGTATGACGAAGAGTTGCCGTTTGTTATCGCACTATGGTGCGGCTGGGTCTATAGCATCCCTAAGTTGTAGTATCGATGTGTTTTTGACATTAAAATCTGACAGTTTCATCGCGACGATCATATTGCATTACAGTTTTATCAATTTAAAGCGTGTTGTGTGTGTTCCAAAAGTATCCGATGAGAACGTAAAGAAATGGACTATCACACTTAATATTATAAAGGCGAATGTTTGTGAGTGAGGGTGTGTGTGTGTTTATATGTTTGTTACTTCTTCACGCTCAAACTGCTGGACCAATTTCGATAAAATTTTGTATGAAGGTAGCTGGCACCCTGGATTAACATATAGGCTACTTTTTATCCCGATACTGTCACGGGATCGACATTTACGCGGGTGAAACCGCGAAAGTTGATATATAAAGTTGAAACTTTACATAATATGAATGTGATACTAATTATCTTGAGTAGGTGAGGTACTTTTGATAATCAACCATTGTGTAAGAATTCAACCAGTCCGGTATTGCGTAACACACTATCAGTAGTAATGGCTTTCATTTTGAGAATTCAAAAACATTCATTGCTTTATTTACGTTGTTGAGTTAACAAATTTTTCGAACATAAGAAGCAATGGATTAGCAATATCCTTCGAAATGATTCAGATTTAAGCCCGGAATACACATGCCTGTAACTTGCACAAAAGTATGCAAGTAGCATGCTTGCTTGTTGGGAGGCCTATCAAGGTGTACCGACGACTTTGTGAAAGCCACAGGAACCCGTTGGATGCGAGAAGCACAAAACCGGTCGAAGTGGAGTTGCTTGGGGAGGCATATGTCCAGGAGTGGACGTCTTTCGACTGAAATAATGATTAGGTTACATGCCGTGTGCCATAACAACTTCTGATTGGTGAATACGATACTGGCATGCAAAATACTTGCATATTTTTGTTCAAGTTACAGGCATATGTGTATTCCGGGCTTAACAGTGAGTAACGCAATAATTAGGACGCTGAACAAGGGTATTTTAGACATTCGTCGAATACTTTTGCAAATACCTACCTAACATTTTTTCCTTCTGCAATTTAGCCACCTCAATAAATCCAGTAATTTGTTCATATACTTAGGTATTATTCATATTTTGTATCCGCTATAACTGCCTACTGGAATGTTAATGAAATGAAAATAACATTCTCATTTTAATACTCACACACGTAACTGCCTCAATTCCCTCTAAGTTTTGATAAGATAATCGGAAATAAATAAACTCAGCTCCGTTACTGTTAGTTGGAGTTAGTTCGAACAACTTCGGAGTGTCGGGCAGTCGGGCGGGCCCGTAAACCCACGCAGATGAGGTACCTAACAGGTAGGTAGATATAGCGCTGTAAGGTTAGTTTGGCGTGTGGCCAAAATCGGAACTAACACCGCCATCTTGTTTTTGAATAGGTACCTACAAACGCCAGCACATGAAGCTACTACAATCCTTCAAATTTATTTAATAGATTTTCAACTTTATTGCTAAAGTATAAGGTTCAAAGTTGATTGGGAAAATTTGACAGTTTCAGGTAGCTTGATGTGCTTGCGTCTGTACATACATGTTTTATTATAAGAGTCCTCCATGCTCTACCGTCACATGGGCATGCAAATCATATTATTATTTAACTTACACTAAAGATATTATAATTTTAAATAACAATTAGGAGAATAAAATAATACAAACTACAAATTAATGTCAAATCGTTTGAATTACAGTAAAAATGTCACAATTATACAGTAATGGCAAATGTCAACTATGGTTACAGTAAAAATAAAATGTCAAATGGTATAATAGCATGTCAATCAGTCAGTGATTCATCATCATTAATGAAGTCGTCATTGTGTAATAACATTTTTCAATTAATATTTCGATTAGTGCCCTTTTAAATTTGACTACAGTCATAGTTTTAATAATATTAGGTAATTTGTTATACATAGGTATGCATATTGTTTATCTTAGGTATTTAACAAAAAGGCCAATTGGTCAATCTATACTAATATTATAAAGAGGTACAGTCAGCATCAAAAGTCGATTAACACTAGATATCATTTTTACATGTTATTAAATTGACAACAACTTTATTCAATAAACTGATTTTTATCTTTTCACATAATAGACAAGAGTATATATTCTAAAAAAATTCTTCTGCTGCAATTTTGAACAAATATTTTGCTCAATAACTAAGATTAAAAAAACTGAAGTGTTAATCAACTTTTGATGCTGACTGTACTTACTTATGTGATTTTTATGAAGGGATAATCTTCGAAACGACTGATCCGATTTCGAAAATTCTGTTACTAACGGGAAGCTACGCTATTGTGAATGCCATAGAATATATTTTATGTTAAAACACGCGCACGAAGTCACGGGCAGAAGCAAGAATTTAATCATTTGAATGTCTACACCCCATTAGAAACCTGTCATATTCTACGCCTTCGACTGCCATAGGTCGACCTGCACTGACCTACATAACATACATAATCAGCCTATAACGTTCCCACTGCTGGGACACAGGCCTCCTCTCTGTGAGAGGGAGTGGGCCGTAATCCACCACGCGGGCCCAGTGCGGGTTGGTGGATGTCACATGTCTTCGAATTTTTGGTTCTAGGACATGCCGGTTTCCTCACGATGTTTTCCTTCACCGTTTTGAGAGCAGTGGTGATGAAATAATTTACACAAAGTAAAGCGCCTGTCGGGGTTCGAACCTACGACCTACAACTTGTAAGTCGCGGCTGATACCACTGGGCCACCACTGCTCTGCACTGCCCTATTTTGTAAGTATTATTATGCCGTTTCGATATCCTTATGTATCGAATATCGAATGGGTCGGCAATAATTAAGTTTATTCGGTTAATCGTTACTAATTGCTCTAATTGCTTGAACATTGCCATCACATCATATTAGGTACGTTAAGTTGTGTTGTGTATCATTATGCTTGCATAGTCTTGGAATGCGTAAGTAGGTACCTAAGCACTTTAGTAAGTACTTAGGTAAGTACTTACGCATTCCACGACTACGACGACTTTATCCAATAATATAGTATATTAAGTATAATGGATAAAATCGTCAAATACTTGGTAGACATTACTACATTGGAAATCTTCCTTCAATATTTGGTTTTGGCCTCGAAGTTCACACATAATAGGCACTAAAAACACGATGCTTCATTTTATCTACATTCGAAATCAAGAAGCGAAAGTGCAACAATAAATATAGAAGAATTCATACGTAGGTATTACAAAGTAAGCAGTCACTGAGTGCATGTTACAATATCAACAGTTTGTAAAAGAATTCAAACACACACTGTTTATAAAAAGATCCTATCATAGACGCATGAATATGAAACGATCGTAAAAGCTAGCATAAGCAATAATAAGTTAATTACATAGTCAATGTTTATACAGGACTGTTAGCGCCATCTCTGGAATGCTGCTAGTGACGGTGGCAGAACATGATTTCAATGGAACGTGGTTCGAATTTCGAAACCATGCTTTGAAGGACGTCGACATTGAGTGTAGGGTACCATTAATAGATGGCGCTTCTTGTTACTTGTCCTATCCTTTCAGAATTTTCAGTTTGGGGGACCAACCATGTTTTTTTTACGATACGCTAGCGTATGCTAGCGTGCACCAAAGAGATGGCGGTGGTCATATTTATGCCGATTTCAGCTGAAAGACGTCCTCTGCTGGACATAGGCCTTCCCCCAAGCATCGACACTTCGACCGGTTCAGTGCTTCTCGCATGCAGATAATCAAATTGCTGATAAAATATCAAATTGCTCATGGTGCTAAGAGCAGAATAATCTCTAGTGTGTAAAAATCCGGGAACATCGTCTAGATTTTTCATTGGAATGAAATTACTGACGACTCAACGCAGGGTCCTGAAGCATGTACCTGCCGCCCCGCATAAAAGTATTTACCTATATCAATGAAAAGTTTGTTGCACCACTTCTTCTCAGCTAAAGCACAAGGAAGTGGTGAAGGGCGGGTGTCTTGTGCAATTTTTACGTTAAAAATTGCTGATTCTTAGCAATGTTTGAAAAAATTACTCTTACTCGAGGGTTTGCATAAATCGGTGCACCGTTGGTTAGGTATTTTCTTTGAGTAGGAATATTGGAATTCTATTACCTGTTCTCTTAACCCTTCGTATCCGCACGTGGATACACGCGACACACAATGACTTTTTAACTGTTTCTGTAATTACGACATTCAATCGGTTAATGCGACTTTGTTTCTAATGGATATTTTCCTTAAAAATGTGCTATGTAATGCTTATTCCAATGTGGATAGGCAGATACTATAAAATTATCGTCCTCTTTTTAGACTCTTCCTTTGTTACGTTCATAAAATATAACAATTTTGCGAATTATCTAAAAAGTTCATTCGGGATCTTATTACTAAGCCTACGCTGTCTGTTTATCATAGGGCTGTATCTTTGTAACCGTAGTTGGAAGGCCTCTTTCTTAGCCATAGAATGAGCATCGCCATACAACCTGGCGATGCTGCCAGCTTTTTGGGCACTGTTCCTGTTGACAGCGATACGGACGAATTTTTGGATGCCCTATCTAGTAGTTCTAGTAATTTATAAACGTGAAAGTTTGTAAGGATGGATGGATGGGAGAATGTTTGTTATTCTTTCACGCAAATACTACTGAACAGATTTGGATGACAATTGCACTCAAATAGTTTTTATCCAGGATTAACATAATAGGATACTTTTTATTCCGATATTCCCATGGGGTTGAAATTTATGCGCGTGAAACTGCGGGGCGCTGCTAGTTCAATTATATACCTAACGATTTCTTGCTGCACTTACAATAATCACCGAAGCGATCAGCCGAGCTTATCCTGATATATTGCTTTCTGCTCGCGTTGCATGTCCACTTCTATCTATACTCTTCGAAGAATAGACGTACCTAACTCTTTCTATACCAAGTGACATTTATTTTCTTTTCATCATCACGCTTTAGTATTTCTTCCTACTAATCTGTAATTTTGTCTTTCGTTTATTTATGCGTAATGTTGAATATTTATGACGAGGAGTCTATTCTGCCCCCATCATCCATCAAGTAGGTAGGTGCATGCTTTTATTTCATTATTGTATACTTATATTGTTATTTCGTATTATTAATTCTTTTGGAACTATACAGGGTAGCAGGGATATTCCAAACTATAAGCTTACCTACGTACAATCGTGTTGAAAATTTTTGTCGGTTAGGGTACCTAGCTGTTCATACATTTTGACCGCGTAGGTATTGCACTTTTCTATGAAACAGGGTTTTTTTTTGGTAACTGACAAAATTCTACTCTAGGGTCTAGGTCTCGAATCATGTTGTGCTGAATTCATGGTAACAGTTTGCGCATCGATATCCTGCCACCCTGTATTGGTGGAGAAGAAGAGGTAACGATAGCGCAGTGCGCCAATAAAAACACTAATATTTAAATTTCTATTTATTGATTCAATTTGAACTTCGAACTCACAATAAAATGCAGCACAGTAAACACAAAAATCATCAAACCATTTATTATTATGTAGAATACTTATTAAAATACGTGAAACAGTGATTGGAAAAGGTACAGAAACCAGGTTTTAGGTACTACTAACATCGAATATTGTTGACGAACGACAATAAATTTAGATCGATTGAAAGTAGACATCCTATACCGACGAGAAACAGCTGATTTTGAGCAATAAGTTTTGTTAAAAAAATAAGTGGTCGGCTCGTTACCATTATTAGTAAAAATACATAGCGGTTACTTGATGCGGGATTAAACTTACGTTATACACAGTGAGTAACTTACGTAAATGCCGTACGATAAGCACGGGCGGGCGCCTACTCGCACCTCTTTCGCTACGAGACGAATGTCTAACAGCACCATCTGTTATTTAAACCTCGTACTACGTCGATGACAACAACGCCATCTATCCTCAATTCAAGCAGATGGCCATGCGCAGCGAAATAGGAGCAACAGAGCGCCGTGGCGCATCTGATATGACTTCATTTGTAGTAACGCCACAACACCCGTAAATAAATAGAAATAGTGTATATAAATTAGCTTATATAACAAATAAGCTTAAATGTATATAATACTGAGGCAGAATTACATCTTAACTACGACGTAACATTAAGTGTGGTACGTGGGATTAGACACGAGCGCAAGCCCTTACTTTATACGGACGAATGCGATATATAATTATATTTTGCTTTATATCTATGTATCTGACGCTAAAACATCTATATAATGTATTACTTTTTGTACATCTACTTATATATTAACCGTACATACACCCACTAAGCTTATTTGCCTCGCGACCGCGTACCCAAGGTGCGTACACAACCGTTTGCCGAAAACTGCCAAAAGTAGGTAGATGCCCCTGTTGCCTTGACTAGATAAACAAAAGTCAGCACGACGCGACCGCTGCAGCTGCGCAGTAGTCACACGTGGTCGAGTACTCTAATACAAAACGCACGTTGAGTACACGGCGATCTTTCACGTCGGGAACTTGAGTATTGTCCCGCGGGCGAACGGGAAGGATACATAGCGACCATGAGAGAAAAAGAGACAGATTCATCGGCAACTTATCATTACTAAATTATTATGAAGGAATGCTCAGAGTAATTAAAGACTGAATAGAAAGAAGATCGTTCACCCGCGCCGGCTATGCCGCCCGTCCCATCGCTAAGTACACATTAATTATTAAAATATATTTTCGCATTTATTACATAAAATTCACGTTATGTTCTACCTACGTTAGAAAAGTAAATGAAAGCGGGCATTATGTGTAAGTAATTTAGGTTCAAATTTGTACGCGGAGCCTATATACACAGCGTACCATGGACGTTTGTTCCACTCGCCTCAGTGGTAACATTCAACGAACCGTACAAGGAAACTATAGCTAAACGATAGACAGACTAAAACTGAGATCATTCGAGTAACGACTAACAAAACGCACCAAAGGACCGAGGAGCCCGTCGGACGTCACCACTGCGGGAGCGGCTTCAAAAACTTAATTTAAAAAACTCGACTACAGTGACACTTATGAATTCTAGGACACTAGACAAAAAACTTAGATCTAAGTCCTTAAAATAATAATAAATATTTTGGTGCAAAGTAAATAACAAAAAATAAACCGTTATCACTTCTAACCTTAACAGTATGACTGACCGCGTTACCGCAAACGAATATTCCCACTAATCACACAAGCTTTATTAAAATGAATTTATAACAAAGGGTATGCCCCGCCGGGAGTGCGTCCTCGCCGAACAATATATAAGTAACACACACATTCATTCCATAAAGAATTACGCTGAGGACAATAGATAAAGGTGTAGGGTAGAAAAACACCCTGTCTCTAGGGGCATCTAGCACACATCACAAGAATTTGGAAGTCTGTCTATTTCCTTTGACATCAGCAGCGTCTTTGAGTATTGTGTTGGTATTGCTCGGAGATTTTTTTCTCCTATATGAGATTCAAAGTTGAGGACGCTAAAGAGTTATTTCAAAGGAAATAGACTAACGAATTGGCCAAAAAGGACACCACAACAACCTATAGCACTCCCGTCCAAAGTAGACCTGACGATACACACAAGTCAAGCCACTTGTCTGGACGTGACGAACGTCGCACTCCTAACGGGGACATAGGGGGAGGGAAAGGGAGGGGAGGGGGTGGTGAGAGGTGGGAATCTACTCTTTGACCTCAAAGTACTTGTAGGTCGGATTCTCGTAGCCGTTGATCTGCATGTTGGCTACGTGTCGCTCCTCAGGAGTGGGGGCGACGGCGCCGGTCTGTTCCACCTAGGAAAAAAGGAAATGTCTTAAGAATTCTCATCATCGCAGAGTCGTCGTAGATTTAGAATGCGAAGCCTCCATGATCAGGTAATAAAAACAGTACATTTTAAATTGACCCAAGATCTTTGTTTTACCAAAGACTAACATGGGGCGTCAAGACTTTAGCTTTTCTAAAACTGTACTTATAATTTCATACAAATGCTGTTTATTATTGTTGTTCCACACTAACCTGGACGAATCCCTGAGCAGGCGGCGCGCGGTCGCGGCGACGCGCCACCGCGAGCGCCACGCAGGCGGCCGCCGCCAGCGCCGCGCCGCCCACGCACAGCGCGGGGTACAGCGCGCTCGCCGAGCCGGGGCCGTTGGCCGGGCCCGCGCCGCGGACTGTGTAGCCCTGTAAGCGTAACTAGAGGTGAGTTTGAGCATCAGATATTGGTCCTTTGAGCCATAAGCCTAAGGACCAAAATAACGTGAAGCAATTTGTAAATTTCTAAAAGCAACAACATCAAGTTGACACCGGCAAAGAATTTATTAGCATCATTAGAGATAATGTTGTTTTAATGTACTCACAGGCTGTGAGTGCTGCAACTCGTGTTTGAGCGCGTGCGCAGGTGGTGGGGGCGCGCGCTCCTCTGCATGCTCTAGAGCAGCGCGTAGACCCTCGCCTTCCGTCTGCAACGGGCAACAATCAAACATATTATTACACAGTCTCCAGAAAATATGAGAAAAGAGGGATGCGACTGTAGCGGCATCTACATCGCCACATGCGAATTACGCATCACACTGATAGTGTCACGAAAAATCCTTCATCGCACAAGCAAAGTTTACTGCGGAACTACCCGGCATCAACCGTCGGGCAGTTGCCCACCAGGAACAACACCCGTCTGATCGGAGGATCCTCTCTTTTCTATGGAGGATGAGTGAAGTTTACACCCAGTTCCTCGTACCTCTATACGACCCAAAAGTGATATGTTTGAATGTGGTTAAGAAAAGAGGTAGACCAAAGAAAATCTGGATGGTGAAAGGTTAAGAAGGTAGTTAATTCTGCGATGGTGGCTAAAAGAGATGTATTTATTGTATAGAAGAAAAACTTCCTTGCGTTGACCCCATATAAATTGGGATTAAAACAGGAGGATAACAATGATACTTTCCATTCTCAATAAGAGGTCGACTTCGCAAACATTGGTTTAACTCATCTTTATCAAAAAGAACCTGAAATCCAATTATTTGATGTACTCACCTCGCTAGTGGATCGTCGGCTGGAAGTCTCGCTGACCTCGCCAGTCTCAGCGGTCTCGCTCTCTGGTACATCAGTCACCGTGCTCGTAATTATTTCCTACAATAAACAAAATTCTTTTAATCTTTCACACCTTAAAATACATTAACACATGTTTAAAAGTATCAATTATTCAGCTTGTAAGCCCATGTTATCATCTCTTCTCCAGTTTCAAATAAATTGAGATAGTAGTGCACAGTCTGTTGGAAGCCATCAGATCAAAATTGCCTTCCTTCTGCTTTTCCTTGTCTCTGGCAGTAGAATCGACAGGAACTGAACGTCAAGGGCTTATTGATTAGTTAGGTCTGTACTCTATTTCTAAAAATCTCTTTACTTACGGTGGTAGTAGTATCCTGTGAGAAGGCAGCGTGGGTGGTAGAATCATGTGGCGTGACGGACGCAGCAGAAGGTACCGGTGACGCACTGGCGGACGCAGAGGGGGACGCGGAGGGGGGCGCAGACGCAGACGGGGAGGGGCCGCGAGTGCTGCTGGATGAGGTGTCCTCGATCTCACTGGCTTCACTCGCTTCGTCATCAGCTTCTAGGCTTTCCTTGACGCCGTTTGAGGTCTGGAAGACGATAGTGTCGCAGTTATTTTGAGATTCTCGGAAGAAATTAATTGATAGAGAAGATATGTCGCTTTTTACAACTATCTAGAGGAGCCTACAAGATCTATACGTTCGTGGATATTGGATAAATACACACTGCATGTTTAATTCTTTAGTACTATTCAGGCGGGTGATTGATTACTTTAAGAGGAAACTTCAAAAAGAAGGAGATTCTTAAATCGTTGTATGTACTAGTCTTTTAAACTATATTTTTTAAGAAACAGCAATAATTTCCGAAAGAAGGGACCTTCCAATGTTTCTAAGGGTGCTTGCTTACCTTAGCCCGTTCATTCTGGATGTCCTGTCGCTGACGGGTGCGCTGGTCTCGCTTAGCGTTGAGCTGATCACGGGCGGCCTGTTCTCGCTGTACTTCAGCCTCAATACGATCCAGTAGTAGTTCCTCGGCTTCAGGGGTCATCGACATCAGGGACACCGCCATGTCGTCCTTGGATTGCATCGACTAGAATGTTAGAATTTATCTTGTGTCACCAAGAGTTGAAGTGTTAACTAGATTCAATGACTCTTGGTAACGAGAGAGGTATGGAAAATGGAATGATGATGTCTCTTGGTTCTGTAGTCTCGTCTACCTCAGTATCTTTGTAGTGTAGTCTACGGTACGGTACGGTACGGTACGGTACGTGGAAGGGTAGTGTAGTCTTAGTAGTATAGTGTAGACTGCAGTATTCAAGAAGTGATGACGGGGCCGTCGTAACCATATTGGGCGCAGGGGCGCGAAAATCAGCCTGCTCCCCAATTTTTGTATTTTATTTTTTATTTAATACTTACTCTACAGTAAAATTAGGTACATTTTCAAACATCAAATTTAATTTTTCCGACTTTAAAATTGGCAATCTTTTTTATGATAGCATCTGTTTTGTAATCAACTTTCAATTCGATAGGTATACTATAGCTAAATTTATGTCAATCTATCTTGACTTGAGTCATAGTTAATCCGTAAGTATTTTTTATTCATTTCAATTTCAAGAAGATTTACGCAAGGTACATCACGTGTAGTATTAAGATTGGCTTGCGCCCCCTAAGACCCTGCGTCCGGGTGTCACGCACCCACGGATATCGACACGCACCCCTTGTACCCCTGTGTAAAGGCGGCCCTGGGTGATGATTTTAATACCATTGAAAACAGGGATGTGGAAAGATGTTTTCCAAATAATACAATTTTCTACCCACATTTCTTACCTGAACGTAGTCTTCAATAGCAGTTCCGATGTTGGCGTACAGATGAGGGCGGCGACGGAGAGCAGAAAGGGCACGTTGGAGAGCACGGTCAGCATCCTATGTGGGATAATAGTTGTGATGAAAAGATCAACTTAACGTGTGATAGATAGAAGAAATGATAAAGATTCAATTAGATTTACGGTCCATCGCCATTAACCAGTAGATATTACTCGCTTTGAAATAGGTCACCTATGTATATTCAGTGTTAGAGGGCATGGGCCAGTGCTCATACATTTGGCCTAAGATTAGTACCTGCAGTCGGTCGGCAGCACTGGATCGCTCTGCAGCAGCAGCCTCGCGTCCGTTGGCAGCGGCGCGGCGCCACGCGGCTAAAGCTCCACTTCGTTCAGCAGCCAGGGCACGGACTAGACGCTGCAGGCACTTCTGGACGCGGTGAGCCTGTCGAAATAGAACGATATAGTTAAGGATATAAGAGATCTAGAATCTAAATTCACTTCATAACTGTGAAGTTACCTTCGAGAAATTAATATAATTAGTGAAGGCGACAAAATATCACCTGTTCAACTTATCATCATTACACATTGAAAACTGTTGCTTTAACCATCGGAGAGAAGATTTAGAGCTCGAGAAAGCGCCTTCTCTAGTTTCAAGTGCTACTCAATCCACAGTACCTGGGGGAACTACTTACATTGGGTGGGGTATCCCGCAGTGATCGGGTGTAGCACGCGAGCGCGGTGCGGCGACGTTGAGCTAGGTGAGCCAACACACGTTGTTGATGTAGAGCGGCCAGGCGACGACGCTCAGCTACGCCTTCCTCTTCAAGAGTCTGAGGAGAACAGTTGAATTCATTCAGTATAAAGTTAAAGATGAAAAACTGTTCATACGTTGTTACTACTTTGCTTTTTTGAAGTTTTGTGAACTTGTGAATATGTGAGACACGACATTTGAGCAAGAAAAAGTTGCCTACTAATATTAACTACTTTTATGACACCCAACATTATTGAAAAGAAATTGACAATAGTAAAATTCAATGTTGTGTTTATATTTTTTTGGTATTTGCTTCTTGATTGTAGGTAAGTACCGATGTTACGTTATATCACAGAATACTTAAAGTACTACGGTTATATCTTAAGTATTTGAAACTGCTAAGTAAGTACTTATGTTTCCATTACCAAAATTACCTGAATGTTAGACTGGAACTTGGCAGTCATGCGTTGGCGGAAGGTCTGTGCGGCGGCGGGGTCGTTGCTCATCATCTGTTGGTACCGGTCTTCAAGCTCCGACCATTCCTTCATCACCTTGGTGATCTGTTACACACAAAAAATTGTTACACACACAATTCAGTACAAAAAGCCGTAGTTTTTCTGTATACCTATATTTGAACATCATAAAAGAATTTTCTAGTTTCTAGGACAATTCTTACCTTTTCACGGTGCGTCTCTTCCAGCCTCTGCTGCGCATCCTTGTAGCTCTGATGTTCAGTGCGAGGGTCGAAGTGCGAGAAGTAAGGGTCGGAGGTAGCGGAAGAAGCCTGCAAACAATATAACAATCAGTCTTAACATTAACATTGCCACGCGAATGGGGCCTAAATTGAAAAATAAGAGATGTGTTGCTGGGAATTTTTTGCTCTGCTTCATTTCAATGGCGCTGTCACACCCTTTATGCCTGGAGTCTTTTATTTAGGTATTAAAGTTTGTTTCCATTTTTAATTTTTTGTTACTTATTTGTTTGAGTATAGTTTTCATTGGTATATTGGCGCTGCTAGCTGACGTTATTGTATATTGATTATATAATTTATTGTGCCACTTCTTCTTCCCAGCGAAAGCACTAAGAAGTGGTGAAGGACGGGCGTTTTTGGGGTTCTGTCTTTAATTTTGACGTTCGAAAAGTGCTGATTCTCAGCCTAATTTGAATAAATGACTTGATTTTGAAAGACGAGGCATGACCTTTATTAATTTTTTTTTTTTTTTTTTTTTGTAAAAAGGAAAAGCTTCTAACGATTTTATTAACTAATAAACGTTGTGCCCAGTGGCATGTCCCATCAGCAGAAATGAACTTTCATAAAAACTTTCATCCGCTATTTTACCCCTCTAAGTGATGAACTTTGAAAAATCCTTCTTTAGTGTTCGCCTTCATCATTTCATACTTCAGACCCAGCGATTAAGATCCTGCGTTCTGTCAGTGAATTTAAGATTTTTTAAAGTATTTTTTTTTGCGTTCATGTGCTGGTCTTTCGAGTGCATTTTCCTGGGGGTAATTGCGTAACACTCTAATAGTAACTGTAGAAATGGCTTTCGTTTTGGCAGCTCAACATTCATCGCAATATTTACGTTGTTGAGCAGACAAATTTATCGGACATATGATGCAATGAATTAGCAATATCCTTCAAAATTATTCAGATTTGTTACGCAATTAGAAAGCTGAACCTTGGTTCGCTTAGAAATAATATTATTAATGGTATAATACAACTTACCGTAGTGGTCGTGGTGGTGGTGGTACTGGTCGTGGTGGTTGATGGTTGGGATGAGGTCTCAGGACGTGGCCAAGAGTTGTCATCACCATCCGTGTAATCGTCATCTTCGGCATCGTCGTCGCGAGATAAGTCAGCATCTTCGTCTTCATCCATGTCTGGAAATTAAGAAGTTTTAAGATTACTTTTACGATTATGTCTGGAAATTAAGAAGTTTTAAGATTACGTTTACGATTATGTCTGGAAATTAAGAAGTTATAAGATTACGTCTATATATAGCTTGCAGAGTAAGCAAACTGAAGTCCATGTTTGTTGAAGGACCGATGGTCAAATCAAATTATGACGCATGTTCTCAAATATTATTTTTTGGTATTTCATCTTAAAACGGAGTCGTGTTTAAAATTGATACTTTGAAAGGTTTCTACATAGTTATACCGGTTGTTGAAAGAAAGTCTTTTTTTTCTTTTGTAAAGTATAAACAAACATATTTCTTACCGTCATCAGTATCATCGTCGTCATCATCATCGCTGAGGTTCAAGGTGTCGTCATCATCATCGTCATCCAAAGCGTCATCATCATCCAGAAGATCATCATCACGCTCATCCATCGCCGCTGAAGCAGCCAGCATCTCTTCACCTCCGGGACTGACGGGGACACCAACATCCATGGGCTTGTGCATTTTTACGTTTTCTGGAAGATCGCAAGATAAATGTGAGTATTTATGCAACAGAAAAAAAACATTAGTAACAATGCTACAAATTGACGTCTATTCCCGTTGTCCCCATTAACGGTGTCCCCATTATGGGGACAACGGGAAGTCATAAAATATCCTTCCCGTTGTCCCCATTGATGCTTTCTCATCATGGGGACAACGGGAAGTCATAAAATATCCTTCCCGTTGTCCCCATTGATGCTTTCAGTCATGGGGACAACGGGAAGTCATAAAATATCCTTCCCGTTGTCCCCATTGACGTAAGCATAGTTTATATACATACAAATGATACAAATTATTAAAGCATAATTATGGTTTTTAATCAAATATGAAAAAAATTAATTACAGAAACACAAATGCAACCTTAATGTTATAAAAATAACACAATCATTTATTTATTAAAGCATCTAATTAAAAAAACACAAATAACACAACCTTAGAATGGAATAGAAAAGAATAGAATACTCTTTATTATGTACACCATATAAATTACAGACATAACTCACATAACTATAGAAACTTTACAATGGGTGAACCTTAACGTTATAAAAGAGTAAAAATAACACAATCATTTATTTATTTAAAAATCTAATTAAAAAAAAACACAAATAACACAACCTTAACGTTATAAAAGAGTAAAAATAACACAATCATTTATTTGGATCATAGAATCAACGTTGTATATTTACCTACAAAAAATATCACAAAAATTAATTTATATCACACAATCAGCATTGTACCTAGAAGAAAATATATAGGTATTACCTACATAGTTAATACCCCGCCGTGGGTCCAGTCCCATTTTTTTATACACATAACATATACAAAATTATACGTGTTTAATAGCAAAAAGTGTTAAACTCTCATTCCATTTCGCTACAGTAAGAGTCAAAAACCAAGCGTTTAAAAAATGTGCTAGCGGTCTATCGAATGATAAAAATGGCAGTTTTTAAGGACTCACAAAAGCTAACGAATTTACAAAAACACAACTACATATATTTTTGTATTAATTATATCTCAGAATCAACATAATTATACTTAAAGAAAACACATTACATACATAAATAATTAAATGTTAAAATAATAATGTAAAATGAAGTTATGTGAACATTAAAAAACAAAACAATAGTAAATTATAAAACAAGTGAAAAAAAGGGAATTTAATTCGAGGGACTAAGTTGGATCCCGAAATTGAAATAGTTAAGAAATATGGACTCTGAGAAGGAAATGGCGCCATTCGTGGTTTTCCAGACGCAGAACAAATTGTATGTTTTCAGGTACAACTCCCGAGATTTTGGCGGCAACAAATTATCTACTATAATTGCTGCTTTATTTTGAAATGATTCCGGAGTCAGTGTCTCATGTTTACTGAAAGAACTCAATTTACTATAATTTATGTTATTAGATTTTCCAATGACTTAAAACAACCACGATAACAGATAGAAAAGAACCTAAATGAATACAGAATCAACATGGTAGATACCGTGTTGATTCTGTATTCATTTAGGTTCTTAGGTTGATGCGCTAAATTTTTCCAATAATTTTTAAAATCTAGGTAGATACCTAGATTTTAAAAATTATTGGAAAAAATTATTGGAAAGTCAAATGAAACTTATCCGCACTGAAATAACTGTATAATATGTAATAGTTTTTTCCAATAATTTAGCGCATCATCATAATAATCATCATAATATACTAGCTGCGCCCCGCGGTTTCACCCGCGTAAATGTCGATCCCGTGGAATATCGGGATAAAAACTATCCTATGTCCTTTCCCGGGACTCAAACTATCTCTATACCAAATTTCATCGAAATCGGTCCAGCCGTTTTCATGTTATGTCGTGACAACGGAAAACGGGTTTCATTTTTATATATATAGATATTGCTATATATTGCTATTATAGTTAATTTTTCAATTTGACAACCGTTTTAGCCCGGTTTATAGAAAACCTGAAAAGATGACGTTTCCGGTTGGTAGACCCTTAAGTATATTACGTATATTCATGTTCTGAAGGTGGAAGACATTTTTTGGTAGGTCAGTTCGAGGTTTGCTGGTCAGGGGCCAGGGGCCCTCTGAGCTTGGGGGCTAGCCCTCCGATAGCTGTGCTACTGCGCACGTCCCAAAGTGACAGCGAAAAAACTAACGCGTTCCGGCCAGCAGTATTTTATTTTTAGTATTTTTGTCTATGGGATTATTGCTTGCGTTCCAGGTTCTTTAGTCGAGTGGTTACATGTAATATATTTGTTCTAAAGGCCGTGTGGTCGTATCGGAATTACGAAATAAGTTATCTGTAGTTGAAAATCATTAAAAAAATTAATGGCTGCGATGACGACGCATGCGAAACTGCGAAATGCGATATTCACGTGATGTAATTGTTATCATATTTCAAAACTTTGGAAGAACATGTCATTCGATTCAGTATGAATAGGGCTATTTATAGGTAAATAAAAAAATAGGGTCACTTTCACTTACTTAAACTATTTTACACAGTAACAGTAAGGCGCTCCACACACTGCACCGCGCTCCGTCGCGGTGAGCAGATTTTTACATACAAATTCAACTCCGCGCGCGTGAGCGCGGGAGCGCGGGAGTTTAAATTGTATGTAAAAATCTGCTCACCGCGACGGAGGTGTGGAGCGCCAATGAATGTGTGTTTTTAAGCAAAAGTAACAGCTATGTATATAATTATTGTACCAATCTAAACTGCATTTAACGTCACTCGATGTAAGGACAATCTTTATTTTATTAAGTTTCGCTTGTCCCCATTAACATGAAATCGTCAATGGGGACCACGGGAATAAATTTTAATTATTTTTATTTAGTTCCGTTGTCCCCATTAACATGAAATCGTCAATGGGGACAACGGGAATAAATTTTAATTTTTTTTATTTAGTTCCGTTGTCCCCATTAACAGGAAATCGTCAATGGGGACAACGGGAATACATTTTAATTATTTTTATTTAGTTCCGTTGTCCCCATTCAATGGGGACACCGATAATGGGGACAACGGGAATAGACGCAAATTGACGGTCAACAGCAAAAGTCGATTAAGACTACTTTTTTTTTTAAATCTTATTTATATTACTGAGCAAGATATTCCTAAAAGCATAACTGGCGAAATGTGGTTGTACTATAGCTACACCTTTAACAAGGCATGACGTTATGTTACTCGTATATTTCAAAAAACTCTGAACTGATATAAAATTTCAAGAGTAATAAACTCTTAGCTATTAAAATGAAATGCTGAAATGCAACGTATGTATCTAATCATTTTATATCAATTTAGATGACGTGTTAACAGTGTTAATCGACCACTGTAACCGACTGTACATGCGGTCTTGTTGTAAACGATTAATCAGACTTGATGATGACACTTACCCTTGAAATGCTTTGGGCAGCAGACGAATTCAACACCAGAGAACAGGCTAATTCCACAAGGCAGCAGCATCGCAAAGGTCCTGAGCTTCAGTCCCCTCTGGGCGCAAGCACGTCCAGCCGTGGCGTTCCACCTCGCAAACTGCCAGCACCGGGACTGGTTGTGGATGTGATCGAACAGACAGCTTTCCGGCACCAGGAGCGCGTCCGATTGGAATGGACCTTCTGCCGCCAAACACTCTTTGTAGTTATGCATTGTAGGTGGACGTAAGTGGAACAGGAGGATGAGAGGGTTCAAGCAATACGTATGGAAGAGGACAGGTTTTAATGGGTTAAGTGTGAGAGTAGATGACGAAGGTTGGGAAGAGTTGGTCTATCTTCCTTTGCTAAAAGAATGAGATGATAAACAACATATTTCTTTATCGAGACAGGTCGCATAGTTCATCTTCACCGCACGAGTGATCTTCGTTATAGGACAATGACACAGGCAACCCTTTGCAACCCAACCTTAGTCGCCTACTGAATAACAATATCCTTTAGACAAACTTCCTTTTGAACTCGTAAGTCGGAAACGACCTTATAAGCCGATAACCCTATCGAATGACAAAGTAATCATATATCAGTAATAGATACGTACCAAGACAACGGAAAGGCTTCACCCATCGAGTGACCTTGCACTTGGCCGCGTTGCCAGTACCCAGCTTGCACCAGTTGCTGACTTTCACATAGTGGGAGGCTTCCACGATGTTGGTGATGTCGTGGCTCGGGTATACCTGGAAAGGTACAAAGGATTCGGAATAAATTACCATTTATACTCAGATTACTTGGAAGATTCTATGTTATGTGTATGTATGGATATGTGCCCGGTTGAAGTCAACACTCGTTGACTGCTGCAGTTGCCTCTACCATTGGCGCGTGTCGCTCGTGTGGACGAGCACTAACTGGAGAAATTTACGCGTACTTAACGCTTCAGTCTATCCCTTCCTGGCTGGCTGGCTTCCTGGCTTCCTACTGGGCGTGATTTTTAAAGATCCTAATACTATAACAATGTTCTGATGACTTGTGAACTACGATAATGGATAAAGAATAATTCGTGTCGAAAAACGTAGGCGATATAGGTAGGAGTTCACTATTAGACTAATATTGTAAACATACGAGTTCAAAGATTTTAGGTTTCATTGGAAGAATCCTCTAGCTATGTGCTTAACAACACCGAAATCAGCAATTCCCAAGCAATGTTAATATTCAGCGCAACGCAGAGGTGGCCAATTTTACAGACATTACTCAATTTAATTAGGGTAACATTGAAATCGTCTTGTGGCAGCTGGGAGCAGTAACATTGCCCCTTTTATGACCTCTGCCAGTATGCCTAGACACATTCCATCCCAAATCAGGCATACCATAAAGTAAAGGAATTTCGCAAATTAAAAAGGGACCTACATAGCTCTGTGTGAAGGCATAGCTAGACAGTCTCTCTCATTATTTGGCTTGTTTTTGTAGTACATAGTTGAATTTGTAATTGTATCAGAATGTAATCTTTGGTTTAGAATAGAATAGAATACTCTTTATTATGTACACCATATAAATTACAGACATTGCCTTATAATTACAGAAACTAGCCGATTTTTCCTATGGTAGAATGAAAATGGTAGATAGGTAATAGCCTATTACCTATCTAACATTTTCTAATAGGTAATACGGGCTGCTGTTCGCAACTCCACGTTAATGCGCGTATTTTGCGTACGGAAAATGGTAGATATAAGGATATCTGTGAAACTAAAATCATCACTATTTATCTGAATCTTTTATTCGCAAATGTATACAGGGTGAAATGAAATCAGCTAGCGAAACTTTGCATACGTGAACCATATCGATATCTAAACACGACAAAATAGGGTCAACGACCGCTGGTATAGTCTTGTTACGTGAAGTATGAGTTGAGAATAGTAGATTGTTATGCAAGGGTCGAAAGGAATTGATGACTTTCACCCGTGTTAAACACTCTACTTTTCATTTCGAATATAAGGAAAGTAAAAAGTAGTAGTTTTTCTAAAATATTTATTGATAACAATAACATGCAAAGTTTTTGAATTTTGGTACAGCTTACAGGGTTAGTATCCCGCCAAATAATACTATTGTCTTTTTTTTATTTTAAATATGGAACACACCGCGTCATCGCCACGGGCTGTCCCGCTTAATAGGTTTTTTTTTTAAATTCACACTGGCTGTTTATACACTCACAAGACTGCAGCATTTTTCTTAATGTATGTAAAAAATTTCGTAGCTGACTACAGTTCTATTTTTAAAATTCATTCCCACCCTAAAGAGGGAAGTAATTACTATGAGTCTTTCCCGCCCTGTGGTGGGAAGCAGCGTTTTCCACCCGCTATTTGGATCAAACAAACACTACTTTCCGAGTATGAGAAATGAAAAATTTGTTTTATTTGTTTAAACTTTTTTAAACTGATATTTTTCGACTCTAAAAAAGATCTTTATTTTTTGTTTTATCATTTTTAAATATCTGTGCCCATCAGGTCTACGGAGTTTTGCTATCTATTTTCATTTGACCCTGAACGTATATTATTAATTTATTATTCAGTATATGTATGTGACCAAAATATGTCGAACTATCGACTTAACGGAAACCCAAAACATTTACGTAAGAGATCGTTTACGTAACCCATGGAAATTTACCGCGGGTGTTAAAATGGTTAAGTTAGCAATTAGTATCAGCGAATTAGTTGTTGGTAAGTATGTGTTCTGTTTGTTTAGCGGTACAGTAATGAGATTAGACGGTATAGTCGATAAGTCGTGCTCACGGGGGGCAGCACGAGGCTATGTCTATGTGTCCACCACTGGTGTGTACCTATCATTTACGATTCATTCTGTCATTTATCTTGGTTTGAAATTGAGCTGAATTTTAATAATTTTATGGTAGTATTTAAAGTCTATTCAAACTTATGTTTCAAATTAATATTATTTCAAGGTAAACAAATTATTATCAACTTTATTTTAATTGTAATTAGGTTGAATTGAGAGTGACTAGCACTATTGAAAAATTTATAAAAATGATAGAAGTTGTAGCGTGAACTGAACTTTATTGTGTAGGTTATAAAGTTATTTTTCCATAAACTAACATTTGTTTACATTTTTGGCAAATAAATTGCGAATGCAATATGCAATATACATTATGACCTCGATACATAATGATACATTTTGACCTCGTAGGTACTTATTGCACTTTTCTATGAAACAGCAACTTCTTTTTATACCCGACAAATAATTTCAATGTTAGGGGGTTCAGGGTCATGTACTGAACCCATGGTAACAGGTTGTGCCTCGATATTCCTGCCAGCCACTAAATCTTGGAATCATGATAGACAATTTTAAACCTAAGCCTAGAGAATGTGTCTGTTTTCTTAATGGCATTGGCTTGAAAGAAAACCTTAATCTGTTCACATCGTTTGTTTAATTACATGAATTTAATTTGGTACCCTTAGTTCAGAAAAAAATCTGCTACCGATTGTATGATGAAGGGTAGTTCACATAAATATGACCAGTGATCACGTTAAAAAGGTATCTAAGTATTGTTCATTTTTCTTCTTCGTGTCGCTGGCACGACAATTATTAAAATTTTGTTGGTCGAAAACTTCGCCACTTCAACGGCGTTATCGGTGGCAGCGCACAGGTCACTTTATTCACTACTAGCAGTGCCCCGCGGTTTCTCCCGCATAAGTTTCCCGTGGGAATATCGGGATAAAACTATCCAATGTCCTTTCCCGGGACTCAAACTATCTCTATACCAAATTTCATCTAAATCGGTTCAGCAGTTTAGGCGTGAAAAGGTAACATACAGACAGACAGACAGAGTTACTTTCGAATTTATAATATTAAGTATGGATTAAATCGGGGTATCATTATTCGAGGATATACCATCAGGTAAGTACGGTATCAGTTACCTTCTTGCAGTAGTCGAGGATCTCCATCTTGTCCTTGAGGCAATTGTGAGGCTTGGTGGTAAGGTCGGGCGTCCATCTTCCAGCGGCTGACATGTACTGGGGGTGGTAGGTACCTCCCGCCTCGCAGAGAACTGCTACCTGGGGCTCTGCCCCGCTGCTAGCCTGCAACAAAGAAAATAACTGGTTTAGTAAAAATGTCAGGAAAAAGTGTTTAATCTGTCAAGCTCCGCTAATGAGACACAATTGATTTTCTATTGTTTCGCCGCCAATGGGCGATGCGCGCTGCTTGACCGGTTAAAACAAGGTATCGTCGAAGAAATATCGTCGTTGAGTTTGAGTTTGATAAGAAGACAAAGGAACAAAGTATGCAAAAATAAGGTCATCCATGTTTCATTGATGTATCCATAATAAAGTAACGTCACATTATGACATCGTCTTGAAAAACATCCTGTATTGCTATTAATTTCCAATACTGTGTAGACTCTTAATAATTCGAATATCGGAACAACACCCTAATTGCGTATCATACTTTCCATCACAATTTGAATCATTTTTAAGGATATTGTTTATCCATTGCTTCACACGTTCGAAAAATTGTTCTGCTCAAAAACGTAAATAACGCAATGAATGTTGTAGAACTGTCAATATGAAAGCCATTGCTACTGATAGTGTGTTACGCAATTACTCCGCCGAACATTGATTGGTTGTTGTAATCACAAATAAAACAGCCTCAAGAGTCCCGAAGCAATAATAAAAAGAAGGCATTATAATGTGAGAGCTATAATCTAGCTATGGAATAGATATCCAGTCGGTTACTTTTATTTACAGAACCTCGTCATTATCTCCGTAATGTAAAGTAAATAGTACCTACCTACAATTAGTATAAGAAATACTCAAACCCAGACAAGCAAACTCGCTGGTCACATTACAACTGTAATTACCTATATAAGCACAATACTTAACTAGAAAGAAATACTGTAATATTAATGGTACAAATCAATTTTCCTAGTTGTCCCAACACTCAGACAGATTCAGATGTCTACCTGTCAGATTAGTCTAGACAGACCGAAGGGGAGGGTCTGGCCTAGACTCCCCCCCCCCGTTCAGTCCCCGAGACTGGTTATTAAAGAAAACAGACCGGGTCGTTGTTCCCCCAAGTGATTAGTATTATTATCTGTGGAACATTGGAATGAGCTTTCAGATATTAGCCGTATAAAAGCGATAACGTAAAGTAATTAGGTTTAAGGCTTTTATATAAAACCTTTTTGGTATAATTGCTTAGGAATTTAAGGTTACTAAAAGTGAAATTCTTGATCAAGCTTTTAAAAGAATTAAACAAAACAGATCGCAGTTTCTACAAGCGTTATAACAAAGACATTTAACGTACTTGTACAATGTTAAAGTCGAATTTCCCTTGCAAATCAAAATATGCAAAATGTATTTTTTATTTATAAACAATTTCAGCCAAAAGAAAATAAATAAGCACAAAGTTACCGGTATATAAAGCACATTACCCTGTATAACATTTAAAATTCAAATGTTTTAAAAAAGAAACAACGTCGTCTGCACGAAACAGAACAGGCAAAGGGCAACAACCCGTAACCTAATACACGTCAGCCCTACCAGCGGTTTTCCATTAGCTTTGCTATACATTGCATTTTCAAACCTATTCTTAATCGATCGTTCGCAAATAAAGAGAGCATTGTACCTTGATAGCAGACTTCGTGTCGAAATAGAAAAAGATATTTAAAGCCACGCTATTCTTGAAATACAAACAATGATAGTAATAGCGAGCAAAGTAAACAGGTAAAAAAGTTCAGTATGTAAATTCCTAACAAAATGTGGTTTTAAATAAGTGTTTCGATTAACCTAAAATAAGTCAAAGATTTTGTTAATTCAGCCAAAAGGTACGTTTGCCTTTCCACAAAGCCAATTTACAAAAACAATATTATGAAAGGATTAATTTTCGCTTAACTTAATATAGCTTCTGCTTTTCATGAGGGCTGTAATAATAAAAATAATTATATTCCGTCTGTTTCAACGAGGAGGGGTGTATCGTAAAGTCTCCTCATAAAGACGGATTATTTGCGTTTTTGAAGTTTTCATGCAAAATTCGGTTCGATTTTTCATAAACGTAAAAAGATTTGTCTTTATCTGATCCTGAAAACAGTAAAATATGACTGAAGTGACGTGTTTGATTTTTATCGATGAAGAAATATTACTTTCTTGAAAAACTTTGTACATTTTTACTTGCTGCCAAGTTCTTTTTCCGGAATAAAATTCCACAAAGATACGGTGTTTTTCCTCAAAAGGTACAATTTATTTCATGAACAGAAGATACCAATACTTTCAAAGTAAAAACTATTTTTTGGGAAACTTAAATCTATATAATTTAAATCACTATGTTACATACATACCTACCTAAACACACATTCCTATGAGGGAACGCAGAGACTACAAAAACTTACATAAAAACTTACATATTATTTAAATTATTACATACACTCTCTCATATTATATATATATTCATATATACTCATATTATATATTACATACACTGTCTCACTTCTGCGGTACTGGTACATGAAGCAGGAGAGTCGGGTGCGATGGGCAGGAGAGCTCTCAGAGCCGAGTAGGCCAGAGTGTGGAGTGAGGCAGGGTGGCCTGACCTCGCCTTTGTTGTTTAGTCTGTACGTGAATGCACTGATCGAGCGGCTCAGCAGCACACGTGTCGGTTGCTTTATTGATGGGGTTTGCTTCAATAATTTAAGCTATGCAGACGACATGGTGCTGCTGACCCCCTCGGTCGGTGCGCTCCGTAAGCTTCTCGATATTTGCGAGTCGTACGCTGCTTCTCATGGCCTTGTCTACAACGAAGGCAAGTCGAAATACATGGTCTTCAAGTCCGATACCAAGTGTCCCTCCACCGTCCCTCCTGTGTTACCGAACGGTGTGGAGTTGCACAGGGTGTACTCTTTTAAATACCTGGGCCACTGGATGACAGATGATTTTAAGGACGACGCAGATATGGAGAGGGAGCGCAGAGCATTGTCGGTTCGGGCTAATATGCTGGCCCGCCGGTTCTTCCGATGTACGGTGGCAGTCAAAATAACGCTGTTTAAAGCATATTGCATGTCGCTGTACTCGGGGAGCCTGTGGTTCAGCTATACCCAAAAGGCCTACAATGCTCTGCGGATCCAGTATAACAACGCATTTAGAGTGCTGTTGCGTCTGCCTCGGTTCTGTAGCGCGTCATCTATGTTCGCTGAGGCACGTACCGACTGCTTCAATGCTGTACGGCGTAAGAGAGCGGCCTCGCTGCTAAACAGACTCCGGGGCAGCCCCAACAGCATTCTACGCGCTATAGCCGGGAGACATGACAGCCCGTTGGTGAGGTCACTTGTCACCTGTACATTGTCGGTGTTATTAGTTAAGTACTAACATAGGTTAAGATTATTGTTACTAACCCAATGGATCTCTGTTATCCGATAAAGTAAAATAAATAAATACTAAAAATTATGTAGAGTTTACTGGGGCAATTACGATATTGGGTAGGTATATTCCGTTGAATGATAATTTCTACCAAACCTAGCGGTATTTTTATAATGGCAACATATTGATTAGACGCCATTTTATCGCCCGCCGTCCCTTTCGCTTTTGCTATACAAAAATACCGCTGCGTTTGGTAGAAATTATCTTCCAACGGAATACACACTACCGTGATTGCCCTTATAGTAGTTATAGTAAACCTTACTTGCCTTTAAGATATTAGTAACTAGCTGACCCGGCGAACTTCGTACCGCCTCAGAATTAAACAATGTGACAAAGTTCAATAGACACGTGGCGCCATCTATTATCACAATAACGTTAGAATAGAATAGAATACTCTTTATTATGTACACCATAATATAAATTACAGACATAAATATAGAAACTACGTTTACGTAACGTTATATTGTTGTTTTATGTCCGTTTCTGTACACCTGAGAATGTATATATGCAAAATTTCAGGATGATCGGTTCAGCGGTTTAGGCGTGAAAAGGTAACAAACATACTTACTTTCGCATTTATAATATTAGTGTTAGGATTTACATACCTAATTAGTTAATAAAATACTAACACAAAAAAAACCGTATTTTTCATCGTCGCCGTTTTCCACCAAAGTTTTTCACCAGTTTCCAAGACGTCACCAGAATTCCACTTGGCTTGTTTCAGTTTCAGTTAAGTAATTACAGCCTTTTTTTCACTTCGCCATCTCTCGGTTAGTTAATTAAAACAGTCTGAAATTTTGGTAAAAATTGTCTGTTTTGAATTAACTCGGAAACAAGTTGGTTTTGTTTTAAGTAAGTACAAGAACAACGACTCAAGAATTTTCACGATTATTACTAGTCTTTGACGTTTTATAAAATTAAGTAAGTAGAAGAAAGAATTATGTTTTTTTATACTTGTGTAAAAACGCTTTTGTCGAATAATACCAAACAATTACGAATCCGGTTTATTTTATTGAATTACTAGCTGCGCCACGCGGTTTCACCCGCATAACTTTCGATCCCGTGGGAATATCGGGATAAAAACTATCCTATGTCCTTTCCCGAGACTCAAACTATCTCTATGCCAAATTTCATCGAAATCGGTTCAGCGGTTTAGGCGTGAAAAGGTAACATACAGATAGACAGACAGAGTTACTTTCGAATTTATAATATTATAAGTATAGTAAGTATAGTATGGATGTTGATTTGTTATAATAGTAAGTATAGTATGGATGTTGATTTGGTATAATATTAGCTCAACTGTTGCTAATGATACACAACTGAACTTCTATCGTTGTACCAAATTTTGATTTTTCAACAGGGTATTATAGACAATGTTAAAATATGATTTTATTCAGATGGTAACATTTATGTAGATATGTATAGTCAAACAGAGTGAATAGGGATGCCGAGGTGAACCGGGACAAAATTTTAAAAAGGATTTTAACATTGGAATAATATATAATAGTTTGTTGCCAAAATTGTCTGTTAGATGTCACTTGTCTTCGAACTTTTTGTTATAGGACAAGCCGGTTTCCTCACGATGTTTTCCTTCACCGTTTTCAGAGTAGTGGTGATGAATTTATTATGCAAAGTAAAGTGCCTGCTTAGGTTCGAACCCACGACCTACAACTCATAAGTCGGGGAACATAGCTGTAATTTGACTCAATCATAGAATATTTTATCATTCTTAGGCCGTGCTTAGGCTCACATATGTTAACAAGATGCTACCATAGCCAAGTAAATAACAACAAAACTTCTAACATTTCAATTTCAATTGTACAAACTCTACACATACATAATCACATACATAATCAGCCTATAACGTTCCCACTGCTGGGACACAGGCCTCCTCTCTGTGAGAGGGAGTGGGCCGTAATCCACCACGCGGGCCCAGTGCAGGTTGGTAGATGTCACATGTCTTCGAATTTTTGGTTCTAGGACATGCCGGTTTCCTCACGATGCTTTCCTTCACCGTTTTGAGAGCAGTGGTGATGAAAATAATTTACACAAAGTAAAGCGCCTGTCGGGGTTCGAACCTACGACCTACAACTTGTAAGTCGCGGCCGATACCACTGGGCCACCACAGCTCAAACAAACTCTAGTACTTAGCACAAATGATAGGTAGTTTCTTGAATAGTTCTTAGGTATTATAGTTAGGGCACGTCTTGAGAACTTAGCTCGTTAGTACACTGAGTGACAAGAACCATCCACTCTGTAAAGTTTCAGAAGCTAGGTAGATAGGTAAGTACAGACGCCAGCACATCAAGCTACCCGAAACTGTAAAATTTTCCCAATCAACTTTGAACCTTATAATTTAGCAATAAAGTTGAAAATCTTTTAAAGAAATTTGACAGACTTGTAGTAGTTTGATGTGCTGACGTCTGTACAACGAATTTGTCATGATAATACTTGAGTTAGTTTTATGTTTTCGTTGTTAGGTTTTGATGGTAAAAGTTTAGAGTTGATAGTCTGACAAGATTCGTCCGCATGAAATTTCTTGTTTCTCCGTACCACGGGTTCCCGCGCTTTTACTTCGCTTTCGCTTAGCGTTTTTTCAGACTTTTTGGTTTTTGCTCGGCTCCTAAGGGTCGCAGCGTGATGTTAAATAGCCTATAACCTTTCTCAAGGATTAGGCTATCAAATGCAAGAAGATTTTTTTTTTAATCCGACTGGACCGAGATATTAGCGCAGTCAAACAAACAAACAAACTTTTCAGCTTTATTATTAGTATATATAGAAATACCTACATATAGATAAGCGTCATGTGTCAATTATAGAATTGTTTTGATGTACTGCTAATCATTTTTCGATTTTATTTCATTTTTCATCTCAGTTTCTGATTGACTGTACGTAGGTAAGTAACTCTTTCTAAATTCCAATTAAATTCCTTGCCAAAAACAAATAGCTATTAATTTTCTACATTAGTAGGTATTTCCCGAAGTATGAAAAATTCTTGACCTACTTGACTTTTCTGTTTTCTTACAAATAAAGCAGACTTTAGAAATATAACACTACCATATGAAACCAGAACAATAAATAATAAATACAGGCTGCTCCATTTAAGTCGGACTTGTCGACTGCGAGTCGGTACACGATGTCCCAAGTCGACACTCGGAGGAAAGCCGAAGAGGAACAGGGGAACGGGGGAGTGGGGAAACGGTAAGTGCAAACTCTAGTATTGTAAAACGGAAAGTTCTTAGGAATTACGTCCGGAACAGGGCTGCCACTAGCCCATTTAATTCCCGATATTGTGCAAAGAGCTCTTGGTAAGAATTAGGAATAATTTAAATAATTGAGTCTGCTGGTTCGGTCGAGTTTACATCTAGCTTGGTCTCGTGAGTTATTGGGGTCAATTAATTAATGTGCTTCTGTAACTATAATTTTGGTTTGGAATGTTTACTGTTTAAATATACGTTGTGAATCCTTGTTTAACTCAATTAGATATTGATTTTCTTTTAATAGAACGAACTAAATTCGTTGCCAAAAAAAATGTGTCCGCTTCCACATTTGACACGTCTGCCTTACAAAGCAAGAGTGAACAGCGGATGGTAAACAGGCGTCTTCTGGATACGCTCATTACATCATAAGACCTCATCCATCGCTTTCCATCAGGCATGATCGAGGTTAAGAGGGGGCCCATACAGCAATAAAAAAAATCACTACTTACCAAAATTATTTTTGTCAACGAATTTAGTTCGTTTTAATTAATTCACATGTATAAATATGTTCCTAAAATAACTGAATATTTGAAAAAATTATCAGCCTCCGTAATTTTTTAAGAATTTTATTCAAACCTGAAGCTAGAAGTAAATAAAATAGGTGTTTATTACCTCGAAATACAACTATCAGATTCAGTGAGTCATGAGTTTATGCTAACCCTGCAAAGTTCTAAATAACTGCGTGTATCAGGTTCAAGACTTTACGCCTTCCACAGCACCCTGTAGGTAATAAAGGCTAGTAATATATAGCGGGATACTTTACCCGTCATACTGTACGAGATTATGTTAGAAATAAGTGCCTTTATGATTTATGATGTTAGTACATATTTTTATGACTTAAGGCTAAGGAACCCTAAACTTCATGACTCACTTGTAGATTCCGGCTGGGTAATGTGGTACTTTTTGAATATTGGTAGGTACTGCGTATTTTGTAAGTTTACGGGAGTATTCAAATAAAGTTTTCGGGAGTAGCAAATAACATAATATTAGAATAAAAATAATTATTGTATCTAAGTAATACAGTGAGTAGGTACGTTAACAGCAAGTTGAGACGACATGAGTAGCTTAAAATACAGACGCCAGCACAACAACCTACCCGGAACTATCAAATTTTTCCAATCAACTTTGAACCTTATACTTTAGCGATAAAGTTGAAAATCTATTAAAGAAATTTGACAGATTGTAGTAGCTTGATGTGCTGGCGTCTGTACTACCTACAGCTAGGTTACAGTATAGTATTTGCCAGTGAGCCCCAAACTAGATAGTTACCCCCTTATTCATAATCCTATTTTATCTCTATTTTAGCTAAAATAGGTTTATAGAACGTTTGTCTTTATCTGTCACGTTGACATTTCTGTGTGTAAGAAAGAGACAAACCCCATTTTAACTAAAATAGGTTTGATAAGTTTTATGAATAAGGGGGTTAGTCTGTATCTTGGAGCTCGGGATTAGCTATATTATACCATAATACCATTACACCTGCATTTAACAAAGAGGTAGACGGAGGGAGTAGACCCGTATTTCACCAGTTACGTTTACTCAAGTCCCGAGTACATACCTCATATGTGGCAATTCTGATGCCACTAAGTATGGAGGGATAAAGACTAGACTTCATTGATTTACGTGTGCTGAATATCATTGATATCATCTAAGAATAACAGCCGGGACCAACCGCTTACCTTGCTTTCCGGGGCACGGAGGGGTCTCGGTATGTAAAGATGGTCACCTATCGACGGCCGCGGCAAGCGTAGCTTAACCTGATCGATGGACACGTGCGGCTGTTATTACTTAGCCACGAGCCCCTCATAATTGTGAACCATATTAATGCAAATTCAAAGACGTATAATTTATAAGGTGCTAGCTGATGTACTGAGTCATGTAATCTATTCAACACACACTCAAGTAAATCTCATCATCGCGACGCGACACTAACATCACCTACACATACAAACACAAAGAGCTCCATACATGTTTATTAGAAATACGTAGCTCCTACAAATCTGCCATTATGTTAAAAGCTTAATTAAGACCGTGCCGTGACGTATTAAATTTAATCATTTTGTAATTAACGATCGCTAATGTTGGAGTACACTTCATCACCTCTGTTTTGAAGAGGGTTTTATGGGTAAAGGTAATATTTATATGACGTCAGCTTTAAACAGCCCTTTTGTTTTAAGGTACTGTTTTACGTGAATCAACGTTGTTTTAGTCGTTTTTTTATGTTAATAAATCACGCAGCCCTTCTAGTAAGTAAGATATATAGTAAGTTATCAACGCCAACTAGGTATGTGTAAACAGAAAAAAAAGATGAAATTAGAAAAAAAATGAAGACTGCTCATTCATATTACAATTGTTTAATATAATAGTAATTATTCCACATTTGTTGACTATTTACAAGAAGAAACACAGAGGAACATGCTATTTGCAATACTAGAGGAAATCCCAGAGAAAATACTGAAATACCTCATTACACCGACACCTATAATCCTTCAAACTGGAAGTCTGGAACACAGCAACACTGCTTAAAACGACCTCCTTTAAAAAAAACTTTAACATATTCAGTAGTAGTAACTACCTTAGCATAGTCTGTCCGTACCTTTATAATTGTTCATTGTAATTGAGAAAACCCAATTATAATAAACAATAGTGCGTGTAACTTCTTCTTAGCGTGTCGATAGCAATCTAAATGTACTCGGCCCAGAATTCGGCTACTTGTTTGGCGCCATCACTAGCGTCCATCAGTTCCTGTAACGTGCAGCTGACAGGACATGCAGGGCACGATATTAAGTGTCCCATCGTTTGTGGAACAGCACCACATTCACACTCCAAGGCGGAGTCGTCTATAAATCTCCACCTGAACAGGTTTTCCTTGCTTCGGCCAACCTAGTTCCGGAGTCTACCCAAGGTAACTCATGTCATGTGCGTGTAACTATAATAAATAAACTACTTTCTTCTTTTTCTATAGCCATTGTAACTTGTCTCTGACAGCCTATTACAGGCATCCCTTCAGGGGAATACAGGCGTGACAATTACATTTATTTACCTAATTACTTTACTAGAGTCCCCCAGCTACTTTTGCAAGCGTAAAATTAATTCTACTGAACCTTTTTCCCCCAAAATGATTAAAAAGGTTGGAAGTTTGTGGAATTAACCCAAATAACAGAGACATGTTCAAGTTGGGAATTTTTTTAGGTTAGGTACCTGGAACTTAGGTGCACCTCCAAAGTTAATATATGGCGTAGATCTTTGCCCAGTTGTGAGAGAATATACAGCGACTCAAAAGAGCAATTAAAATGCCAACCAATATTGTATATGTTCTAGCAATAAAAATCAGGCAATTTCATCATCATCATCCGGTTCTGTGCCTCTCGCATCGAGTGGATTCCTGCGGCCTTCACCAGGTAATCGGTTCACCTAGTGGGAGATCTTCCAACGCCCCACCTTCCGGTACGCAGTCGCCACTCCAGAACCTTTCGGCCCATCGGCCATCTGTTTGCAAGCAATGTGCCCTGCGCACTGCCACTTAAGTTTAGCAATTCTTCGGGCTAAGTCGGTTACTTTGGTCCTCCTTCGCGATCGAATCAGAAATGAGGTAACCGACTAGAAAACTCCAAGCACAGCCCTCAACAATCACTCAAGAATCTAACAACAACTAATTTAAACTATCCCCTTTTCAAATAACACTTTAACCCAGACACGAAGTTGTCAAATTCAGTTTTAAAATAGCTTTCCTAAACTGTGTCTTAAGTCGACGACTTTATAAACTCAGCGAGATAAAAGTTAGAAGTTACATCGCCCTCAAGTGTATTTAATATCGTATCGAACGTACACCGGAGACCGGTGTCGGCGATGTCAGGGAGTGTCGGGATTGTCGGGAGTGTCGACACTCCGACTGTCCGATATTGCTAAAGTTGTGCCTTTCAAAATTGTTCCGGCTTATTTAGAAAACTATTTCGATTTGAGAGCGTTTCCTTTGTTGCTTTGATTGAATTTCCTATCAGACGGCGTGTCGTGGTTGTTTATTCTGCTGTTTTGGATAAAAGGTGTTTTTAAAAAAAAAATAGAAAACGCATTCCGTGCGATAAGTATTTAATAGTTTTGTAAATAACATTTCGTTTTGACATTTTGGCGCTTTTGTTACCAAAAGTGCCAAAATGACCGGTTGAAGTTAGGTACAAACTATGTTTTACCCAATAAGTTTCTAGTTAATCAAATGATAAGAGAGGCCGTAATTTACAAGTTACAAGCCCTATCTTATGGCCCCCATGGCCATGGTTTACGACGCAACATTTATTACCCGAGCCAAACTTTGGAGATACAACATCTTAATTTTGTAACACGTGGCAACACTGGCAACCATCCCTACGTGTGCAGTAAATATTTGGAGTAGGAAATTACCAAATAAGCACGGAAAATTAACGTATTATGTCAGACAAAACAACGAAACCCTCTTCATCCAATTTTCATGGCATTTTGTTTATTAGATTTGTGTGTTTGAATCATAATATCACATTTAATAAACTTCGACTTAGCCGAAACAAGGATAATTCGATACCCAACACAGTAGAACAAGGAGGTACAAGCCTTTTTGTTCTATTGTGCTGGGTAGTAACTACAATCTTCAATGTAATTATAGGTTGCCATCAATATCGCAGTCTCATTGTATCTACCCACACAATACAAACATGATACCACCAAAAGTCCCTTTTCCAGTATCATATAAAGAAAATAAAAGAAACAAATGCTGTAAACACAATCGAGCATTGTTGGGTAGGCACGGCAGTCGGCAATGCTGAACTCATGCCAGTTGGCACCAAAAGTGCCACCCTGCCCTAAGTACCGGCGAATAGTCGCCAACACAAGTATATATTTTTATGGAACAGGCGAGCTTGGTAGTCGGGTTATGAGGCGCTTATCTGGTCAGGTGGCGTTTAATGCTGGATAGATGGGGTCAATGTGGTTTGAGAGATTTTGGCAAAAGAAAAGGTCATTAGTACCGAGTAAGTCTACTGGCTCCTGTAGTTATGTCCATTTAAAGCATGTTAATATTTTTGTTGTTTTCGTTGACATAATAAGGCCTAGATTAAACATGGTTTATCGTTTCTTTTACTTAATTATTAGTCATTCGAAAGTTGAAACAAATTGCCAAAAAACCTAAAAGTAGTTACTTTAACTGTCAATTCTTAAGAATTTTGCCCTTTATTTAGTCCTTGGAACTAAAAGTTTAGCTTAACTTAGTGTTATGAATATTACTTGATAATAACTGAATATAATACAATAAAACGAACTAAGTACCTACAAGCCCTTTTGGAGATCTCTTTTGCATTTCAATTCACGAGTGCTAAATGACACATTCGACCCAGACAGCCTTCACTTAATACGCCAGTCACACGAATAAATTAAGTTACTTTTGTAATAATAAAGTACAACGTTATGATTATAATATAAATTGATGAAATTTTCAGACACCTAGCAGTAGGTAGGTAACAAGTATTTTGGCAAGGTATCTACTTAAAATCAGAGCTAATAGATTTTTTATATTTTCAAGAAAATGTAATTATTCTAAGACTAATTAAATAGGTACATAGATGCTAAAAAACACGTGATAAATCTTGCCCACATATTTTCAAGATAATTTTGAAATAATAAATTGAGGATCGAAAAGAAAATTGGCTATTTTATTTGTAGAGAACGCTATGGAAACTGAAATAATAACTTTTACAATTATTTTATTCGAATAATGACTTTAAATATATAAGTCGCAATATCTAAAATCAAATTAACACTGTAAGATTTCAACCAAAGACGTTCTACTATCATCCCAAGAGATTCTTCAAGAACTTTTAAAGTAAAAGAAAATTAAAGTCAGGTAGACAGCCTCGGAAAATGCAATCGCTAGACAAATAAAACCAGCCACTAGTGACGGGCTCCTCCACAAGTCCGGGAACTTGGCACTTTATGCAAATGCATGCAGATCCCGCGGACACTTGTTACTACGACACTAAAGGATCGGGAAAAATAGGGCTGTCAGTACTAATTAGTTGCCTCGGTGAGTCGCTCGCTGTTAGTTAAGTAACTAAATGCGACGAAGAAAAATTGTTGGTCTTGTTTGTTCCATTTTGTTGAAAGTTTACAAATGTTTTTACATTTTAGGTCACGTTTAGATACTCTTGAATGATTTATTTGAAACTCGCCGAAAACAAAAAAGAGAACATTTGTCATTCTATAAGAATATTTAATATCGTCTGGGAGAATATTCGTCTAATATTAATGTAATGTTCATATTTTGATTTAAATATAAAATTACATCTGCAATGTTTAAATATCAAATGAAACGGACACTTGATAAAAATATAAATTCAACCCACGTACAAATTACATTTCAAAAAGAAGATACACCCAATTTACACAAATAAACTTATACAACAATCCTTCAAAAAAAAAATCACTTGACCCTTGTTGAAGCTCGAGCATAATATATCACAATTTGAGCTGTCAAGAGTTGACAGCCCTGCCAAGTCCCGGGCTTGGCAAGTCCCGTACTTAAACGTCCTCAGCACTCGCTCCCGAAGTCCCGCGTTTTTTACTTACACGCTCCTTCAGCTCACAACTCGACGGGGAAATTAAAAAAGAAACTCATGCACAGACTGAACGAATGTCTTTTTAATTTGGTTTAAATCGACGTTAAGTCACGTTCTTGTTTAACGTGCGATTCGGATTTATTGTAAGTATTTGAAATAATATGAATATGAGGACATGTTTTTGCGCGATTTGCTATGTTTTACGGGATTTTATAGGGTGTTTTTGTTACAAGAAAGGCTATTCAATGTGAATTTGATGTTCTATGTATTATTTATTTATTTATAAAAAAATATAACCTATTACAATTTGGTTTTAGCCACACAACGAAAGCCTCTCAGGGTCTGTGTATAATAATACTATTATAATGACGATTAATTTATTGGTACATTACATACGAGTACATACATAAATAAATTGGGAGAAATTTTGTGTAGGGAAACGTTTTGAAATGTTTTCAGGACAATTAAATGCGAACGTTTACAAAGCTTTAGGCGTTGATCTCTTCACTTGTAACCGTCACAATATCTCTATTATCATAAGGCCAAAGGTAAATTCCCATCATTCCCTACATAAATCTCCCTAAAAATATCTATTCGGTACGTGTGGTCTTGGCGGCTGATTCCTCTCACCTATAGATTCTTTACGGACATGATAAATGGCACCCTCTCAGTGTCTCGACGAGAACCATTTGTCTAACAGCCTGAATACTGGGGGCGACGAAAAACTTCCATATTTACATATTCTACCTTTCTGTTGCCAGAGAAACCAGGACTTAAGGCGCTATTCGATATTTGCCTTCAGAATTTTTCTTAGATAGGTTTAATAAGTTTTTACAAAGCGTTCAGGCGCTTCTTTGGATGCCCTAATGTCTCGTTTCTCGGGAGAGATATTTCATTTTTTTAGCACGCACCATTTAACTTAATAAGATGGCAACGAGGAGAAAGTTCTAAGTAGGTTGGCTTAAATTCCGCGAAAATGTTGAATTTTCTAGGAAAGAGACAATTTATATGGAAAGTCAAAGAAAATATTTCAAGTTAAAAAGTATGAAAGCCTTCGCATGACTCTTTAACTACCAACAACATGTATTTCCACGCCTTATTTTTCTATCCATGTAAGTTCTGGCAACACTACCGAGCCACGAAGTTAAATATTCACCCACCGTATAGCTTCGAGAAGTTTCTCGCCGCACAACTTAGGAAGCCTTTGTAAAGAGGTTTTAATTTTTTAAATAAAAGCCTTATGTTGTAGTACCAGCCGATCGCCTAGCCTCCAGTTATTCCTCGAGCTAAATTTCTTGCTTCTAACTTTAAATTCCCAGAGATATAAGGATATTGTACGATGAAATTGTTCTCTGGGGAACCTATGTTTTATTCTTGAGTAGACGTTATAAATTTAAAGTTGTAAAGATATGAGTACCTATACAGGGATATTTTAAATTGGCTAGCTAAACCAACTACTATACTCCGAAGACGCGATGGGTACCTATCATGTTGTGTTTTTTATCAATACCCATCGCGTCTGTCGGAGTTTAGCCAGCCAATTTAAAATAACAATGTATATGTTACCGGCCAAACCCGATTTCAGGACAAACTAGTTTAGCCTAGGCTAAACTAGTTCCGTCGACATAGGATGCAAGGGCGAGCGAAGGGCACCCCGAGGTTCGGTTTGGTTAGGTTACTTTAAACCCTTTACACAGAAATAGGGGCCCCGCGAAGCGGGGCTCCGTCGACATAAGATCCAAGGGCGAGCGAAGGTAATCCTATCGCGTATAGGAAGAACTAGTTTAGCCTAGGCTAAACTAGTTTGTCCTGAAATCGGGTTTGGCCGGTAACATATATGTATCTACTTATATCTTTACAAAGTTAAATTTACGTCTACTCAAGAATAAAACATAAGTTCCCCAGAGAACAATTTAGTGAGTAACAACAATTACAACAACAACAACAATTTAGTGTTACTGCACTCATATACAGTGTTATTTTAAATTGGCCGGTAGACGAAATATCAGTAGAAGCAGCCCTTTTCAAGTGTTTATTCATAAAGCTATTTCATCGAAAATCAAATGCATTTCTAAGAAGGCTATGGAGTGCTTGCTGTTTGGTTTATTCCAGAAATACTTCCAGCTTAATTGTTTTCAGAATTAATTAGTAACGCTTCAGACATTTCGAGTATTTTAAGTGCTCTTTCCAAAAATTACTTAATTTCTAGTCAAGGCTTTAGCTATAAATCTTATGAAAACACACATTGAAGTATTTTATATGTACCTAAATAATTTCCTGTTAATATCGTTCATAAATACCTGATAATTATGTAGGTTATTATCCTATCTTACTTCCGACTAATCCAATCCTATACTACTAATATACTAATAATGTTATAAACGCGAGAGTCATAAACGTGAAGTGAGGATGAATGGATGGATGGTTTGTTACTCTTTCACGTAAAAACTACTACACGGATTTGGATGAAATTTCTCACACTGATAATTTATAACCAGGATTAACACATAGGTTACTTTTTACCCTGATATTCCAACGGGATCGAAACTTATGCGGGTCAAACCGCGGCACAGTGTTTGATTTCACTCAAAAAAATTCCCTATGCTGTATATCGCATAAATCGATCAAGAAATGCATTTTAAACGCAAGATTAAAACACCCATGTGTGTATTTCAAATACTTTTTTTTTTATAAAAATAATTCATATTTCGTGACTTTCATGTAGAAAAAAGATTAAATAAATTCTGTAAGCGTATCTGACCAAGATCAGAGAGTCAGACTTAATCCAAAATTTTCTCTTAATTACAAAACTGTATATTATTCCATAAAGATTAACTACGACTAAAATGAATGGTCAAGTTGAGTGACAACCCTAACACTATAATTTTCTACACTGTGCGCGGAGCGCTGAACTAATAAAACTAATAGAAATGTCGTATAGTGCCCATAAATTATATTATAACATTAATTAATTTTACGAACTACGCTATAGGTAAGTATTTTTATAATTTATGGCTAGAACCTCTTTTCTTTTCATAAATTCAGTAAAATTGTAACTACTTATTTTCAGTTTTATGTGAACTTTATTAGATGTAGTCGGTTAAGTTGATTTAATGCTTCCATTTGGTACCATTATCTTCCATTGCATAAGCTCATGTTTGTCTCTATCTCTCCTTGTTCCACGATTTTACTCGTCGATTTTCATCATCTACCTAACCTTTTCCCAACTACGTTGGGGTCGGCTTCCAGTCTAACCGGATGCAGCTGAATATCACAATTTTACGATCATCGATTCGCCGATTTTCTTGTAAAAAAGTTAATATATGTTACACAAGCATGCTGATTAGTTCCAAAAGAAATATAAAGATAATTTCAAGCCATAAATAAAACACTCTCAAACGCTTTCAATTACAAAAACGTCGAAAGATAAAAGTAACCGTTACCGGCTACAATTTGTGTAAACATCGATATAACTCATGATGAGTACCGGTACATCACTATGGCCGTCCTAACTATAAATTAATTTGATCGCCTCATAAATTTTATGGCTCGAACCAACTTCATTATAATTTTACGAGGGTATTGAAAAAAAATCGATGCTAAGTGCGTACGGAAATTGAGCTAGGGAAAATGATAGAAGGTAAATGTAAATGCTTTACAAGAAAAGCGTCTGCTTACATTTTGTACGAGAAGATACATTTGAAGGAAATTGTGGTTAATTAATAGGCATGTCATGTTAAGGCGACTACATGACCTAAAGCGCGGTCACTGTCGGACTGCAAAGAAAAGAAAGAGAAGCGCGATGACACAGCGCTGGTAATTTATTGCAAATTATGAAGCAATTACTTATATATTTACAAAAAATGTATTGTTTGGACTAAAAAATTAAAACACTAGTGCTTTAGTATGTTGCTTGTAGAATAATCTGACAAAAAATAATGATTGTAAGTATGTATATTAATATGGTTTTTATTGTAAAAAGAAAGTTTTTAGAGTTATCTTCATGATTTTTTTCCATCGTTTCAAATAAGTTGTATTATGTTTTCAACACACCATCTAACTAGCATATATCCTGAAGAATATCATATATATTTTTTTATTTTGTTTACTGTAATCGATCATATACTTTTATTGCTTCTAAAACTTGAGTTTTTGCGTTTAGGTCCTGTAATCCCCTTAATTGTAGTAACGTTTCTACTCTGCTTCTCTTCATTATTCGTTCAACCAATGTTTCTTTCTATTCATATCTGTAATATACGTACAAACGGAGATCACTCGGAAGGTACTCGTACTTGTACTTAAAAACGTTCAAATTCAAGTCGCAATCTCATCTCATCGACGATCAACGTCAAACTTGTAAAAAATAATGGTACTTAAATGAGAGGTTCTTTCTGAAAGTTTTTTCAATTACCTTAATTAACAAAAATAACATAATTAAAACCTAACTTAACTAAAACTATACAAAAACTAAAATATAGCGTCAAAAAATTCATCCGCATCGCTGTCGACTGGTAATGTACCCAAGAGACTGGCGACATTACCACGTTGTATGGCAATGCTTAGCCTTTGGCCAAGGTAAAAGCCAGCCCTTGGGTCACGGGAAGTGTCAACCAGCCGTTTTGAAATTTATTTGAAAGTTTGAGATTGATATTAGAATGCGAACGTTCTTAAAAATGTGGGAATTGTCCCTCGGGTGTGTATTATTTAAAAAGAAAGACTAAAAATATAAAGAAAACACTATTGAAAAATCGTCTGCGTGACATTCCTAAACTTGACGTGCCAATAGAAAATAAAAAGAGCACGTTAAAGCTATTGATTCCCCATCAGTACCGGGTATGAGTATTTGTCACGGCAAACTTTGGAGTCTTGTAAGCGTCGAACAAAGTTGACAAGTTTCGCCCAATATGTGCTCACACTAAGTTTCCTCAAACTAAAAGAGGAATATATAGGATTTGTGTACATATATGTATGTAGGTATATATCCTGGCTTTACTTGAGGTTTTCCCCGAGATTAAAACTGACGAGCCACTTGATAACTTTCCGTGTGACTACAGGCTGTTGGAAGCCACGATGTTTTCAAGCTTCAATAATTATAAAGTTGTTGAACCAGAGAAGGCACCTTGATATATCACACTGATATTATAAAGGCGAAAGTTTGTGAGTGTGTTTTTTAATGTTTGTTACTTCTTCAGGCACAAACGGTTGAATTTTGATAAAATATGATATGGAAGTAGCTGACCCTGGGGTTAACACGTAGCGTACTTTTTATCACAATATTCCAACGGGATCGAACCACATGCAGGTGAAACCGTGGGACGCTGCTAGTGATAAATAAAAACGTGTGTGGTCGGGGTCCCCCGTCAGGAACGAAGTTCACACACACACACACTGATATAGAATATGTAGAAAGAGACAGAGAGAGAAATTCTCATGGAGGGGGCATAATGCATATTCCTTACCACCAGTCAACACCTACAGCAAGCCGCGTTAAGGAACTTCGATCCAATAACAGAAACCAGGGTAGGTATCTACCTAAATATAAAATCAAATAAAGATAGTGGACTCAAGAGGAAACAACAATATTTCAGTAGATAACTACTGTTTTATTGCTAGTGTAGATTGGTTTCACATGGATGACGAAGGTCCAAAAGCACATGGGGCAGATGGAAAATAAGAAGACCGAAATAAATGGCGTTGTATGATTGGGAATACCGACCCCGCGTAATGGGGAAAGTCGAGGCCAATGAAGAAGAAGTAGTTTTGTCTCACAGTCTGTCTAAATATAGAATATAGATATTGTTGATTCGACCTACGCACATCAGAAAGGTACTTGATGCTTCATCGACCCGAATTCCTTTTAAGGACACTCATATGGCTTCAGCGGCCATCATTCTATTTGCGTTCAAGAGGGCAATCAAAATATTCAGAAATACACCAATGCTCAATACAAAGAGAAGTGATAACCAATTTTCAATCCTGCTCCTTCGAGTGTTTCAATTATTTCCTTGTGGGGTTTCAGGGCATTTGATATCAGGGAATCATGTCCCGGAAACACGCAAGGCTTTATTGTCTTGGCCTTTTTTCTTCCAGCACTTGCAGTTGTTGGGAAAGTTGTAGAAGTCATAACGTAACATCACACTTGTATTCCCCGAATGGTTAGGCAGAGGTGTCCTATCTATACTTCTATAGTACACCCACATTTCGCCAGAACTTATGTTTTGAGTACCATGTAATGGAGGCGAGGTTATTTATATCAACCGAGCACAAATCCAGACTCCGGGCTGCTACCGAGAAATTCTTAAGAAAAAACCCAATAAGACAAATCGTGGGAAGTCTTGTTCCAAAAATACAGACACTTATAATGTACAAATTATACAGAGTGTTACGGAAAGGGTATATCAATACAAACGGGTTGAAGAGTGTATCTGGTCTAGAATCTCTGTACAAAATTTCAGCTTAAAAGCATTAACTTTGAAAATGCTTAATATTTTTTTATTTCGACATCACGGCGCTGCACTGGCGCGCGGCAGTGTGATGTGCGTGTACTAGGCGCACAGACACACTACAGATAATGGATAATGACCCTCGTAGTGCGGTGACACGTTTGTTATGATTTCAATTTAATAAACTATCGAAATAAAAAAAATATTAAGCATTTTCAAAGTTACTGCTTTTGAGCTGAAATTTTGTACAGAGATTCTAGACCAGATACACTCTTCAACCCGTTTGTATTGATATACCCTTTCCGTAACACCCTGTATAACCTTCATAAACCTTGAAAATTTGGTTTAATAGCCATACAACGGTTATACCTTTACATTTTCCCAAACATATCTTCATTTACGTTTGAAAGACGTACTTGAAGCATCCCAAATTCCCTTTAACGGTAGCTTACAGTCATAAAACTTATCAACTAAACTTCCACTTCGTTAAGTATACTTGCGTATACCACTATGTAGGCACAAGTATGGTGGCTTTATATCTCTCGGTATTTCGCAGCGACAATTTGTAGGTAGGAGCACAGAATAGTACGTACCCATAGAACAGAAGGTCGGCTTCATATTACGTGCGAATACGCATGCAGACGTAGCATAGACAAGCTTCACGTACAGTGAGTGCAAGCGCACTCGTGACTGCCTTTAGTTTCCATAGTCTAAGGGGCTGTCTCTACGAGCGAGAGAATCGCGGCGATATTATCGTCGTGCCACGTATTTCTGTACACTCTCTTAGAACGTGTCTCCACACGGCGATATCATCGCGACGAAAATTTGATGGCACGACGAGACTATCGCCGCGATTCTCTCGCTCGTGGAGACCGCCCCTAAGGCGCAACGTCAGTTTTAACTTTGCTGTATGGAGTTTGCCTTCTTTATCTATCTATTCTGTGGTAGTAGGTAGTTGAGACACCGCCTTTCACCACTTTCCCCGGGCGTCGACGAAGTTGTTGAAACTTCGATATTATGTACCTATCTGTCTTACTCGTATATGTATATGTAGATATATAGGTGCTCGACTGTGAAACAGTTTGTCCCAATTGATTTATAGAAACTTGGCGAGCTTGAGCGTGAGTTTTGGTCATGACGATGAAGTTTGAAGTGTGTATGTGAGTATTATGGGAGAGGCAAATCTCTAAGCGTCTGGAACTGTTATCCTTTATTTGACAAAATAATTTTCGTTAGGCAGACATATGTATATTTTACATAGAAGACTTTCCAGACGTATTAAAACTTTTTGGAAGTCTCTCGAGTGCCTGACTAGGTTGAACAACGAACAGGTCTTAAAACTTGGCGTCTTACATATGTCGGAAACAAGCTCCAGTCTTAAGGACTTGTACAAAGACACATAGATATAATATATAGAGAAGAAATTAGTATATAAGAGTAGGGGAAGACAAAAGAAACGATAAGAGCAGTGGTGGCCCCGTGGTGTCGGCCGCGACTTACGAGTTGTAGGCCGTATGTTCGAACCCAGACAGGCGCTTCACTTTGTGTAAATTATTTTATCACCAGTGGTGATGAAATAATTTACACAAAGTAACTGCTGCTGCGTAAAGTAACTGCTCTTAAAACGGTGAAGGAATACCGGCATGTCCTAGAACCAAAAATTCGAAGACATGTAACATCTACCAACCCGCACTGGGCCCGCGTGGTGCCCACTCCCTGTCACAGAGAGGAGGCCTGTGTTCCAGCAGTGGGAACATTATAGGCTGATTATGAAAGAAACGATGGATGGACTGTGTGAATGATGATATGGTTAGAAAGGGGGTGATTACCGAGATGACGACTAATAGAGAAGTATGGAAGAAAAAGACATGTTACGCCGGCCCCAAATAAATTGGGGAATGACGATGATATAGAGAAGAAAGTGAAGTTAATTCTGTATATTTATGCATATAGACTTTAAATGATATCCGTCTTATATATGTATGGTTTCATTAAAGGTATTTTCCTGATCTTCGAGAGCAAAAACGTACACGCTGTATATTATTTTATCTAGCAACCAATGCTCGTGCAATTTGCTTCTAGAACTGCAGATTGATGACGTAAGCAATTAATATTGTTTAAGTGCTTTAGTTTGCAGATTGTTTTAGTTTAGTTCAGATAGTATAGTGGCTTCAGCTGTAACAATATTACGTAACTTTCCGCCTACATCAACTGAGCCTGGAAATGGCAGGGATAATATTACTGCCCGCATCAATTTTTATTAAATAATGTTACACATTTTATCAGGTCCCACCCTTTCACGGAGAGGAGGCCCGTGTCCCAGCAATAGGATCATCATAGACTGATTATGCATTTTATCAGCCTTTAAAATAATGAGAAGGTAAAGTAAGGAACATTGCTATAAAATTCTTGACATTTTCAAATGACATGGCTTCATCTACACAGGGTGTTACGGAAAGGGTATATTAATACAAACGGGTTGAAGAGTGTATCTGGTCTATAATCTCTGTACATTTCAGCTCAAAAGCATTAACTTTGAAAATGCTTAATATTTTCTTTATTTCGACATCACGGCGCTGCACTGGCGCGCGGTGGCGTGATGTGCGTGTACTAGGCGCACAGACACACTACAGACAATGGATAATGACCCTCGTAGTGCGGTGACACGTTTGTTATGATTTCAATTTAATAAACTATCGAAATAAAAAAATATTAAGCATTTTCAAAGTTACTGCTTTTGAGCTGAAAGGAGAAGGGAAAGACTCCATAGTTTCCTGGGCCCAGGTGTTAACTCAATCAAACTAGCTTTATTTGAAAGTGGATATAATAACAAGGCCTCACTGAAAATTTGGTGAAATTTGGCTATCTAGATATCAAGTTATATGAAATATAAGTAGTAAAAGTGAGGTTACATTATAACATTGTAGTTTTTTGATGCTATTTGCGAAATATTTTTGAATGGTTTTGGTTGTATAATGGTTTTATGCATGGAGTGCAAGTAGAGAGCCTCCCTGTGCGATGTGTTGAAGATCCTGAAATGGATTGAGAACGGAAAATACGTGCGCACTCACAACGAAAGAAAACGAACGAGTGCCGGTCACAGAGTACTTTTGATAGGTGCCGGTTTTTTTCTACCTGTCATCTGTCAGTCGGTGCACAGATTACTTTAGACTATACTGAGTGACCAGTGTTGCTAACAGAAAAAAATTAATGGAACTCAATTCGCTTTGAATCGATTCCACGAAAAGATTGATAAGCATTAATTGTCACTCGATGTTCATACATATTCTGAGATTTTACCGATTTATTCACTATCGATTACTTAGAATTCAGGCATGTACTTTATCGATTATTTAGTTTCACAACTTAATTTAATTTTTCTCGCTTCCTAGATAGAAACATGGTACTGTATTTTGTGATTTCCTTTAGAAAAATATACCGGTTTTTTTAATACCCATTTCAACTAGTTAACTGCTGGGCCCAGGATTTCCCCTCTCCTTTTGTACTTTGATTCTAGACCAGATACACTCTTCAACCCGTTTGTATTGATATACCCTTTCTGTAACACCCTGTATACATTCTTTGAATTTGTTGTTTCTAAAGCAACAGTGGACGAAAGCCATAGATATAAAAAAAAACCTAACTATGGTGAAAAAGGAATATTTCTCGAGAACTTTCGAAGCTTTTTCTTGTCAAACCGCTTTCCTATACATTTCTAATACCTCTTCACATTGACATTGAAATGAATTATTATCAATGTTCATGATTTAGTAAGCCTAACTTAAACAATGTTCAAGGACAACACGAAACTAATAAATAACAATTAATGCCTCAACAGTAAATAATAATACAATTGAATATGCTATACCTACAGTCTATCACACGTAGGTATATTACGGTATATTATAGAACTGAGACAGCCCTTGATTAATGATGATACATCATCCAGCTCATCAGAGTTATGTTACGTTGCGGTGTGCGACGTGGATGATAGATGGATTAAAGTGGATAAAGGGTTGGGTGATGCTGTGTAGAATTACGTGTCAGAATGATTTTTGTGGCCGAATTTTTGTTTTTACAAAGATTTATATAGTATACAATAATGATCAGAGAGTTAGCCTGTTTTTTGGACAAAGAATCAGCATTGTCATACAACGTGGCAATGCTGCCAGCCCTTTGGGCACTTTTCCTATGTAATTTATTGATGCCCTTCGATTATTTCCCCTCCTTTTTATATACTTGTACATATTATTATTTAAAGACTGTTAGCTTTTTAAATTATGCAAATATAATTAAGTATACAATAATAATCATGAAACAAGAGCAGGAAGTGGAATAGCTTGTGTTGGAACACAAAAAGAAAAAAGTTAGGAAAATATAAGAACAGAAGACTAGAAGCGCCAAAATAATTCTCAATATAAAAAACCAAACAATGTCACCGAAACAAACAAAGTATCATAAACTGTAATCAATTTAACAAAAGTACTCAACCCCCTCGATACTCCATCGAAATCCAAACGGAACAAACCGCATACAGTCCTCGACAATATTGCAATCACTGATTGAATAACAGCCCTTCAAAAGTATTTAACGTAACCATATCACCCGAGGCGGAAGGCGGCAGATTTAACACGCACCCCTGTACTGCCTGTGTGGGAGGCACGGTTCAGCAAACAGGTGAACACAGAAGAGCTACTACTACGTGGAAAATGAAACTAATTCGCACCTGAATGAAAAAATTTACGCCGGATGAAATACACACCCTGTACTGATTTTCGAGCACCTATTTGAAAGAAAGAAAGAAGAAGAGAAGAAGAAGGAAGACTGAAGAAGAAACACAGAAAATCGCTTCATGAAAGGGCCATACGATTTAGTAACATCTCTTTTATGTGCGATATTTCCTGAAACTTTTGTTCTCCTACATAAACTCACACCTTTTTCTCATGGGGGTAGACAGAAGCTACAAAACGCCAACTGCTAGGATCATACATCTGGTCATACATGATGCACACCGATTGTGACATTGTGAGGGCTACGTTCTGTTCTACAAGTAGCTTTTTAAATTCCACCGAATCTAAAAAGCTACTTCTGCGACTGTTGTTAGATGTCATGATGAACTAAATCACACTTCACGATGTGTATGTTTATATGTTTGTTACTTCTTCACGCTCAAACGGCTGGACCAATTTTGATAAAATTTTGTATGGAGTTAGCTGACACCCTGGATTAACATATAGGCTACTGTTTATCTCGATATTTCTACGGGATCGACATTTACGCGGGTGAAACCGCGGGGCGCAGCAAGTGATCAATAATATCAAAGTGTCTTTTCTAAGCGTTTTTAAAATATGTAGTTTTTCGATACGAGGAAGCAAAGGTGAGCCTTCTGTGTTTGCTGTTTTATAATACCGGCCTACCGGGAGCGCCGCTCGGAGGAAATCCAATTGTCACCCGGATTAACACTCTAGATTGTACTCACGAAATAACTCAACTTTTACTTATTTTAAACTAAGTGCCGCCATTGGGGAACTGGTGGAGGATTATTATACCTTTTGTGGCGGCTTCAAGTACAATTTCGTTTATTTTTAGCTTGTCTTTATGGAAAGATCGGGGCTCGTCGTTAAATAATAACAGCCGCACGGGTCGATCTAAGGTTAAGCTACGCTTGTCGCGGTCGGTTCGTGGATGGGTGACCATCCATTACATAGCGAAACTCCTTTGCAGTTAGAAGCCCAAAAGTCTGATAACCAGTCTAACCAAGGTATCATGTTATCCAGTAACAGGGTTATGGAGGCCAGATAGGTAGTCGCTCCGTGCAAAATACTGGTTTTCAGTGGCTAGTTAGACTGGAAGCCGACCCCAACATAGTCGGGAAAAGGCTAGGCAGATGGATTGTGTTTAAAGAAAGTTAAATATGTTGATAATGCGCTACTGTAAATCTATTATACTTATATACAATTCAAAGTCCTGACTGACTGATATTTCAACGCACAGCCTAAACCACTGGTCCTAGAGACATGAAATTAAGAAGAAAATCCACTAAGAAAGGGTTTTTCGAAATTCCACCCCTAAGAGGGTGAATGAGGGGAGGGTGAAATTTCACGCGAACGAAGTCGCGGGCAGAAGCTAGTATGAAAAATATATGAAGTAAGTAGTATTTATACTAACCGTGGTTATTTACATTCATTATAATTGTACATATAGGTAGAAATATTTATCGTAAATCAGATACACTAGTTTTCTTAAGAACAAATCAAAAGCGTGTCAAATCCAAAGTAAATCCAACGTTTTGTTTCATGGGGGCTTACACATGAAACAACATATTGGATTTGTTAGTCGTAAACCGAATCGCATAAACTTTCCTTATGTCACATAAAATATACTGATAGTGCCATTACAAAAATGTCACATCTTTTTCCTTATAAAATGTACGTATACTTTTACCCTACCCTACATCATACAACGCATATCAGAACTGCTCCAGGCAAAATCCAGTACGAACGCGTTATTATAAAAGTCACAATTGAAAATGTACTACGTGTTCTCGGTGTACTCGGAACACAGAATACTGCTGTTTTTAAAATCTCCGACTTTAATTTCAAGACGTTATTGCAACGTCCACTTCCCTCCGCCCGTACAACTTTCGCAGAATGATATTACATTTTGTCAAAAGGAATTATGAAGGCAATTCCTTGCGTGGAATGAAACGTCGGGGATACTTACTATGTTTTATCATCAGCCTAACTTTTTATTAACTAAAGTTGGTTTTGAGCAAAAGAACGACTATCTGGAGCTTGGAGACAGCTAGAAGACGTCACGACAGACCCTGCAGAAGATGGTGGGACCGGCTGGACAAAACAAACGACCATGCAGTGGTTCACACTGGCACTGGGTCGCAAGCACTGGAAGAATAGAATAGAATAAAGTCATGGGGAGAGGCTTTTGCCCAGCAGTGAGATGCTACAGGCTAACAGTAAGGACCCTATCTCACTAGGACACCATGATGCCGCAACCATGGTCGCTATGCCAGAAAATGTTTGGTTAGTTGCGCAACGGGTCGGACGCCTGGTGACCCACCATAAAGCTGTATATATTTTGCTGGCTGCGCGGCCATGGTGGCGCCACTGTAGTGTCCAAGTAATCACACTAATCACACTAATACTATAAAGGTGAAAGTTTGTGAGTGTGTGTGTGTGTGTGTTTACATGTTTGTTACTTCTTCACGGTCAAACGGCTGGACCAATTTTGATAAAATTTTGTATGGAGGTAGCTGACACCCTGGATTAACATATAGGCTATTTTTTATCCCGGTATTCCCGCGGGATCGACATTTACGCGGGTGTAATCGCGGGGCGCAGGTAGTATAGGTATATTCCTAACAGAGTTGGCGTTTAGTCTGCCAGCTGAATATACTCGTAAGTATTTTTAGGAATTGACTGCTGTTTCAGCACTGCCACTCAATGAATGATACATATTCGATAGGTACCGGTAATCCGGTATCGGTATCGGTAATCTATCTTTCGGGCTACTTCTACCCGACTGTTATAGGTATGCGCCTGACAACCGAGACCGACAGCTTAACGTGCTCGAGGCACGGAACCAATATCTGCATACCCACGTATATGACGTATAATTCAGTTTAATATTCGCTCTCGAAGCCAAGAGTCGGCTCTACTCCCGAAGATAGCGGGTACGGGTAATGGATCTTTTTTGTTATTTTAATCACGTCTCAGCGAAAGCGACACTCCCCGTTAAATTAATTGGATTTTATGGGATCTCTCGCCATTCCTGTTATCATTTGTTTTCAAAAGTCACTAAACTGAATTAACAGAGAAATATATAATTTGACATTTTAATAACAACGGAATTGTTTACCGTTTGTACATTTTATTTTGTAACACTCAATTTGCTCTGAAAGTCAAGCTTCAGCGACAGTAATTACCGTAGCCATTAAAATAATAGGCAATTTAGATTGTAATTGAAACCTTTTTGTCTTGCAATATCAGTCCATGATGGTATTTCCGATTTCATATTACTGCTGTATCAATTCAAATACACAGAGTACTTTTAATTGTCAATTTATAAATCCGAGGGCATGCGACCCGAGCACTAAATATGATAAAAACCCCGACAGGCTAATAACACCGGATAGGCCACGTCACAGACAGGCGCCTAATATAAACGCTTTGTTTTACTTTTCCCAACGCTCAATAGATGGCGATCGGATCTCGTTTAAGTTTCCCCTTCTATTAAATAAAACAAAACGTTTTAATTCGCAAACACCATTTAAATTATTGGATTACAAATTCAAAATTGGAATTGTCGTGGTAAAACGTGCAAATTCTATAGTCATTAATCATGGTGAGTAGAGCGATGTCAATAAGGATGGGGTCGCCCTGACATCGATAATTCAATCGGCCACGTTCCTATTATAGGTCTATTAGTTTATATTACGGTTTGTTCAGCGCTAACCCCCTTATTCATAATGCTATTTTATCTCTATTTTAGCTAAAATAGGTTTATAGAACGTTTGTCTTTATCTGTCACATTGTCATTTCTGTGTGTAAGAAAGAGACAAACCCCATTTTAACTAAAATAGGTTTGATAAGTTTTATGAATAAGGGGGTAAGTGTTTAGGCGACAGCGTTATTGATAAGAGGCCTGTTTTCATTAACGTCTAATGAACACATAGACCCGTGTTGGTGGTTGTAGTTAGTAAGTGATAGGACTTGCCGTACATTATTTACATGATTAATTTTGTATGCACAATTTTTTTTTTAATAAATCAGCTGAAAGTAAACATGTCTATATCCTCCTCTAATTAACATTAAGACAATTCCTAAATCTCCGTGGAATTGCGAAGAAAATAAATCAACAGAATTTTCTTTTGAAAAGCCGTGAATTACGCGAAAATTACTAATAGTAATAAGCATAGCTAATTCAATTAGCAGAGAACAGCTAAGGAATACTAATTTTGTGAGAAAAGTAATTCGGACAACAGCGCAAAAATCTATAAGGCTGCTGTTATTACTATTATACGTGCCGCTGAACTGAAAATGGCCGTACAAATAAATACGAAGCCAAGTACACCCTCGGCTATTTTTACGGCCACTCTAAAAGTGTCGAAACTAATTAATATCGATAAGCTGACCATGACATCTCTATTCGTTGCCACCGTATATTTTGTGCGTAACACGGACCGTATTGATTTTGTGTGCGCGCGCACCGCACCCACCCCGAGGGGAATGGGGTAGAAAAGGAATAAGGGAGACTCGACGATTTGAATCGAACATTTTTATGAGGGCGCTACAATCCCTAAGGATAACACAGCGATGTGTCAGCCACCGAGAATGTTTAAGCAAACTTTTTAATTTACGACAGAAAAAAAAACACGTGCCTGAGTTTTCGTAAGCCTATAAAAATATGGTGCCTCGGTTGAGCCTTGCCGTGTTAATGGCAACGAAATTGAGGTAGTTAAAAAAGGCGCAAATACAACTTATGTACGGTGTATCGCGTGGCTTTTCTCGGCTTTGGAGAAAAGTGTTGGCTTTTAGCAATTGAAATATCTTAATACGGTTACGATTGTTCAGCGGTACAATTAGTAATGCCAGTTATTTCTCCGATAGCAGTAAATAATACATATGCTCCGAACGGAATAGACGAAGTTATTCCACATTGTTGCGCTGCGCCAATGGGCAATACAATCTAAATTATAGTGAAAGCCAATATATGAGTATTGTTTTAGCTATTCTGTTACTCGAAGGAACCTTTAGTGGTGGTAACTTTGTAGTTACTGTTATTGAAAAGTTTTATTGCTACACGTAAACTTAAATTGCATTTCAACAATCGTAATCTTTTGTGGAAAACAATTCTTGGGTAATATTTTCTTTGAAAATCCCTGACTAGATGATGTAGAAGTGCAAGTGTCAAACTGCATGTTGGGACAAGTCTGTGAACCTACGCCCACGCTTTGGAATGGGCAACTAGCTTCATCATTCTGACTGACCGACCCCTTGACAATTCCAAAGTGCCTGTAATTGGTTTAATTGAGTTAAAAGCTTTGAGTTTGAGTCCAGCAGTAGGTACAATCAGCCTATAACATTCCCACTGTTGGGACACAGGCCTCTTTTCTGTGAGAGGAAGTGGGCTGTAATCCACCACGCGGGCCCAGTTCGGGTTGGCAGACGTCACATAATTAATTTTTTGGTTCATGCAGGTTTCCTTACGATGCTTGTCGTGAGGAAACCGGAGACCTCACCGTTTTGAGAGCAGTGGTGATGAAATAAATTACACAAAATAAAGCGCCTGTCTGGGTTTGAACTTACGACTTACAACTCGTAAGGGTCAGTTCACACCGCGACGCGACGCGGCGCGCAGTTTTCAAGATAGCAATACAATTATAGACCTTACCTTCTGCACAAAAAGGTACACAATTCTGTGTGCCTACTACGTCGAGCTTATAATATAATTAATGTACCCGTGCAAAATATTGTAAGTACCTAAAACATTTTAAAAGAGCAACGGTGGAGTTTCTTGCCCATTCTTCTCCATACGAAAACTACCTTTTGGAATGGGCGACTAGAATCAATTCTATTTTAAGATAATTTTTGACGTTCAAAAGTGCCTTTTATGTGCCTATTTGAAATAAATGCTTTGACTTTAACTTTGACCTACGCCCGCCGCGCGGCGCAGCGTGGCGCCGCGCGGCCCTCCTCACTGATGTGTACCTTTTTGTGTAGTAGATAAGGTCTATAATTGTATTGCTATCTTGAAAACTGCGGGCCGCGTCGCGTCGCGGTGTGAACTGACCCTAAGGGTCCGTTCACACAGACCGGCTCGGAGAGCATCGTCGCGCATTTTTCTTTTCACACAGACCGGATCGTATACGCTTGGAGTTGGTCGGAGCGGAGCCGCCAACTATTTCACATAGACCGGCTGGAAGCTATCTGAAAGCGGATGCGCTCGGAGCCGGTCGGATGCGCTCGCAGCCGGTCGGATGCACTCGCAGCCGGTCGGATGCGCTCGGAGCCGGTCGGATGCGCTCGGAGCCGGGTGGATACCCTGCAAAGGCAGTACCAGTATTCCACGCAGTCCAAGTTTTGTGGCGGCGTGCACGCAATCGGAGCCGATTGGCTGCGCGAGCGAGAAAGAGCACGCAATCGGAGCCGATCGACTGCGCGAGCGAGAAAGAGCACGCAATCGGAGCCGATCGGCTGCGCGAGCGAGAAAGAGCATGCAATCGGAGCCGAACAGCTGCGTGAACGAGAAAAAGTACGCGATCGGAGCCGGTCAGCTCCTCTTATTATTTCACACCAAGCGCGTTCAAGCATTCTTAATGACAAAAGCAGTGCACATGCAAAAATAAACCTTACTACAAATACTAAAAACTCTGTTTTCAACGTGATAAAAATCTGCTCTCCTCTCCGAGCCGGTCTGTGTGAACGGACCCTAAGTCGGGACCGTTACCGCTGGGCCGTCACTGTTCCACTGCTCAGCAGTAAGTACCTATAATTTTATAAGTTTTAATTAAAAAGCTTTAATTAAAAATTATGAAGTTATACAAAATATTTCCTTGAAAACGCTACTTCAAAACACATTAAGGTTACTTTGTAACATAAATTATATTATTTATAGCTGTTACCCGCGACTTCAGAACAAGAAAGTTATGTTCGTGAGACCCTATTTTTTTTTTCTAAAATAAAAGTAGCCTGCGTTACTCCTTATTACATCAGCTATCTGCCAGTGAAAGTCCCGTCAAAATCGGTCCAGCCGTTTGAGAGATAAGAGAAACAAACAGATAAGAGGAACAAACAGACAGATGATGTTATTTTGGTATGTATACATCCATATGCATTTAGTAAAATGCGGTTAGACAGAGACTTCAATTTTATGTTTTTGTATAGATGTATAGATAAGAAAAAAAAACAAGCAGAGATCCTATCATTCGATCAACATTTCCTAGAAACCGTACAATTGCTCTATTCATTAAATAAAACGTATTTTCTTATCGTAAAATGGAACAGGTTTCAGCAAGAGAACGCTATCAGAATATTAAGCATTGCAAACATAGGGCAAATTAGATTTTTTTGTTGGAGCTCCCCTAATAAATAATTTTAAGGTTTATTTAGGCATGTTTATTATTACATTTTTATTTTATAATTATACCAATATTGGTATTGTATTGCTGAGTCCAATGACTTTTTGGGCGGGCATTATATCCATTAATACAAATTGAGCCCTACCTAATACGAAACGGCCAAACCACATATTTTGACTGAGGTGTAGAGTTTGTGAAGTTAGGCCTTGTAGAGTTAGGGCGTGTAGAGTTAGAAGCTTGGCTCTACATGAGGTCTGATAACTTTTTGACTGTGCGAGCCATTGGTCTCGTCTTGGCAACATTTTACATGAAAATGTTTTTGTTGGGTATTCTTTTCCATAAACATTTCATCGGGATTTAGTGTAATAACTTAGAAATAATTTACCTATGGTCTGTTTTGAAGTCATCATCATCTGCTTAGCCTTTTTCCCCAACTATGTTGAGGTCGGCTTCCAGTTCAACCGGATGCAGATGAATACCAGTATGGCAATGCCTTAGCCTCTGGCCAAGCTAAAAGCCAGCTCTTGGGTCACGGGAAGTGTGAAACATTATTAAATTGTATTTGTAAATCATACAAGAAAAATTGAGGTTATAAAACGAACCTCAATTATTGTGAAATGAAAAAAAAAAGAAGGTGATTTTAAATTTAAATTTCGAGTTAAAGTATTCAAATAACTAAAAATCGGCATCCACATCCACTGGTACATTTTGTACTTATCTATTTGTTTACATTTATATCAAATACTTTTGGAACGGACTATAAGTATCAAAATTCATCAGCATTCCCAAATTATTCCATGTTTTAACTTCAAACAAGCATCTCACTTATTAAAATAACTGCTTCATTCAAATCTTCATTGTCTTTATCAGCAGTTCTCTTTTGTTTTATCGCGTCAAAAGAGGGTACATCGCGTTTATTCTCCATAATATTCTTGTCTTAACTTCTTTTGAACTAGTAAACTATTGTTTCTTATACTCGGTAAGTCTTGGATACATATTCATGAGACATAAAGAAGGGAAAGTACGCGACTTGGATGTCACTAAACTTGTAAGTTAGTTTTTTCGTAGCTTCTAGTGGGTTAACTTTTAAATTGGTAAGTTGATTTTGAATGTTAGGTCGTATACCTACAGCATGTATCAGCAAGTTGTGGTCATATTAAGGGATGTGGTACTGTACAGCTCATCAAGCTGAACAAATTGCATTAAAATTTGTCCATCTATTTTAATAGGACCCTGTATATTATATTTAAGGCCTGCGCAGTCGATGGATAATTTGTACGCGGAAAAATTGTCCGCAACGATAGAATATATGGAAATCCCAGCAGTCTACTTGTCCTTCGTGTGCGTTATTGCATATATTTTCATACGTTCTATCGCCGCGGACAAACTAACCGCGTGCAAATTGTCCATCGTCTGCGCAGGCCTTTATAATTTTAATAAGTTTATGCGTATCTTTATATTTGAAATATTTATTGCTCAGTTTTCACTATTGCAACTACCACTGTTTGTCTCTGCATCACCTAAAGGTTGCCTAGTTGAAAATGCCTATGGCATTAAAAGTCCGCCTCTGTACATTTATGTGCTTGAGGTAGATATTAAATAAATAAATAACAAAGCTGTTCTTTACTACATAATAATTTAGTTCCCTCATTAGCGCAAAGTCTTTGATCTCGACGCGTCAAAAGCCTCCATAATTCCCAAAATAACTATCAGATATTAATTTAATTTCCATACCGTCAGTAGGGCTGTCGTCACGACCTCTAATCAAAGGATCCGCCATATCTAAATAATTTAAATACGACCGACTCTGGATTATCAATTCCATATTTTATCTGTGAGAGATTTAAAATTTAATGAAAACGACCTTTATATTCGGGTTAAATTAAAGGTGACCTCGCTTGAGGTGAAAAATGTTCAAGTTATGATTTAATCAAGAGTTCTTCGTAAAGGTTTTGTGAAAGTTACAACAATTTGTTATTTGTCATTCTGCTTTGTGCAGAGTACAAATTGTTGTTCTGCCTTTTGTTTTGGCTTTTATCGCTTTGTAAAACGTTATTAGTGTTTCTGAAACCAGTTACAAATAAATATAAAAGACTTCACAGAAAAAAAAAGACTATTAAACACAGTTTGTTTCTATGTGAGAATGATTTTTGTTATAGTTTGACAATGTTGTGGCTAAGTAGATATTAACGCCGCACGGGGTCGATCGGTCAGGTTAAGCTATGCTTGCCGCAATTGGTTCGTGGATGAGTGACCATCTTTACATATTACGACTCCTCCGTGACTCGGTAAGCACGTTAAGCCGTTGATCCCGGCTGTCATTCGTGGATCTTTGACAGTCGCTACGGGTCGTCAGAAGCCCGGAAGTCTGACAACCAGTCTTACCAAGGAGTATCTGAATTACCCAGTAACAGGGGTCTAGGTCAGGTAGGCAACCACTTCATGTAAAATACTGTTACTCAGCTGCATTCGGTTAGACTGGAAGCCGACCCCAACATAGTTGAGAAAAGGTTAGGCAGATGATGTACTATTAAACATACACACAATTCCGTTTGTAACTCGAATAATGTAACTCTTAGAACTAATATAAATGGAAGTTCTGCTCAAACCACGAGAGAATACAGGCATTATGATAGTGCATATTAATTTTGAACGGCAATATCTTCCATGCCAATAATGGTACGATCACTTTCATGAATAGAGCTCTTTAAGTTTGCGATACGGTTTATAAACTTCAACAAGTTCATATGAAGAGGAGCTCCTTTCATGGAATATTGAACTAAGATTTTTAGGAAGATAATTAAGTTGTGTCTTAGTGTTTATACATCCTAACTAATATTTGACGTCCAAAAGTGCCTTTTATGTGCCTATCACACTAATATATATCACACTAATATTATAAAGGCGAAAGTTTGTGAGTGTGTGTGTGTGTGTTTATATGTTTGTTACTTCTTCACGCTCAAACCACTGAACCGATTTAGATGAAATTTGGTATAGAGATAGTTAGTGTCCCGGGAAAGGACATAGGCTACTTTTTATCCCGATATTCCCACGGGATCGAGTCTTATGCGGGTGAAACCGCGGGGCGCAGCTAGTTTGAAATAAATGCTAATAAGTTTGTTTGTTACGCTTTCACGCTAAAACGGCTGAACGGATTTGGATGAAATTTAGCTCAAGGGTAGACCATGACCTGGAGAAGGAAATAGGCTACTTTTCATCCTGGATCGCAGACGAAGTCGCGGGCAGCAGCTAGTATTTCATGAAGCAAGAATTAGAGTTGTAAGAAGGGACAACTAACAAAACAGTTTTGGGAAGATGAAGTAAACAAGGGTTTTTTTGAAGATTCATACATAATAATTATATAAGATCACGCCTTGTTTCCCTGAAGGGTTGAGCAGATGTGTAACTATAGACCGGACATAAATCTAGATTTCGGGCTGTTTCTGAGAAATTCCATATAGAATGGAAAATTGAAAAAATAAATAAAACTGTGTCTGTTTTTTGATTAATTTAAGAAATGAAGGAATGGTTCTAATACCTAAACCTTTATATCAAAAAGTGCCATAATAAAAAAAAAAAATGTTAATATGTACAAAAAAAGGAGCTACGATGACTAGATGAGGGATGATGATGATCTAGATGAGCTAGATGTCTTGTAAAAAAATATTTCTGTGAATAAACACTTTCACTTTTCACTTCAATTCTTGTTAAACACCCAGGCTGACAATATTAGTGCATTTTTTTTTAATGTCAAAGGTTGTAGTCGGAATGGGTTACTAAAAGAGGAGGCCCATGACAAACAGAGGGAGCGATTTTAGACCATGTTTTACAACCAACAATATATAAATTTTGTACCTCAGTGCTGCAAGATAATAAAACCTGAAGTACTCATTCAACAGACAGTCAATTTGATCACACTATTTACCCAAAACACACCAACCAAATCTCCGTAAAACAAAACAGTAATTTAAACCAGCAGTCAATATATCACTGAATACCAGTTAATATCGCTGGCACTAGCCACTGTTGGCCAATCACAGCGCAGGCTTTACGTGCAAAACCTAAATTTATCGCGTAAAGCACGAGTGATTGGCTGGCTGAGCGATATATTGGTGGCGCCAGTAATTGAATGGCTGCCCGCTGGGATTTAAATTGATTTTCTTCGTTGTTTTTAGTTTTTCTCTCATATTGTTTTTGCCGTGATAGAGCGGTTCTGTTAGTTCTATTTTTAGGAGTGGCGAAAATTACTGCGGGTCAGTTTTTAATTAGATTTTCTTATCACTGGTTACATCTTCAACTTCCACCAAAGACAATCGCCACCCTTCAATACCCACACCTTCAATTTTAATAAAAGAAAGAAAGAAATGAAATATATTGGGACTCGCAAAGGAAGATCAGAAACTAAACTAAGCGCAACCAAAAATCTACCGAGCCTTTTTCCAACTATGTTGGGGTCAGCTTCCAATCTAACCGGATGCAGCTGAATACCAGTATTTTACATGGAGCGACTGCCTATCTGACGTCCACAACCCAGTTATTGGGTAACCTTGCTAAGTCTGATTGTTAAACTTTTGGGATTCTGGCTACCTATAACGACTGTCTAATATCTACGAATGACAGCCGGGACCAAAGGCTTAACGTGCGTTCCGACACACGAAGGTGTCTATCATGTGCTGAATTCGTGGCTGATACGTCGCAATTGCGCTATTGCGTCGCGTAGATACCGCTTTTTGTACGCAAGACGCGAGTGTTCACCACCCTAACTTCATTAAAGTCTAGACATTGTCTCTATTAGAACGTCGCGACCAGATTATTGCAATAACTTTGAGTTCCCCTAGCGGATACTCATACTCTGTGAAATTAGATCTGCCTTTATTGATTAGATTATTTTTCAGATTTTATAGCAGTAATATCTAGCCTGTCTTAGTCTAGTAAAATTTTAGGGTACCCGGTTGACTGGAGTTCATATTTTTTATGGTTGCGACTTCTTCTTTTTAGCGTGTCGATGGCAATCGAAATGGAACGGCCCAGAATTCGGCTAACGTACTGTTTCACGCCATCACTAGCATCCATTAGTTCCTGTAATATGCAGATGACAGGACACGCAGAACACGATATAAAGTGTCCCATCGTTTGCGAATGTTAGTCAGACGTACAAATTAAACAACAGATTGTATTAATGTTAGGACTCCGGCACATATTGGATCTGGGACCTAATTTTCTAAAATTGGGACTAAAATACATAGCTTAACAGTAGGTACAGTCAACAAAAAAGATAAGTATGCAGGATCGTCGGATATAGTTGAAGTTTAGTAAGAAACCGATGGATGTTGTCGACTGAAATTTAATTTGATAAATGGGCTGTTTGTTGTCTATTAATAAAATTAAATTTTATTCGAGAACCTCCATCGGTTTCTTACTAAACTTCAACAATATTCGACGATTCTGCATACTTCTCTCTTTTGTTGACTGTACCTGACTTTTATTGCCAACCTGTGTTATTCCGCAGCTGAGCCTCGTTTTAACAGACTTTTCGGACCAGCCTATAGGCCTAATCTGAACAATATGTGACCTGAAAAGGTATTTCCATCAACCCCATTACATATTTTGCAAACGATCGTTAAAATTACCTGTTTTTCACTACAACTCATGTCAAAAATTTAACCCAGCGAAATATTTGTCCAAAAACGCAATTCAATTTAGATGTAATTACACTAGCTGGCCGCGAAGGTACGCGTGTGTAATTCAACATGGCCGAACAGAATTACGCTCGATAACGAGTGTCAATATTAGTAGTGCAATTTAATAATGTTGTGACAGCTAAACTTGTTAATGTGATATTAATTATGTTTTGGGCACAATGTAGTTGATATTAATTAAAAGTTTGTTTTAGTGTTATTCACTAAATAAACGCGGGATTTCAATTATACGATACCTAATTGTTATTATGTTTAATTAAAAGTGATACCTAGTTTTAGTCGCGGTTAATTATACTGAACTTGTTTCACTTAAAAACTCGTAGCAAATGTTCCGTTTGTTTTCTATTTCCATTATTCATTTTCCACGTGCATCATAAAAATATATATTTGGCAAGTTTAGGTGTTATTTGATTACTATACCTATTGTATTATCCGGTCTTACCAAGGGATACCGTGTTGCCCAGTATCTGGGCTATAGAGGTCGCAAAAGTCGTCGCCCAAGTAAAAAAAAAAAAATACTGGTATTCAGCTGCATCCGATTAGACTGGAAGCCGACCCCAACATAGTTGGCAAACGGCTAGGTAGATTGATCTATTGAATATTATCTTCCTACCTTGTTTTCCAAAGTAGTTTAAGTGCCAAGAAAATAACAAGTTTTTCCTATAAAGGTCAACTGACATAACATTTACCAGGAAATCTTTTTAATTCTCAGCGTTGGCACAGACTTCTGCTGAAATAATCTTTTACAAAGTTTCTCCTGTCTTTTTTTTTATAACAAAGTTGGTTATTGGAAGGTCTTACGAAAGATACAATTATTAGATAGGGTTTCATACTTTAACTTGTAATATCGTAAAAGCGTTTGGAAGTCAAGTAGGTAACTGAACTTATTCGTAAGTTTATGAGCACTTAGCCTTTCTAGAAACTGCTTGAACATGTAATATATTTTTCATAACGATACCTTGCCGTAGTTAATTGAACACAATTAGCCCTTTTTTTTCTTTTTCGCGGTGGAAATCCTCATGGACTTCCTCTATCATGGGGTACCGGCCAAAACCACCGCGGTGTTCCACCTCTACCTATGGCCGGGGGTGCGGGATTCGCAACAGCATTCACCGAGGATTGTATTTAATAAATAACTCGACATTGAGTTTTATAAATTAAATTATAGTTCTACACTAACCCCCTTACTAATAAACGTTGTATAGCGTCTGTACTGCAACGCTTTGTCTTCTTCTTTTGAAAGTCAAATTACTGACGAATGAAAGAGAGAAATCAGTGTGTAACTATTCATCTGATATAATACGTTTATCAGTAAGTAAGGGGTTAAATACCCAACAATTTAACCTGGCGTAATGTGGGTGTACTTTAGGTAAACATCTGCCTAACCTTTTGGGGAATACGGCTTAGGCGATATCAACTGTTGTACACACAAACAATTGTTTACATCTTAGTAGTCTACCACTGTGCTAAACCTACACTTGTGTGCAAAAAATTGGCCCACCCCATGCTCTCCATTTGAGACACGATATCTCAAAAATCATAATGAATATAATTTATTATTTTATATTGTGTGAAAGTAGGTAAAGTACAGTTTATTTGATAAAAGTAATATTCTTCACAAGATCGACTCGATACTTCAGGATGTCCTCATCACTCAATTTTGCTCGGAAAAAGTGCGTGACTTTTTTTGTCAATGAAATTGACAAACGGTAAATTTTGTTTATTTCTGGAACTTGATTTTGTTGACGGACTTCAAAAGAAGGTTCTTTATTCAACACCCATATTTGTAAGTTCGCGATTTTCTCAAAAACTGATGAATCAGTTTTGATCATTCTTTCGCTAATGTAATCAACATACTTTCAGGAAGCTTTTAATATACAATATATTAGGTTATTGTTAGTAAAACTTGTTGAATTATATTGTTTCAAATCGAGAAGCGAAGAGGTGGGTCGATTTTTTTGCACACAAAAGTGTATGTCTATGTATTACTCTGGATAATAAACGTATTTTTTATCGGACACTGGTCAACGATACCCAAAACAGTTTTAACTGTACTGAGCCCAGCTTAGATATTTAGAAATACCTAACCTGTCAAAATTATTTGATTTAAAAAGCGTTAAAAACTGACAAAGCAATTCAAATACAAACAAAAAAACAACACAGGCAAACACGTTCAAAAGCATTCACCTATAAAATACGCGCTAACAATAAATACTGCACAACTGACAGCGCACTACAAAGCTCATATTTTCAACTCAATAAAGTGAAACCGAAACACCAATCATAAACTAAAAACTGTAAAGGCTTAATAAATCAGCCAAAACTGCGTGCAAATTGGTATGAAAACAAATTATTTATGTATACACAGCTATATGACGGCTCCGTAGTGGCAGGAAATTGGCAATTTCTCTGCGAAATGCCAGCGATGAGCCTGGACGCGGTACTGTGAATATTTATAGTTCAAAGTATAACAGTTAATTGCTGTTACAAAATTGTTAGGAAGGTGCTTTAAATTAATTCGTTGTCAAAGTGGAACGGGCCGGAGGTTCAAAACGGAGGCTCGTTTAGTGTTTTTTTTTTCTTTTTTGTTTGAAACTACTTTTTCATAGTTGGTATAGGTAGGTATCTAGTTTGGACTCTTTAGAGGCTCATGATTTTGCGCAGCGCAAGTGGAGACACTTATTTTAAAATGAGGCTGAGATTACAGTCTTTAAATACGATAGAAAGAAGTGCACCAGTACTAGAATATGATTGAGAAAAATTTTGTAAAATACTTTACTGTAATTTTTTTCTGCGCTTAATACTTTTTTTTTGCTAGCCTAAACTGTTTCACTGCTGAGCAAAGACCTCCCCCAAATCCTTCCAGGCATCCCTTTCTAGAGCCAACTCGATCCAACTCTTTGGGTACGCCTGTAGATCGTCTCGCCATCTCTTCCTAGACCGGCCTCGGCGGTCCCATCCATCCTCAGGCACCCACTGATATTTCAATACATTGGTATTTCCTCTTTAAAAGCCCGTATTATTTTATTTTTAACAGGCCTAACTTCATTTCTGAAAGTAAATTTTAACAACAGTTACAGCTGTGTCTTCTCCAACGTCATATCGAAGTTGTTTACTTCGTTCAATATCCATGAATCATTTCAGGTCTTGTTGCAGTCTGTAATTATTCTGTTAAAAGGCATTGTTTACCAGAAAATCAATAATGCCACTCCATCCTCATTGACTTAGGTCCTAGGTAGTATTAACACATTTCAAAGAGAGATATTTAACAGATCCTCTAAAAAACTTTTTGCACTTCTAATGACGGACACTTTTGGATCGACCAAATGGGTTAGGTTAGGTTACAAATGTGACCAACCGTGCATGAGCCGAGCGAGCGAAGTGAGCGGTGCCGCCGCAGCGGTCGGCCAGCGTTACTTCGAATTTGGTCGCAGTTACTCGGAGATTTTGTATTTTTAGGACCCCAAATTAGGAATTATTTGAAGTGCAGGAGAAGAGGGGTAATTATTATATTTGAGTGTTCAATATTATTTTTAGGAACGCAAAAGGAAGTTATTAGGGATTCGATCCAATACAAGCACATCTTAAGCCTTCCTTTTAAAATAAAAAATGATACATATTTTCCGATACGTACCTAATGTGAAGTATCTCGAGAGCTGTCTTCGATGAAAGGTGAAAGTAAAGAGGGATGTATATTTTTAGATCGACTGACGGTATTAAACCTATATTTATAAGTAGGTAGGTAGACATTTCTGATACTGCCGCACTCGGGTTCCATTCTTAGAACGGAGGTGGTATTAAAGGTCCTTCAGTAGATCCCTCTTTTAAATATTTAGGTGTTTTGTTGCTGGAAACAAACAAGAAGATTTATTGGAAAAGACTGAAGTGTATATATAGAGGTACCTACGCAAAATACGCGCATTGACGTGGAGTTGCGGACACCAGCCCGTATTACCTATTACCTATATACAGAGGTACCTATTTACTTAACCGGTCAAGTACCGCGCGTTGTCTATTGGCGACGAAACAATAGAAAATCAATTGTGTCTCACTAGCGGAGCTCGACAGATTAAAAAGCGTGAAGATTTTTAAACGATACTAGCTCACTGCGGGTTCATGGTTCCACTTATTTCTCTGCCTCTGTTGGAGCCTTCACTGAGCACTTTATTCAGTAAAATTGTGTAGTACTCCCATAATGTCTCTATATGAAGTTAGACTCGCGACTCCCACAAAATTGGCACGTGATAAGCCTGACAATACGAGAGGATCATTAGTGGTATATTATTTATATCACATCACGTCTCTTCGTAGTACATGATAAATTTATGTGCATATTTCCGGTTCATGAACTCGACATGTAAAAAGCTTATGGCCCTTCAGTCGAGTTTGAGAGTTATTGGGCACTCAGAAAATGTCCACCGCAACTACATAACATCATGCCTGTAATTCCCGGAGGGTTGAGCAGAGATGTACCTATAGTACACCCACATTTGACCAGTTATAGTTAGTTAAGTCCCATGTAATAGAGGGCGACCCTATTGGCATTAACCAGGCAGAGATCCAGACTCCGGACTGCTGCTGAGAAATCTCTGCCACCACAACAAGTTATTATAATAAGAAAAGACAAAAGAAATATTTACTGATTAACTATGCATACATAATCAGCCTATAACGTTCCCACTGCTGGGACACAGGCCTCCTCGCTGTGAGAGGGAGTGGGCCGTAATCCACCACGCGGGCCCAGTGCGGGTTGGTGGATGTCACATGTCTTCGAATTTTTGGTTCTAGGACATGCCGGTTTCCTCACGATGTTTTCCTTCACCGTTTTGAGAGCAGTGGTGATGAAATAATTTACACAAAGTAAAGCGCCTGTCGGGGTTCGAACCTACGACCTACAACTTGTAAGTCGCGGCTGATACCACTGGGCCACCACTGCTCTATGCATAGTAAAAGGAAAAAGAAATATCACGTAAGATATTGCTAGCAAAATCACTGCATTATACAACTTTATTCAGCTGAGATTTTGCGCAAGACGACATGACAAGAAGCAGAACAGATTTTTTTGTCATACCGTAGAATATTCTATTATGAGAGTGTCATAAAACTTTTTGCGCAGTACCTCATGCATAGTGCAGTGACTATGAGCCGCAGTATTCGCGGTATCCGCCGTATCCGCAAGTTGGACGTGAGCCTCATGCACAATGCGGATCATCAGCATTATGTGTCCGAATCATAATCCCTTTATGTGGGTCAGTCGTGTGGACGCCGTTAGTGACGTAAATGTTTTAGTGTTATTGTTATTTGTTTTTATTAGCTTGTTTCTTTATTTATATTATTGTGTCGGGAACGTTTTATTTCTTTGACCTCTTGGATGAGAATAGATTGGCACATATTTTATGTCAAACCTCTTATTGTTGTATTAGTAGTTTATTTATTTTATAGATTAAAATAGCTAACTAAGCTTTGCAATTGAAAACGTGCCCAAATATACCCTTTCCTAATCCAATGAATTCGCTTTAACATTAATGCGGAACGACAAAAACTTTTATTTAACATTTCCACCGAAAAATATTCTCTCTAACGGCAAAAAAACGTATCCCACGCACTATATGAAACACTATCAATTGGAGCGTGAGACGCATTCACAATTCGGATCATCGTCTATTATATCCGCGTATCCGAATACCCGAATATCCGAGTAAATAGGTCGCGACTTTAGGTCACCGTTTTTGGCTGCATTGCGGTGGAGCCAGACTATTGGCAGAGAGCTACTGTTTAGCGAATGAGAAACTCATCTAGGTAATAGCTCGGTCTTGGTTTACTTATTAGATTAAAGACGAGATGCGAGCAATGTCGTTCGCTTTTATTGCAGGTACGCTAAAGATGTATGAGACGTTTTGTATGTACTTTCAGACTGTGTGTCGGGCAAAGTGTTGAATAAGAACTTCGGTGACTTATAGGTACTTGGTGGAAAGTTTGATTAAGATACTATGGGTGAGGCTTAGTGATATCCCAAACAAAGGGTTCTGTGTTTACATCTATAATGAGTAGAATGGTATGGTATACAGAAAAAAATAATACTAACAATTTGTGAAGGCGAGCGAATACTTACGACAAAGTACAAAGTAAGTAATATTCTATCCCACCATCGTCATCGCGTGTTTCCGTCTAAAATATGTAGTCGCCATAAAACGCTACGATTATTGCGGCATTAGCACTAAATAATACAACATGGTAAGAGGTCACAGAAGTAGATTTCATACTAGTGTTGCACTAACGTCGAACGTGATGAGAAAACTAAACGCCGATAATACTGGCAACATTCGGCTCGGCGTGAACTGGCAACACCGGCGAAAACTAATGTTACATTCAGTGCAGAGTAGGGATTTAACAAGCCAACGGTAGCTGGATTTCGCATATAAACTGAAGATACGTGGAATAGTGGATCGATTACATTCACTAAAACGAAATTAGAAACTAAACCCGGATTTGCCGAGCTTCCGAGTACAATTTGTGCCGAATTTCCGAGCAGACGTGCGTTTTAACAAAGGGTGGCTTTTGTTTAAATAATGTTTTGGGACTGCTTTTGTTTCTATTCTGTTAGCTTAATTGGGCGTTGCGCCATCTCTTGCAGGGATTTGTGTCGATTGAAGATAATGAGAACAATACTACTCGTATTGACTGAAATGCAACGTGATATTTTTTGTCATTTTGAAAAGCTTTATGTAATAAGTCTGTGAAGCCCTACACTTTGCGTTAATAAAATCTAAACTAATATGTAATAAAGCTGAAGAGTTTGTTGGTTTGAACGGGCTGTTCTCTGGAACTACCAGTCGGGTCAATTTTTTTTTTGTATTTGATAGCCCAATTCTTGAGGAAGACTATAGGCTATTTAATATCACGGCACAGGGTCCTACCTTAGAAGCTGAGCAAAAAAAAAAGTCAGAAAGAACCGAAGTATAGCGCGGGCAGACGATGCAATGCGACGCATGGGGTGGGCCGGGGGAACAAGAAATTTCACGCAGACAAAGTCGCGGGCTCAGTGGCGAAGGTACCATACAACTCGATTCCCACCGGCTTCCCTTAGAAAATTCAGAACATAACCACACTATAGTCAATTCATAATTTAAATTTTTAGGCCTTTTTTTTTTGCTCCGGCTTACCTCTGTCATAAATTCACCCTTCGCTACTGCGCGGGCTAACGCTAGTACCATTATAACCGCAAAATACAATATAAAAAACTGTAATCTTTATCAACGCAATCCATCAAATTAAGTCGGTTAATTTGCGAAAACAATTACGTGATTCATACAAACAACAAATAGGAGAGTTCCATGCTATTTTATTTAATATTCACGTTTTCACGTGGCTTATTTTCAGAGCAAATACTCTCGGGGCGAGGATTTTAACAGGCGTTATATTCGCAAAATAAATATTCGACCGACATCAGGTGCTTGTCAAAGTGTCATCGCCACACGTATCGCACGTATGAAACGTATTAGCGTATCTGACAATACACCGCGTATAGATACGCATTTGAGCGTATCGCTTTTGATGGGGTATAATTTAGAAGCCAATGCTTGCAGTACCTATAATATTTTCAAAGGTACCAAATAGGTAATATTATGGTGATGTTTCGGTTTAATGATTTGCAGACCAGCCACGCTTTGATTGATTAGAGAATTTCCATCACCCTAAAGTTAAATTAATTTAAATAAGAAGACGAGAATATAACAACTTTATTGGAAGCTATTATGTTTGAGCCGTTTGGGGTTGAAACACCGTGGGGTCCGAGTGCTCATCGAGTATTTCGGGACATCGGCAAGCGGTTGCCAGTTGGTCGACTCTTCCCGTGACCAGAGGGCTGGCTTATTTTTAGGTCAGAAATGCCAGCTTTATGGGCACTTTTCCCACTGACAGCGATGCGGATGTATTTTTTTTATGCCCAATGATGCTGTTTTTTATATCTTTAGATATATACTTGTACATACTAAGAAGACAATTATTTTGTTACTATTAATGCAATGTTAAATAATAATAATATGTAGCAGGACTATAGAGGGGCTCGTGGCTAACTAATGACAGCTACACGGGTCGATCGACCATGTTAAGCTACGCTTGCCGCGGTTGGTCTGTGGATGGGTGACCATTTTTACATACCAAGACATCTCCGTGCCTCGGAAAGCAAATTAAGCCGTTGGTCCCGGCTGTCATTCATGGAACTTTTGACAGTCGTTACGGGTCGTCAGAAGCCCGAAAGTCTGACTGCCAGTCTTACCAAGGGGTAGGTATCGTATTACCCAGTAACTGGATTGTGGAGGACAGATAGGCAGTTGCTCCATGTTAAATACTGGGTATTCAGCTTCATCCAGTTAGACTGGAAGCCGACCCCAACATAGTTGGGAAAAAGGCTTGGCATTTGAGGATGTAACAAGACTATAATTAAGTAAAACAAAAGATACCATACCACACAGTTTCCGTCTCTCTCTCTATGTCTGTATCTTGCAAACTATATAGTACCTACATTAAACTGCTATTACCTACTAAACAGCTTCCCAGATCCCTCAGAATCTCACAAGAAAGGGGTGTTACCTTCAGTACAAGTAAATGAGGCAAGCGAGTGATGAGTGCTTTCATCTTATTACAGTCTGCAGTCAGATTACATTATAGCCGAGTGGATGGGCGTGTATAATACTATGTGAGGTACATTATCGTGGGGGTTCATTGGACTTAAGTATCTTGGTGTACCTATATGAAGAGACGGGGTGAACCTTCATGTGGTGGTGTGTTCCTACATATAGAGATTTGGGTGTTTTGTAATGGTAAGAACTTCACCATAAGTTAAACACGGGTTTGAAGAATAAATGGTTGTTTTGGAAACGAATTCAGGGGCGGTTCGTTCTTTTGGCCAAGTTAGCATTGCTTTCGACATAGATATGCTGCCAGTTTTCTATGAATATTTTTGTAATTCTATTTATCTACTACCAAATGATTATGAACACAAAAACTTCTTGTTCATACTTAACAGACACAACAATTATAAAAAAAGAAAAAACTTTTTGACTTTTTTCGACAACCCTATGTTGTATTATTTGACCTTAGAACGAAATGGCGTATTCTTCCCAAAAACCGCGATAGTGCGAAGTGATTTTTTTTTCCATTGATAGGCTTTGTTACGAGCAATATTTCTGTGCTAGTGTCAAGTCGCACTTTTGAGTTTTTAGGGCGAAAAAAATAAAACTGAAAATCTGAAAAAAAAATATTACTCGGTATCCGGAGGTGCTTTTTCAAAAATAAAAACTGGAAAATATGCGCCCAAAAATGCTCTATCAAAATATATTTATATAAAATAAATATCTTGGACAGTTACGTTTTCAGATTTTTTTTTTTTTAATGAAATGGTCACCTAAACTTCACCATTAAAAAAAAGTATTTGAAATGGACACGTGGGTGTTTTACTCGTGCATTATAAATGCATCCCTTGATCTATAAATACCATAAATAGCAGAGGGATTTTTTTTTTACCAAATGGATCACTGTGCGACGGCCTCCTCCTAGGAAGTACCGCCGTCACGAATATTAAAAAACGTTGGTGTCAAATATGAAATAATAAAGATAGAATAATCAACTATTGTTCCTAATTTCAGTTGCAACAATAAGCAGAACTCCCCAGCAACCCTTCACTCTATGATATAGTCAGTATACTACTTAATAACTATACTCATATTTGCCTGAACTAATAATGGTAATCCTGATGGAGTGTACAGTCAACAAAAGAGATAAGTATGCAGGGTCGTCGGATATAGTTGAAGTTTAGTAAGAAACCGATGGATGTTGTCGACTGAAATTTAACTTGATAAATGAGCTGTTTGTTTTCTATTAATAAAATTAAATTTTATTCGAGAACATCCGTCAGTTTCTTACTAAACTTCAAATATATCCGACGATCCTGCATACTTATCTCTTTTGTTGACTGTACATAGACCTAGGTATAAGTCCACACGACAAATAGACCGTTCACCCGTCTAGACGATATTTGTCATAACGTGACGTTTTGTGGGTGTAGTCACGTGAGGAAGGTAGTATGTCAGGAAGATGGATAGCAGAATCATATATCAAATGCCCGTAGACCTGCAAACAGCGTTGTGGTTCTAGACTTGACTCTAGAATTCTAGACAGTGCGCGTTTGTTTGGGTGTTTGTATGATAAACAAATGAATGTGTATGGTATGCACACAACACACACACACAAACATATGTATACCATCGGTGGCTTGTGATGTTCTACGCGTTTGACGCTTTAGTGCCAGTCAGGCTTACTTTTGTGGCTTCCTTCATGATGCTACGTTGTTTTTATATTCCATAGCTTCTGCCCGCGACTTCGTCCGCGTGAAATTTCACCCTCCCTCCATTCACCCTCTTAGGGTTGGAATTTCGAAAAACACTTTCTTAGTGGATACCTACTCTTCACAAAGAACACACCCTCCACGTAACCTACGACAAACTTATTATTTGCGGTTGGTCCAGTAATCGGATCTAGGGATCGAACCGCAAAATTAAGTTTGTTTTTTATTGTATATACTTTTCCGGGATAAAAAAAGTACCCAGTGTGGTGCCCAGGATATTAAAGAATAATTATACCAAGTTTCATCGTAATCGAACCGGTAGTTTTTGCGTGATGCCTGAACAAACAGACAGACAGACAGACGGACAAAAATTTTTTAATCACATTTTTGGGTTCGGTGTCGGTCTAGTAACACCCCCTTTTTTTTTTTTTTTTTTTTTTTTTTATGGATGGGAAATCATCAAATGACCCCTCCCGCTCTGGGTGGAGCGAAGGGAGTGTCAGACTCTTACTGACTAAAACCCATCCGTGTTCCTTCCTTAGCCCTTTATGTTCCGGGGTAGCGGTAACCCTTTCGGACAATCCCGCACCCCCGGCAGGCTTCGGCCCTGGCAGGCCCCTTCCTTTCTGCTGACATCTCTTTGAGGCGCGCGTGGAACACAACGCGCCGTCCGGCACGGGCCTGGTCCTGATCGGACGGTGAGCTACCCATTACTCTCCGTCCGCAGGCCCGCGCCTACGGTGGCCGGGAGTCGTCACGCGGCTCCCGACGCCCGGAGCGTCTCCCGCGGCGGCTGGGGTGTGAGGCTCTCTCCCTCAGCCGTTCAGCCACCTCCTTCGCTAGCATGACTGCTTCGCAGAAGGAGGTGACCGCCTCCCACTCCCTCTCGCCCCGGACCATGGCTTGAACCAGGGCCGGACGCGAGAGGTCGCCGCCGCTGTCTATCGCCTCTACGAGGGCACGGCGGTGCTCCGCCCATGCGGGGCAGACCTCCACCGTATGCTCCACCGTGTCCTCTGGGCGATCCTCGCAGTGGTGACACCCGGGCGTCTCCTCCCGCCTGATGATGTGCAGGAACCTCCCAAAACATCCGTGTCCGGTGAGGACCTGCGTCAGGCGATAGGTGAGGACGCCGTGACGCCTCTCTAGCCACTCCTCAAAGAGGGGTCTTATCGCCACTATCGTGGCGTGCCCTGCGCTGGGTTGCGAAAGTCGCTCCTTCCATGCCACCATGAGATCGCGCCGGAGGTCTGTCCGCTCCGCCGCGATTTGCCGCGGAAGCGGAGTTTCCCCCCGGCTCAGTGCCTCCGCGCGCCACTCATACAGGCGCGCTAGGACTATCGCCTCCAGATCCCATGGCGGCAGTCCGGCAAGGAGGCTTGCACCCTCGCCCGAGATCGTGCGGTATCCCCGGATCAGCCTTACGGCTACCACCTTTTGGGGCGCGTTCAGATAGTGGGCGGCTCGCCGCCGCAGAGAACGCGCCCACACCGGGGCCCCGTATAGGGCCATGGACCGCACGACCCCCGCGTAAAGCCTCCGGTAGTAACACCCCCTGCCATTTATTTTTTTGATATTTTTAATGTACAGAATTTTCACTTCTACAGATTTATAGATTCGTTAATTCATAAAAATCTCCAAATATCAAAATTGACATATTATTATGTTAATTGTTGAAAAAAGTATGGCCGTAGTTTCTGAGCTCGCATTAAAAGAGCAAGTCTTTCTGTATGCAAGTATGTAGGTACCTATAAAGAAAATCGGTTAACGCAGCTTTTAGCTTTTATGAACACCTTGACCAGGTAAAAACAACTAAGTAAAAAAAAAACCTTTCTCCAAAAAATCATGCACCATGCAAAATACCTATCACCAAAAACTACAAACTTTTCCAACCCCTCAAGAACTTCGACTCAAACCCCATTAAAATAAAATTTACAACTGCGGGTGCAATTAAACGAGTCGGGTATTTACCCATAATCTGTTTATCGGTGATTCATTGCAGTGGTGTCACCAACAGAGGGGGGACGGTGATCAATACCAGTTGTCTAGACTAAGGTTATGAATCACGGATTGTACCTGGTACTTGTGGAAGGAAGTTATAAGTAATGCAACGAGTACGGGGGTTCTGTTATGGGTGTTCGTGAGGACTGAGGGGTAATAAGAACCGGCTAGGAATATAGTAGGTATTGTGAATTTAACTGTTCAAAGTTTTAGTGGCCAAAGTCACGATACAAAAAGTTTGTAAATTCAAGAAAATAAAAAAGGACTATGGATATTTAATTTACGATGTACTGTGCTCAGTACAACGTAAATTAAGTATCCATAGTCCTTTTTTTTAGTTTTTTTTCGTCGGTTTTTTAGTCGTTTTTTAGATTTTTTTTGTTGTAATTAAACAGTTCTCTATCTCTTCCAGATAGAAGATTGTTTAAAACAACATTATTTTATGTATTATGTTGTGTTGTTGTTTGTGTGTAATTAATTACATACAATGTTTTCTTGAATCAGCGCAGCTTTGCAATATTATTTTTGACAAACCTATTGAGGTTTTTGTGGTGTTTCTGTTTATATATATTTTTATCTTTAATTAATAAACAATAAAAAACGATAAAAAGTACCTACTAATATACCTTTGCCCAGCAGTGGGACAGCGTAGGATAATGAAAAAAATATGTAGCTCAACGAAGTTATTTCGTTATTTCAAAAAGGTTATATTTATTTTGAACCGACACTTTTTGTTTCATTTACCGAAGTATTATATGTATGTACATATTCGTAACTACCGTCTAAGTATACCTAAAAATTCGTATCATTTTAAAGCACACAACAAAACCGAATACGCTATTATGGCATACGTTTACTCTACGCGTAATCGCTCCATTCTCGGCAACGTTTGCTCGTTAAGCGACGAGCCATCGCTTCTTCCAAGCGACTCGTATTTGAACAGTGTATGTAGTTAATAGCTTAATATCTGTAATGTGCTCGCTTAGCTGAAGTTATCTTTATTTAAGAAACCCGTTTCGTAAGGAATTTAAGCATATAACTGGGTGTAAGAAAAAACAGATATTCATGATATTTTTCGGTTATTCTTGTGTAGGTACCTACTTTTGCCCGCAGAATATGACTATGGTATTGCTAATCCATTCCTTCAAATGTTCGAGAAATGTAAAAACAACGTAAATAACGCAATGAATGTGGTTGAACTGTCGAAATGAAAGCCATTGCTACTGTTAGTAGTCTATTACGCAATCACCTCGCTGTAGCTTCATATTAGTGAAACAATTTTCGGAATAAGATCAGTAGTTCGGAAGATATAATCAGGACATACAAACTCACTAATTTTACCTCTTTATAATATACTAGCTGCGCCCTACGGTTTCACCCGCATAAGTTTCGATCCCCTGGGAATATCGGAATAAATAGTATTCTATGTGTTAATCCTGGTTATAAACCATCTATGTGCCAAATTTCATCCAAATACGTTCAGTAGTTTTTGCGTGAAGAAGTAACAAACATACTCACAAACTTTCGCCTTTATAGTATTAGAGTGATATAGTGTGATTAGTATTCATTTAAGTGATAGGTGCTTACAGAGCAACAACGTTATGTGTAACAGTCTTTAAGCTTTATTTTAACTCAGGCAGATGTCTTGCTTTGCATATGGAGGGCGTGATATCTCCGTATAGCACCAATCAATGTTGAACACATGCCTTGCATACCACTCACGGCAGATTGCATCGGGCATAGATTACAGACATACTCGTCCGGGACTGGCAGCCTCTCGAAACAAGCACGAAATATCAAACGTACTGTACGATTTATTGATGTTCCGGCTAAGAACATTGCCGCACATGTCCATACTGCCATAGGTTATATAATATTATAAATGCGAAAGTAACTCTCATGTCTGGTTTCTTTTCATGCATTAACGAAACGGATTAGGATGTTTGGCCAAGGATAGACCAAGAACTGGGTTACATAAAATACTTTTTATCCCATGGGTACGTTCTTGGGATAATTTCCAACTTCCACGCGCGCAAAACGGTGAAGGAAAACATCGTGAGGAAACCGGCATGTCCTAGAACCAAAAATTCGAAGACATGTGACATCTACCAACCCGCCCTGGGCCCGCGTGGTAGATTATAGTCCCCTACACCTCGAAGAGAGGAGGCCTGTGACACAGCAGAGGGAAAATTATAGGCTACGCGCTCGAAGCCGCGGGAAAATGAAAGGGCATAACATTGATATACTACCGAAAATGCTGTAATAACACAGTAAAAACAGCACATCCATAACGAAATCCCAACAGGAATTGGTTGAACAAAAAGACCTTTGCAATTCAAATTATTGTCGCCGTTTACTCGGTGTACAAAAATAATCGAAAATAAAGCTCCCGATTGCTGCAAACACATTAAAAAGCAATAGATTGCGAGCAATTAGCGCGTTTCGGTGCCATCGAGTGAGGGGAAAATCGAGCAAAACATCACGATGCAATTTCCGAACGAACGCTCCGCTCGCTCGCTCCTCGTGCATCGCAATATGATGTCGGCGCCGCACTAGTGTTATTGACGATGCGCGGAAAACCGACGGAAAAATTTCGTGCGGAATTACAAACAAGAAGACTTGCAAAGTTTATGAGATTCCGAGGTTTGAAGTTTTACAGAAACATTCTGGGATCACGTTAAGTTTTAAAAACTCACTCACTGTTTTTGACGTTAGGTATCTACTTTCAGCCTGCCGGCGTGGGAAATCAATAATTCCAAGGCTTCACCGTGACCTTAGAGAAGTTGACATGTATCGTATGCTACCGGTAACAGCACAAACATGCAATAATACACAATTATTCATACAGCTTTCAGTCCATTTAGTACCAATACGCCCACAAAAAAAAACAAAAGTAATTTTCTTGGAAAAAAAAATCGTATTCCAGTCGTTACACGTAGACAATATGATTGAAATAAATACTCAGCCATTACGGTGCGTGATAAAATTTAATATTCCGCATTATTTACCGCTCACAATGGAGGCAGATAGTTTAATTCAATAGGTGCATTGTTCACTTGTTCTGCATTACGTGAACGCGTCTGCTCTCGACGGGAACATCTCGGTAAATGAAAAGCGCGTATTATTCTACGAAGAGGTGGGTAGTTTTATAATATGTATTTTGTTTCATGAAGTCGTAAAAAGGAAGCTTCTGGTTCGTGGACAGGTTTCTTATTAAAGAACATTCTTTATTATCGGTTTATTGAGATGGTTAAGTTACAAAGTCTCTAGAGAGGAAGTTACTAATAAAGTGGGATATTTCATAAAGTTTCTACCTACATTAGATTTTACGGCGAATTTTCAATAAAAATTCTCTCGGAACGCAAACAAGGTTGTGTAATGCTTTTGATTTTCTCGCACAATAGGCTACAGCGGTTGAAATTCATCGAAGAATTTCAAAAGAATATTTCTACAACAATTTCCCTGCACATACATATCGGAAAACTACTTTCCTTAAACGCTGAATTTCATTTCACTCTGCTCAATATACTCGTTCCTACAACCGCATGCAATTGCATACGACCACAGAAAAATGTCGTAGATATTCGTGAACCCATGTAACCCGGCTGATTGAAAACAGCAATCACCTACGAGCGGCTGTCGTATTGATTGCATGCTCCCCGAAATTGCAGGGTTATCGAAAAAAGCCGTATAGGTAACTGTCGAGCGCAGATGGGTTTAGGATTTTAATAGCGGATGAAGTCAAGTGGAAGGATTTTCTAGTTAAATCTGGTTATTTGGATACGGTTATGGTTCCGTATTTTTTGGTGTTTATAGTAAACTTTATTGGTAAATTATTGCATGAGCTCTGCATGTCATATTATACTAAGATTATGGTCATGGCAAAAGATCACTAGTCTCAAACTCAAAGCATTTATTTAAATTAAACCAATTACAGGCAATTTTGACTTGTCAAGGAATTGGTCATTAAAAAAAGATGAAGGTAGTTTGCCCATTCCAAAGTAAGTTCCTATAGAGACGAACGAGCAAGGAACTTCATTGACACTTTTTTAATTTAAAAAATAGTTACAATATATAACTACGGTTTCATTAATGTTGAAATTTTTCGTCTAGGAGTGTTATTTATTAAATTTAATCACAATTCAGCAAAGCTGCTTCCTCTGCGAAGGTAAATTAAAAAACGGGTAATTGAAGAAAAACAAGTACGGTCAGCATCAAAAGTTGATTAACACTTCAGTTTTTTTAATCTTAGTTATTGAGCAAAATATTTGTTCAAAATTGCAGCAGAAGAATTTTTTTTAGAATATATACTCTTATCTATTATGTGAAAAGCTAAAAATCAGTTTATTGAAAAAAGTTGTTGTCAATTTAATAACATGTAAAAATGATAGTGTTAATCGACTTTTGATGCTGACTGTACCTAACTACTAAAAAGAAAATTGTTAGAAAAAAACAAAAAGTCCCGATTTTCGTGTCTTTGAACTTTGTTTTTGCGTTTGTTTTCCTTTCAATTTAACCGGTTCCTTGAAAAGTTAACAAGCCAAAAACCTCTTTACGTTTAGACCTGTTTGCTAGAGAAGCCTCCGTGATTCATTCCATTATCCTTTCATATTCACCAACAATTACCGTCAAGACTTGCGTTTACTGTAGCTGCTGAACACTATAAGGCCTTTTTAAAAGTACAGTTTAGTACAAAAATATTTACTTACCCTGTATATTTTTGAATACGTCAAATTACAAGTCTCCCTGTCCCTTACCGAAATCATGCGGTATTGTGCATAGAACATCTTTGCACGCGTAGGTATTTTTCACACGACTGCCCAAAACTAGCAGTATTTTTTCTTTCAGGGATAGAATAGAATAGAATAATTATTTATTTGCATAGAAAGTAGGTACAAAATGTCAGGGTTCATGTTTGTATGTGTGTGAATTTGTTTATTCCACTATACAACGTGTTTTTTTTTATATCCCATAACTCTAGGGGGTCATTGTACTCATCATTATGAATAACTTTTACTATGGGACCAAATCTGAAATCGCGAAAAAAAAATTAGCTGTTCCCTACATTTTGACGAGTTATGCGAACATAAATGTAGGGAACAGCTGATTTTTTTTTCGCGATTTCAGGTTTGGTCCCATAGTAAAAGTGGTTCATAATGATGAGTAGGTACAATGATCCCCTTGAGTTATGGGATATCAAAAAAAACACCTTGTATTTTTAATTGTGTCACACATTTCAATATTTGAACCGATACTGTATGAGAAAATCACTTTTGTTTATTGCGTGTTTAAGTAAATATATTTGCATATGACTGTAGTACAAGGTAGGTGGAACGGAAGTCGCGTCATCGAGTGGGCGGCTCGAGGCGCGCGGAGGCGGGGTTGATTATATTATTATTGGAAAGCTTTCTTCCTGTCACAACTTGAGGTATTGTATACCTAAGTTTTTCATGGAATCGACATAGTAATAACAACTCTGTTACTTTGTATTTTGCACCTGTTCTTTGCAAAGCTGATATAAGAAGTGACGGGTGAGATAAGATACAGACCCTTGTATTATCATTATCACAGTTCAAGATACAAGATCATGATAAGGTATCTAAGTGAGTTCGTAGTGAGTAAGAAAATATAACTCTTAACTAGGTACATATATATTATATTATTAACCGTACATATGGTAGGCAGGTACTTACCTATGACAATAACAGTGGATACAGTAATATAATGTAAATAAGCCTCTTTTTTTATTGTTTTCGGGGGGAAACCTTCAAGAGGCACCTGACCTCCGGAGAGGGAGGTCGGGGAGTGGGGGATTTTTACCTCTCTAAAACAACCCCGGTGATTGGCTTATTCCCAGGAGCTCCAAATCTATTGTTCTTCAAACAATTTCACTCCATACATAGATTTCCAAGAGCTCCATAATTATATTAGTTAAAATAATATAATACTAAAATTGTTCCCATTGCTTTTTTAATTTGAAGCCGCCGGGAATAAAATTATGGAGCGCCTGGGAATAAGCCCGGTGATAACCAATGATGTATAATAATACGTCATTAGTGATAACCGTCAGCATCATAGGGGTGGTCCCGGTTCCTCTTAAAAGAAGTGCAACGCCTGTAAGGCACATCCCTGGGGTAAATAAGCACCTACCTACTTATTTAAGGAACTTATTTCTTGAATGCAGCTACTGAAAACCCATCCTCACTCTAGGAATTCACCTAAATAACCCTACGTGTAGGTATTATTCCTTTTAATAGTCCACAATTCACTGTTCCGGAACAGGCATGTCTTCTGCTTGACCGCGGATTGATACTCAGTATGTTAGACTATATTGTACACAGGTAGAAACTCACTGGAATGGAAAATCACAGGATCTATCCCTACTGAGACTAACTTACAACATAGGTATCAAGTTCATGTATCTATATTGTATTGTCTAGTTAGATAGTTAGTAGATTTGCGAATTACTTCACTTGAACGACTGAAATGTGGGGTACTAATATAGTGCTGCTGTTAGCTATCTGGAGCAGCTTGGAGATATATAATCAGTGATCGGAATAGGCTGAGTATATTTACCTAAACTTCGGAGAACAGAGACAGAAAGTGGAGACTTCCTTACGACGACATTTTTTTTTCCGAAATAAATAGTCTAACTTTAATTCATGTATTCGAATTATATTTACGATCTTTAAACTAACCGTTGTATCGTACATTACATATAATTCGAATACATCACTAAATAGTGCTTGTGACGTCATAGTTGGTAGGTATTATCATAGCTTATCACCGTAGTGAAAATTACATTTTAATTAATTACACTTATTACCTTCATAAGTCGCGCTAACGCAAAAGAACATACCAAAATTATAAAATCACTGAACATTTTTCCGGCCGCGCAGCCATTGCCCGAAGCGGCCTGGAAAACTGTAAGGGATGTAATTTTCAGCGCCGGAAGTGACCTATGTCGGCGACGTCGCGTATTTCCTGTCAACATCAAGTTTAATTGGTTTTCCGACGAGTTCTATGTACTCTTACTGTTGTACCTACTTGTTTGTATGTAGGTAGGTAGGGGTGCATCGCTCAAAGTTGGAAAGCAATTAATAGTAGTAATAAAATGTTGTGCTGCCCAGATAAATTACGTAAACGTTGAGGACTTATTTTTATGAAAGACTAACTGCACCCCGCAGTTTCACCCGCATAAGTCTCGATCCCGTGAGAATATCGAGATAAAAAGTATCATATTCCTGATTCATGTTATGGTCTACCTATATACTAAATTTCATCTAAATCTGTTCAGCCGTTTTAGCGTGAAAGCGCAACAAACAAACGTACAAACATACAATAAAAAATCAAATCTTTTTTGTTTATATTAGAATATAACATTAGTTTAGAAAATGTATAACAAACGCTTCTTCCCCACTGCTCAACTAGATTGCTCAACTAGTTGAGCAATTGAGCTGTAGGACATAGTTTGTATTACCGAACATTTTATGTTCTATAGCTCAACTATTTTTTGCTCAACTTAGTTGATCAGTAGGTCATCCTGTTATAAAATCGAACAATATAACCTACTGCTCAACTGCTCTTGAGGCACTGGCCACTAACGAGCCCTCACGGCGGGGGATGCTGTTGCCCAGGGTGGCGTCGTCTTCAATACCCTGCCCTGGAGTTGAATCAGGGAGGCACTCCGGTATCACCGGATGCCGACCTACCTCTGTCGCGTGGTTGAGGCCTATCTGACGGACAGGGTCGTCATCTACCCCGGTCATTAAGGAGAGTGGAACCGGCGAGAGATGTCCTACAGGGATCGGTCCTGGGGCCGCATCTGTGGGACATTGGGTACGACTGGGTGCTGCGCGCTGACCTCCCTAGCGGCGTCAGCTTAGTTTGCTACGCTGACGACACGCTGGTCCTGGCGCAAGGGAGGTCGCACCAGGTGGCGGCTGAATTAGCGACACGCGGGGTTGCGACAGTCGTTGAAAGGATCCGGCAACTGGGACTCGAGGTGGCCTGGCTCGAGTCGACTATGAAGTATCTGAGACTTGTCCTTGACAGCCAGTGGAACTTTGTAGAGCATTTCCGTCGTTTGGCTCCCAGACTGGAGCGGGCCGAGGCTGCCTTGAAGCGGCTCCTGCCCGATCTAGGGGGTCAAAACGCCTCCTGCCAACGGCTACGCGGGGGTCGTGCGGTCCATGGCCCTTTACGGAGCACCGGTGTGGTCGCGTTCATTGAGGCGGTGACCAGCCCGGCGGTTGAACGCGTCCCAGAGGGTCATGGCCGTCCGGCTAGTACGGGGATACCGCACGGTCTCCTGGGAGGCGGCGAGCCTCCTTGCCGGATTGCCGCCATGGGATCTGGAGGCTAAAGTTCTCGCCCACATATGGGAGTGGCGAGAGGAGGCAAAACAATCTTTGCGCAGGAGACGCTCTGGGCGTCGGGAATCGATAGCCGATTCCCGCGGGGCAATTGCGTAACACATTATCAATCGGAATCGGTTTCATTTTGACAGTTCAACAACATTCATTACGTTATTTACGTGTTGTGCACTTGTGCAGACACATGTTTCGAACTTATGAAGCAATGGATTAGCAATTTGCTTCAAATTGATTCAAATTCCGATTGATAGTGTGTTACGCAATTAGGGTGCCGGCCACCGTAGGCGCGGGCTTGCGGACAGCGAGCTATGGGCAACTCGCTGTCCGGTAAGGGCCAGGCCCGAGTCGACGGCACGTTGTGTTCCACGCGCGCCTCAAAGAGATGTCAGCACTAACTGACGGGGTCCGCTAGGGCCGATGCCTGCCGGGGTCTTGGTGATTTGGATTTTTTATTTCTAGTCTATAAATATAGTTGCGCAGTTTTAGTTGATCAGCGGGTATTACCCACTGCTCAACTATTCATAGTTGAGCAATTACCAATTGAGCCATTGGTATTACCTACTGCTCAACTTTATGCAGTTGAGCAATCTAGTTGAGCAGTGGGGAAGAAGCGATTCCATCTGGGTATGTACTTGGTAAGCGAAACTTTTACAACAAAGAGAATACTTTGTATTCTTTTTGAACACGTCTTGTGTCTGATATCGAAATAGATCAGCAATTTTTTTATTCTCGTTATAGTCTCATACTGAGTCAAAGCAATGTTACGAAGGACGCATTTTTTAAATCATTTTCTATTTCTATACTATAAACGACAAAGGAAAAGTCAATCTAGCACAAAATACGTTTATATTCTAGCACAATGTTCTGCAATATATCGATTTTCATTGTCAACTGCACCACAGTTGTTTGTACCTACACAAGCCGCACAATAGGGTGGGTGCCCCAGTTGCGTGCCAACCCGATTGACTCGCTCACCTGGAACAAGGGGCATGCGTAGTATGTCTGAGCAATTTATCGAGTTTACATTTTTATGTTGACGTGCTTAGGAAAATAGACAACATATTTCTCAAGGTAGCCATTGATTTGCATGTTTTTAGGCGTCGTGTCACGTAGCGAACAGTGATTTGATATTTTTTGTACGATCGTTTTGGCTGTTCTATTTCTATGTAAATGCGAAATGAGTTGAACATGATGTGTAGGTACTTGTTAGAAAACCGATAATTTGGTTTTCCAATTCCAAACAATTTTCATCAAATTATCTTTATAGTTTTAATGAAGACAGAGTTAATTAACTTTCTAACTGGTAACAAACGTAAAATCTAAACGAGTGGCAGTAAAAAATAAGACACCCGCTCAATAGCTTAGCCAATAAAAATAAACCTGAAGCCCGCTTAACTCACGGGTGTGGTCATGCGACTGACGAAACACGCGCTTTGACCATGAAACAACGCACCCTAACCCTTCACTGGTCACGCAATATTCGTGTCAGTAAATTTCCAGATACTTATTCACCACTCCACTAAACCACAGACCATTAAAACTTCTGTTCCTTCTGTCGAAAGCAATATAAAACAAAGTTATTGATGGCTGTGATTTGTTAAAAGTCAAATAGGAAGTAACGCGGTGAAAATCCTGTGAATTTACAACTAGAGTCGATAGAACACTATTTATTATGTCCGTTTTCACGTTAGCGCCGAATATATATAGCGTGAGGCTTTCGAGAGGCTGCCGTAAAAAATGTGCGCGCTGAAGGCTATTTATAACCACACTTTCGACCACTGGCCGACAAATGGTGTATTCACCCGGTCTATTGGCTTTTAGGGTCTTCGTGTTATTATGTAAGCAGAGATATTTTATAGATCAGATATTATGTCACTATTGTTGTCATTGTTTTGTGTTTTTTCAGTCTACTGGGAACTTTTTTCTTAATCCAATAAAAATATAAATAAATCAAGAATAATGTCGGGACTTATAATAACAGGTGTAAAAATATCCTTAACGAAGCTTATATTCATATTTTTTTGTTCCTGGGAACTACTTTTTCTGCACCCTAATTGCGTAACGCACTATCAATCGGAATCTGAATCATTTTGAAGCAAATTGCTAATCAATTGCTTCATAAGTTCGAAAAATTTGTCAGCTCAACACGTAAATAACGCAATGAATGTTGTTGAACTGTCAAAATGAAACTGATTCCGATTGATAATGTGTTACGCAATTGCCCCGGGTTAGGAAGGTATTGAAGGTGAAAGTTCCAACTTCAAATACTCCAACGACTCCTGTACCGTTGCATGCACCTATAAGCACAATGTTTTTCCGTGCCATTTCAAACTACCGTAAACAGAGAATGTTCACATTAAAAATAGAAGTCGTTTCCCAGCAATTATTTTTGCATAAAGTTACTTTGTTGTACAGCCGGTCTATTCTGTAAAAAATCTCACCGTGAAAACTGAGGTGAAGTGAGCTTGAAGTGAGCTGTTAGTAGTGTCAATACCAAAGCATTAGGAGGAATGACAGCCCACTTCACCTAAGTTTTCACGGTGTGATTTCTACATAATGGTACTACTGCATGCGCAAATAAGGAAACATCTCGATGAAACCGGCATGTCCTAGAACCAAAGTTCGAAGACATGTGACATCTACCAACTCGCACTGGGCATGCGCGAGCGTGGTGGATTACAGCTCACTCCCTCTTACCGAGAAGAGGCCTGTATCCGATCAGTGGGAACATTAAAGGCCGACTATGCTATGCCTGTGCCATTTTTTGGAAATCTTGACGTTCAAAAGTGCCTATTTGTAATAAATGATTTAACTTTAACGGCTTCGTGAAGCGTCCTTTATACGCTCAGAAAGCGTATAATTTTAATTTAAACAAGTTCTATTATTCACAACGAAGTCTAACTTTAGATTCGGTAGTCACAACACAATGTTTTAATTATAACTCCAAAACACTGCGTATCTCAAAGTCATAATTAATTAACTAAGTGGGTACGTACTACGTACATACTTAGTTTGTAAAACAATGTTTTAGCGTCAGTATTTGTTGAGGGGAGTTATTATTAGCATTCCTACTACCGCCTTTGGTTAGACTGAAAGCTTCAACCGGAAAAGGCTGGGATGTTTAACTAATTATAGACCTATTATATTAGACTGCCTTTACCATGGGGTATCGTCTTACCCAGTAACTGGGTTGTGGCGGTCAGAGGGGCAATTCTCGTAATTTTAAGAACGTTCACAGTCTGATCTCTGTCTCAATCTGTCAATGATACCTCTAATTTCCCTATAATTTTGACAAGTTTTTGACATTATTGTTTGTCGCCGAGATAAGACTGCGACTAGATTCTGAACGTTTTAAATTACCAGAATTGGCGTTCTGATAAGCAGTCGCTCCATGTAAAATACTGGTTGTTGGGCTTGCATTCTGTAGTCAGCCTAGTAGTCAGGTTAGATACCACATCAAGCTACTACAACCTGTCAAATTTCTTTAATAGATTTTCAACTTTATCGCTAAAGCATTAGGTTCAAGTTTGATTGGGAAAATTTGACAGTTTCGGGTAGCTTGATGTGCTGGCGTCTGTAGAACACCCCATACAGTTCTATAACAAGTTGAATATGGGAAGTTCGTGCCTGTATATTAATTAAAAAAAAAGGCGCAGTTGCATGACGTATAAGTAATTACCGACCTGCATGAACAGTCATTTTCTGTGTTGCACTATTAGCGTAATTATTGCTCAGAATTAAAACGAATAATGTTTAATTCAATATTCCAGATTTACTGTGTTCATTAATAATTAAGATTACTTTCTTTTTAAACCACCACCAAGCCTACTCCTATATTAACAGCCTCATTTTACGGCAATTTTAATATAGGATTTGTAAATTCTGCCTCAAAAAATAGAAGAGACTTTAAGAAAAGGCGGTTTGTTCTGCAATATTCTCAACGTGAAAAACATAGTTGAAGTGAGCTGTCTTCCACTTGTTGCTAGGGATTGACACTATTGACAGCTCACTTCACCCATGTTTACACGATGAAATTATTATAGAATTGATCGGCAAGTCTACGAAATTGTGCTTATCACTACATTAATCTGCCCCCGATAGGAAAAAAGGCGCATCTAATATTTTTTCAGATTTGAGTTACATACCGAAATCAGAAAAAAAAAGCGCATCTGCCTGTATTTTTAATATTTTGCTGACTTCCTCCAGTGCAGTTTTGGCACAGCAAAATATTATTAACTTCCCGTTTCATTCATTAAAACATTTATTTCTCCGTTTTTACTTTTTGTTAGATACGTCTTTTTAACTATCGGGGGCAGACTTAGCAGAAAAAGAACCACAGTTGTAATTAACAAGATCCCTTGCTCGATTGCTTTACGTAGTTTGTCAATTCTTCAAAAGGCTAGCCCATTCTTATTTTTAGCGTCAATCAATCAATCAATCAACTCAGCCTATCGCAGTCCACTGCTGGACATAGGCCTCTCCCAGACTGCGCCACAGCACCCTGTCCTCCGCCTTCCGCATCCACTCTACCCCAGCCACCTTCTTTAGGTCGTCTGTCCATCTAGCTGGGGGGCGTCCCACACTACGCTTGCCGGTACGCGGTCTCCACTCCAGGACTCGTCTGCTCCACCGGCCATCAGTCCTTCGACAGACATGGCCAGCCCACTGCCACTTCAGTTTGCTTACTCTGCAAGCTATGTCGGTAACTCCGGTTCTTTTCCGGATAATTTAATTCCTGATTTTATCCTTTAAAGAGACTCCGAGCATAGCTCGCACCATAGCGCGCTGAGCGACCTTGAATTTGTGGACCAGCCCGACATTTTAGCGTATCGACGGCAAAAAAGTTTAAACGTTTTTGGCCCAAAATTCAGGTGCGCGAACTCCGCTCACTGACGCAGTCATAAGATCATCAAGTACCTACACAACTGTGCACTTTTTTATCCTTAATTAAATAGAACCAGCACACTAATTGCGTAACGCACTAAGTATCAATCGGAATCTGAATCATTTTGAAGCAAATTGCTAATCCATTGCTTCATAAGTTCGAAAAATTTGTCTGCTCAACAATGAATGTTGTTGAACTGTCAAAATGAAACCGATTACGATTGATAATGTGTTACGCAATTGCCCCGCAGGTTCTTAATCATTAATTATAATCTAGCCTATAAGACTAATAAGCAATTTTAATCTAACTTAATTTTTAACGTGATAATTATACAACTGTGCACTTGATGATCTTATGACTGCCTCCACCTTCCATCCCGCACCACATGCCCTGTCACCTGATCCGGCATGCGGTGCAGGACGGAAGGTGGGCTAGTGTTTGTAGGGAGGTGGGCTAGTGTCTGTAGGGAGGCGGGCTAGTGTCTGTAGGGAGGTGCCGCATACGCACTTGAGATCTGAGTCATCCGTGAACCCTCATCTGTGGAGATTGTCTTCTCAAATTGTCTGTTCAAAATCTATTTAGAGCTAGTCTATTATAATTCTCATTCAAAATCTGCACAGAACACCAAAATAATACCTTAATTACCAAAATCCACGTTCAAAAAGTTAATTTCAGTTCCTGCCAGGCGGTATGACATAAATACTGAGGCATCATGCGAGCTTACCCGGGCCTGTCTGGTACGTGTCCGGATTATATCGTAATAACACTATTTCTGGACAAAATGGACGCCGCGGAAAACACGGACCGTAATGAAGGCTTCAAATTAATTAAGTAGCTTGTGATCGCCTGATCACTGTGGGGTATTTAGGTAATTGTTTTAGTAGGAACTTACTTATGTAACGTTTTATTTATTTATTAGGCTCTTCAAACATGTTCCCACTGCTGGGACGCAGGCCTCCTCTCTGTGAGGACACAATTACTTTACAATTTTGTATATTGCAAACTTAAGTCTTGTAAGCGCCCCATTGCTTAAAGACTTTTCATTGCTTAAAGACTTTTCTTTAAGCAATGGGGCGCTCAGACTTAAGTTTGCACTACATTATGCGAAAATAATAACACAATTCATTACTGAAAACAAATAATATATCGTTCGTTTGTTTGTTGTTAGTTTGGCCAGTCGATTGGTGATGGAACCTTTAAGTAACTAACTGCAGGCTTTTCAAATGCTGACCAAGCCTTTTAACAGAAAATTATCGTTCAAAACATGACAACATGAAACCCCCGCTGGGGTTTACATATTGTTCACCTGATTATATACCTAGAAGCTGCTGATGAGGCAGGGACATCGACTTTTTTTTTAAAAACCGACAAAATATTTCAATGCAGGGGTTTTCAGAATCATGTTCTGAATTCATGGTAACAGGTTGCGCCTCGATATCCCCGAAATCCTGTACTTGTTAATTATCTCGAAAGTACAAATGGTAATCAAGAAGTAGATAGTACAATTAATGCATGTAATAATATCTATGTTACCCAATTGGGTACTCGTACTATGGACTCCGCAGTAAATTAATCTCACTGGTTGATTAATCCAGTAAACCTAATTAGTCTGATTGAGCTGTTAAGAACTGTTACATGAATGATTTAATATCATACAACATACATCAGAGAGGCGTGGTCAAATTTAAGGGTGTTGTACACACCATCAAACTGAAAAACTTACTTCCTGGGACCAACATTGTAATCGCAAAAAAAATTATCAACTCTCCCGTAGAAAACTTCAATACCTACTCGACCCAAATGTATGGAATGGATGACTATTTTTACGCGATTACGATGTTGGTACCATGGAAAAAGTTGTTCAGTTTGATGGTCCGTACCATATCCTTTTTTAATCGACTTCACAAAAGGAGGTTCTGTATTCGACCCGTATGTCGTATGTATGTTTGTATGTCCGCGATTTTCTCGAAAACTAATGAACCAATTTTAATAATTCTTTCATTAATATGATCCACATACTTTCAGAAAGGTTTTAGTATATAATACATTTGGTAATTATTTTTATGTACGAGATGTTATATGCATAAATCTATTGCATCTCCAGCATTTCTATGTGAATTTTTGACCACACCATACACGCTGTATAGTTAGACGACCATGAATGCAAAACATATTTTACCTGCAAACTTTAATTAAAGCACTAACACTAACTGTATACTTAGCGCAAACTTTCGTCAAAAATACCATAGTTTTAAGAATAATGACTGAGTGAAGCTCTCTACCAAGTTTACTCGTTCCTCACAACTTTTCAACTAATTCAACCAGAAACCGTTTTACGAGTAATCATAAATCGTAGGAAAACGCAGCTTTGAGAGGAATTTCTTAGAGAAATGTTACCCTGTTCGGTGAAACGATTCCATTTTATAGTTCGTAAAATATTATTCTTGAGGTAGGTAAGTAGACCCGTATAAAAAGCAGTTCAGTTGAGGTGTTATCAAACTTTTAAGTTTTAGTAAAATCTTTTGCTAACTCGATTTCACGAATCATTTGGCTCAGTTAATGGCAATTAACTTTAATCAGACCAGTTTAACAACATTCATTGCGCGTTATTTACATTGTTGAGCAGACAAATTTTTCGAACATTTATGAAGCAATTGATTAGCAATATCCTTCAAAATGATTCAGATAATTGATAGTGTGTCAAGCAATCAGCATCATCTGAAAGTTGTTTAAAACCTTATGTCGCTTTCACTAAAAAGATAAGGCAACACGTGTCCTGATTGTGATGTATCATTGAATATCACAGTCTTCAAAAAAATAAGCAAACACAATGACATCTTAAAAACCATAATTATAACAACGAAATAACTGTACTAAACCCATCTCTACCTATATTCCAAAGAAAACAAACAAAACTAATTCATCACACCGACATCAATTCCAAACTAAGTACCATTTCGGTAACCAAGACGGTTCAACCAAATCACGTACAACCCTAATCTGATCACGAAATACCTAACCTAACTAATCTTCGTAAAACAGCCGTATTACAAGCCAATACGTCTGACGTCATAGGTCAAACTTGCCTTAGATACCCTATCTTCTTATAAATAAGGCCACTTCCAAAGCTATTATGTAAACAGGCGATCCTTTTTAGTACATTATTTAGGAGGACAACGCTTTGAGCCCTTCGCTCGTAAGTCTCAATAAAGCATCGTTGAATATTTGTCGGACAATTTGTTGAACCGTCGTATGTCGCCTTTATGCTTTGAGGATATTAAATTTTAAGTCAAGAGAGGGGTCTTTTGAAATTGTTTCCTTTTTACAAGCTTTTATTTAACTTATTTGTGATGAAAACCATCGAAATTACTACATGTGTGATAGGTGCCTTTAAAATAGCTGCAACGTTTTTGTTCTTTATTGTTCGTCGAGTCGTTGAGCTCCTGAACTAGTCGCGAGCTCGAACTCATTGGTGGTCATGACCAAAAAGCACGCTGTCACACCTGGCTTCGTGTCCGACAGAGATAGTACCAGTGATGAGCAGATAGACGATAGTCTACAGGCACAACGTCTGGTTCTTACGCACAGAAACACCGTTCCGAACTGAAAGGTGCGTAAAAAAATACGACAAGTGCTTTGGAAAATCGAGTTTTATGAAAAAACCACTGTATAAATCAATTACAAATAAAGTTTATTAAACTCTTCAATAACTGAGCTTTGTCGATACCGACATTCTTTTAAAGATTTTATAGTTCTTTTATTACTTATTTACACCCAAGATTACGTTAAAAATAGCAAGAAAAACGAATCTTTGTTGGCTCATAACTTTTTAATGGCTTTTTATTTTACTATTATGTTTCCATACAGACAAAATTAATAATAAGAAAAAACGATATCATGTTTAACTTTGGATGCACAATGTCAAACAGTGGAGTAATACTCTCCCGAAATTTGAATGGAAAAAATATCGACTAGTGGCACCTTAAGTTCTGAGTTGAGCTATACGATTTAGACAAATGCGTGCACTGACTGGACAGGGCCACTCAAATCTATATGGTTCTTTCCTCAACCAAACTCAGACCATCTCAGATTAGCCTGCATGATTCTCAGATGGCCAGACCAAGTTATGTTATGTCTGGACTTTAAAAGAGACTGTGACTGAGTTCGTTTCGGACTTTCTTTTCAGAGTAGCCAGTTAGGAAATACCGAACTCAAACTATAAAAAATAATTAAATATTGATGTGTAAAAGAGTTTTTTAAACCAATTTATATTATATAATTTGTCATAAGTTAGGTAACTGTGTTTTTTGTACTATAAGTAATTTCATACTAAAAGTGCACATTGATAAAAGAGTGTATTTATGAAGTTTCGTATTATGGAAGAGCACATGTTTATAAACGGTGCACTTTGACAGTAAAATTAACTAAAATCACGAATAAACGCAAACATTTCCAAAAAAGAAATATAGAAAAATACCTGAAACTCCAAAGTGATTCGTAAATAAAAGAAACAAATTATCCGATCGAACCTTTGGCAAGATAATCTCTATTTACGATACTGCAATCTGGAGAGCTTTCCTACGAAATGGGTTACGAAAACAATGGGAGATGTTTATTAGAACTATTCTGTTTATATAGAACTGACCTACTCGAGTTCTGTATAATAAGCGAGTAGGTAAGGGGGGTAAGCCTAGGTAAGCTCCCTCCCTTATTCTACTTAGAGCTTTGAATATAGGTAATAAGTAGGTCGTAAGTAGACAACCTGGTTATTCAGGGTGTGTTTACAAGATATGAGGTCAGGGCAGACACCCAATCTATGAAGATTGATGACAACAATTAAATTAGCCATGACCTCGATTCTGGAGATTAGTTTCATATATACATTTTTGTTTTTCTTGTCTCTATTTTTTCAGTTTTCGCCCTGAAACATCTCAAAATCTTAACCAGTACTTCCCCATATTTGGGGTCGGACCCGTGCTCCTTCAGTATTTTCTAAAGACAAAGACGCAACTGAAAATAATTATTCATTTTGGTAGAAAACTAACTGAAACCGTTAAGGTAAGTAAAATAATAGCTTTATTAACTAGCGATAATTCTGTTTTCAGGTTGTTCTTACCTCAGTATTAATTAAACTTATATTTTAAGTAACAAGCTTTGCAGTTTACCAAAACTTGTAATGATATTGTATTATTTTGGACAAACTCTTTCTTTTCTCGTGTCGATACGAGCTTTACGAGAAAATTTGCTCAGGTCTAAGAAAATGTGCTAAGTCAGCATGTTGGTAGCAGGTTTTGCTGCCGACTGCCGAGGGTCCGCCGGTCGTGCGTTTAGCACTACTATTCATGCTCTTTTTTAGTATATTAATAACTATCTACTATGATATTATTTCAATTATTGTAAACTAGCAGCGCTCCGAGGTTTCAGCCGCATAATTTTCCCGTGGGAATATCGGGATAAAACTCTCCTATGTCCTTTCCCGGGACTCAAACTACTTCTATACCAAATTTTATCTAAATCGGTTCAGCGGTTGCAGCTTGAAGAGGTAACAGACAGACAGACACACTTTCGCATTTATAATATTAGTATGGATGTGAAGCTAATGTCCAGCAGTGGACGTCTTTCGGCTGAAATGATGGACGTGAAGACTATCATTGTTTATTTTTGTTCAGTTAGTTTTAATCATAGTGTAGAAATTTGAGTCATTTATGCGGCCCACTCAAATGTCCTTTGAGTTTCTCAAGTTCTGAGTTAAGCTGCACGATTACTGAAAAATGCGTGCACTGACTGGACAGGTCCACTCAATGTGTGTCGTCCTTTCCCCGAAAGACCATTTCAGCAATCAATCTTCACATGATCTGCATGTCGATTCTGTAAAAATCTCACCGTGAAAACTTGCGTGAAGTGAGTTGTCAGTGTCATCCCACTGATGCTAGGGATTGACCAAGCAAACATTTACAATCATAATCGAGATTTTAATAATATTTTTTAAGCTAATCTTATTGAAAATTTTATATAATTTCAAAGCTTTTAGTGGTCAAAACATTAATATTTTGTGGGATTTTAAAATAAAATAGCAAAACATAAACTTAGTCAGACACTCAATGTTGTTTTTTTCTTAAAGTTTATAAAATAGATATTACTACACCTATCCAGAAGGTAAAGGCACCTTAAAATCGCTGAAAATATGCACATAAACCACCTAATCTCTTGAAGAAGCTTGACTTTCGCTGTAATAGTAACAAATGCTCAAGATGTTATTCATAAGAAAACAGGACTTTTCTTTTCTGGCCGGCACTTTAATTTTTGAATACCTTATGAACTTATGAACGATGAGTTTATGAAATACAAAACTTATTTTTGCAGTCGATCAAATTAATTATGTGCATTGTGCATGCGTGAATATTCAACCCAACTACGGAACCTTTCACTGTGCGTGGTTCGACATAAACATGGCATTTTTTTTGAAGTGTAAACTTCTTTAGCGGCGTTGCACACTTTTTGTAATGGGTAAAAAATGTGAAACTCGCGTCAGGGCATCGCGTCAGGACACGTGACCGTCAGGAGAGATTCCCCCCCCCCCCCTCGCTTTCTACGGCGGCGCCAGCCGAAGTGAACCAAGTGAGACACGATAATGGATGGATGGATAGATGGATGGATGGTGATGGTGATGTGGATGGGGATGGTGATGGTGATGGTGATGGGGATGGGGATGTGGATGGGGATGGGAATCGGTATGGGATGGGGATGGTGATGGTGATGGTGGTGGTGGTAGTGGTGGTGGTGATGGTTGTGGTGGTGGTGGTGGTGGTGGTGGTGGTGGTGGTGGTGGTAATGGTGGTGGTGGTGGTGGTGATGGTAGTGGTGGTGGTGGTGGTGGTGGTGGTGGTGGTGGTGATGGTGGTGGTGGTGGTGCTGGCGGTGATGGTGGTGGTGGTGGTGGTGGTGGTGGTGGTGGTGGTGGTGGTGGTGATGGTGGTGGTGGTGTTGGTGGTGGTGGTGGATTTTCCCTTTTTATATACTTGTACATATTATTATTTTAAGATTGTTAGTTTTTAAATTAATAATTGATTTATTTCAACGTTAATATTCAAGTTTTCACTTCTGTCGGCACTCCCGGAGTGCAACCCGTCTTTTTTTTTTTTTATTTGTTTGGGAAACTACCACAAAAATAAACAATTACTATTACTCAAGTAAACTAATAGAAACAAAAACTTATAAAACGAACAAAACATATTGAAATGTAAAGTGATTGCGGAATACGCAATTTATACAATTAATTTAACGTCATTCTCAAACTTTTGCTCAGCCTACCTAAAAAATATATACTGGGCATTCTGTAGCAAACGATTAGAAAAGTATCAAAAATAAATAATTGTACAAAATAATTTTAAACGGCGAGCGCATTCCGAAGATAAATTCAAATATAGAAACAATTCGGCGCGAAATTCTCAATTGAATGTCCATAAAACTATTAAAATTACATTAGAAAAGCATAAATCATTATTACAAACAATGCTTATTGTATTTAATGCTTAAAATAATTTTATTTCAATTTCTGAGTATCGATTTCCGACATATTAATTACCCGAGTCAATCGAAATTAAAAAAAAAATTGTTTAGCATAATCGCTTTCGCACATCATTACGATAAAAAAAAAACAAAAATGGACGGCGATTTTGAACACAAACTGAGTAGTGGTAATGAATAATACGTGTTATTCGACCTGTGTTTCAATATTCGGTTAGGATTTGGGCATTTTCGTGTTGTTAATAATATTTCCAATAATATTTGTCACATTTTAAATCTTATCTACATGTGTGTGTATGATATTTGTGAAAAGTAAAAATGTAAACACGCACGATCGATTGGCGCGAAACTTCGACATTAGATATCAAAAAACTTCATTACCACTACTTATTTTAACTGGAACAATGGATGAATTCGTCAAATAATTAAATGATGTATAATTCACTGCCCCTGTGGTGGAGTTTGGATGTTCGAAATCCCCAATTTTTATGTTTTTTAGCCTCGACCACTACTGTCAACAAAATGGCGATTATCGCATTTACAGATTTGAATTTAATAAAGGTAAAGTAATAAGCTTGCGCGCTAAATATGAAATATTTAATAGCGTAAACATATGATTTTTTACCCAACTCTCTTAATTAACGCACATTCATAAGATTTGATGGGTAGCATAATTAATATTTACATAATCAATATAATTATGTAGAAAAAATGTAATGCAATTTGTGTGTCAGCAATCGTAACTAGATTAATAATATGCCTACATATTTATGTTATAAGGTTTGGATCTTTTACGTGTGGTTTACCTAGAGATGATATAAAAAAACCTATATGTGCTTTTACGTATTATGTACTTATCTATACAAACATTAAACCAATCACTAAATAGGTACTTGCTTAGCACAATTTCTTATATTATATTATCTTAAATGTAGGCTGACTAAATTGACTTTTTCGATGTACAAAAACAGTTGGATTTAGACATTAAAATCTCTAACAGCATTAAACAATTAGGAACTAATTATTGTCACTGTACTCGAATACGTACAGGCTTATGTACATTCTACATCAAGGAATATACTACTCTCTATAAACGAGTTGTACATGGTCGTCAATGGCATGAAAGCAAAAAAAAAGTTCACTTGATACTAACGACTACGACGCTTGATACGCATGCGCAGTGCGCTGCGTGATATATGGATCATTCCGAATTAGGCCATCATCGCCCACAACTCTCACATAAATAAATTTGCGTTCCCATTTAGATAAATCACCACTATGGCAGCTGAGAGTCAAAACTATTTCACTTGATTATTTACTCACGGTTAGATTATAGTATTTATTTGTTTGTTTTTTTACACCACGAATTTCTTATCCTTTGGTAAGGTGGCGACTGTAGCCGGAAGCACAATTTCGAAAATGCCACGTTAGTTTAACGAAACCAGTTTGAACTGTCAAAATACCACTCTTGACAACCGTACGGCATGGTAAGATTATGCGGGGAATAATAGGTAATTTATACCATACAGAATAATTGGGGTCAAAGTGTAAGCACGTTGTAATCGATTACAGTGCGATTCGGAATGTTCCATATTTCACTCCACGGTAACCATGGCAACATCACTTCGCGCGCGTCGCTCATTGGCTACGGTTTCGTCGCCACTCGCCAATCATGGGCGACGCGCGCCGCTTGACCGTGCATCAAAAATACGGATCTTAGTTATTTAGTATCTATCTACAATAATGTTATATTTGCACGCGTTACAGGTTAAATAAGTAGTCTGTAACTAGTTAATACAAAATCTGGTTAATTGTTGAAAACAAAATGCACACAACTGACTTTTTAAATGTACAAACACGGTTGGATTTAGACATAATATCTAAAAGCGTTGAAATAAATAGGAACTAACTTCTGAACTCCATTACGAACAGGCTTACGACCATGGTCGTCAATTATAGAAATAAATAAATAAAAACTGAATTTAATATTAATGACAGCGCCTAACGCGCAAGCACTTCACGCAATCCACATCAAAATAATCTACAATGTGATAATGACAGTGACTAACGCGCAAGCGCGGCGTGAAGTGTTCACTTCACTCGATTCACGACATTAAATGTCGTGAATCGGGTGAAGTGAACACTTCACGCAATCCACATCAAAATAATCTTCTATGTGATAATGACAGTGACTAACGCGCAAGCGCGGCGTGAAGTGTTCACTTCACCCGATTCTCGACATTTAATGTCGTGATTCGGGTGAAGTGAACACTTGCGTGACGCGCTCGCGCCTCAGGCTGTATTGACTAGTCAGTCTAGGAAAAAAAGAAAAAAAAAACAACATTGAGTTTCTGGCTAAGTTTCTGTTTTGCTATTTTATTGTAAAACCCCACGAAATATTAATGTTTTGACCACTAAAATACTAGCTTTGAAAATATATAAAATGATCAATAGACTTAGCATAAAATCTATTATTAAAATCTCGATTATGATTGTAAATGTATGCTTGGTCAATCCCTAGTATCAGGTGGGATGACACTGATAGCTCACTCCACGCTCACTTCGCCTAAGTTTTCACGGTGAGACGGTTACAGAATCGCACGGCTGACCACTATTATGTCTGGACTCTAAAAGACACTGCGACCTTTAAGTTTGTTTTACTCTTCTTCTCAGAGTAGTCAAGACAGGAAAAGCTGACTTCAATATTTTTTTTTAATATGCTTGAATCAAATCAATATCAAAAGTCATTAAAAATTAATATTCAAATTAGGCTGAGAATCAGCACTTTTCCAACGCCAAAATTACAAAAGGCAGTCGCCCAAAACGTCCGCCTTTCACCACTTCCTAGTGCTTTCGCTGGGAAGAAGAAGCGGAGCTTGACTCGTAAAAGTGTGTACAAACCTACCAACAGAAATAAAATTATTTATCAGTTTTCAAAATGAAGGTTTCGTCCATAACAAAAAATAAAAAGTTAACTGAATCTCCAGATATTTTACAAGCTTATCGAACAAGAAGGTTCTTCTTTAAATTTAAATAATGCTAATCAGACAGTGAAACACAACTCCCTATGGACAGAAACCTGACGGAGAAAAGGAATTAACCTAACGAGCGAGTGTCCTTCGAACAACATAAGCATATAAGAATATTTTTCTTTAAAAATTGAAATACTAATCTTACGTCCATCCCTCGGCCTCGTTGGATTGGAATAAAATGAGATATTTTTAATAGCTTCTTAGTTGCAGGAAAATGGAAGAAGGTTTCATAATTAAATTGACCTAATCACACTATCACACTAATATTATAAAGGCGAAAGTTTGTGAGTATGTGTGTGTGTTTATATGTTTGTTACTTCTTCACGCCTAAACCACTGAACCGACTTAGATGAAATTTGGTATAGAGATAGTTTGAGTCCCGGAAAAGGACATAGGATAGTTTTTATCCCGATATTCCCACGGAATCGACATTTACGCGGGTGAAACCGCGGGGCGCAGCTAGTTAGATTATAAAGAAGATATTAATTCTTGTGATGTCTTTGTGAATTAAATGAAGTTATTCTTGTCACTGAGTAAATATAGAAATAAGAGTAATTTCCCATGAAACGAGTCCGCAATGCGCTGATTGTGATTTGAAAACGTCTTCATAGGAAAGAGCATTAATTTATAAAATACTAGCTACGCCCCGCGGTTTCACCCGTAAAGTCTCGATCCCGTGGGAATATCAAGATAAAAAGTAATCTATGTCCTTTCCCGGGACTCAAGCTATCTCTATACCAAATTTCATCTAAATCGGTTCAGAGGTTTAGGCGTGAAAAGGTAACATACAGACAGACAGAGTTACTTTCGAATGTATAATATTAGTAACTATGGATAGTATGGATTAAATCAATTCTGTTACTTCTTTTTATATCATTATGGAAAAACAATTACAAACAGTAGTGTAAGTCCTGTCTAGCTACCACGCGAGTAAATAAATGTTACTGCAACACAATAACTGCCGACAATTGAAATAAATACGAGAAACTTCTTCGAAATTTTATCGCACATTGTTTTCATTGTCTGCCATTAAAGATATCCTTTATTATTTCACACGAACGGATTCCGTAAAATTTTCATGTACTCTACATAGTTTTTGAAAGAAAAAGAAAAATTCCGGTAAATTTTGTATGAAAATAAGCGTTCTGCACGGTGCAAAAATCCACCTCCAAAGCATCCTTTGTTTCAGGTATTTCAGACTACAATATGCCAAAACGGAGTTCAGTATTCTACATGAGCATTCCGCCATTTTTGTAAATTCGTATTCCAGGAAAAATGCATTCTGAAATATCTTTTGGGCTCTGAAAACGGACCAAATGGTGTATGATAATGCACCTGCGCTTTTATTTTTAGTATAAAAAGTTGTTAAAGCGATGAAATGGTAGGTACGTTAAGAGAAAATCTCTCGCAGTTTATGATATGAGCATTTTTGTACAATGGAAATTAAAATACTGCTTTTAATAAAATATTTTTATACTGGATCCTCATTCATTGCTAAAAAAATGTGCATATACTTTATCCCATAATATCGGTAAACAAAATAAACTCAACGATACTTCGGCATTTTGAACATACAACGTTACTGATATGGAAAAATAAGCACAATAGGTACCGTTACACACAAAGTGTAGAATCGTGTCACTTAAAGAACACCTCTGAAAAGAATCGTCCCGCATAACCTCAGTGTAGATACCCAGGCCACACAAAGTTTTTATCACAAACGTATTCTCCGAGGAGGTTGGTGCGAACTCCGACCTCCTCCAACTTCTACTGAATTTGTTGAGCCACACATTGTTGCCAACTGTTTGTCTTCAAACCAAACTGTTTTTGTTTTGTTGGTCTTGCTCCCCACTTGCTTTAATATATCCGTGTGGCTGTGAGAGTAAGTTACTTTATTTTATTCAGTTTGGTGGTTTGGTGATAGAAAAGTAATTTGCGAAGTTATTGAAGTCTTGCGAGTTTTTACTAAAATATTTATTTCACACTACCACTTGCCTGTGGGTTCACTCACATACTGAGAGGATCAGAGGACTTTATCATGTAAGTAGGTACCCGAAAAAAGTATGTGAAGTGTACTTACCATAAAAATAACGAAACTTTAATTTTTTTTTACATTTATAACAAAAATGGGATGGTTTTAAACTGATACTATGTCATGGTAGCATAGGAAATAGATACAATTTGTCCATACCTTGAAAAATATGGGAATAAAAAAGCCTCTTACCTAATATCATATTAGGTGATCTCGTAGGTAATCCAAAACCAAAGTGGTCTAACTTTGTAAGTAGACTCCAGTTCCTCAAGAACTTACACTATCTCATCTACTTCGAAATCCCTAGACCTTAAGGTTGTAATATTTCAGGTTTCAGCCTGACGATAAAACTTAGGTAGCTGCCTTTTCAAACACATAAAAAGTATTATGAGGTCTTTGGATTTCACTAAAGTACCTACATCTCGTTAATATTGCGTAAAACATAAACAAAAAGGCACAAACGAGGTTTTGAGTGCCCACAGATGCCTGAAGGTTTTAGGTTCAACAAAAAGTTCTGCTGATCCGCTTATGAAAACCTCCGGAGAGTTTATGGAAATATTTTTTGTATAGATCCAAGAATTATTGATAAGAAAATGAATCTAAGAACATAATGTAGTTATTTTCGATATGACATGGGGCCTCTAAATCTTGTTCGAAGATTTAAAAATGGACTGTCACTGTTCCTTTAAAAAAAAACACGATCGCTATATCTCTAAAAAGTATTGGCTGAATACACGGTCTGTTACTTACCTAAATAAGTTACCTATAAACATCTATAAATAAATATCACAAAGGTCTCTACGGAGGCCTGTAGCGGTCTGCGTGGCGTCCTACCTACCAGTATTACGAGATTGCGTCTAATCTGAAGTTTATTTTTAGATTACTTTTTCAATTCATTATTTACTTTCTGACTAAGTTTATCTTAAATATAACTGTCATCAGTGAAGGAAAGACATCGTGAGGAAACGTGGGCTTATAGTTGATATAAGTCTGAAATCGCCAACCCGTCTTGAGCAAGAGTTGTGCCTTCGCCCTGTAAAGGGATAATAATAGGCTTACATTAATATTTTTAAGCCTACCCTGAGAAAGACTGAAGGGACTAAGATTTTTTTAAAGACTAAGATTTTCCTCTTGTTTATTGGTCGCGCCAACCTCTAATTTTAAAGGGTAAATTCTTGTCTTTTTTTTTTCAGTAAGGTGCCACAGAGGGGTCAGGTCTCTACGGAGGCCTGTAGCGACTAGCGGTCTGCAGGGGGCGTGCCGTACTACGTCAGTGTTATATTGCGTCTAATTCGGACCTCGTTGCGGTCTTTCAGTGTTCAAACTTCGCTTGTTTGCTTTTGAAGGGTTTCTGTATAGGGTTTGTTTGTTACCGTGAAAGGGGGAATATTAATTAATTAATATACAGCTTTATAGTTTATTTAGAGTTTGGATCTCTGCAATATGCAAATCTGCAACGCTTTGCGACGTTTTGTTGTGTTTCTTCCTGTTTTTTTTTTCTTAAATAGATACAAGTCGTATTTAAAAAAAAAAACGGGCTCGTGCGAGTAGACCTCACTCCCTGAGGGTTCCGTCTCAAGGCTATGCTCGGCTGCCCGAATTTGCAATTCCGGATTGAAGGACAAACTTACCTTTGCCTGGTAATATTTTTTCCTTTATATGTTACACAATGGGCGATCGTACATTACAGATCATCTAATAACTTGTAGTCACTACTTATCTTAAGAAAAGTCCAAAGAACGTAGGTACCAAATTGTCTTTATTTTTGTATCTTATGTTGTAAAATTATACATGGAGACCCATTTTTTATTTGGAGATGTTATCTTGTTCACAAATACCTTTCTGGAACGTTATTTGTAAATTGAGAACACAGAAATAATACGAGTCATTAATTACACTCTGTACTGTGTTCTAGTTTCATAAAATTTCATTGTTTTTATTTGCTCAAGTTTTAGAATCTCTTTGCTCTTGGGAATACTCGATAGCTCTGTATATTGGTATATTTTCACAAAATACGCAGCCTCGGTGTTCATCAAAATGTATTTATTCTTAACAAGCTATGTGAAGAATAGACTAGCATGTACTAGAGACAAGTTAAAATGGAGAAAGAAAATACATTACATACACACACACACATCCAGAGTACGAGAGGAAAGAATCAAGAACATTGTTTTAGTAGTTCTCTAGTTATAAGTGCACTAACGGACAGACATCAAGTATTATTAAAAAAAACATTACTCTCCTTCTGGCACAGTCGGGATAAAAGAAAAAATGCACGTTTATGCACACGCTACATGCATCAAGGTAAAAATCGATCGCGAATTCGTCGAAGCATAAACTACAGTTGCCATAGCAACGCATCTGTCGCTCCCCGTTTGTTTTAATTGGTTTTGCTAATTGGCGCCGGTAGCCAAGACACGGAATAACGATGCCTTGTTTTATTTCCATCTCTCGCCGAGCATGATTTTATTTTATTTTATGGTCGGAGTAGTCCTAAACTTGGCTAAATAAATATTATTTTTGTTTGTATTTATTCATTCTTCTACAGTATTCCCAAATTAATAATGGGCAGACAGATCTTAGCTAATTGTCGTATTCCCGGAAACACCCGAATCATTGAATCGTAAGAGCACTAAATTATGCATGAAGAAAATGCACTTAACCACTCTATATACATATCGACTTCCGACGCTCGGGGAATACGACCGTTGCCGAAGAGTGACGAAGATTTCTATGCGCATTATGCCTTTGGGAGACCTGTATACATAATTATAAAACTTAAAGTCGCTTTTTGTGTGTGTTTGCAGTGTGACCGCGTTGTTCCTCTGAACTACGCAACGGATTTTTATGCTAGTTTAAGGTTAGGTTTTAGTTTAAGGTTTATGTGTATAATAAATAAATATTAAACTTACACAATATGATAAAAAAATTTCGATGTTTACGACTGGGTCGCTTTTGGTGAATAAAATAGATTTTCGAATGAAAATAGATTTTACGTAGGACGTCGCGTGCTTTAGTCTTCAATCGGAGAAAGTTTCACCAAAGATATTAAATAGACATTCTATATACCTAACTATTCCAACCATCAATATCTTCAGGGAAAGCTCACGATTATTTTCCTAATCTCTACAACTTTTCCTCGACAATAAATCATAGAATGACCTAGCTATTCAGCAAAGTTAATTCTAGTTCTTATCCCTGTACAAAAACAGCTTAGTTTCAAAAGAGTATCTTGGTAAAGGATCCTATCTTAATTAACGATGTCCCGATAAAAAGAAGAAAAGGGGATATTTTATAGGAACCCCGCCATTGTTCGTGGCCACCTATTGTTTTGCAATGACAGAGAATTTTCTAGTCTGCCGACGATCGGGATCGGACTGTTTGGAAAAATTACAGCAGTCTTCTGATGAACATCGTTTTAAAGAATAAAAGAGCAAGCCGTTTTCAATCATGGGGTCTGGGAGAATGGAACGGCTTTATTTATTTCGAGAAGTTTTTTTTATAAAGAAGGTTCTGTTTTGGAAGGGATGAAGTGTCATTAAACTTAAAATTTTCTTAACCAAGCTTTGTTTTTCTTTATAGAAACATTTAATCGACATTTAAGTATTCGACAGTCGATTTTTATTCATATCTCGGCTCCATACGGGCTTTGCCTTCGTCTTGGACTGCAATCCCGACTCGATTATAATATCAAACTGCACACTTTCGGCAAAATGTACTTTTTAGACGTGTCCCACAAACCAGAAAAAAATAACAAACTATATTTTTATAATAATTGACGACCACAATTAACAAATCTCGGTGCTGATTATTTTAATTTTTACTTCAATTTAATATTTGTTTAAAATTGGTTAGTTGTTTGTTGCCATCAAACACTTCACAGAAACCTAACTAAACAGCAGACGAGAGCGATAAGTTTGATCGTTCAGACCGAAACTGGAGCCGAATTTGACGCAATATAACACTGACGTAGAACAAATCACTACAGAGCCTTTGTTATGACCTAAATTTTGTGATAATTATCTGTGCAAAAGGCAAACACTAAGCCACCTACAATAACTGATGTATTTGTGGTTCGATAACTCAAAATAGAGCTTAATACAAAGTGTAACAGAATAAACCCAAGTCATGAAAGAAGTTTGTACATAGCTGACTACTGAAACGATTTAAGAAACTTTTAATATATTTATGTATATTTTTTTAATATGGCAAAATATGCCATATCCGAACGCCGATTGAGCCAAAGAAAATTAAATCTTATTAGAAGGCAATAAGACTCAATTTTAAATACATAAAGTAAAGCTAGTGTCAACACGATTTTCTTAATAGCAAGTTTAAAAAAAATTGTTTTGGTCATTGTATTATGCTTCTAAGTCAATACTCTAATTGGGGTATGAGGTCTTGCATCAATTATGTTAGATATTAAGTACATGAGTATTTTTTTAGTTGCAACCCATAAAGTCGTATTTAATCAAGCACACGAACCACAGGAACTTCACATAGCCGCCATACAATATAACATGTCATCATCATAATGGAACACGTCATCCACCTAACTTGGCGCATAATGCAGTGTAATCACTTAGTTCGCTTAAAGCCACGTCATGCCAGTCTAAATCGAATAAATAATAGAGATGTACCCGAATCGATAACCACTATCGTTAATCGACTAATTTTCATGACAATACCCGGTTTTGTTAGGATTTACTAGTGTGTTAAATGATCCGTGCAAAACAGCTTCATTTCGACGTGGCCTAGTTATTTCAACAGTTTAATTATATATCAAATTGTAATGTAATATTGGCCTCATCATGAATATGTTTGCGAATTAAATAGGTGTACTGACATGAATTTTTCAGTTGACTGACTCCATCACGGAAAAGCAATTATAAGTAATTAAAATGTTCTGAAAGCTTTATAAAATTGTAATTATATTGACTTTTCGCGCGTTAAATAAAATAGTAGATTATAAGCCGAAATTTTATTCGACATACCTACTACATTATTTAAAAATATAACTTTTCTTTTTTGGCCAAAGAATCAGCATTGCCATACAACGTGGCAATGCTGCCAGCCTTTTGGGCACGTTTCCCGTTGACAGTGATGCGGACGAATTTTTTGATGCCCTTTCATTATTTTCCCTCCCTTTTTATATACTTGTACATATTATTATTTTAAGATTGTTAGCTTTTTAAATTATGTAAATATATAAAAAAAGAATTATCAAAATATAACTTTTAACAATTTAAAAAGCTTTTATGGTTTTGTAATCTGTCTAAACGACAAAATTCCTTTGACGAAACTTTATACACCCACACACACTTACTTTTATGTATATCTGTAATTTATTTGGGATTAAAATTATTAAAATTAAAATTCCCTAACAAAGGGATTCTATTCTATCTTATACTTATTCTTCCAACCATTAAAAAACCGCACGACAGTTAAAATAAATACACGTCGCATAAAAAGTAATTTCTTATTCGCATAATTCGTATTACTAGTCCACACACCGCAACCCTTGCATATAACAATCACACAATGGCCCCGGGCGCTCAAACACACATTGAGTGCAATTGCCCAAGTCAAATTAACTGAATGTACACAAGAATGCTTTATTAAACGAGGCATATAGTCGGCTTAATAACTTTGTGGTGCCGTTTATTTGTCAGTGTACAGCCTTGAACATGCTCTCGACACACTCAAAGCTCATTTTGATCGCAATTTACGTACTAGCCTTTGCGGAACAGGTTCTGCCAGTGATGTTACTACCTACTCAGTGCGAACACTTAAATAATGTAAAACTAATTAACAACTACGTGGCTTTTCTAGCGAAAAGTTATGCGACTTTTTAATTTTGTCGCGTTTTCTGATTTTCTCTGCATAAAAATCTCATTTCGACGTCATAAAAGAACTTACACTCTGCGTTTCAGGATTTTTCAGACCATTTTTATTCAGACAAGTCGGGGCGTCGAGATGTTAGTCATAATTTGAAAATAGATCTTGCTTTCGTAGCTTGTTGCTACGCCGCCTACGAGGGTCTACGAGAAACCGTAGGCGTTTAATCGTAGACGTTTGCTGACGTCACAATTTATCTAGCTAATAGGTACATTATTCGCGGTGTGTAGCAAGTAATATGCTTTTAAAGCGACGCGACTAATTGCTGACATTAAGCTCATGTAAGTGTTACTAGGGAATTTATGTGAAAGGGGGGTATTTAGGCTGTGTCTATAGTAACTGACTATAGATGTATTTACGTCAATCTCATTAAAATACTACTCAACGACTTATAGCCACAATAGCATTTTCGGTCCAATACATTTACAAAATTGACGACCTCATCGGGTCTCATTAATATGATATCGAAGTCCTACAAAATACAATATCAGTCGCAACAGTGACAATACGAACCAGAACTCATCAAATCAAAAATGTCATATTTCCCGAACAAAAGTTAATTCAATCGGAATGAACAACAGGGGCTGGCAACATTTTATGATGAAGCGAATAGTTTTCACCATTCATTATCGGAATGCCTTCGGGCTCCGTCGAATGCAACGAAAAAGAGTTTCATTAGCTGAAAAGCCAATGCTGCACGTTTCTTTGTTAGAAAAAAGAAAGAAAAACGACGAAAAATACGCGTTCCACTTTCCTTTCTTGTGTGGAATGATGGCGGGAAAGGGTTGAGACATAATGAAGAGACATGCAACTGCGGGCTGAGATTGTCTCCTACATGTTCCAGTGATATTTCCCATGTAAACTTTAGGTTTGTATATATTTTTGGGAACACGCTGTTTTTTTTAAAGGAAAATGAGGTCGCAGAAATAATTAGTGAAATTTTGGTATTTTTATGTATAGTACCCGAGCATCGTGTACAAAAGTTATTTACTTGATTAAAAAATTCTTCCAACATTCCACGGAGTATAACTGAAAAGTTAATTATAAAGATTAATTATTGCTTTTAATCTGTGTGTTTATTATTGATTTTATGTTATGCCCTATATCCCTTCACATTTACTAAATAATTAATTATATTTACATACCGTGTGGTGGGACCCTGGTGATCTGCTATACTGGTATTCCTAGTGCAGACACCAGTCTCTCACAAACTAGTTTTTGAAGAGAAAATAAATCATTTGAATTTTAATTAATTTACCATGATTAAATATCTCGAAAAATATATCTATTATCCGTATGTCACTCGTACCTTCGAAATATATATAAAATTCTAATTAATTTTTTCGTTTTTAAATGAAACATTTTTCTGCGTCCCTAGCTATGAATAAACACATTATTACAATAAAATTTGCACATATTACGCTGGGAATCTTTTTTCTTTCATCAGCTAAAAGGTCCGGCACATTGACTATGTATGACTATTTACCCCTACGAAATAGCTGGGATGAATATTATCCACGCACTCTTTTATGTATATGAGATGACGGATTTTTTTTAGGTTTGTTTTGTTTATTTTCCAACTAGCTTCTGGCCGCGATTTCCGCGTAAAATTTCGGTCCCGTCCGCCTAAAATTTCGGCCCCCGAACCACTGCATCGCATCTCATCGCCCGCCCGCGCTTTTACTTCGTTTTCGCGTATCATTCTTTCTGAAAGTTTTTGTTTTTCCTCGGCTCCTAAAGGTGGTAGCGTGATGTTATGAATAGCCTATAATCTTCCCCAAGAATTGAGCTATCAAATGGGTTTTTTATCCGACTGCTAGTTCTAGAGATTAGCGTGTTCAAACAAACAAACAGGCAAACAATCAAATTTTTAACTTTATTATTACATTACAGATAGAAAACATTCCGAAGGCCAATTCTCGTAATTTAAAACGTTAAAAATCTAGTCGCAGTCTTAGCAAACATGTCATAATGTAGGGAAATTAAAGGTATATATTGACAGGTAATATATACATATATTGACAGATTGAGACTGAGATCAGACTGTGAACCTTCTTAAAATTACCCCTCAGGTCTCGATTACAAGATTTTTCAAGCAACATATTTTACATGGACATAGTAACTACTACTTAATTATAATGCAGGGTGGATTTTTAACCGACTTCAAAAAAAGGAGGAGGTTCTCAATTCGTCGGAATCTTTTTTTTTTTATGTATTTCCCCGATTTCTCGAAGACGCCTGGACCGATTTGGAAAATTTTTCTTTTGTTTGAAAGGGTATACTTCCCAAGCAAGCAATGCAACCACATGATCATCAGGTCAGGATCTGATGATGGGATCCCAGGGAAATCGAGGGCAACCTTCAAATTTTATAGGCACATAGTACCATTTTCATATATTTTCTAAAGCTGTTTAAGTATTTGCATCTGATAATCATCATCTCAGGTGGATGAGCTGATGATGGAAGGTACAACTCCTCAACGGCTTGGAGTTAAAAGAAAATTCTTTCAAAATTATTTATAGTAACACTCGTGCATTTGTTCTCGGAAAGCACTATTTGGTGAAGTGGAACTGATGATGAAGACCACAGATGGCCACCGGAACTACTCAATAATATCTCCGTACTATTTCACGGGTTGCGATTCGATACTTTAACATGGTTGCCAAGCAATTTATGCTCGTCACAATGTGAATGGTGATATGGAGCTGATGGTGGACCAGGAGAACTCTTCAACAATTAACTTCCCTGCATCGGTAAAAGCAATATTTTGTAAAAGGCGATGAGAAAGTTGACACTAGGCTATTGAAACTGAGATAAATTATAAGCAGACCCACTAAAAAGCGTGAAATAAAAACTTTTTAACAAAAAAAAAACCGACTTCCAAAAAAACACTACAAAGTGAAAAATAACATTAATTTCGGAAGTCGGTGGCAAAAACTAAAATACAGATCCAAAGACACCGACTTCCGAAATTAAAGTTATTTTTCACTTTGTATTGTTTTTTTGGAAGTCGGTTTTTTTTTTTTGTTAAAAAGTTTTTTGAGATTAAGAAACAGGATGGATTGGCATAAAGAAAAGTTGAAAGAAGTGTTTAGAGTATGAATGTCGTGTCGATGGCTATAAGAGTAGGGGAAGACCAAACAAACGATGGATGGAATGTGTGAATGATGATATGGTTAGAAAGGGGGTGACTACCGAGATGGCGGCTAATAAAGAAGTATGGAAGACAAAGACATGTTGCGCCGACACCGAATAAATTGGGATAAGGGCAGGAGAATGATAAAAAAGCAAACATACACTACATTTTTCAAAATATGAGAATGCCTGTCAAAATTTCTCATTAAGGGAATCCTCCTAAGACCATTTTCCTGTAGCTACAACGGTTAAAGTAAGCTGACCTTACCGCTTCATCTCAAAAATCCACCCTGTATATTCAAATCCATTCAGACGAAAATTCCAATGAATAACTAATTTCTTCCAAGAAATAACGTTAGGTACAATATAAAGTGAAATTAATATTCAACACCTAAAAGCAGAACTTTGCGGAGACTGCTCTTTGCTTTAGAGACACGAAAAGTATCAAATTATTTCATGAGATTTTTCAAAGAAAACTATTTTGTGAGCAGACAAGTAATATCCTGCGTCGTTAACGAATAAAAACGAAGAAACGAACCGTTTTTCTCTCAAAGCGAAAACACATACTTAACGTACGAAAAAAAAAACCAGCTCCATTACAGAGACCGACACACGCCGCAAAAACGTGGCAAAGTTCGACAATGATAGTGTCATTAACATCAATGGAGGCATTCTGGCCCGCTTTGTACACCCCTCACGACCACCACTCGGCGGGGTATGCAGACAAAAGAATCCTGTGAACAATACTCGGGACAATGAATCTGAACAGGTTCGTTTTCCCGACTTCTTGTCTGCCGACCTTCGTCAATAGTGATGTTAATAGGTCAGCCCTGAATAATAAGGCAATTAGCCCATGCTATTATTTGATGACCTAGAAACCTTTAAGGGTCAACCACGTTAGTGAATGTGTAAAAAGCCATTAGCATGTTCTGCATAACGACGGCTTACTTATATACTAAGCTAACTTTAGCTCAGCCATTTATGCAAAGAATTACTTGATTATTCCAAGAGTTTTATGAAAAACTTCGCTTTGACTTTAAATAAAATCCGACACTCCGAAAAAGTTTATCTAAAACCAACATCTAATCTTGAAAACTTTATTCATAAAACTTGAAACTTTTAGAGTAATATCTTAAATACTCTCTTAGGAGTTTGAAGACCTCGTTCGAAAAGAATAAGAAAGCAGCATCAACTGACAATAACACGGACTGTGAAATATATTTTCATCATCACTGCTCTCAAAACGGTGAAGGAAAATATCGTGAGAAAACCGGCATGTCCTAGAACCAAAAAATCGAAGACTTGTGATATCTATCAATCCGCACTGGGCCTGCGTGGGTGATTACAGCCTACTCCCTCTCGAAGAGAGAAGGCCTGTGTCCCAGAAGTGGGAACATTATAAGCTAATTTTGACTCTCCCACAAAAAATACCGATTCCACTGCAAAATTTTAGGCATTCCACTTTGCCCCACCAGTGGGGCGGCCGGTGGGGCAAAGTGGAATAATCCAAATAATCCACATTTTGATCATCACTCCTTAGTCAGAGTATTTATCATATTACAGGAGCTGTTTGAACCTACAATTCAATCCACATTAAGACTATTTAGCCAGCTGTATTAACCCTGAGGTAGATAAAGCGCTAGTTAGCCTGGGAAGCCAGACGAGTTAGCCAATCCGACAGCGGCAGTGCGTTTGTGTAAGCCAACCCGACATATCCACGTTACGCCGATATATGTCGGATACGGTACCTCGTTTACTTTCTGCCTAACTGCACAATTTCTACATCGACAAACGTTTGAAAAATCTTTTTATTCCACGTAAAACGAGTGGTGATAAAAGAATTACCTTTTAAAGGTGGCTACTCAAAATAGAACGGTATGATGGAGCGGCCATTAACATCCAAATGAGTTATATTAAGCTTGTATTTTATGTAGCCGCAGCAACAGTTTAGTTTATTTGCTAAGATAAAAATCAGTTGAATGACCTGCCGAAATAACAGGCTAGCTTGAAAGTGACTCTATAAACTCATTTTCTGACTCATCACTAATCTCATTAGTGATGTTCTAGTTTATGTAATAATCGAATGATGGTATTTTTTCAATAAATATTTTTTTTTTCCACGAAAAACTTAGTTTGCCTTGTAATTGAGTATCTTCAAGGTTTCAAGAAAAACCCAATCAAAAAAAACCGGCCAAGTGCGAGTCGGACTCGCCCATGAAGGGTTCCGTAGCAGCAAGTAACATAATATAAAAGTTCTTGTAGTTCGTTGTAACTTTGTGAAAGGTAAATTGCGGTTTTCGATTTATGACGTATTAAAAAAAAACTACTTACTAGATCTCATTCAAACCAATTTTCGGTGGAAGTTTACATGGTAATGTACATTATATATATTTTTTTAATTTTATCATTCTCTTATTTTAGAAGTTAGAGGGGGGGGGGACACATTTTACCACTTTGGAAGTGTCTCTCGCGCAAACTATTCAGTTCAGAAAAAAATTATATTAGAAACCTCAATATCATTTTTGAAGACCTATCCATAGATACCCCACACGTACAGGTTTGATGAAAAAAAATTTTTGGAGTTTCAGTTGTAAGTATGGGGAACCCCAAAATTTATTGTTTTTTTTTCTATTTTTGTGTGAAAATCTTACTGCGGTTCACAGAATACATCTACTTACCAAGTTTCAACAGTATAGTTCTTATAGTTTCGGAAAAAAGTGGCTGTGACATACGGACGGACGGACAGACAGACAGACAGACATGACGAATCCATAAGGGTTCCGTCTTTTGCCATTTGGCTACGGAACCCTAAAAAGGGTTAGCAATTCGGTTTCCAAAACATAAAAAAATATATACATACGCGTCAACTTGCGAACCTCCTCCGTTTTTTCGTCAGTTAAAAATTTTACTTATCGAGTGGAGGCCCGTGGAAACCGACGCTCCTTGTAGAACAAAAAAACCACCATCTACCATTTTCCCGTCCCGTTTTTCTAATAATGATCCCCGTAAGTACTGACCACTTATTCCTACTACCACATAATCTGCTACCACATAACCTTTTACCCACTAACCCGACCTTTTCCAAGGCCCCTCTACAATGATGTCCAAGGAGTATAATGCTCATTATCTGCTAGATATCATGGAGTCTATTATCCCCCATACGAATCCACCACAGCAAATACTCTGATGAGTTACATTACGAACTAATGGGAACTCCTTTACGGCATTTGCAGCATTTTTCCGCATTATCCGTTAGTACGAGGATTTTTTTCCGATTTTATTAAGTTACGTTGCCCCCAAAACGCTGCGAGTGGGGCCAAATGTACCCAATTTGCAGTAATGTAAGATATTTTACGGCACAGGTGAAAAGCAAAATGAAGCTTATTTAGGTTCCCGTTGGATACATTAGCTTTGTTGTGGGAATAGAATGGTAGTACCCTTTGAATATGTTTTTGCTATTTCGTATTTTCAGTTTCGGGTTACATTTTTGTAATAGAATTCTCCGTTCTAGACTACGTACAAAAGATATTTTCAATATGTATTATAGACGCAAATTATATAAAATTCGTTGGTCTAGTGGTCGCAAGTGCTACTGCTGAGCATGACGAGGCTCTAGGTTCCATTTCCGAATCGGGCAGTGTTGTTGAGTTTTTCCATCTGAAATTTCTCAGTCTGGGTTTGTGCCCGGCAAAAACAGACAGACAGGCAAAATGTGGGTATACTACAGGTGCATCTCTGCCTTACCCTTCGATGAATACAGGCGTGATGTTATGTTTATGTTATAACTAGTGATCGGAATAGGCTGATCCTTAAATTAACCGTTGTATTATACATTACATATAATTGGAATACGAGTACATCAATTAAAGTTAGACTATTTATTTCGGGATTTTACGTGAAAATTTGATAATTGCAAGTTTAGTTAAAAATAGCCTTTACCCATCTTAAATAAAGCTTATTTTCAACTTATTTAAATTTTTCTCGAATTCCGGGAAAAAAAATGTCGTCGTAAGGAAGTCTCCACTTTCTGTCTCTGTTCTCCGAAGTTTAGGTAAATATACTCAGCCTATTCCGATCACAGGTTATAACCTACCATTTTCCAATACACAACGTCCCTAAACACATCATCAAAGGGTTAAAAACACGCGCATCAACAAATAAACAAACTGTAAAGATAAGAATTTATTCCAAAAAATTACCCCCATACGTAAAATATTACCTATCAATAACAGCCATCCATAACTCAACCTATGGGGGAAGCTGGCGCTATGGGGGACGCTGGCCCTATGGGGGTAACGTCATTGTATGAAAAGTCATGTCCCCCAACAAAATAGATTAGGTATAGGTGTTTATCTGTAGGACGGTCGTAATATATTACCGGTGAACTACCATGGGTTCTTGGGTATCGGGGGTTGCCTGTAATCGGTCCCTTGAGAGGACCTGTCGTTTCAACCCGAGTGGCTCTTTTTTCCACTCGCGAAACGTTTTTCTGAAAGGGCATTCTCTAAAGAATTAGTTTTCTTGTACGTTTTTTTTTTTTTTGGAATAGTGCATGCCACCTGAAGCTGGTTAAGAAATATTCAATGTTGACCCGAATATAAATGAATATGGAGGTAAATTAATATTTATGTTTTACAATGACAATGTGATGTTTAATCGGGCTTATTTTTCCATCGCAAGATAACTTTTATTCGTGGAATAAAATTGACGTTTGACTGTTTTTGTATGAAATAACTGTCAAAATTATTCCTCGAATAAAGTTATAGGATTGAAAAATCAGCCCTAAATAAAACAAAATCGGGTTAGTTACACCATTTTTTACTAAACACCGGCTGGACTGATTTTTATTATCTTTGATTTGTTAATTTGTCTGCGCCCCGAATAACAGAATAACTATTAACCGGTCAAGCGGCGCGCGTCGCCCATTGGCGACGAAACAATAGAAAATCAATTGTGTCTCATTAGCGGAGCTTGCCAGATTAAAACGTCGAAAAAAAAAGATAATTCATTTGTATGAGAAAATTAATTATCTTTTTTTTCAATCTCGAGATATCAATTTCGAGAACGGATTGACTGATTTTGATGGCGGAACGAAGTTCCCCGTGTCAGTTAGTTAAATATAAATAAGAGCTAAAGCAGTAAATCATAGTGTTGCTATATTTTATGACATATAGATATAAGAAGACAGTACAGAAATTAAATGATGAAGAGTACAAGATACAAATAAGATTTTAATACCTACTTTGAGTATTTAGTACACAATGATAAATAATTAATCTGTCAAGCTCCGCTAATGAGACACAATTGATTTTCTATTGTTTCGTCGCCGATCGGCGACACGCGCCGCTTGACCGGTTAATGTAATAATTGATACGGTAAGTATGACATTCTCAATTTCACAGAAATGAAATTAATTGTGAATTAAAATGTATATATTTATGCAGGCTGTTTGTAAAGGGTAACGTATTATAATATCTAAAGTTATTCTATTTTCTAGATAACTACGGTCAAAAGACCTACTGTTTATAATACCTAAATATCGTTTCACAGATTTTTCACTTTCTGTCTGAGTAGTTCAGTCGAACAAAATGTGTTATGAACTTATGTGAATCAACCGTAGTTATATCGAAAATAGTTAGAATAACTTTAGATATTATGATACGTAACCTTGTAAAGGAATTCTCTTGTTCGACTTTCCACTAAACGAATACAAGTTTTAATTACACACTGATGCTACTCAGGTTCATATACTGAAAATATTCTGTATTCTGTAACAAAAGTTCTGTTTAAACGCCAATGAACATGATTCTCACACAATACTGTATGTAAACTAGTTCGCGTTTCCAGTTCTATAAATTTAATGTTTCCTAGTTATTTAACTTTTGTTCCATTGTTCCGGCAAACTAACGAAACTTATAGTAATTTTGGTATTCATAACATTTTCGATTCGGTGTTTTTAGCATCATTTTCTACCTGTCCAACCGTAACACGATAATTTTGCAGATTAATATAATCCTAGTAGTAGTTCAGTAATCTTTGTATTTTAACATACTTACTTACTTTAATATACTTGTAACATAACAACAGACTGAGTTAATTGAAATAGTATTTTAATCAACTCAGCCTATCGCAGTCCACTGCTGGACATAGGCTGCGCCACAACACCCTGTCCTCCGCCTTCCGCACCCAGTCCATCCCAGCCACCTTCTTTAGGTCATCGGTCCACCTTCTTAAGTTTGGGGGCGTCCTATCCCACACTACGCTTGCCGATACGTGGTACAATACTATTTGCTTATTTAGAACTAATAAAAAGGTTAGGTTGATTTGACAAATCTATAAAAACAGATAACATGGACCATCTTTTCGACGCAGGTATTTCATCTAGTCTTACAGCGTTTAACGTGTCTCTAAGTTATGTTAGTAACGTTACCTAGTAGGATGTACCGCGAAAATGATCCGTTAAAAAAAAATTAGTATCAATCAAATCAGTAAGTTCAACGTCCCTATATTCGGCATCTGTCCCAAGAGATGCCGTGAGACGCTGACACTGTCAATCTCGGTCTCAAGCATTTTATCGCCGAACATAAAACTTTTACTATACCGTCTTCGAATCGGAAAATAGTTAGACGTCGCTGTTTTTGATGAGTAAGATAAAGTTTTTATCAGTAAGATTTATGTTCAAATTATATTAGAAAACAAAGCGAATAAATCTGTCACCTATAAAATTACCATATCTTATATTTCATCACTAAACACGATTCTACGAGCACTTTAGAAATAGCTTTATAAAATGCAAGGTTTTGACAAATAACAACGTCACGACAAAACCAACTGTAAGTCCAATTATGTGACAAAAATCATATTTAAATAACAACAGACCCGGAAATTAAACCAAGAAACGAGACACGCCATTTTACCTGCTAGCACACGGAAACCAAAAACCGACTCCAAATTCAAATGAACCAGTTAGCTCAAAGCTAGTTATACAGGGCTATTTGTTTTGCTTATTCCGTCCCTGTAGAGGGGAGATAAGACGAGCTCCTATTTCATTGTAATAGTATGATGACACCCCAGGGTGTTCGCTAGGGGAGATTGGGGAGTTTGGATGCACAACGCTCTGTAATAAAGTCTTTGAAATCGCACCAAACTGCGCCGAGTGTGGAAAATGGCACTCGAATTGCATTTGTTTCTTGATTCTGGGGAGCTTTAAAGCAATTAAACGGAGGGAGATAGCGGGATGTGCTATGGTGTCGGTATACGGGATATTGTTAATTATTTAATCCACTAGTGAGATTATATTAAGAAACAAACGTTACATTATTAAGAAACCTTAGGAAAACTACAGCTTCTTATACGACACCGAAAATTGAATACCCCTATAACATCTCAAACACATTTTCCATTTCACACACAATTTTCCCCAGGACACTGTGACTATGATATGTATCTTGAATGCGTTATCTTCTTCGGACCAGTCCCGAGACTGCGAGTCCCATAATATCTTGTGTCCCGACACAGCGAGCCCGTAATATCTCGTAAAAACCGGAATATGTTTACACGTTTATGACTTCTCACTTCGGGCATGTGAACCTTTACTTTTGTCCTGAGTTCGTGGTCCGTGTGGATGTAAACGAGACTGAGTTTTAAGAACCCCTTTTGTCTGCTTTTGTAAGATTATTTGCTCATAAACGTTCGTTTTTGAGTCATCAAATATGGTCTAGTAGTCAGCAGATTTCATTCGAATGTTAATGCTGTTCATATACAAGAGATTTCATTTCGAAAACCATCTTAGGTCTATTTTTTTTTGTAAATGAGCTCAAGCTACGATATTCAAAGTAATAATCCAAAATTATTTCACGTTTACCAATAGCTAAAAGAGTTTCAATAAACGCCAACCCTAATAAATCTGAATTGATGGTAACCCTAGATACGACGCAATATCGTAGTGGCAATAGAAAATTTATAAAGCATTGTTACCCTACGCACGCAGACTACCAAGGACATACTAAAAATATATGGTCACAATAAAAAATATGGTCACAATAAAAATATGTACCAGAAACATTTACCAATGTCGGGACTACCCTAGTTTCGGTTATTTAAGGCCTTAGATTTATAATCCGGGTCTGGATTTTACGTAAAATTAATTTACAATGTAGCCCTAAACGTGATCAATTCTAATTTATAGCTTATACCATCAATTATAATAATTTATAGCTTTACCGCCATGTTAGAAACATTTGCGAGTAGTAAAAATATATATAAAAAATAAGGTTCTTTAACACATTAAATACCAACTACGCAATATTACGTAGCTGGTAATAATGGCAGATGCCGACTACGCATTATTACGTAGGTCTTCCCTATACATTATTTAGCAATCTGTGTTATTCGGCATCGGCCTCCTTGAATGGACGTTTTTGTACTCTTTGGCATCTCAAATAAAACACGACATAAAAAAGTAGTAGGTAACCTAACGGTTAACTTCTGCATTCCATGTGTTAAGGGTGCTAAATTAACAAATAAGATAGGTACGTGTTGTTGTCGTTTTAACGTGACAAAAAAGACATCCATTACACTTTCACTGATGTCATCACAGTCACGGCTAATTTTTAATAGTGCGAAGCGAAAAAAAAAATATTCGTGAGACCAAAAATGTACCCCCTTACTAATAAACGTATTGTATCAGATGAATAGTTACACACCGATTTCTCTCTTTCAGTCGTCAGTAATTTGACTTTTGAAAGAAGAAGACAAAGCGTTGTGTACCTAACTATACAACGTTTATTAGTAAGGGGGTTAATTTTTAACACACGTTACTTCTCTATACCGCGTCATATAATGTCATATTACAGGTTCCTTGACAATTTTTTTTATGGCAGTCCGGCTATAGGCGTGGTATTATTTTGTATGAAAATTTTTACTGTATTCATTTTTAGAATGTCAACTTCATTTCATAGTCCGTGAAAGTGTTAATGTAAAAAATTCAAGTAGGCCGTAAGTCTTAGGACGTTTCAAAGAAAATGGCAGAATCAACCTTCATAACCCAATATAACAATACTATTTATAACAAAGAAAAGGATGAACTTTTAACAAATCTAGGAAAGTGTTCCTTCCTCCTTTGTGAAGCGGTCGTAAAAGAATTTCTGTGATCAGTCAGCGAATTGTTTTAACTTCGTTCCTTTAATTAAAACAGAAAGGAAAATACTTGGAAAACTTCTGTCTTCGACAACTCCTTACCTGGAACAAAGGAAATTAAATCATTATAATTTTGGTACTTTCATACATACACACACATAACATTATTATAGACAGATAGATAGAATATAACAGCCGCACGGGTTGATCGATCAGGTTAAGCTACGCTTGCCACGGTCGGTCCATGGATGGGTGACCATCTTTACATACCGAGACCTCTCCGTGCCTCAGCAAGCACGTTAAGCCGTTGGTCCCGGCTGACATTCTTGGATCTTTGACAGTCGTTACGGGTCAACAGACGCCCGAAAGTCTGACAATCAGTCATACCAAAGGGTATCGTAATACCCAGTAACTGGGTTGTGGAGGTCAGATAGGCAGTCGCTCCATGTAAAATACTGGTATTCAGCTGCATCCTGTTAGACTGGAAGCCGACCCCAACAAAGTTGAGAAAAGGCTATGCAGATTAAAGCGTTAAAAAAAAACCTATTCCATTCTACCCATAACTCGCACAACATACGTATAATACATGAACTTTCCAAATTACATAATTGCCTACAACGAACAGCCATCGATAATCCAACTCATATGACACGCTAAGGTAACCGGATATCGCGTGACGTCAGATCCTGGTCGACTCTATTTGTCAGAATTATAGAAGGCGCCATATTACACATTTTTCACTGAAATTCACATTTTGAGAGAAGTAGGTAGTACGTGGAGCTTGATAAATTACGGTGTGATAAACGAGGTTCAAAGTTTAGTCGTGTGTTCGGAGCTAAGTGCCTTTCCTAAGGCGACGTAAGTAAAGTCTTATTGGATATTATGTTTTACCTTCTAAAGGAAATTTCTAATCTAGTAATGACTATAGTGACAAGTGAGACTGATGATTTTGCCTATCCTTTTAAGAAGATTCTTAAATTGTTGCAGTTATAACACCTATATATGGAGAGGAAGTGGTTTATACAGTGAAAGTCAGTCGGCACAATCTCCTAAAAAGTCAACAATGAAAGAAAGAAAAATTGGTTTATTTGTCACAGAAACACGTCCATACAAAAAGGTAATTAACTCGAATAATAAAAAAAAATAGATAATAAATCCAAACTAATATTATAAATGCGAAAGTAACTCTGTCTGTCTGTCTGTCTTTTCTTCACGCCTAAACTACTGGACCGATTTCGATGAAATTTGGTATAGAAATAGTTTGAGTCCCGGGAAAGGACATAGGATAGTTTTTATCCCGATATTCCCACGGGATCGAAACTTACGCGGGTGAAACCGCGGGGCGCAGCTAGTAAATAATAAAGATAAATTGTGAAAGATGGCACGGTTGACATCTGTCGGGCATGCCACCAGCCGCCCCAATCAATCAGGCATATCACCTCCGGGTGTTCTCGTCTAGCTAACGGAGAGTACTTGCATAGACACAACCTTGTAGCCAGGATAATCCATCAGCAGCTTGCTTTGAAATACAGCCTTGTGGAATCGGAGGTGCCGTACTGCAGGTATATGCCCGACCCAGTTCTCGAAAATGGTAATATCACATTGTACTGGGATCGATCCATCATCACTGTCAGGACTACTTTTGCCAATAACCCTGATATTGTTGTGGTGGATCGATCAGAGCGGCACGCAATGATTGTTGACATAGCCGTTCCGCATAATGAGAACCTCGTGAAAGCCGAGAAAGATAAACAAATCAAGTATCTTGACTTGGGTTATCGACATGTGGGATGTGGACTAAGCGATCATTGTGCCGATAGTCGTGACAGCCAACGGATTAATAGCCAAGAGCCTCGACCAATACCTAAGGAGGCTCTCGTTGAGCCGCTGGATCAAGGGCTTGATTCAGAAAGCGGTACTTCTGGACACGGCCCGTATTGTTAGGAGGTTCCTCTCTCTGGAACCCTGACCGCTGGTAGCTTGGACCCTGTTCCCGATACAGGTGGGCTACTATTTTTTATATTTTTAAATGTTTTTATATTTTTTATGTCCTAATATTTAAAAAACATAATTTATATTTATCTAATGAAATAAAGGAAATAAATAATAATAAATAGAAAGATAATAATAATCACGAGCACAGAACAGAAATAGTCGGCACCTGCACGTCGTGACTGTGACAAGAAGGCTTCCACATAGCATAATGCTGTGCTATGGGGGACCCACAGCACAGCGCTGATTTTCAGTGGTTACCTACCCGAAAAGTACGTACGGAAACCATATCAGGTTTAATGATTGGTACTATTGGTACAATGCAAAGTTTTATACGCTTGCTGGTAAAGTCCTTATCTATTCAGCAATTTTGAGCTAAGTGGACTCCAACAAAAGCACGAGAAAACGCTAAACAAACGAAGTTCAAACTTGTTAGAATTATGTAAAAATATTCATATGTCACAAACAGTATAAGCAATCTTCACTCAACTGTAATGCTAATATAACCTTATTCACTCTTATTCCTATTCACAAAATCCCGTTACAGAAGATTTTACTTTGTAAAACTCTTAGAACGCGAAGACCCGCAAAATACTTTATAATACGACCAAATTGCAAAGACATCTGATGATACCTGAAGATGTGGAGAAGCAAAACATTACCCGGTGCTTTTTAAATTGGCCGTTAGGAGCCAAAAACCATGCGATTACGTAATCTTTTTCGAATTTCCAGCGGAATGAATGTATGTAGCGAGAATTTCGTTTTGCGCTAAATTTTAGAGCGGATTTTTTGCTTGTGCTGGTTCGAAGGTAACTTTTAAGTAGCTGCTACGGCGTAGCACTCGTAGCGCTCGTAGCAAGTATTTTTTTCTTGTTTCTTTTAGTTAATTAAAATTGTACAAAATCATTGTTCAATGTTCTTTGTTTGATAAAGTACGGAGTAATTCCTTAATTTAACTCCTTTCCCATTTTTAGAGCGTTGTATTTTTCAGTGTTTAATTAAAATACTTAGACGGTAAATAGTTGTGTCGGTAACCCTTTAGAAGATCAGTTCGCGAGCAAAACTAGACCCGCCCATGCTCAATTTTTCCCAAACCTTTTCCAGCAGCATCATGTCACCGTAATCACCTCAAAAACCGGTCTTACCGAAACCTTTGAAACTAAAACTTCGACCTTACAAGTTAACAAATCATTTCCGAGCACCGCCGGGCGCGGGCGGGCGAGTTTGCATAGGATATTTGACTCGGTCGTGTTACGTAGGTGTTTTTATTCATTTTTCCCTGTGAAGTTGATACCTTGCCCCCCTCTCCTTCGTTGTCCTCCCCCTCCCCCCCTTTGTTATGACAGAATGCCCGCCGGGAACCCGCTGCTGCCTCGAGATTATAACTTTTTCTTGAAAACGAAGTTACATTTTATACGGCCCATTAATAAGCCGGGATTTCATTCGCAGTGTACTGAAAGCATTATTCTTTGTTAATTTAAATCGCCTATTTATTGTGATTATTGCGTGTAATGGAATTTGCAACAGAAACATTGGAATTTTATTTTTAGTTGAGGCATGTTCTATGTTATGGGTTTGGTTTCCGCACTTAGTCCTTCAAATGGACCATTTTGCGTGAGCCATGGCGGCCGTCGGTGGTTATTCCAACCAGCCCACCTCCCTCCAGACGCTAAGTCTCCTGGTCTGTTGAGCCATTCGTTACGGTTTGAGGTAAGTATTTTAGTGGCTTGAAAAGTAAAAGAAGGAAAGAAAGAAAAATTGTTTGTTCTGCACAAACAAAACGCACATTAAAAATGAAAATAAACATAAAATATACACATACAACATAGTCAAAAGCCTCGTACTGAAGATTTAAAAATGTATGTCAAGCTTAAAGTATGTTACGAGGTTTCGTTGAGAATTCAAGTATGTATTTCTTAATAATATAAAAGTTACTAAGTTAGTATTAAGGTAGAGTTGTCCAAGCATAAGATTTATTTGCTTTAAATCTCTCATTACGAGCAACGTAGAGAATTGGAATACACTACAGCATGAAAACCGTATCTAACATTTTGGTAAACTAAATGGGCTGTTCACAGTGTATTTATTTCCAGAATATACATATAATACAGTTATTATGAGGAGGGGCGACTAGGATCAATTCTATTTTTTTGTAAATTTAGAGATTCCTTTTATGTTCCTATTTGAAATAAATGATTTGACTTTGTAATAAATAAAATAAATAGTGGTAAAACACACATTTTAAGGAGACTGCTAAATATATTATTCATGATCTACTGACTCGGATTATAATTAAGTAAGTAAGTTAAAACTTGTTCCCACAAAACAATTATCTCCAAAAACAGGGCTTCCTCTCTCCTACCCTTTTTGCTGTGCCCTACAGGGTCCATAATGATCTTAATTATATTTTAGTTACCACCTAAGTACACATTATGGTAAAGCAATAAAGTATTGAGTATTTAAAGACAATGTAAGTGAAGGGTGACTGAAATAAATAACGAATTTATTTCACAGAGAGAAACTCTATAAAAATAAAAATCTTTTAAAACAACTTGCATCCACAATCGCAAAGTGCTTACCCACCGTAAAGAATAAGCGTGAAATAAGCTTTGACAGGCTAAACCGTAAGGAGGGAGGGGGGGGGGGGCTTTTAGTAAGCCATGGTAAAGAGATCGCCGCTTTTTGGGTTTCGCCTTTTATTTTTATCTATTTGTTTCTTCACATTTGGTTCTATTTCTGTCACATTAAGAGCCCATACTACCTCAGCTAAAATTCACTCTTTATCTCGCTCATACGATACTGCTCGCGGACTGAGTGACAGCGAGACAGACTGCGGTGCGGTGCGATTTGCTTTTTACAGTAAAAATAATGGTAATTATAAAAAAAAAAAAATAACATAAGACCTGCTTTAAAGTAAGTTCAGTTAGTATGCAAAGTTTCATGATCTAATTTGAAGTATTTTTTTAATACCAGCAGTTTATTGTTCGGGTTTAGAGGTAATTTTGGATTTTTTTTCTATCGAGAATATTTTATGGAATCGTGTTTTCGTATATCATACAACTTAGCATTAATCCTCAACTTTACCATATATTTATTTCAAAATTAATTGTGCAGTATTTTCGACATAACGGAGGATCACGCTAAGCCATTTGAGGTAGTATAGGCTCTTAAAGAGGAGGAAGTTTTAAGAAATCTGATTGTGACGTCACCAGTCAGATTTACTCGTTTATGTTGTCGTTTTTGTTGGAATCTGTCATTTTACTGATATAGCTCTCGTCTACTGAAGCAAAGTAAATCTTAATTTATTAAACGTTTAAGTTTTCTGAAAATTTAAGATGTGACCAAAAAAGCGTTACCTCTCTCTCAGTAATTAAACACTGACTTTACATCAGCATCAGCTCTCTATTCTGTTCGGTTTTATTAATTAGAGAGCGCACTATACAAAACCCACTAAATTACGATTCACCCCATCGTTACAATATAGGTACTACCTATATGCTACCAGCCTCCATAGTTTACTTGCTTATTGTAATGATGTTAATACAATACAGACGCATAATAATATTTGTAAAGGGCTGTGGTCTTTCATAGCATGGAAGTATTTTCCTTGTACTACACTACTTCTTCCTCAAAAGCTTTAACATAGTCTACCAAATACAAAGCATTCCACCGAACACATAATGCAACATGTCTGCACAGTATCCGTCTGTGTGCAATACCGACTACATGCAATACCCAGTATCCGTCTGTGTGCAGTGTGCCCACTACCAATAATGTGCAATATCATATTAATATGGCGGCCCGACCACAACCGCTGCGGTGACGTGCGCACTTTGTACACCATACATTTGCGTGCTATACATTTGCAAACTATACATTTGTGCACTAATGTATACATTGTTGTGTTTGGTGCATAGTGTGTGTATATTCGGGAAAATATTGTAACTAAATCTATGTTCATGTAAGTGTTTGTATTTGAGGGTACGAAAACATTAATTTTCAGTTGTTCAGTGAGCTAGAAATGATTGAACTAACCAACATAATTAGAAGTGTAATTAGGTATTTTTATTTTTTTTTAGATAGCAATTTAAATCATCAACATTTCAATTAATTAAATATTTGTATAAATTTAAATTAAAGCTTATCCCTCAAAATATAACCTCCTTTCTAATAAACGTATTATATCAGATGAATAGTTACACACCGATTTCTCTCTTTCAGTCGTCAGTAATTTGACTTTCGAAAGAAGTCAAAGCGTTGTGTACCTATACAGACGCTATACAACGTTTATTAGTAAGAGGGTTAGTCTATATAATAAATTTAAAAAAAGATTAAATATTTTTTCAGGGCATAAAAACATTAATGTTCAGTTTTTCAATGATTGAACTAGAAAACTAAATTAAAAGTGTAATAATGACCCTTTAGCTAGTGTCAACACCAAAGTTAGACCAAGATTAATCCCATACAGTTGAAGTAAGTACGTTAAGTTCTTAAGCAAAACCTTTGGACCTATAAGTTGACATTTCACACGCCGACCTTTTCAGCAAAGTTAATACAATGTGCTTTAGTCTAGCTCTGAGTTAGGCAATTCACTCTAAAGTTCAGCCGACGAACTAAATCCATTCCCGTCCCGGGTAAATTACTATCAGAGTTTTATATTCCTCTGTTCCACAACACCCGACGGCCAATATGGGTACGAAACATCGTTTGTCCTCTGAAAAACGTCACACTGTCATATAAATTCGATCAAGCCCGCCTATTCCAGGCATATGCGATAAAAAACATTAGCATACCTACTTGCGACACGGGCTTCGGCCATATTTTATGTTCAAATAACAAAAAAAAGCACGCGTCGGGGCCAAACTTTAACACACAACCTTGTAAAAAATATCGGTCGAGCAAATGTCAACTTTATGTTCTAAACAGCTAAGCCTGAACAAGTAGCTGAATAAACTTCTGTTTTTACGCGTTAAACAAAACACAACCCTAACGACGTGTTGCTGAAGTTCAGTTTTTATTAGCTTCACAACAGTATCGAACGTGATCGATTACAAATTATTTCATTATGTACCTAATTACAGTAGCTGAAGGTAGCTTTTACTTTACGCTTCTATGAAGGGAGGGTGTCGATGCGAATTGGCTCTCATTGCTTTGTAGTTAAAGTAGTGAATAGTGTGTATCGTTGATGTAGGCTCGTTTGCCACGGAGTGGGTACCCCCGTGCGCCCTGCGGCGGCCCCCGTAAGGTCAAATGCAAACTCTATACCTTTACCCTCTGAAGGGAAACAGCTATTACGCCATTTTATTGGCTTAAGATAAGAGCTGTTCTTGGTAATTGTGTACACAAATGAAGAGCTTTTGTGATTATGTTATAAACATGTTTACGATAGGCAATCACGACGACGCGACGCTCCGAAATTTGACTGTCACTGAAAATTAGCAAAATTATGATACGTAGATTTTCGTAGAATTCACGTTTGTAATGTTAGTAATTTAATCAAACATTTTGTCTCGTATGAATATACTTATTACGTTGTAATTTGGTTGTAAAATCACTAAACTAGTAGGTATCTACTTACTAGGTAAGTAAAAGTAATCAGTCTAGTGCTTAATACATTATTACAAGTCACTATTTTAAATGGGCTAATAATTAGCTAAGTACTTGAAAAATACGAAAGATCTAGCCATGACTTGCAAAATCCCAAGAACCATTTTCTACCGATAGCATCATTGAATACGATACATAAAATAACTTCACTTAATCCATCGAGTACCGTTCCAAGATTATACTCGTATTCAACAAATTACCATAGTTAAACGAGTTGATATAAATCTCAATCCCTTGTAATTTATCTACGGCGCGGTACCTCCACGTCAGACGCTATTGCGTAGTCTTAAGCTTTAAAATGACTTGGTTTTTCGAGTCGGGCAAATGTACTGTGATTTTTCTTTGTTCGCTCTGACATCGATGGATGTCAATTCATCGGGAAAACGAAGGAAATGGCCTCTTTTGATAGAAAATTACGGCTTTTTAATGTTGTCGAAGAGGCTGCGGCGGAGAAGTAAAGATGTATTACGAGGAATTGATTTTTTGTTATAAATTATTGATGTTGGGAACATTTAACGACATCACAATAGGGTATCGAGGACTTTTTGAAGATATCATTATAAAGGAATCGGCATGACCTTCTTTACGCTTTCTTATATTTACTTTTCAAATTATGGTTTTCCTTTTACTCCTATAAATAAACTGAGATCGGGACATAATTGTGCATACAAGCAAACGGGGACCAGATATGCCAGCAATTCCATCTGTTCCCGAGCAATATCTATAATTACAATCTTCGGCCTTTGATCGTGTACAATTTAATGCAAGTAGCGTGCTATCTATCGATCGCGACGTCCGTCCGCTGCGAGACCAAACGCCTGAGTGAATGCTTAGTGGTCTGTGAGCGTCTAAATACCACGCCCTTTACCGACTACCCACATTCTAGACACAGAATGAACTAAAGACGTGCCGCGTTAGATATTGGTCATTGCACACAATTAGTAAATAGGTCTTCTGAGTATCACCATCATCATCAGCCTAGCCTCGGCGGCCGGCTTCCAGTCTAACTGGATGCAGCTGAATACCAGTATTTTACATGGAGCGACTGCCTGTCTGACTTCAACAGTCCAGTTACTAGGTAATACGGTGATAATAATTTACCCTTGGTAAGACTGGTTGTCAAACTTTCGGGCTTCTGCTTTCTGAGTATACTTATTACTAGAAAATTAAATGATAAAGATCTTCATTTCCTAAGAAATTTAGCTCTCATATTTTATTTACTTTACGCAAAATAAACCTTTCCGAAGCAAATATTTTATCGAGAAAAAGGTACAAAATACGAAAATGATATTGCTCATCACTGGCACTTTTCTTAGCTGTACAATACTCCATCTATCTCTTTTTTTCGTATAGAAATCTTGTCATAATGAGCAGGACACGTATAGATAGGTTCGGTATTGTGCTTGTAGGGTTCGATAAGTTGACATAAAAGCCGCCGACCGCAAAATATCTACTTGAATAGAAGTTATTGGGAAATATTAGAGGTGTTCTCTCGTTGTTCGACAAACTTGAAACCGGTAAAGTTTGTGCTGCAAACCAGAGAGGCAATTCTCGTAATTTTACAAACGTTCACAGCCTGATCTCAGTCTCAATCTGTCAAAAATACCTCTAATTTCCCTACATTTTCGACATTTATTTGTCGCCAAGATGAGACTGCGACTAGATTTTGAACATTTTAAACTACGAGAATTGGCCTTCAGATCGCTTTTGAAATTCTTAAATTCTTGAATTTGTTCACTAATTCTGACAAGGTGATGGTCATAGATTAGGGTTCGCAAACTGTAATAATGGTAATCAATATGTAAGCAATAGAAATTAATATTGGTTAAGTACTAACATTAATTTTTAGTGGTCGCAAGCGCTACTGCTGAGCAAGAGGTCCTGGGTTCGATTCCCAGGTCGGGCAAAGAGTTAATGGGTTTTCCATCTGGAATTTCTTAGCGCCCGGATTCTGGATTTGTGCCCGGTTGATGGCAATGGGTTCACCCCCTATTACATGGGACATGGGAACATAACTGGCGAAATGTGGGTGTACTATAGGTACACCTCTATCCAACCCTTTAGGACAACAAGGCGTGAGTCATGTTTGTTATGTCCTTTATTTGGTACCCTATTAAACTCGTTTTTTAATAGAATGGCCCTTCTACTATTCTCATTGGCTCCTCTTCTAAACTCAACAGGTACTCATAAATACATAGGTAGTTACTATTAAAATAAAGATCAATATCTTTACATCTCCATTATTGTACATAAATACATTTAATAGTATCCCTCGACTACGAAGGCCTCCCACTGATTGAGTCTTTTGATGTGATCGAAAGCCTCTTTTAATTTAATTTATATCGACAAACGTTTGAGTTCTGAACAGGGCCAATAGATATTATATTATACGTACACCCCCTTACTAATAAACGTATTATATCAGATGAATAGTTACACACCGATTTCTCTATTTCAGTCGTCAGTAATTTGACTTTCTAGAGAAGAAGACAAAGCGTTGTGTAACTATACAGACGCTATACAACGTTTATTAGTAAGGGGGATAATATATTATGTATATCTAAGTAAACATATTATACCCCTTACTAATAAACGTATTATATCAGATGAATAGTTACACAACGATTTCTGTCTTTCACTCGTCAGTAATTTGACTTTCGAAAGAAGAAGACAAAGCGTTATGTAGGTAACTATACAGACGCTATACGTAAATATAACTAAGTAAACATAATATAATGTTATACATTGGGCATGTGTTCCATTCATTAACTTTTCTTCTCTCTCTTCTTATCAATATTACTTGTTAGGTACTCGTTACATTCAAATTCTAGTTAGTTTTTTTTTTTTAATATCAAATGCGAGAAAAGAGCTCCTGGAAGGATTTGGGGGAGGGCTTTTCCCAGCAGTGAGACAGTATAGGCTAACAAGAAAAAAAAAAAAAGAATATCAAATATTTTTATAACATATCATTTTTTATTGCCCAAAGGGTTAGGCAGAGGTGTACCTATAGTAACTCCAAATCTTTATAATTTCTAATAAAACTAACCGATACATTTTCTGTCCTCAAAATATTGATAAAAAAGCGGAAAAGTGCGAGTTTTTTATACTTTACTAAAAACCCCTTTAGTTTCTTTTATTTTTTATTATTTGTTGTTATAGCGAGAGTAGTGAGGGGCTTGTGGCTAAGCAATAACAGCTGCACGGGTCGATCGATCAAGTTAAGCTACGCTTGCCGCAGTCGGTCCGTGGATGGGTGACCATCTTCACATACCAAGACCCCCTCCGTGCCTCGGAAAGCACGTTAAGCCGTTGGTCCCGGCTGTCATTCGTAGATCTTTGACAGTCGATACGGGTTAGTAGCCCGAAAGTCTGACAACCAGTCTTATCAAGGGGTGTATCGTGTTACCTAGTAGAGGTTTGTGGAGGTCAGATAGGCAGTCGCTCCGTGTATATAATACTGGTATTCAGCTGCATCCGGTTAGACTGGAAGCCAGCGTCAACATAGTTGTGAAAAGGCTAGGTAAATGATGATGAGCGGTCATTGACACACTCTGTGAAAATTTCAAGTGTCTACCTAGTCCGGTTCAAATGATACAGCCCTGTGACAGACAGACGGACGGACGTACGGACAGCGGAGCCTTAGTAATAGGGTCACGTTGTAACCCTTTGGGTTCGGAACCCCAAAAACAAATAACATTGCGTCCCTTTGTAGTAGGTCAAGAGTAAATAAAATCAACAATCAATATCCGTTCCCAATCGAATCACCGAATTACTAGAGAGGCGCGGTACTCGATACTTTCAATTATAGACATTTGAATCTGATTCATTTGACTAGTCGTACTTGCAAATACGCAGAAACTTTAGCCCGAATTTCCCAGATTACAAAAAGTTTTTACTGTATAAAGCTATTGAATAAAAAGCCCGAAGCAATTGTCCGCGTTAAGCATACACCAATCTAAATCGAAAATAATATTATAAAGAGCTAAAATTATTTGAAAGAGGTAAAGTCTGGCAGTACTGATCCGATCACACTAAATTATTTCACTGATAAAATGCTACACTATTGTCGAGTGCCATTGGATTTTTTTTTTTTTTACCACGCGAGTAGAAGCTAGTACCATATAAAACAATGACTATCTAGCGTGTCTATAGTCAACATAAAAGAGAATCATATTTGCAATTTTGCACCTCTCTCTTCTAGAAATACAAAGCTTGGACATATCGGAAAAATACGAAACGCAACTCCCCACATTGCATATAAAACGAGATAACGATACCGATTCCGGAAAAATCCTTTCACGCGATGGCTTAAATAAATTGGTCGACGGGTTTCATACCTATTCTATCCTTTCCGGGTACAATACCTATCCCATATGATTTATTTCTGGCTATCCCCGACCGAAATTGGGGCTAAGTCAAACTTTTCGACCGTTTCTATGACGGATATCGGTTCTTGGTCATTTGCGTCGATCCCGAGACCCTTTAGGGTTTTGTACGGTAAAAATGGAACTCCATAACGAGTTTGTAACTCCCCGATTTGATACGGTTGTGAGTTAATATGGGGATATGTTTATTAGATGATTGTTTTGCAAATTAATTTTGGGTATTAAAATTATAGGGGTGGAAGATATTTTCATGACCTTTGTCAATACGTGAATTGTCATGGCTATTGTGCAAACATATTTTCGTTCATTCAGGACTGATTTTTCAATGATGAAATGGTTTCATGGTTGTTTTATTTAACTAAGCAAAAGCATAATCATCCTAAAATGATCCAACTACTACTAGGACACTACAATAAAAGTCCGGACATTTTAGTCACAAAATCCAAACATTACCCACTTAGTTACAGTGGAACGATATGCATGGTCGCAGACGCTCGCGAGGGGATGGAGGTTGAGGGGTGCGGGGATAAAAAAAGTGCGCTGAAAAATATAAACATTCATACCTATACCAGAATCTAGCATTAAGTTTGATTATTTTACATAAAATTATTTTTATTTTGAAGAAAATATTTTATGCTTGAACTAGTTGATTGTTTGCAAACTGGCAATAAGTACAAGATTTATTGTTTGATCTCGTTAAGTTGATTGATAAAGAAGTAAGTACTTATATTTTGTTTTTAGATGAATGAGAAGTTAATATAAGTTTTATTATTCGTATTCCATCTAAACCAAAAAATCCGGACAAATTAAAGAACCGGACGAAGTCCGGACAAAAGTCTAGAAGTCCGGACATGTCTGGACAAATCCGGATGGATGGTAACCCTAACCCAGTGACAAATAAAAATAATATTAAAACGGATTCTTAGTTAGGAATACAAAGCAGTTACTTGGATCACTATTAATCAGAAATCTTGCAAGTACTTAGAAGCAGAATACCAATGTTGATGAGGTCGATATCTCGACACAAACAGGGTAGCGTGCCCAGTTGTCGGCTCATGCTAATTTAATCGTTCTGCTTACCCACGCGGCTCCCACGCGACTTATAAGTCCTGTGCCTCGTTTAGTACGTAGGCGAGTAAGCACTAGGATCCAACTACGTTACAAAAACTTATTTTTTTGCATGAAAAGTCATGTTTTTTAAGTTAATTTTGAAATGAAAAATTCATAGTTTCAACATACTTTTTTTCAGCCACTAAAACCTTAGCTGGGACTGCATTCTAATTAACTCTCTCAGTTCGTGTGCGTTATGTTTAAAACATGACACTGAGTTTTAGTTGGCCGCATTACCATTTCTATCTGACTTCCAGAGCTACTTAGAGAAACAAGATTTCTAGATTTTTGGCAGCACCGCCAAAAGCCTCGTTTATCATATCTACGTGATGTGATTGGGTAATACTGGGCAGTGTTCTTATTCGATGAAAATAAAAGCCTTTTTTGTAAGGATCTCTTTTCGCAAAGCTAGAATATTTTGTATGAAATAATATCTTAGCGATACGATTTATTAGAGATATCTTTATGCTTATTTACGGCAAAATATTTACAAACAAATAACCCTAGGGCTAAAACAATAATTTTAAAAAGTTTCGTATCATAAAGTATTTCATTTATTTTATTTTTAATATATTTTTCTGGTTTACAATCACTACATATTAATAAAACAAAGTCCCCCACCGCGTCTGTCTGTCTGTCTGAACGCGATAAACTCAAAAATAACCGAACGGATTCTTACAGTTTTCACCAATGGACGGAGTGATTCATGAGGAAGGTTTAGGTGTATAATTCATTAAGATTTTCTCTACTTTGGCTGAAATACGACTATGAGTGTTGAAGTTGGCGCAAAAACGGCTGAAGAGATTTGGATGAAATTTGGCACAGATAGTGGATAAACACAAAGGGCACTTTTAATCCCTGTAGTACGTTCACGTGGGGTTATTTCCAATATCCACCCAGGCGAAGCTACGGGTTGTAAAGTTTATATAAATAAGTAAGTACTTATGTCTGAAACATCAATAAATTAGCTCACGTTTTAATGAATCCACATTTCTGAGGCCACTGTAACGTTAACTACCGGTCCAATACATAAATCAAAGACATTTTCCCTTTGTAACACAAGCATAGTTCAGTTTCATAATGTCACTTTGGTTTGCAAGGGAAACTGGGAACTATTTAGCTCTAACAGCTGCTGTGACGTCGGCGTAATACAATTCCTTCGACTTAGCATTAATTTGTGCTGCATTTACGGAACGTTATTAGTTTATTGCATTGCTGATATTCTGTTACTAGTTGCTATTTCAGTGTTAGAAAGTTGAAGGCGCTACATCCCTGGAATCTTTTGAATATATATGTAGACAAGAGAAATATTGGAAAATGATCTTTGATAAAAAAAAAGCGGAATTGACGGAGGGTTCCGTGCCACAAGCCAAAAAGAGCCGGAAAAAATACGTTTCTTATAGGGAAACCCTCTTTAATATTTTATTTTATTTTTATTATTTGTTGTTATAACGAAAATAGAAATACACACTCGGTGAAAATTTCAACTGTGTACAACTGGGTTCAGGAGACACAGCCCGCTGACAAACAGACGGACGAACGGGAGAACATCGGAGGCTTAGTAATAGCGTTGGCACCCTTAGGCACTAGGTACGGGACCCTAAAAAGCAGTGTCCGCCAGTATATCTTTCTAACCTCGTATTTTTACTTTCTACTATTTTGTTTATCCAACCAGGCTGACGCCAACTTCATACCCTCAGCACGTATCCCACATTTTTGATGAAGCATAATTATTGTTCCATCAGAAAATACGACCCAATTTGTGCTAGTGGACTAGAAAAAAAGAGATACATTGCAATGCGAAACGACGGCTCGACAGAACAATGAAAAACTCGAAAATCGGAGATATGAAATATTACATTTTAACTACCACGAGTACTAACGAATTTCCAACCGCAGAAGCAATTAAAATGGCGAGCCGTTATAGGAAAAAGTGAGATGAGTCCGTAACCAAGGTACAACATTAAACAACACTAAAAAAGACGGTTTAGTTTTTAATAGGATTCCCGCCAAGACTTTTATGTTCATTTTTTGCTACGTGCTGCTGTAAATACAGGATATAGTATCCAAATAGTTATGTTAAATCTTTGCAGACTTTTATATCCAGCACCCTAATTGCGTAACACACTTTCAATCGCAATCTGAATCATTTTGAAGGATGTTGCTAATCCATTGCTTCATATGTCCGAAAAATTTGTCTGCTCAACAACGCATATAACGCAATGAATGTTGTTGAACTGTCAAAATGAAAGCCACTGTTACTGTTAGTGTGTTACGTTATTCCATTGAACATTTAGGTACCTAGTTATAAAATAGGTACTCCATTTTCGAGATATACTTAATACAAATTAAACACATTGTCGCTTCTCTGAAACGGCGTTACATAACATAACATAGTTACAGTACAAAACAGTGTGTATAGAACAGAAGGCATTTCCGCTCAACCGCAAACTTAGATGTTAATACTGCGGATTAAACCATAGCCTGACATGTAACGATGTTATTGACAACAACGGTCCGAATTGATTGTGACAAACGGATTTAGTTACCCACATTTGTGATAGAATTTACAGATAGCGCCATCCACGAAGACGCGCCCCACTCTTCTTCCTAATCGCTTTCAGTACAAGTGTGCAACATTCCGCAAATTTTTTAGCTTTTTCGATACACAGTAATTACTTAATAATGGGTAATTAGTGTGTATCAAAAAACTAATACACTAGCGGAATTAACTAGCGATAACCACTAAGGATTAGTAAGAAGAGTGGGGCGCGTCTTCGTGGATGGCACTATCTATAGCAGTTTAACACAACAACATTACGGAAAGTTCAATAAACCAATCTTTTCACGTCGAAATTCTACAAAAAACTATTCCAATCTTTATCCGAACTTGGTCAACAACTAGCGCAAGCAACTTGTCTCGTACTAAACGCTCCACAATCCAATATAAGGCGTCTAAGACCGGTCCAGACACGTACCAAGTGAAAATCTAGATCGAGAGATTCCCACACTCAGTTCCGAGATCCGAACAACTCATTTAAACAGACCATAGTAAGCGAACTTGAAACTGGAAATTAATAGACATTGTAGTTTTAAACGAGCTATTGGTTCCGTAGTTAGAGATAACGTAGCTTTTACACTTTTGGGTCTCATATTCAAACATCCTGAATTTATAGAGGTCCAAAAGTTTGAAATATACAGTAAAACGTGTAACATTCAACCAACTCTAGTGACCGTTGTCAATAAACCGTTGTACGAAAAATATTCTATTAACAAAGTTCATTTTAACTGTCAAATCTTAAGTAATTAATTAGGTAGATACTTTGGCAGAGTTCGCGAAGACCGTTTGACATAGTATTAAAAATTCGGTCATTTATCACTTGGAAATACTTCATTTTGGGAGAAAAATTTAAACAATGTACCTAATTTGGTTTTCGATATTTGTTTTTTTTTTTAACCTACCCTTGTCTTCTTGTTTTCGTGTCGATGGTAATTTTCTTTGATATTTTATATTGTTTGAGTCCAGTAGCTGCAACGTTGATTGCAGCATCAGTAGCATTCTTTTAGTCATACAAGGCGCACCCTAAGGGTTAAAGAAACCTTACATTTTTGCTAATGAACTACTTAATATCTCTTTACATGTTTCTAAGCTCAGACGGCCCTAAGAAACAAAATCGCAATTCACGCCACCAACTAAAACCGTTATTCCTAAAAGTCATTTAGATATTCCATATTCAAAATAACAGAACTATGTCCACTGCTATCCGTCACGTCGTCACGCTCTCACGACATTTCGTGTCGTTATCGGCCACAAGACGGACGAGCCATTGGCGTGACGATATCCATTAGTTTATCCGCATCGACGGCTGCCAACTTTGGCCCAACATGCGATGTATTGAGATATTGGCCGCCAACGTTCGATGTATTGAGATATTGGGCTAAACCAAACGTGATTTACTGGATATTGATGGCGAAGCTGCTGCGGATATGTTGTGAAACTGATTGAGTTAGCTTAAATTAGTTTGTGCTTGGTTAGGTTATTGTCTTAGCTTGGAATCGCAACAACTAATTTGCTTAGTTAACACCAAACTGAGGTTCGTTTAATTAGTATGTAGTGTTCTATTAAACGACTCTGTTTTGACGTTATTTTTCACTAGCTGCGCTCCGCGGTTTCATCCGCATAAGTGTCGAACCCGTGGGAATATCGGGATAAAAAGTTACGGCTAAAAGCTACGGGACAAAATAGGTGCAGCCGTTTGAGCTTGAAGAAGTAACAAACATAATATAAACACACACACATACACACACACACTCACAAACTTTCGCCTTTATAATATTAGTGTGATAGTGTGATGTGATAATTAATGTGAAGTGTGATACCGGCAAGATAATAATAATATTCATGCCTCATCTGTAAAAGCCATACCCATCCCTTATTGAAACAACACTGATGTTACCTAGGCTGTCTTTTTAGTAAATAAATTATTAGGTACCTACTTACTTAATGATAAAAAAATCCCTAGCTGTACCTGCACCTGGTTAGAAAAGAATCCTACTCTGATAAAGTCAAATGTTAGATAGTGTAATTAAATCTTTACAGCTCCCAGTCAACGTGTACTAAAAGTTTTAATAGTAGAATTCCGTATTTTATAACCTACTACAACAGTGCAATCGCCAAACCTGATCTCTTAAGCAAAATTGTCCCATAATCATAAAATATTAATTAAAACACCTATAAAAATGACACTAAAGATTTTTAACCGACTTGTAAAACGGAGGAGGTTCTCAATTTGGATGTTTATATTGTATATATATTTTTTATACATATATTGCAGTGGTTAGCGACTGTTTAAGCATACATTTTTGACGTTTAAACGTTTCTTAACTTTAAGCAACGTAAAGACAGGTTGTCGCTAAAAACCAGAGCTGGGGTTTTGTCTCGCATAGGTATGTAGTATTATACTGAGCGATGGCCATTTTTCGTGTACGTAACGCATATTTTCCCCCAACTTGTTATTTTTTGTGTTTCTGTTCCTTCTCTGCGTGATGTTTACCGGAAATAAACGTATATTGTATCTTTCATAAATAAAGGTTAACATCCTTTAATAGAACAGAAATCTACAATCGATTCCTATCTGAATAGCAACAGCTAGATAGTCCAAGCCTTAAGCTATAAACCGTAGAGAATAACATACGCTAAAATTACATTTTATCGCCGATGTTATGCACAAACGTGATGTGAATAGCAGATAGCGACCAATAACGGGCAAATAATGAACTGACTTGCCTTGTGTAGTACAATAGATATGGAAGAAGTATATATTTAATTAAAATACTTATGAAATAATATTTATTTATTTGTTAGCCTATTTTGTGTCCCACTGTTGGGCAAAGGCCTCCCCTTTTTTCTTCCCTTCCCTGTCTGAAGATAGAGTATGTCAAGGTAGACCAAGACGAAGGTGGCGTGACGATCTAATAAAATAATAAAATCTTTAAATCGGACGGAAACCTACAATCAATTCTTATCTGCATAACATCTCTTAAACTCTGATTTTTAATTTGCTAAACCAAATTGACAGCTGCGATCTGCGAGCAGCTGTTATTTTGGTCTAGCAAATTAAAAATCAGAGTTTAGATAGTCCCAGCCTTAGGCTATAACCCGTAGAACATAATACTATAACAGTCTGTTTGCTAAAATTACATTTTATCGACGATATTCAAACGTGATGTGAACAGCAGATAGCGACCAATAACGGGCAAATAATGAACTGACTTGCCTTGTATAGTACAACAGAAATGGAAGGGGTAAGCTAGATATCTCTAATACCGCGGGCTATTCGCTTCGCAGTCGATATTAAAGAGGAGGAGATACACCCTGTATTGTCGAGCAATATTGTGTAGAATCTATGATTGTAATAGTGGGTCTAGAGTTATTGGTATACTTGTTTATCTATTGTTTATTACTGTAAATAATAGTTCATCCTGCCTCATTGCGATTCCCAGGTCGAATAGTGTTATTAGGTTTTTTCATCAGGAATTTTCAGTAACTGCCTGGAGTCTGGATTTTTCCCGGTCAGCAATAGGCTCGCCCCCTATTAGACTTAAACATAGCTCTGCTTACCCTTCGGGAAAATACAAGCGTGATGTTAAGTTATGTATGTCTGTATGTTAGTCCATTTTCAACCAACCATTTTGCTAGTTCTGATATTGGAATTTATATTAAGTTCTATTTAAGGACTCAGTAATTAGAGACTACTCTTAAAATTCGAGAAAGAGCGGAGTTTCCATGAATAAATTTTTACGTGAATGGACACAAAACAAAAAACTGACTAGCAAGCTAATAAGGCTTCTAAATCACAAACCATTTGACGACAACTCCATCGTCCAACGTAATATAATTAATTAGAAATTCCAACAAGTTACAAAACGTAGCATTATACAGCCAATATAAATTTCAATATCCCAAAATTCCTGGAGACACTTTCAAGAGGTGCTCATAAAAAGGCTACTTATTACATCTCGCGGCCGCCATCTTGGATCAAATTAACTTCCGACCCTGTATAGGGTGAAAAGTACGCGAAAAATTCGAGTCTCTTTAATAAACTCCGCATTATGAAGCTCGAATTAATACGCACACCAAATAGCCTCTTTCGGCTCCTTTGTAACTCAGTAGGGATGGCAACAGAATTTAAATCATCGATATCCATAGAGTTTATTGTCTATGCAGGGGTTGTTTTCGTTTCGACACTGTTTACGATGCTTTTCCAACAAAAAATAAAAGCTTATAAACTCGAATAAATAAGCTGAAGCGAGGTTTCATGTTCAGCAAACATTTTGGAGTTTACTTTACGGATTTAAGTGCTCGTTGTATTTGAATTTGTTGCTGAAGTTTCGATAAACCAAACTTGAGTAAGTATCGAATATCGAGTGTCGATGTTTTGTAGATAGGTGTTGGACAACCCTATCGCCGCTACCCGTACGGTGCACGTACTTGAGGAATTTCTCATTTAGAGCGCGCTACCCTATGCACCTTTTGATGCCAGTAGAGAGGAGACAGGGAAAATGTGGAGACAGGAAAAACGTGAGAATTTCGTTATAACACAAAACGCGCGGCGTAAAATGGCTAGTAAATGTGTCATGCGATATTCTTCTTGAGACCACACGTTATATGACTTACATGTCCACAAGCTATACCTAATAAATTGTAAAAAAGGATAATAGAAAAGTTACAAGACCTTGTTGATGTTTGCTTCCCATCTAAAAGCTGCCCTGTTACGTAAATTAGATCACCTTTTGCTCAAACCTCGTAGTAAGCAAATCACACATAAATAATATCACATAATCAGCCTATAATGTTCCCACTGCTGGGAAACAGGCCTCCTCTCTTTGAGAGGGAGTGGGTCGTAATCTACCACGCGCGCCTAATGCGGGTTGGTGCAAATCACGCCATTAATAATAATAGGCCCAAACACAACATAAACAAACTATTAATTTAATACATCAACCTGACCCGTCATCCATTATTACGTCTATCCTTAACCCTTATAGGGATCATTTCCATCACATCACTCAGCAGTAGAAACTCCATGCGTTTCGCATTTCGCAGGACTTTCGAACAATTCGCACCCGCTTTCAATCGTACAAAGTTCGACATCGGAATTCGGAATGTCGGGTCCGGAATCTTTGAACCAGAAAGTGCAAAGTAAAACAATATGGAAGACGTCGGATTTATTACTTACCCAATAGTTTTACGTGAGTTCTGGCAATGCGGTGCGAATACCTGTAACTAGGAAAGTAGGAAGGAGGAGCCGAGCTAGGTACAGAAATAGAATCGGAGTGTTGACATTGAATTCGATAAGTGGAATTAACTTGAGCTCGTTAAGTTTAGCCGTGACTTCGTATTGGATTTGCACTGCGGAGCAGCATGATTTAAATGGACTTTGATAAGAAAGCTTTATTGCTGAAAACTATGAGATTATTTAACTGGAAACTGGGACTTTTGTTATTGTCGTAGCCAAATTACCTATAACATAATCAGGCTATAATTTTCCCACTGCTGGTTCTTTTTCTGTGAGAGGGAGTGGCCCATAATCATCACGCGGGCCGTATAGGGATGGTGGTGAATTACATTAACTATACGTGTGATACACAAGTATGATTTTATGTATTTTTAAGCTATTGCATAGCTTTTATCGCGGGCTTTGAGCGCGGCGAACGAATCAAGAAATTCCGTAACGAAAATAAACCTGACACCCCCCACTCCGACCGGCACAGCGGTGCGGCATTGAAAGCCGTGCATCGTCTAACATCGTTTCAGTTCGGCAGACTTCGGCACGGTGTTTGTGTGCGTGCGACTAGACGTATGCGTGTAGACTATACGAAGCTCGCATAAGTTGATAAAAAATGCTATGCAATAGCTTTACCGCGGCAGTCCCCGAGTGCCACACGTTTTTTTTTTTTTTTTAATGAATATATAAGTTTTTTTTTAAACTTCATCTACCGTAGTACCTGCTCATTTGTGTGTGGTATATCGAAAATCATTCTTGCAATGGTGCAATTCAGTGCAACTCTACACAGTTCAATTCAATGCAATTAAATTTTTATTCAGTAACAATTCACATTGCATTCTAATATAATCCACCATGAAGTTAGTAGACTAACAGTCTTAGGAACATGTTCCACAAGTTACTCTATAAAGATTCACGCTGTATATTATCTGTCAATCTCTCGAGATAATTACAGAACTGCTCATTGTTTAATGTTTGTAGTAGATTATAGTTTACTTACGAATGAGTACTGTAACTTCCACTACTACCACTACTACTTTAGTCAAGTAAGCGAAGCCGCGGACACGGCTAGTTACTCAATATGTATTGATAGTAAATAAACATTATGTATGTACTAGTACTGCTCTTTCCACTGGGAATAACAGTAACGGAGTAATGAGTAAACAAACGCACATAAAACCACAAATTAAACGTGGCGGCGTCAGTTGGTCTGTCCGCAGTTTGTAATAGATTTATGGTGACAGCAACATTGCGACGTGGAATACCCGTCGGTGTCATAGTGACCATAAAATACAGTCATTTGCGGGACGCTGGTGATGACAGGTGATTGCATTTGGCTGGTTTTAATAACCGGTTGATATATGTATCACTATGATATTCATGGAATTGGGTCAAAATTACAGAAGGCCAATAATCGTAATTTAAAACGTGTAAAATCTAGTCGCAGTCTCATCTCGCCGACAAATAAATGTCAAAAACTTGTCAAAAATGTAGGAAAATTAGAGAAATTTTTGACAGATTGAGACTGAACGTTCTTAAAATTACGAGAATTGTCCCTCTGATTTTTAATATGATAAAGTAGTATTGTCAAACTAGTTGCAAGCTTACTTAGTGATTCGTTTGTACTTATACTAGACAATCAATAAAAAGCTCATCTTTCGAAATTCATTGCTAGTGCTGGGCGTGTTTTCGTCGTAACACTCGAATGGAAATAAGCACAGAAAAATAGAGCACCAATCGGTCAGAATAAAAAACAAAATAAAACTCCTAAAATAATGCCACGTGATATCGTAAAAAAATTTGCTAAGTAAGACTGGTGAATCCCAAAGCCAACCATTCTTCAACGATAACCTTTCCATATTTTATGACTTAGTCTAGACAGCATAACTCATAAATGACTACAGCTACACCTAGCTACACATTTGGCAAGCTGTACCTACCAACCTCTCTGAATTACTGTATTTTTATGAAAACTGTATATTTTGAATATTTCCAGGTTTTCATGAAGGTAGATTAAACTCGGGTAGGTACTTTTATTCATCGTTCCCAGTGCACTTTTAGTGCACAAGATAAGATAAGGCAATTACTCTTTATTGCACACAATAATTGGCATTCATTTGCATTTCATCATCCATTACCTCCAGCTTTTTGGAGTCGGTTATTATAGTACATTACTGCAGCGACCAGCAAAAGAGGCATTGATGGACGAACGTGTAAATGTGGCCGAGGCGAAGCCAAGGCACATACCTATACACAAGTCCATTAATGCCTAGTTGTGGCCAAGGCTTGTATAGTACCTACTTTTCTCAAATAATGCGCGGAAATTATAACTAAGTAGTACCTAGGCAAAACTTTTTGTCAAATACAATTTACTTTTCAAAATCAATGACGAACAACAATAATTTTTCCCTGGTTAAAGTGTTAATTTGTTTTTTTTTTTCAATAAATTCTATTCTATTTGCAAGCCAGTTCGATATTTAAATAAAACCTTTGATAAGTTACCTCCTTGTTTGCCATGTTTCAGAGTAAAAAATCTTTCCCTTTTTAAATTTCACGACAGATATGAGTTTACTATGTAATTTATTTGGCCGCTAAACCAAGACAGATATGGATTTTCATACAACTTTTGCCGGCCGCTGCTGGCATGTATTTGGCCAGTACAGCAATTTCGATGTATCTCGAAGAAGGTTGTCAAAATAATGCTCAAATTTCCAAGCATGTTTGAGAAAAATTAAATAACTATACAAATACTTATACAAAAACAAAAGATCGCCTAGGCGTCGAAGTACCATCGCGAACTGGCGGTGGACCACTTTTCAATCTTATTACCAAGGGCATAAGGGTGAAAAGTGGTCGACCGCCATTGTCCGCGGCTGTACCTATTCCACCACAGCGCTTTCTCCCGGAAACGTGCCCAGTATACTGGCACCATAGCCACGTTTGTTTGGCGATATGAATGCTCTAACCAAAGAACCAGTTTACTAGTTTACTATTATCAGAAACAAAAGTCCCTTTAATTTTATTGTCCAAGTCTCAACCAATCAACGTCTTAAGACATCTAAAGCCATAAAACAAACACAATAGAAAATCTATTGTTTATTGTTCTACCGTCAGCAGATAACCTGATGGCGATTGAAATACTACCAGATAGATTGCACAAGTCTTAGAACTCCTAGAATAGAACAACTCTTATCCTACGCCTACACCTATGGCAGCCTGCGTGTCAGAATTGATTGATTCAGAGAACAAGGTATGCTCGTAGGTATAATATAAATCGACTGCAATAAAGGCATTGGCACCTTAAACCTTGACAATCACCCTTCACAATCTAAATCATTTTGAAGGATATCGCTAATCCATAGCTTCATATGTTCGAAAAATCTGTCTGCTCAACAATGTAAATAACGCAATGAATGTTGTTGAACTGTCAAAAAAAAAGAAAGCTGTTGTTATTGTGTTTCGCGATTACCCCGCTGGTGTCCCTGTATCAGGTGGTAGGCTGTCTGACCCAGGGACATCAGGTGCTCACACAGTTTTATTGTACTTGAGTTTAATTGAATTAGCTGGTTTGGTGACCTTTTGTTTTTTACTCTGAGATCCTAACACAATCACAAAGGGAGATAATTTGAATGAATTAGACCTACCTACTTACTATTAATTCGCCTTTTCCCAGTAATGGGATAATGCAGGCTGATAGTAAATTAACCAGTAGCTATTAGTGCCAGATGAAACCAATAACATTTGAACACGACCAAATCCTTAGAAATAACTTAAAAACAACAAAGACAAAATCGATCTATGACACGCAATATAATACTTTGTTCTACCAAGAGTCCTTTGAGGTCAATGACCGGTCGGTTATTCTCATAGAACTATATATACGTATTTCGTGACATTTATTCGATTTTATCGATTACTGCAAGCCAATCGGAAAGGTTATGAAACTAAATCCGATCTGAAAATAATGTAGCACGCTGCTGAGAAATACGGGAAACACAGTCAAAGAATTGTTATTTATTTAGGTTTTCTTTACATAAGGAAAATTAAGTTGAGCGTGACCCTGTTCAATACTGTCTTGTCTGTACAAACATAATAAATAAATATCGTTTCTACGTTTTCACAGCTAAAATACAGGATTGTTTTGCTAAAACCTGAAAGTTACCTTGCCATCCCCAAGAAATTAAAATTCTACTTTACGCGTATAGATGGGAAGATGTAACTCCAACCTGGCACAGACAGAGCCACAGCGGGGTGTGGAGCTATGTCGCAAACTATGATCTACCTTCTATCCTGCCCTCTGTGTCCCAAAACTTGCAGTCAAAGTGACCTCTGCGCTGCCACCAACGACGCCTTAGAATTGGCGAAGGTTTCGACCAACAAGATCTGAAAAAACTCGTGCCAGCAACACAAGGAAGTATGTATGTAAGTATATTCTCATATTATTTTTTTAGTTTCATTAAGTGAATTGTTTTTAGATTTTGTGTATTTTTTTTTCTGTCTCCTTTACTCTTTCACACGCTGTCTACATGTCTCTATTTATGTCCTATCGCAGGTATGCTGGAAGAGATTTCTTATGAAATAAGCATCACCTTTGTACCTATTTTTCTGTTCTGTTTTTTTTCTTGTCTGTTTAAATATGGGTGTACATAAATGATAAAATAAATAAAGAAGCAGAAGAAGCGAATAGAACTACAACTGTTCAAAATCATCTATGCACCATAAAACATTTTAGCGGGTAATCCGCCGAACATCATCGACTCCAATCCCAAAACTGAACAAACACATGTCCCTGAACAAAAACCCCATACGCTTTCAATTCCACGCTCTAAGAGACCGCAAAACCGAATGAATTTACGTAAAAAAAATAAAAAGTCCATCTACTATGCCAATGTTCGCACTAACTGAAACAAACAACACAGGAAATCCGTTGGAAGCAAGGACCGTTGAAAATGATAAAAAACCTTTGTAAAAAGGTGGAAAAACTGGACCGGCCCGCGACACCGGGAATGCCGTATGCGAACTATTTGGGGCAAGGGCGTATTTTAGCAAAAACACAGCTTTTACAACCACTTTTGTTACTGAAAACAGTGGAAACGTGGCCATTTACAAATGTTGAAAATTCTTAAAATAAACAAACTTTTCTGGAGACAGGGGAAATTAAAATAGAGGATCTCATTTACATGTTGGGTCACAGTTTTGCGGTGTTGTGTTGAGGATATGCTTCATTACATCCCTTGGGTGTAATACGTGTCCTATAATGCCAAGTGATATACTTTACACATTTTAATGACAAATTAATAACATTATTTGTATTTTAACCATGGCTACAACTTTTCAAAGATTTAGAATATTTCCTGAATCATAGTTTCCAAATTATAGTTCCACGAATATAAACCAAGATAACTATGAACATTTGGAACAAATTACTGCAAACGAGCAACATAATATGCATGTCTTCAAACCAACATGATATTGGAACGCAGCTGCAATAGAAACCGCCGCATCTCCTAATGGTATCGTTAAATTTTACACACCATGTATAGGGAAATAGCTTGGAAATACAATACAATGAGGTACACATTAGAATATATACGACCAAATGCAAATTAAATAGGAGCAATTTAATCACACAAAAACGGTACTTCCAATCAGTAAACAATACTATAAATTACCACTACATAGAAATTTCTACATGGCGTTTGATAATATTTTGTCAAACCTGCGTTTCGTCAGCTGAGATCTAATTGGGTGATTACAAGATGGGTATTTAGGTATCCCAATAATCTTTTAATATCCTCAGCCGTCCGGCAGCTATGTGGAACCTTATTGAGAAGGAGAAGACCTCATACTGGAGACTGGCTTATGAAAAGACAGGTCCAGTTGTGGGTGAACTCGGACTGTGGATGATGATAATATTTATCTATACTAATATTATAAAGAGGTAAAATATGTTTGTAAGTTTGTATGTAGGGGGTAATCTCTGGAACTACCAGGATTTGAAAAATTCTTCTTGCATTTGATAGCCCAATTCTTGAGGAAGGCTATAGGCTATTTTGGAGCCGAGCAAAAAGAAAAACAGTCAAAAAGAACGTTAAGTGATAGCGCGGGCGGGTGATGCGATACGACGGTGTGGCTCGGGGGAAACAAGAAGTTTCACGCGAACGAAGTCGCGGGCTGAAGCTAGTTTTTAAATAAAAGAGTTACCGTAGAGTTTTCTGCCGGCTCTTTTCCATTGGAATCGACCAAATGGAACTGTGCACCTAGTTTCTTACGTTTCATAAGTGCCCATGTAGGTTTATGTCAAATTAAATATTTTGATTTTGATGATAATTATCCCCTATAAAAAACAAATTAAATTTCAATTTTCAATAAAAAATCTGAACACTGTCTGATAGAAAATTAATTAAACCTCCCACTGAATCCGCTTGTAATCATCAAATTTTATTTCGAAAGGTGTAGTATGATAATTTATTTATAGAGTTCTCAACACGCATCGATGTCGGACCATAAACCGGGGAATAATGCAGGATATTATGCAGGCTCACACTCGTGCGGTGCGTTTACATGTAGATAAGTATCTCTGCTAACGATGCCCCGCCTATTTTATTGTGCTTGGTTTTGTTTGGTGCAAGTGAGGTGATGACGCGTTTTAAAACGGAAGATTTGATATGCTTTAAAAGAATTGGCAGTCTACGTCTTTGTGAAGGTATCGCTCATTTGGAGAAACATCGACGTAAATGTATTTTTTCCCAAACATGAGTTAAATATGCCAAAGCACTTAGAAAGCGTATTTAGGTTAGGAAAGTAAAGACTAAAAAAAAGTAGCAGTTACGTCGATGTTTCTCCAAATGAGTGATATGTACCTATATGAGACTAACTTTTGCGCAGTTACTAGTAACACACGACAAGTAAAGCAATAAGAATATTAAAGAGCATCTGCTCAAATTTTTTTTTTTTTTTTTTTTTTTTTTTCAAAGCAATGATAATATTTATTTGAAAGTTACTTACATATGTACACACAAACTACAAAATATACTATATACAAATGATAATAATAATAATAAAAAAAAAAAAGACAGGAGTTCATTGGGCATCGAAAAATTCGTCCGCATCGCTGTCAATGGGATAAGTGCCCAAAAGGCTGGCAGCATTGCCACGTTGGATGGCAATGCTTATTCTTTGGGCTAAAAATAGGCCAGCCCTCTGGTCACGCGAAGAGTCAACCAAACGCTTGGCGATATCGCGAAATATGCGATGAGCACTCGGACCCCAAGGCCCTAGAGTTTCAACCCCAAACGGCTCAAACATATAGCTCCCAATAAGGTTGTTATATTTGCGCCGTTTGAGGTTTTCTGCTCCTGCAGCAGCCGCCCCAGCACCGCCCGCCGTGCTAGGAAGATGGGATGGCGCGAGGGTGTCGACACAGGTTGCATCCCACACCAAAGGCCTACCCAACTTCCAAGGCATTATGGTCATTCCATCTGGCCTCTTCCCATCGTCACGTGCCAAGCCATTGGGTTCTAAAACAGCTGGCACTCCGGCGGTGACAAGAGCCCGACGGATGATGTCGTTAATGCTGGCGTGCCGTGCCATCTGCTCAAATTACTCAATATTTTATGAAAATATACAATGGATGTTCTGAAGTAGTTTTAGACAGATAGTTATTCTCAAAGACGTTCACTTGATATGAATGTTATTAATAACAACCCAGCTTTTAAAGCATTATAGGCCAAAGTAAAGTTAGACTTTCCTAGAAGAGCGGTTCTGTCATGATATAACGGCCGTCAGGAAAAGAACATCATTTAAGTGTCAAACATTTTATACCCAAAAATTAAAAAGCCGGCCAGAAAAAAAAAGTACTATTTTCTTACGGGAAATAACATCTTGAGCATTTTTTACTATTACAGCAAAAGTCTAAAGTTAACCCTCCGGCTGCTATTTTATATTGAAAATGCCAAAAATCATATTTTTATAACAAGTGTTTTAAGCTTAACATTAAAAAATACGAACTTTTAATTGAATTTAACATCCTGAACATGTTTTAACATGATTTTTGGGTTTTCAATCTCAAATAGCAGCCGGGGGGTAAATAGTAGACTATCATTGTAATAGTAAAAAATGCTCAAGAAGTCCTTTCCCATAAGACAGCAGTACATTTGGCTGGCCGGCACTAGTTTTTGGGTACGAAATGAATGTTGTCCTTTGTCATTTTCACCAGTATTTGACATTAAGGTGGCAAAAAACGCTCTGCATTTGGACAGCCGTTATTGTGCGACCATTCACCGCTTTCAGAAACACAAGCTTAATAAAATGTTTAGTCCCTAAATCACTCCCGCTGTAAGTTTGCGCCTTACACCAACCTTCACTTTATCGAGAAAGCCACGTGATTTATGTTCTTAGTTTCAGTAATGAGGGGTATTCACCAAACACATAAATATTGTTCTGCTAATAAATGTAGGCTTATTAGGGGGTCGTAAAATGTTGCCTATGTTGAATGTAATAAACAAATAATCATAAACTTCAAGGTAAGAAGGCTCTAGGCAAAATACTTAATTCAAAAACTTACCTCCCTATGCATTCAAACAAAACTTCCGTCATGGAAGTGATCCGACTGACTGATAGACTCACTGACTGACTCACCATTCAAAACCTTAAGCCTTCCCCAACTAAGTTGGGGCCGACTTCCAATCTAACCAGATGCAGCTGAATACCAATATTTTACATGGAGCGACTGCCACAACCCAGTTACTCAGTAATACGATGTCCCTTGCTAAGACTGGTTGTGAGACTTTCGGGCTTCTGACTACCCGTAACGACTGTCAAAGATCCAAGAATGACAGCCGGGACCAACAGCTTAACGTGCTTTCCGAAGCGTCTCGGTATGAAAAGATGGTCACCCATCCACAGACCGACCACGGCAAACGTAGCTTAACCTGATCGATCGACCCGTGCAGCTGTTATTACTTAGCCACGATGACTGATTCTGACTAATTGACCATTCAAAACCTTAAGCCTTCCCCAACTATGTTAGGGCCGGCTTCCAGTCTAACCGGATGCAGCTGAATACCAATATTTTACATGGAGCGATTGCCACAACCCAGTAACTGAGTAATACGATACCCCTTGCTAAAACTGGTTGTGAGACTTTTGGGCTTCTGACGACCGTAACGACTGTCAAATATCCAAGAATGACAGCCGGGACCAACGGTTTAACGTGCTTTCCGAAGCGTCTCGGTATGTACTGATGGTCACCCATCCACAGACCGACCACGGCAAGCGTAGCTTAACCTGATCGATCGACCCGTGCAGCTGTTATTACTTAGCCACGAGCCCCTCAAATTGCAACTGTGACTAAATTGTGAACATAGTCACCGGCAACAATTTCTATTCCGTTTCACATGAAGCACAGCTTGTTCGAACAACACTTAACTGGCGTTACAACTAAATTATCACTCTGGTGCTTTTAAATGCTCTCATGAAATCCATTTGGGCGCCAACCGAACATGATAAACCCGTGCTCAATTGAATTAAGTCGAGTCTCCGCGCTCCGCCGCTCAACTCGCTCAAATCGCTCAGCTCGCGCAGTTTTGTTCGCGTCGAGCCTATCATCCGACACGAACCATTGAGTGGCTGACTTTAATGTTGATAGTAAATAAATTGTGTTTGATGGCTTCGATGTGAGCTTATTTTTAATATAAAACATCACGCCTGTATTAACAGATGGGTTGAGCAGAGGAGATCACACTTTTCGCCAGTTATGTTTAAGTCTCTTGTTGGGGCGAGTCTATTGTCAGGAGAGAGCTTATTTTTACAGCGGTTATAAAGTATGTAGGTATAGCCATCTTATCTATTCTATGATACGTATAATACCTAAGAGGTAAGGAGGAAATAGGCGGTAAGACGACGACTATTAGAAAATAACGAAGCAATTAAAAAGTGCAACACAATGAAAGGAAAACAATATGATGATAATGAACATGCACTGGAGAACAATGCAACAGTTCAGAATCAGTCCAACCTAATATAGTTTTTGATGATGACGATAGAACATTTGCCTACACTGGATTAAAAAAAAAAGAAATTCGTTGGCAGTCAAAAGCTTTTATAGATCGCTAGCAATAAGGCTGTGCCTGTAGCTATGCATAATTTTCGTATCGTTCTATTTTCTTTGAACCACGTCCGGCAGGATTTCGTTTCGCCAAAAATCTGGAGCGGAAGCCAACCGACAAACAACGAAGTACGCACCGCCCTCATTTCGCCTGAGGAAGCGAATTTTTATTAAGAGGAAGAAGCATATTATAGGCGGGAAAGTTCTGTCTTTTAAACTTGCTTAGATTTCAACCTAACACGGTTACATTTTCATACCAGCATTATATTATTTTATTATTCCTCATGTTTTATCTCTTATTGTATCTTTTGCTCTCAAACTCACATTTACCGCAAATCTAGCCACATTTCATTTATTTTACCAAAATAACAAAACAAAACTTTATGAAATATTCCTTACTTCGCATCTTAAGTTTGTAAGTCAGTGTTCACACCTCTTTCTTCATTCATCATTTTGGAACCATCTATTCACTAGACCTTCACAAAACAAATCTGCTTTATCCTACAAAATTCACAAGTAAATTCTAAATCTCGAAGCTCATGAAAACTTAAAGTGCTATCACTATGTTAACTCTTTACATAATAAGAAAGTCAGGGATAATGAATGAGCCACTAAATGGATATAATGCCCTCCCGTGAGCTTCACTATTTGCCGACAGGAGTTCTCATATAAATTGAGGAGGAAATTCTAGTATTATTATCCTGAGGTACCGTCCGTTCTGTCCCAGTTAGGAAGTCAAACTAGGTTAAAGTAGCGAATTGTACTTTCAAAGTTTTAGTAGGAAGGTTTTTGACGTCTTTGCATAGAGTCTGATGTATTCAGGTTGTATGAGGACACTGGCAGATATCTTCTCTTTATATTAAAAGAGAATTGTTAAAGTTGAGCATGGATTTTATATTCATTCATTTCTGCAAGGCGATATGTAGCATAAACTGGTACAAGACTAAAAGAAAGAAAAGGAAACGTTTCGTCGTGGCCATCTCTTCTTTTGTTCAGTACGAGTACTAGCACCATTTCCCGCAATTTCAAGTGAACGCAGAAAAACTGTACTCATAAAATCAAATCAATTCCCATTCCCATCCAATCACAACCAGCAACTTGTCACTATTTCCCGTAGTTCCCCGAAAAATGACATCAAACAATTATGTCATAATCAAAACACAACAAAAGTCAGCAACAACACATTTGCATATTTCAAAATAACAAATTTAAATTCAGCCATTTTTTTTTAAAGGAGCCATTTTTTTCAACCCCCCTAGAGGTGAGGAGTGTCGGATATGTAAATAAGACGAGCACTCTCAGGTTGGAATTAAAAAGAGGCCGGCGGTCGAGATAGGGCTGTGGTCGAGATAGGGCTGCGCTGACGAGAGCCCTACAGATAAGCCACGTGTTTTGGTGGGACAGATTGTGGGTTGCGCTGATTATTATTTTTAAAAGTGTTGGGTGTGAAATATTTTGAGCCTTTGAGTCAGACTAATTTGTTGAACGATGAATTTTAATAAAGCTAGAAAGATATATCGAGGATACAAGTAGAATTTCAATAAAAATAGCTACAGTTCTACACGAAGAAGATAGTTTAGATGAAAGTTTATAAAATCATGTTCGATGAAAATCTCTAGCTCAGTGAAGTCGAGCACTCAATCTAGATGCAAAACCTGCACATCCCTTAAAAAAACCATCAAGAACCTTCCTCAAAAAAACCAATACACCAACAACTTCCCTGTTCCCCTCAGAATGCAAGAAAAACAACAGTTCAAAAACTTTTAATTACGAACTGTAGGTACCGAAGTTTTTTAACTTTCGAACCGATTAAAAGTAACAATGTCGCAACAGATTTCTATCAAAGGGGTTTTTAAGGAAGAAAACCGGGTAGTCCGGGTACTTACCCGTGCCCTCTTCCCCTTAATGAATACAATCTTAATCGCGGTGCCCTTTTCTCGCGTAAATATTTAATTAGGTCGCAGGGTGCTCCTTTAACGGCTTAATTGCTGAAAATATGGTATTACACAGACGTTTGTTGCAAGGAAAATATTCTAATTTTGCGCTAAATGCGGTTATATGGCGCGTATCATTTTACGATTTGCGTGGGCTTAAAGCTGTGTGAATGTTAAGTGGTGATGGCGTTGTAAAAGGATAGTTTACAGAGAGATTACATAACATTGCGTCTGTATGCCTTGTACAAGTGTATGGTACACCCACATTTTGACAGTTACCTATGTTTTAAATCTTTAGGTACGGTCACCAAAGGAGATAAGTAACCAGGGTCGTCGGATATTGCTGACATTTAGTAAGAAACCAATGGATGTTTTCGAATAAAATTTAATTTAGTTACTTAATAGATAACAAACAGTTCATTTCGTCGGTGCTCCATGGACCAATTGGAATTTGACCAATTGATCTATGGGGAAAATGACTTGTTTTATCAAATTAAATTTCATTCGAAAACATCCATCGGTTTCTTACTAAACTTCAACTATATCCGACAACCATGGTTACTTATCTCTTTTGGTGACTGTACGTGGTTTAAGGAGCGTTTTTGAAAGAAGAAAGAGAATACGTTTATTTGCGTTAAACATGACGCAGAGAAAGAACACTAACACAAAAAAAAAAAACAAGCTAAGGGAAAATATCGCCACATCCACGCAAAACTGCCATCGCTCAGCATAATGCAGAGCCTCAGCGCTGGTTTTCAGAGACAGCCGGCGTTGACGTGATGACGTCAACCGGTGCAGCATACGATAACCACCACCATCCGGACTGGACCGGACCGATGGTTTTGCCACTAACTGGGCACAAATCCAAACCCCTGACTGCTACAGTTACTGCCAATTTCCTTACTACGAAAGACTTGGGTATCTATCTCAAGACCTCAATAGACGCGCTTGCCACTACTACATCACCAAGACAGTTAGTTATAGAGGAAGAATGGAATTCAATAAACCAAAAAGTACTACCTACGTATAAAAATATATAGCTCGTTAAATTCCTATCCTTCACGAAACAAAACCGTAGTAACTACCACAACAACACATTTATTAAGATGGCTATTACGTCATTTTGCAAGTCCACGATCAATAATAACTAAATTACCCATATTGAAGGACAAGTAAGTCGGTTCAGTATAATCTGAAGGCCAAAGTAAATTTCCCTCTAGAGAAACAGTAATTATGTTTCCTACGTATGAGTATAACGTAGCAAATACTTAGTCTTGAATTAAATAAGTAATTTTCTTTTTCAGTTCATTAGGAAGTCAGGAAAAATAAATTACTTGAATAGCATAATGTTTCCACTAGTGGGACACAGGCCTCCTCTCTGTGAGAGGGAGTGGACTGTAAGCCAACACACGGGCCCAGTGCGGATTGGTTTTCATTACATGAATGATTATCCAAAATGGAAAGTCGTAACGCGGAGGTCTAACTTAGAGAAAGAAAAGACACACATTTTGCCAGTGAAAAAGACTTTACAGAAGATACGAAGCCATCAATGTCGGTCTATAATGGTCCCACTGCTGGGACATAGACACAGGCATCTTCTCTGTAAGAGGAACTGGGCCGTAATCCACCAAACGGGCCCAGTGGTTTTCATTACATGTATGATTATCCAAAATTGAAAGTCGTATCTCGGAGGCCCTTAACTCAGAGAAGAGACACACTTTGCCAGACAAAGAAGGCTTTACAGAAGATACGGTGCCATCAAAGGATAGATATCACTTATAAATTTATACCAACGTCATGCGTCACCTAGATTAATCGCGATTCCATTCAAAGCTGAACACATTACGTAATCACTGTCGCTATTGAGAATTTTCCATTAAAACCAACATTTTTCCATTAAAAAAGAGACTGAACTGGCCGAGAGTCGTTAGTTTCGTTTTTGTCCATTCAATGTCCACTCTGTCAGTAAAACTATTTCTATTAATTTTTTTACATTTCAGTCTAGTTTTATATGTCAGAAACGTCTAAACGAGTGCCTAACTTCATATTTTTTGCCGAAAACTGTGCCGCACGTAATAAAATAAAAAGGAGATTCTTTTTATTCAGATTAGGGTTGTATATGAAGTACTTTTTGTTAGTCAAGTAGACTTTATACGAGAATAGTTATAGGACTGTTTCGCAACATCGCATAGCTTCGGAGATAGAGCCGAGACGCAATTTACATTCCGACTGCGTTAGTCGAATACTTCAGCTGAATCTATGTCTTGAAGCTTAACAGTAGGAAGCTGGTATTTATATTAAGAGCATTCTCTGTATTGTTATTGTCTTCATAATTCTTTTGTTTTTTTTTGTATTTGCTTCTGTGTTAAGCCCTATTTAATAAAGTTTTCTGTATCTGGCATTTCTCAGTAGCAGCCTGGAGTCTGGATTTGTGCCCGGTTGATGGCAACAGGCTCGCGGTACATAACTGGCGAAATGTGGGTGTACAGGTACCTGTACACCCACATTTCGCCAGTTATGTACCGCTTAGTTATGTTAGGTGTACACCTAACATAACTAGATTCCACGACACAGGGTATCCTAGTGTGGGGTCTAGCGCTACTTTTTTGCACTATATCTTTAATATTCTTATTTTTTTATTATACTATCTTTTGTTTGTTGTGCTCAGCAGTCATCAAAATGTGTCTAAATAAATTTTATTATTTATTTTATTTTTATTTACCTCTGCCTGACCTTCGGAGATTACAGGTGTGGTCTTATGTTCTTTATCTCCCTGATCTCCCCTTTTGCTGCTTGGAAAGCTGATAGGCCATTTGGTCCCTCTGCACTTCTGACATCATATCCGTCTTTCAGTTGATTACTTGCCAGATTCAACATCCGGATTATATCTACTCGTATTAGCAGCAGCAGAATCTACATTTTCTTTACTATTTAAAATCACAACCTCTTTTAAACCTAAATTTTCTATCCCATATTTACCAAATTACTCAAGCGAAAGCCTTTAAAATCCAACCTTCTTCGTTAAATAAATACTACTAGTATTTCTTTTGAAAAGAGTAAAGCGAGTCAGTATGTCAGGGCCGCTGCAGCTCCACTTGAGATAAGGCGTTCGCGACTTAATGAGGACTTCGTCAGACTTCGCAAGGTAACCTGAGGACTGGAGTTTACTGGAAGTTCTAGGATAGCTCGTAAAATAAGATTCGATGCATATTTTATCAGATTTGGAAGGACAGAGTTTTTAATGAGGATCTGTTGTTTTTCAATTAAGTTCTAAAAACGAGAATATTTGTTTGTAGTTTGATGATGTTTTCAAGAAACAGGGTCGTAGTAGCCCCACTTGATATAGTAATAATATTCATTTAAATCAGATAAAGAACTGAGGCAGATTCAAATTCAAGAAAAAGATGATACGCATGACTTTGTAAAAGTTGCCTGAGGACTAAAGTTTACTAGGAGTTCTGGAGTAGCTCGTAAAACAAGATTAGATGTTTTTAACTGGTTTGGATGAAAAGATAAAGTTTTTAACGAGGGTCTGTCAAATCTATCGATTATTTAAAAATCTAAGAACGGAAATCGTTTTAGTAGTTCGATGATTTGAGAAGCACGGGATAGTAATACGGTAGCATCCAAATTACACGCGTAAATTAAGGAATTATATAGCTAAGCTTCAGAGCTTCCGTAACGACACGTTTTAAACCAATAAAAACGTGTTAACGCAACAGGGTGTGGAAAGACTTTCTTGCCCTTTCTCAAATCTAAGCAGTTCTATATTTTATACATGATTCTTAGAATCAGAACCCCTCAAATAGCAATAAAATTATGCAAAGATTCTGCAACTCAGCATTTAATATCACGTTTTTTTCCAGAAAAAAGCTGTTACCTACATCAAAATAAGATTGAAAATTCCGTAAATAAATCAGAATAAAAACGTTATTTAACGACACTAATAAAATCTCTTGTTTTATTCTCAAAGCAAAGTTGTGATACATTCGGGTCTCAAAGTTTATTGTTTTCAATTACATCTTTACCTTCGCATAATATCCTCGATTCTCTTCATCCAGAGAGAACGAATTTATATGATTACGTATTTAAATCTCATGTACTTTGTCACGAGAATTTTGTTATTGTTCCAATTTCTTTTGTAGATGAATTGGGCTATTTATTTTTTCAAACTGCGAGGCAAATATTCTTCTTTGTCATTATACCTATGTATTGCGTATTATTTTTTTTTTACTTTTAGTCTCTGGGATAAACAGTCGTAACAGTATTTTGCTAATACAGCATTGTATCAGAAAGGTGTGACCATATTTGAGGGTGTGGAACAGACCGACAAACTAAACAACATTCTCCATGGGACCAACATCGTCATCACGAAAAAAATATCTTTTTTTCCATACAAAACTTTAATACTACATAGTTTACATAACATAATCAGCCTATAATGTTCCCACTGCTGGGACACAGGCCTCTTTGTAAGAGGAAATGGGCGGTAATCCACCACGCGGGCCCAGTGCGGATTGGTAGATGTCACATATCTTCGAATTTTTGGTTCTAGGACATGCCGCTTTCCTCACGATGTTTTTCTTCACCGTTTTAAGAGCAGTCGTGATGAAATAATTTACACAAAGTAAAGCGCCTGTCAGGGTTCGAACCTACGACCTAAAATACTAGTTTACTCGACTCAAGTGTAAGGAACGGCTGATTATATTTTTGCGATTACGATGTTGGTCCCATGGAGAAAGCTGGTCAGTTTGATAGTCTGTACAATACAAGGGCATAATTGACCTTTCTGATACATGCAGTACAATAAAAAAAAACTCAAACATTTTAAATACACAGATAATGAAAAGCACAACTTGTTAAAAGACTTTAAAAGTTTATTTCCTGAAACTGTAAATTCCATTTTCCTAAATGTAAAGCTCATCCTGTCTTCCTTACTCTAAATAAAGAATGAAATAAATACTTAAACAGGGGAGCCGAGAGACACAATTTACTTCAAAAGTTTAGTCATGGACCACGAATAAACAGAGCTTAAAGCACCAACTCTTAGTATCGCAGCGCACAAAGTAAAACAAAGTTTCAGAGCAAGCTGAGCGACAAATTGGACTCTTGCCGGTCGGAAATTAACCGAATACCTGTGTGTATCTTTGATGTAATCACGTCCATACTAGATCATACAACTTTTAATGTACAACTTTTAATGAACTCTTAAAACTCACGATTTGCGCTTAAACAATTTGCTGAAATTACTTTCAGCGTAAAATAAAATCAAACATAAAAACGCCCAAAGCAACAAAATTGGAAAGCGCTGAAAATTGGACTCAATAAACCCTCCTAATCCAAGCAAAGCTAGCCCAATGTGACAACGGAAAATTAAAAACCATTAATTCATTTTTTAAAACAACAGTCCCGTGAAAGCGTCGAGATAATACACGTAAAGCTAACGTAATCTCTGAGTAACACTGAATTTGAATTAGTCCACTAACCTCCCTTAAAAGTTACGTCGCCCGTCCATTACGTAGGTCATTATAAAGGGCGTTGTGCAAAGTTTTAATGAGAAGAAGCGACGCTATCATCGTGGGCAGATAAGAGACGCTCGTGTAATCCTTGCCTAATTGATTCTCGAAGCGTCGACTCATGCCCTTGGAGGATATAGGGCCGGTCGCCATTGTTGGCAGTCCATATCGATTCGGATACCGTTATCGTAGGCATAACGCTGGAGAACTGCCTACTTCGGTTATTGAACGGGGAATAATAAACTGATGACCAACGTTAGGGAATACGTAGGTATATGTTTTTGATCTGGTAATGGATTCTTGTAACGAGTTTCTATTATGTTTTTTGAGTAATTTTCATAACGTACTTCATACACGATCATTAATAACCGTGTAAGGGCGAATTCCATCAAACTTTTATACCTAGACTAGCTTCTGCCCGCGACTTCGTCCGCGTGAAATTCGTATTATCCTCTAAGTTTCGAAAATGTATGTTGGTTGGATCTTTACAATTAACCTTAATAAATAAGTATTCGGGCCCATTTTTATGTTTATAGAACAAAGGAATCAGATTTTTCAAAGAAACTATCCCCGCTTTTCACACCCACAGGGGTAGAATTTTGAAAAATCGTTTAAGATGTGTTCATAACTTGACTCAAAGTTTATTTATACCAATTTTCGAGCTAATCAAGCCACGCAGTAAAATCCTCCCCTTTAAAATTAACTACCTCTTTTCATACAGTTTAAGGAGTAGATTTTCGAAAAACCCTGATACACGTTATTAATTATTTTTAGTCCTTAGTATAAATACTGAGTTTCAAGTTAATCGGACAGGGCGTTAAAATTCTTCCATACAAATTTTAACACCCCCCCATTAAATCTTTAGGGGGTATTTTAGAAAAACGAAAAATTCCAAACTTCATAATTTACTTAGATAAGTATACGTGCCAAGTTTCAAGGTTATTAACTCAATAAATAAGATTTTTCATACAAACAAAATCCCCCCTTTTCACCCCCTTAAAGGTTGAATTTCCAAAAACCCCTTCTTATTCGATACCTACTCTGCACAAAGAACACAACCTCCAAAACTCATGTCCCTAGGACCAGCGGTTTAGACTGCGCGTTGATATTTCAGTCAGTTCGTTCATCCCCCTTTGGGGGAGAAATATATCGAGCCTTTTCAGGAAGAAGATCGTAACCGCCATTTTGCATATTTTACAGGAGAAGGTTTTTTTTAAACATTTTCAAAATATTTATAGCATCAATATGAAATTTTTACTTAGTGTTTTAAGGGCACCTCCCTATTAATTCAAATGTTAAGATCTGGCGGTTAATATATATATATATAATCAGTTGATCTGGCTGTAAATATGAAAACAGTTTTTTGGGATTTTTGGCGCTTACGATGTTCTTCCTGAAAAGGCTCGATATACAGGGTTATTAATGATCGTGTATGAAGTACGTTATGAAAATAACGTACTTCATACACGATCATTAATAACCGTGTAAGGGCGAATTCCATTAAACTTTTATACCTAGATTAAGTCTTATCCTGATATATTTTTTTTTTATTTTTTAGGGGTTTTCCATACTAGAACTGACACATAATACAGCGAACTATTCCCAATAAAGCAGAGTCCGAAACAAATTGCTTTGAAAATTAACACTTGGTAAGTGCATAAGGTTTTAATAACGTACAGCGTCGAACTGACGAATCGACGAAAACTGGCAAATACTGGAAACTGCCGAGTTAACACAACTGTCTAATCGGTAAAACTGACGAATCAGTGAAAGTGCCTAATCAACGAAACTGGCGAATTAAATAAACTAACGACTGGGGGAAACTGACCAGTGATACGGGGACTCGATAAAAGATGGATGACTTTGGTAAAATTAGCCCTAAACGGTTTGATGCATGTGTAAACAAAAAACTGATTTATATCCGTCACCTCACACACCAGGTCCAGTTGAAAACCAGCGTCAGGCACTAGTTGTCTGGCATTTTTGCTGAACTGGCCCTTTTTTAGCGCAGCCGTGAGGCACACTTTCCTGCTTATTTTTGTCGGACTTTATACTTTTTTTATTTAATCTTTACTTTTTGTTTTTATTTGATGTATGTATCTGGTGTATTGTGTGTCTTAAAGTCTGTGCTAAATAAATGTATTTTCTTTCTTTCTTTCTTTAAACAACTATGCCATTTATGTCACACAAGCATGTTCCATGCACTAATAACATCATCGTACATTAAAAAAATCAATGATTTCACATTTCATCGAAAAATTAAAAATCTCTCATCGTATGCCTAGCCTTTTCCCAACTATGTTTGGGTCGGCTACCAGTCTAACCGGATGGATTTTACATGGAGCGACTGCATCTGGCCTCCACAACCCAGTTAATAGGTAATGCGATACCTCTAGATAAGACTGTTTGTTAGATTTTCAGGCTTCGTACTGGCGACCCGTAACGACTGTCAAAGACCCACGACAGCCTGGACCAATGGCTTAACGTAACGTGCTTTCCGACGCGTCCTTGGTATGTAAAGATTGTCACCCATCCACGGACAAAGCGGCACGGCAAGCGTGACTTAACCTGATCGATCGACCTGTGCGGCTGTAATTACTTAGTCACAAGCCCCTGGAATATTAAAAGTATCAATCGACAGAAAACTATCCGTAATAAACGATCAAACAACTTTCTGCGAAAGTGTTTACTCGAAGTAACCCTTCGGTCCCTTGATGACGCTTTCAAATATTTATGCCGACGCAACACTCCTTTTGATTCTTCAAAAACGACCGCTTACCGTTCAACTTTCCTTCGAAGGAACTTTGAATGGTTTTCCAAGTAATTATACGGAACTCTGGCAGGCACTTCATGGTCCCTTGAAGATCGTTCATTAAATTAAATAAGTTGATGTCACGTATCTTATTAAAATTTACGGTCCTTTGCTGGCTTTAGGATAATTTGATAAAACAACGAAGTTTTAATACCAGTAAATACTTCTTACGTAAGTTTCATAAAGTCAATAATATAATAGGCAGAGATCGGAATAGGTAAACCTAAACTTCGAAGAAGTAAGTATATGACATAGAGTGGATAACACCTCTTCTGAAATTCCGGAAACTTAAACATGGCGATTGAGTCCCAGGATTTAAGAAATTGCACGTTATTTATTGTACTTTGAATACCTTCGTAACAAATTCGTTCCGTACTAAAAGGTTATTAGTACGAAACTCTAAAAACGTAATAAGATGCTTCTAACTAAAACTGTTAAAGTGCTTTGTTTTACATATAGGAAAATTAACCAAAATCAAAAGTCATTTATTCAAACTAGGCTGAGAATCAGCACTTTTCGAACGTCAAAATTACAAAAGACAGTCCCCCAAAACGCCCACCTTTCACAATTCCTAGTGCTTTCGCTGGGGAGAAGAAGTGGCGGAACAAACTCCCCAGCATAATTCATGAAAGGTTGGCTGGTTATTGTAACAAATAAGCTCATAAACCAGCCAACTTAAATTTATTTACTTTATGTTACTTACCTTGAAGTTTAGGTAAATATACTCTACCTATTCCAATCTCTGATAATAAATAATGTATTGCTCCAGCCAATATCTGAGTGTACAGTCAGCTTCAGAGAAAAGGAACCCCCTTTGGTAATGACATCAAGAAGTCTTGGGGTGGTTCCTTTTCTCTGACGCTGTCTGTACAATAAACTTAATCAACCATTATTGAATAGAAAAGAAACCGTTATCCTGTTAGAATACAATACTAATATATAAGATTAACCCACATCCTTTTCAATTAAGAGTAACAGTAATATCAGTTACTCGGGAAGTACGTTAAGCCGTTGGTCCCGGCTGTCATTCGTGGACCTTTGACTATCGTTACGGGTAGTCAGAAGCCCGAAAGTGACAACCAGTCTTACCAAGGGGTATCGTATTACCCAGTAACTGGATTGTGGAGGTCAGATAGGCCGTCGCTCCATGTAAAATACTGGTATTCAGCTGCATCCGGTTAGACTGGAAGCCGACCCCAACATAGTTGGGAAAAGGCTAGGCAGATGATGAGTAATATCAGTTACTATAGCGACTTCGCGACTTCCTATGGAAACGTGCTACCGGGACAAGAAGTAGTCTATGTTATAACTCGATGGTCCCTATTAACAATGTCGGTTCTGCAAAAAGAGTACTATTCAGTACAGCAGTTCAAAGTTTGTTATGGCGTTAAAAAAATAAATAAATCTGTGGATGTTCAAATTTGCACTGATTGTTTATGTATTGTTTACTATGTACTGATATAGACAAAATATAGAATTGCCAAAATAAGCTTTGAACTGCTCTACTGCTGTAGTCTTTTTGCAGAACCGACATTGTTAATAGGGACCATCGAATTGTCCTTATAACATCAGCTATTTGCCAGTTAAAGTCGCATCAAAATCGTTCCAGTCGTTTCGGAGAATAACCGGAACCAACAGACAGAATGACCAACAATTTTTTTTTATTGTTTTTTTTTATTGTTATAAGTACCGTATACATATAGATAATACTTTAATATTTTATTGCATTTAGTAAAAAGCTGTCATTTTGACATTACAAAAAGACACTTCAATTCTATTTATTATATGTATTTCTGAATAGATATCTACAAAACTAGTTACTCAATATCTCTTTTTATATGATATACTCGTAGTAGTAAGTGAATGCTAAAGAGAATTACTTAAACAAGCAACGAGAAGCGAGATTTTCAAAGTACGCTTCGCTGCTGAAAACCGCACTGCCTTTGACGCTGCTCCAAAGGTAAACGCTAAAAATATCCGCGGCACAAACTTGCAACGAGGTGCATTCATCTCTATAAACTTTTGCAGTTTACAAGTAACTTCAGTCTTTTTAAGTAAAGAGTTCTCTATCTGTTTAATCAGCCTCCTTGTCGGAGTGAAGCTATCCATTTAGATAAGTAAGAGTTAAGTAGTTCCAAGGTTTTGCTTTTGCTAAGTTTCTAAGTAGGTTCGTTTTTCTTATCAGAATTTCATAGCTTCAGGGCCTCAAGTCTGTATGGCAATTATTATTCTGTACGTAATCTTACCACGTACAAACCACGTCAATATCGTGTCTTGTAGAAACCCCTACGGCCCTTTAATGGCAAGGAGTCGAAATGTCAACCGTACGGACAACACGTATTCTGACATGTAAGGAATTATTATGTGGTCATAGTGAATCAGGGGCCCAGAAATAATACCACGCAACGTAATAATTATTCAGGCATTAGAAAATTCAACCCGTGCCTACTCATAGATCGTCATAAATATGATAATGCCCAAGCATTAATACCGATTATGACAAATTAGCCGATAGGAAAACGATAATTTATTGTTATCCAAAATATATTTTCACCCATATTTTGGTCGAAGCGAACCGGGAATTCATAATGTATTCCCCGATGACAAAATAACAGTGGCGTCCTTACGGCACGCACGTTATTTATAACATGATTCGCATTTAATGGTAGGTAAATATGTTATTTGCATGCTACTTTTAATTAACTTGTTTAATGTCCAAAATCGCGTAAAAGTTTCTAGACAGCCACACTCCGAAAACGAACATTTTGAAGTGGAGAGTTATGTACACTCGGCCACCACTTAGCAGTAAAGTAGGGACTTAGGAGCACTAGAAAGGCGATATTCCCTTAACACCTACATCCACTCCCTTTAGCGCTGTACCTTGAAAAGAAAATTGTCCAAAAGCCAGCTATAAAACTGTCAGTGTCGCCGGTAACCCATCAATTACAAAGAGCATAAGCTCCACGGACACTCCATTCTGTAGGGAATGGTACGGACAGGAATCCACTACACTTCCACCCGACTAGCGGCACTATTCGACCGGAATAAACTCGAGCATGTCGTGTTGTAAAGAAGTGTACTGAAGTCGGAAATATCTCGGGGAATAGCAAACTTTAAACTTCTCCTTTAGGAAAAGGATACGAGATACATTGGCTCGGAATCGACTTAACGGAATGTACAATCAAAAAGACAAAAAGCATTATATCGTCTGAGAAATTCTCGAGGTGTAATAAAATACCATCTTAACTCCAGTACCAATCTTGAAACGAAATACGAAGGATTATTTCGTCAGCTGATCTATCTAATTTAGAAGATTGACGGTTATTAGATGGTTTCGCAGTACTAACACCCAATTATATTTTTACTGCGGAATAAGCGTAAAATTGGATATTTCTGTTTGACAATTCAGCGGAATTTTTTTTTCTGAATCTTCGTTTAGTTTCGTTCACATTGGAGCACAAAACATCGAAATACTGAATATGAATATTCAAAATCGCATAACACAAGGTGGACAACAATTGTCGTATATCTACAGCGACAAAACAAATACCATTTCATGGATATCTTTGTTGAGCACACGGCACACGGTACAAAGTCCCATTTCACATTGGAGTATACAAAGCGACTCCATTCGTCTGGAAATATATCACGGCACAGAAGTGGAGGCTCTGTTCATGCTTTTCTTTTTGAGAAGCTCTCGAGGCTCGTTTAGGCGAGTAATTGGGATACTGGACAGTGTGCTGGACATTCGTGTTCCCCTGGTAACGGCGTGCAAATATGCGGCTATCACTAATGGCGGCCAACAGGCACTTTCAGACGTTTTTAGAACACATTTTCGACTCTTTACGACTTGTCGCATGCGCTGTTTTGGTCTATTTTTTTACTTTAATACGTTTCCGCTGTAATTTTATTGTCGAATTAAAACGGAATAATGAGGGCTTTACAGCCTAACTTATTTCCTGCGCTTAGTGTATTTTGCAGTAAAAAAATGTTCGCCAGAAAGATAAAAATTTCTGAAATGGTTTTTCGCGTGGACTTTAACCTCCTATTTATACTTTATACGGGGTTGGTTGTTGAGACTCTGTTGTGTATGAAATCTACTCAAATATCTAAGGAGTATGTCGGCACGAATCTCCAATATATCTCCCTTGGTACAATAACCTCATCGCTCTCCGAATCAATATTCCGTAGGCACTCGTGTTGCTTCGAAATCAACCGAATTATGGATTTATGCATCTCACTCGATGCCAAATTATTTACGTGCCATAATGTAAAATTACGTGAAAATAGGTTACGGGGTTTTTACTCCTTCGCTTCGGATAAATGCGAAGAACAAATCTTACATGACATAATGTCTTCTTCTTGGATTTTGGCCTTCATTTACAAGTATATCAAAGGGGAAGAATGCATATTTATACATATAATCTACACTAAAAAAGCTGAGGAGTTTGTTTATTTGTTTTTTTGAACGCGCTTAATCTTTTAAACTACCTACATGTCGGATTTGAAAAATTATTTTTACATTTGATAGCCCAATCGTTGAGGCAGGCTATATTATGCTATTTAACATTACGCTAGGCCTCTTCATAATCAGCCTATATTGTTCCCACTGCTGGGACACAGGCCTCCTCTCTTCGAGAGGGAGTGGGCTATAATCTACCACGCGGGCCCATTGCGGGTTGGTAGATGTCACATGTCTTCGAATTTTTGGTTCTAGGACATGCCGGTTTCCTCATGATGTTTTCCTTCACCGTTTTGAGAGCAGTGGTGATGAAATAATTTACACATAGTAAAGCGCCTGTCTGGGTTCGAACCTACGACCTACAACTCGTAAGTCGCGGCCATTACCACTGGGCCACCACTGCCCTCCTCTACGCTCACGCTAGACCTCTTAGGACCCCTGAAAAAAGGAAAAAAAGTAAGAAAGAACGCTAAGCTAAAACGAAGTAATAGCGCGGACTGGCGATGCGATACAACGGGGTAGGTTGCGAAAATTTCACGCGGACGAAGTCGCGTGCAGAAGCTAGCCTATTACAAAAATTGAAAGTAACTCTGTCTGTATGTTATCTTTTCACACGAAACGGGTTTTGACAAAATTTAGCTAAGAGATAGACGGCATCTTTTGTCGTTTATTACCGTTGGATCCCGTTTTTTGATCCCGTTTGCTATTTCCGTTGAATCCCATTTTATAACAACATGTGTACATTTCAGAAGAAAAGTGATTTACCTTTATCAAACACTAAAAAGAGATTATTTTTAGTGGGTTACCCGGAACCGAACTAGTTAGATTAGGTTAATTATTAAAAAAAAAACAATGTTAGGTTAGGTTAGGTTAAAACTGTGACCCCTACGCACGAGCCGAGCGAGCGAAGCGAGCGGTGCCGCGGCAGCGGCCGGCGAGTGCCAGAAACGACTAGATTATATAGAAAATGAGTTGTTTGTGAAATAAATAGTATACGAAACGTTGGTTGTAAACTAAAAATTTGTCAATGGAGTTTTGGTGAAACATTAGTGAACCCCTCATTTTATTATAAACAATTTTGTTGTTGAAAGTACCCGCATTCATATTTTTTTAAGCATTCGGGATCCAACGGAAATACTTTTCGGGATTCAACGACAATAAAACGTAATTATCTTGCATTTTTTAAATTCGGGATCCAACGGAAATACATAATAATGTTTTGCGGGATCCAACGCCAAAAATATTAAAATGGGATTCAAAAACGGGATCCAACGGTAATAAATCTCTTTTGTCCCGGTAACACATTCCCGTGGAATAATTTCTGCCGTCCATGCGGGCGAAGCTGCGGGCAGAACTAGTATAAAATATATGTTTTACCCTTCTTGTTAAGATTGAACACACTCCGATTTTTATTACCTACGTTAGATACAAGCGACACAGGCAAAATTTTTTGTTATGTTCGTAAAAGATAATTTAATGGGGTACATACATAAATCTAAACCTATACAGGGTGAAATTGAAAACATGCGACAAATCGAAATGGGAGATTGTATTCATCATTATGAACAACTTTTACTATAGGACCAAACCTGAAAACACGAAAAAAAATCAGCTGTTCCCTACATTTATGTTCGCAAAATTCGTCAAAATGTAGGGAACAGCTGATTTTTTTTTTCGCGATTTCAGGCTTGGTGCCATAGTAAAAGTTGTTCATAATGTTGAGTACAATCTCCCATTTCAATTTGTCGCATTGTTTCAACTTCAACCTGTATACAAACGAAATCAGAGCACACACAAAACAGAATTCAATACACAGACCCAAAATCCCACATCAAAAACAAACTCCTTGTGCAAAACGTATCAAAACACAACCAAAACGTATTACTTTAAAGTCCTAAAACTAACACGAGTGGGTTTAATACAATCACCTGACTTTGCAATTTATCCGTCCGGTATCACCCGGGCCGGGTAATGCCGGGTATATTCGTAACATAACCGTGGTGTGATGAGACCAGCCGGGTGAATACTGATGAGGCACGTTGACCCGGCCGAATATTAATCACTGGAGTAATGCGACCGCCTGTTGCATTATGTAAGATCTTGGGGCCAAGACTTCAACGGAATATCTTGAAGGAAATGGGAAGACTTGGGAACTTAAGACGAATTTTTTTAACAAAACGCGACAGTTGAAAAAATGTTACTGGCAGGTTGATAAGTAGGTACTATTTGTGAACCTTGGCTTGAATAAAAAAGATTTTAATCTTATGAGAGATTTGAAATTTGAAGAAAAGACATAGGAAAGCAAACAACGCAATTTCGTTTACTTGAATTTTTACCAGTAGTTTTGATTTGAACCGATTTTGATGAAATTTCTATGGGACCAATCTGAAAGTTTACCCTTTCAAATAAAAAAAGAATTTTGCAAATCGGAGAATCGAAAAGAGAAAAAGAAATAATGAAACTATAAACAACGGAGTTCTGAGGCAACAAATATTAAAAAAAAAATATTATAATCAACCAAATTGATGACCTTCTTTTTTTGAGCTCGGTAAAAAAAAAACTATGTCGATTAATTTTAATGAATTCTTGTCCCTTTTCTGTGACTAGGCCCTTCAGTGAGACATTATAAAGGCTAGTACATACTTAGGTACTTTATTTCTTCGAAACTACTATCTTTTACGATCCGAGCGTGTAGCGACAGCGCAACGACTTGAAAATGCTTACACCGCTAATATCGTGTTGTCATCTACCACGTAGTTACAAACACAGGTAGCTACACCATTTCTCTTGGCAGCACAATCACGACCATTACTTTCTAATATTAGCTACAAGTTTCCAAGTACAATCAACCAGAATAGAAACTTGTGCCCATTGTGAGCTTCCACTTAACGATCATTAGTTAGATGAAGTTAGGCTAACGACCAATGAGCACGCTAGATTTTACTTAATAGTACAGTCGCCGGCAAAGAGTTCTTTTAATATCTTTGGCTGTCATCTTAATGAAGCTTGGCTTTAGATTTTGATCGGAAATGTTAATTTTGTATTGTTTACGTTACCCGTGGGACACATAGAATTTTTACTTTTATTTTAAAAAATTGAGTTCGTTGTAAATTTTTTTATTATTTTGTAACTGTGGTAAGTACTCTTCCGTCATTTGTCCCTAAAGGTTCATTAGAAAAGCAGCGTCAGACAGCATTATGCATTAATGCTGAAATGGACCTTTTTGGAATAGCCGTGAGGCGCACACAGATGTTGTTAAAACATTGTGTTTTATGTTTCACTAGCTGCGCCCCGCGGTTTCACCCGCATAAGTTTCGATCCCGTGGGAATATCGGGATAAAAAGTATCCTATGTCCTTCCCCGGGACTCAAACTATCTCTATACCAAATTTCATCTAAATCGGTTCAGCGGTTTAAGCGTGAAGAGGTAACAAACATATAAACACACACACACACTCACAAACTTTCGCCTTTATAATATTAGTGTGACTAACTGTGGCCAAATAAATGTTATTCTTTCTTTCTAATACGAGTGAAACGCCAAAGACGTGTCAAGTATCACTATAAAATCATGATAAAACAAAACAATGCCACCCTGTGTACCAACATAAACACGTAAACTTCTACGTAGGATCCTGACAAACCTTCGATACCAAAATACGAGACCAATTTCGCCCCCACACATTTCAAATTCGAGTAAAAAACCAATATTCAACCCAACGAAAATCGGAAACTCCGCATCCCACAAAATTGTATTGTGAGCGGGTTGCCGATAAAAAATAAGAAAAATAGTGTTGCTATAATATTCCCGGGACCAGTATGATTTATATCCGGGTAACATCAGTCAAGTCATATCCGGGGTGAGAGACAACCCGCCCGTGTGAGGTCGAGGAAATGAAATAATTTTTCATTTTCCCACCTGATTAATTTTCATTCTCCTTCTCTTATCAGTTTATGGAGGAGAATCTACCTTTATGAGACTAGTGAGTGTGAAGATAATAAGGTTAGGTAATGAAGAATAGTGCTTTCTCTGTATGAGAGCGTTTGCCCTGCAGTGGAACAATAAGTAGGCTGGTATGTAATGAAAAATATGTAGAATGTTTCTATGTATTTATTATTTTCTCTACTAGTCCGCCTCTGTTACCGTTTTACAATCACCAAAAGAGATAAGTAACCAGGGTGGTCGGATATAGTTAGTTGAAGTTTAGTAAGAAACCGATGGATGTTTTTGAATGATATTTAACTGGTTAAATGAACTGTTTCAAATTAATTTTCATTCGAAAACATCTTTTCTTCTAAACTTTAACTATATCCGACGAATCTGGTTGCTTATCTCCTTTGGTGACCGTACCTACATTTTTGATGATTTTTGTGCTTAACGTATTAAATAAATAAATAGTATACATATATAGAAAAAATATGTTTTTCGTATATTTGTTTGTTACGCTTTCACGCTAAAACTGCTAAACGGATTTGGGCACATGGGTAGACCATGACCTGGATTAGGACATAGGATACTTTTTATCTCGATATTTCCACAGGATCGAGACTTATGCGGGTGAATTCGCAGGATCAGGTAGTTTTGTCTCTGCATCACCCGAAGGTTAGAAGTAGACAATTCCTAAGGCATTAAGTCCGCCTTTGTACGGTTATTTTTACTTGTGCATGAAGTTTTAATAAATATTTTACTGACGCGGAAAACGGAGAGTAGTTATTTAATAGTAGGGACTTCATTAAAGCACGTGTTCAATTTCAAACCCATTTAATATGGTGACAACCTAGTTAGCATAGTAAGTAGGTAGATATAAACGAGAGCTGAATTAATTAGTGCCGCTGTAATTAATATTGGTATTCCATTCTAACTGCTCTTAATCAATATATTTGAATGCTTAGAATTCAGGCCGCAAAAACACCAAAAAAAGCTGTAATAAACTAGAAACTGTTTGAAAAATGTAGCCTAGTCTGGCACCATTTTTTTTTCAACTTGATATTCGAGCAATTTATTAAACAAGGTCACGCCCCCGGTTTATAGGGATAATAAAAAGTAAAACAACACGTCCATTTGACGAATGAGATCTAAAATGAGAATCTGCCACGACAAGAAAATGTAAGAGCCACGGAATATTTTACTCTGGCAAGGCATGCATTATAAAGGTAAAATGGTGCAAGTTGTAATGAGTTTATCTATAACTAAAAAGTTCTTCTTCGGCTTAACTTTCCGTACCTAGTTTCTATCTTACAGTAGTTAATTTCAACATGGTTTTCCTGGTGGATTTCCTAGTTTTGTGAAATCTGAAGTTATATTACCAGTTCACCTGCAAAGTCCCTAGAAATTTCTACATTAAATATAAGGTCATTATTTTATGCATCTCGGTTAATTTTGTTTTGGTTCAAAAGAATATTTTGGCCTGCTTGTTTTTTTCTAAACACCGACGTTAAATGGATGAAAACATCTTCATAAAAAAATACATTTCATCACCTAACCGCTATAATCAAGTAATACAAGGAAGAAAGACAAAGGACAAGATATTTTATTTGTGCGAACACCGCATTGTTAGACGCGTCCCACAAGGCTCATTACTGAAAATTAGGTTAGAGTCTCTAGAAAAATAATGGCGGGTCTCTTCACTCGATGAATATTCACAAGATGGCGTCCTAGTGGTCATGACGCGCTCGCGCCACGCTCCGTCACGGGGATAATTAAAAATAATTATAAAACCCGACTCGCACTCGCGTCCCTATATATTGAATTAATCATTCAGGAACATGCTGATTCCGAGTTGAATTTTCGTAGGAATTCCGATAGGATTATTATTCACGTATTTAAAAGGCACGTGGGAGGGCTGACACGGAACGGCAGCCATTTTAACTCTACCAACTTTATCGAAGTTCTTAATTACAAAATCCAGCTTACCTGAAACAAAGAATGATAATTCATTAATACCGAGAGTAGATGGGTCGTTCAGTGAATTTAAATGGACATTAGATCTTAGCCTAGGATTCAGATATTATAAAAGGAACGTCGGAGGTAATTCCCTCGAGACACGGATCTCCTGTCGTCGATTAAAATCCGGAGAGCTACCGTTGCTATTCGTATGTACTTGTACCGGTAATGTTAACATTTACCTTACTCTCCTGGATTCTCTTTGATGTGTTTATCTAAGAAATAAGATGCAAAACAGATTTATATGCCTTTACTTTGTGTTGGTACACTAGTGTCCTAATTTAGATAGTGTTAAGTTAGATTCTATATTTATGATGATGACAATGATGTTGACTTACATCTGGAACACCAGCCTCCTCTTTTCGAAAGAGGGTTGGCCATAATCCACCACGCGGACCCAGTGCGGGTTGGTAGATGTCACATGTCTTCGAATTTTTGATTCTAGGACTTGCCGGTTTCCTCACGATGTTTTCTTTCACCGTTTTGAGAGCAGTGGTGATGAACATAGTACTTAAAGCGCCTGCTTTTGTTCGGCCCCGACTGACCAGTCTTACAACTTGTAAGTCAGGGCCAATACCACTGGGCCACCACTGCTCCCGTCATCAGTAATCGGTCACATACCTACTTATAAAATAACAAAACGATAAAACTACTGATCACTTTCTAAATGCCTACTTGAAAAAAAACTTGTACTTGATCACACAAAAACCTCATAGTCCTTCGAAACAACATAAACCTATTTGCCATTATCATTCAAATTCCCATATAAAAACACACGTATTCTACTGAAACACATACTTCGCTACAACACATGAGCACTTTCTTTACTACACAACATTCGGCATTTCGATAAGGAAATAGCAGAAAGACCAACATTTCCCACCCAAATAACCATTTCTTATTCCTTATTCAGTCTGTGTGCTATGCAAAGGCGAAGTGTTTCGAACGCGAAGTGTTACAGATAAGTTTGTACGAGCGTCGCTAACAGTACATTCGAAACCTACACAAATAAATGGAGCGGTGTGACTTTGTAGAAACGTCCTATCTTCACTACAACGTATATTATAAGTACCCGCATAGCTTCGAAGCACGGAAAATGCTGCGGGGTACGTATCATTTATTTTTCTTTTTCATTCATTCATAGACTGTTCAAAGGCAGAAAAGAGTGATTCCTTCGATTGCGATTGTGGAAAAAAAATAAAACGAAGCAGTTCAAAGAGGATTCGAGCGGCAGACGATATTCAGTACGATCTATTTTACGATTTTTTTATTCATTGCATTGAATAAATCTGGATATTTTATTGTGGCAATACCTATTGAATATCGCGTTTAATAAAAATAACTTTAATAAAGCTTGAACTTTTGTTTGGTAAGTGCAAAAATGAATCGCGATGTTTATTCACCGTGGTGCCGTAGTGAGAATTGGGCTTTACTTTATTTTTATTAAATATCGTTTTAAATTGGATTTCTTTGGTGTTCGAAATTTAAATAAATATATCAACCACACACCAACTTACATAATAATAAAGAAGATTTGCCAGAAATTGATAATTTCCTGAACACCTAGGTAATTCCTGTAATCCATATATTTTTTCATAACCTACTATATGTATAGTTCTCTTCTGAGAAAAAACCGAAAAGGTTCCTCTACTATTAAATAATTCACACAGCTTTTCGTCTGCAGTTTTATCACTTGCCAACTCCCTCAGCCATTAAACGTGATGATAGTCTTCGGAATACTAAATTCGAGAGACTAAGCTGATACTGTAGTAGAGAGACTAGCTTGTCTAATTTAAAACGCTCATAAAGTAACAACGATATATTGTTGAAGATAAGATTTGAAATTTATTCGTAATTGGTACTGTAGATATACTACAAGGGCTAATTACGTGTTATCTTGGATTCAGTTATTTCTTTCGGAAGCTACCTCTTGAGCTAGCCGGCCGTAGTATCATTAAGGCTGCCGTTCTACCAGAGATGAGCGAGGATGCGTAGCGAGGGATGTGTGTGAAACCAACCAATAACATCGCTTCATTTTTATATCTTGAACTAAGTTAGCGTTGTTATTGGTTAGTTTTACACACATCCCTCGCTACGCATCCTCGCTCATCTCTGGTGGAAAGGCAGCCTAATACCTATATTATTGCCTGTAGGTACTTTTGTTCTCCTTTTACTAAGAATATTGAAATCTACAGGATTTTCGGCAGAACGTTGAACACACGAAAATGGCAGATAGGTAGGGTTGTCTGCTACCTACCCAGCCCAAAAAAAAATACATAGGCCCCATAGTTTTTTATTTTTTATAGCCAATTTTACTATTTGCACCAAACAATAATTTTAGATAAATCTACCAATAGTAGAGACAAAAACAAAAAACAGTGTTGCCAGTTTCGTCTATCCTACATAAAGTTATAGGCCTTCAAAGTTTTAAAACTCATGAATTTTGGTAATAAAAAAAAAAAAAAAAAAACTATGAGGCCTGAGTAATTTTTTTTTTGGGCTGGGTAGGCAGCAGACGACCCCATCTATCTGCCATTTTCGTGTGTTCAACGTTCTGCCGAACATCCTGTATAAATGTCAAGTGGGCAGTAGTCACAACAAGCGTGCGTGTATGATCGTAAACGAGGCAAAAGGAGTATGTAAGGATCGTAGCAGGTGACGTTCTGTAGTTTCTGCTTACCCCATGGGAATAAGGCGTGTATGTATGAAAATCTACAATATACAGGGTGAAATTGAAATCATGGGCATCCTTTTAAGGGGTCATTGTAATCATCATTACGAACAACTTTTACTAAGGGACCAAACCTGTAATCGCGAAAAAAAAAAAACAGCTCTTCCCTACGTTTTGACGTGTTATGTGAACATAAATGCAAGGAACAGCTGAATTTTTTTCGCGATTTTAGGTTTAGTCCCATAGTAAAAGTTGTTCATAATGATGAGTACAATGACCCCTTAAAAGGATGCCCATGAATTTAATTTCACCCTGTATACGTATCAAAACTTAAAGAAAAAAAAAAATGTTAAAAAGTATTTTGCATGAGATCCATTTACCAAGCAAGATAGGCTGTTGATACAATTTCTAAAATATGGTAGGTACTAGGCTTAAAAGCTGCCCAAGGACAGCAAACTGGCTTTAATTAAGTTTCACCTACACTGAAAATTGTAACTGTAAATTACAATAAACCCGACGTACAGTGCTGCAGTAACTAAACAACCCTGAACCAGCTAAAACCTAGGCTGAAAAACCTGAAGTAGGTCAACGCGCTATGTTAGAACTCGTGTCCTACATATGTTGGCAACGACACTGGAGGGATGCCAGGATCCCTGGCGACTTCATAACCTTGCCAATTTAAATGCGCCACACTTTTGCCAGAAAACCTTGGAAGTCGTTGAAAGTCGTGCCGCAGTGCAAAGTAAAATACACGATGAAATTGCGATTTTTCGTGTCATACAAATACGATAAGGGCAGAGTTCTGCGTCACGTTTGTATTAGATTATCTGTAAATACATTCGGGTCTTGTTACATATAGAAACGTACACTCGCGGAACGAATAGGTTGAATCATTTTGAAATACATGCCTTTCCCGCATAGCGGGCACATGTCACGTTTCTGAACCGCCATTTTCAATTCATAGGTAATGTCAGTGTTGGTACGTAAGTCTTATCTAAAGGCGCTTAACCTTCTCATTCTTCGACATACACAGGGTATTCCTAGAAGTATGGATCAAATCGAATATGGGCGTGGGCGAGGACATTTCCAATCTTTTTAACCCTTAGAATGTCGGTGAATTTTTTTACGGTTCAAAAGTTATGACCAATTTTTTTTTTCAATCACTGCATAGTGCTCAAAGAAAAAAATCTAAAAAAAAAAAACTATCACTGCTATCTAAAAAAAAATAAGCCTTTAAAGTCCCGGCTGTCATTCGTGGATCTTTGGCAGTCGTTACGGGTAGTCAGAAGCGCGAAAGTCTGACAACCAGTCTTACCAAAAATATAAAATACTGATATTCAGCTGCATCCGGTTAGACTGGAAACCGACCCCAACATAGCTGGGAAAAAACTAGCAGATAATAATGATGATCGGCTGAAATACCAATAAAATGTGCCTGTTACTTCATGTGTGTGTATAAAAGAAAGCCAATAGCACAGTTTTTATGGCCACAATCTTAGAAGCACAAACATTTTACGTGACCATATACTTGAAATAGCATATTATATTTCGTACGAAAGTTATTTTACACCAGCTGTATCTACACAAGTACACGATATACGACTTGACTACAATTTTAGTTTAGTTATGTTCTCAAGTTACAAGCAATTGTTTCAAGGATATTGGAAACGTGTTTTGGCGAAGAAACATTTCTAGCTGAAAATTGTTTTGCCAAAAGTGACTTTTAATAAAACCTTTTCGTATTAGATTTTTATTTTTCATGTCATATATCACATCACACTAATATTATAAAAGCGAAAGTTTGTGGGTGTGTGTGTGTGTGTTTATATGTTTGTTACTTCTTCACGCTCAAACGGCTAAGCCAATTTTGATAAAATTTTGTATGGAGGTAGCTGACACCCTGAATTAACATATAGCCTACTTTTTATCCCGATATTCCCACGAGATCGACATTTACGCGGGTGAAACCGCGGGGCACAGCTAGTATTATATAATTTTACACTGGGTGCCATCACCTTTGGAATGGAAGCACCAAAAGTGTTTGCCGATCTTACTCTATGCTGCTTGCCAGCAGATATGGTAGGCTGATACACCAATTTATGTCGTCTGCTTGACGTACGTATGTCACTGCAGGGATCCAGCAGAATATCTGCGTGAGGTACATTTGCCTGACACACACTGAGCTGGACTCCCATTTCGTGCAATTTTGTAACGCACACCGCACTTTTTTCGTTACTTGATTTAAAGTATGTCATAATGTCACTTTAGTTCTTTGACTATGTTTTTCTTTTACTTTTCTTTGTTTATATTGGCACCTTCTTTTTATATATATTTACTATCCTTCTGCCCGCGACTTCGTCTGCGTGAAATTTCACCCTCCCCCCATTCACCCTCTTAGGGGTGGAATTTCAAAAAACCCTTACTTAGTGGATACCTACTCTTCACAAAGAAAACATCCTCCTTTCATGTCTCTAGGACCAGCGGTTTAGGTTGATATAACAGTCAGTCAAGATTTTGAATGTTATTTAAATATATGGATGTAATTTGTTATCATGTACCTAATTGTTATTTTGTGTGTTGTGCTATGCATTTTGTGAGCGCTGAATAAATTATTTATTTATCTATCTGATTTTACTTCTATCTGTAAAATTCTAACGTCTTGTCCGTCCGATAGAATGGTCACTAATGATCCCATGGTCCACTGACCGAAGTTAGGAGAGATTCAAGTTCCATTCCATAGTTTGTAGAAAGGGTCAATTAAAATAGTTAGTGGTCCTCCAGAAATTGAAGTGTCGTCATTAGAGACCAAGATTGTATCTCCAGCCAAAGACAAATTTACTTTGAAAACAGTTTACTACCCCTGGTTGAACACCTGAACTTTCCTCCCCGTTTGAGAAAACTCTGGCCACAGACAGGCGCCATCAATCCATCGGATACCTTAAAATATTAAGATAAATTGTACTTGACCTTTATTAATTACCCTTTCTGTCACCTAAGATTAGTTACACTAAGTATACTTTTCTTTATTGCAATACAGCAGTGGTTACGAGTTGTAGGTCGTAGGTCTAACCTAAGCTGGCCCTTTACTTTGTGTAAATTATTTCATGACCACTGCTGTCAAAACGGTGAAGGAAACCGGCATAAACTAGAACCAAAAATTCGGAAGACATGTGACATCCGCCAACCCGCACGCCCCGCCCGCGTTGTGGATTATGGCCCACTACCTCTGAAAGAGAAGTGGCCTGTGTTCCAGCAGTGTGTGTTTGTTATAGGCTGATTATACTTGCCTTTATTATCAACAATGTCACAATATCATTACTTATCGTTACTTAAAATTTTCAGATTAGAGCGTTTAAACATAATTTACCCATCAAAAGACAAATGAATATCTTAAATGCCATGACACGAAATACTTAAACATTTTGGTTTTGAAACAATAAGAAAGATTCGACAGCACCCTCGTGGAAAAACGTGGAACACTGAAGTTTGAAGGTAACGACATTTCTCTACAGTAATTTTTGCTTAGTAAGAGGAGTATTTTATTTACGAAATCCCAGCAGTTATATCATCAAATATTTACAAGAGGAAAATGGAGGTCTTTATCGTACGGCTGCTGTCTAAATCCCGGAGCTCACGGTACATTATGTCTAAAAGGCCGTATTTAGAGTCATTGTCCTAACTGTGGTGTGTAGTGACTTGGTTTTTGTTACGTCTATGTTTCGTTATTGGATGGATCAGTCGGATTTATAGGAACTACATCAGCGATGCTATTCTGTTCTCATCGTGAAAACTTAGGTGAAGTGAGCTGTGAACAGTGTCTATCATCAGGTGGAATGACAACGCACTCCACCTAGCTTTCCGAGGTGAGATTATAACAGAATAGACTAGAATAGAATGCTAGCGAGCAATGGGCAGCTCGCCGTCCGGTACGGGCCAGGCCCGGGTCGACGGCGCGTTGTGTTCCACGCGCGCCTCAAAGAGATGTCAGCACTAACTGACGGGGTCTACCAGGACCGAAGCCTGCCGGGATCGTGGGTTGTTCGAAAGAGATACCGTGGCCCCTAGCACAGGCAACTGAAGGAACACGGGTGGGTTTTAGTCAGTAAAAGTCTGACACGCCCTCTCGCTCCGCCCAGAGCGGGAGAAGTTATTTGATAATTTCCCACCCAAAAAAAAAAGGGCTTGCCGGTATTGGGACATTAAAACTAATAAATGATAAGTATATAAATTATGAATGAACAGACACGCGTCGTAGATGAGTAAAGTATCTACTAGTAGCATTTTTCAAAAACCACGTTGCATTATTGTCTTACCCCCTTACTAATAAACGTTGTATAGCGTCTGTATGGTTTGGTTACACAACGCTTTGTCTTCTTCTTTCGAAAGTCAAATGACTGACGACTGAAAGAGAGAAATCGGTGTGTTGCTATTCATCTAATATAATACGTTTATTAGTAAGGAGGTTATTTACAAAACCTAGCCCTGCCATATTTTGATTTTCGTGAGTTTTGAATTGTTTTTCATATTGTGTTTCCTTGCATTCGGTACTGTGCCAATTATCATTTTTCTTTCGTTCTTTTTTTTTACAGATTACCGGTTTCTTACTGCGGAGTAGCAGCCCTGTGGACATCACTGAGTGTTTATCTACAGTTTGGAGATCCCCGAAGCCTTGAGATGACTTTCTACTCTTCAAGAAGTAAGGGTCATTACGAACTAATTTAAATCTTGTACGGGGCCGCTGAGAGTTTGTACTTCTTTTGTTTTTATAGGTATTTCAAGGTTGTTTAGCAACAATTTCTTGCACACAGGTAGGTCTACCAAATAAATCAACATGCTTATGGAAATTATTGTACTTGCCTTATGTTATTACTACCTCTACAAGCAATTTCTTAGATTAAGAAGAACAATTCATTACAATCGGAGAAAACATTTAATCAAGCATATCAAATACCTTTTCACAAATAGAAACAAAACAGAACTATAAAATTACTTCAGTCAGAGTGAAAAAAAAACATGGACATAACAACTTAAAGAAATTCGAAAGAGTTCAGTTCTGAATACAATTTTCTCTTACTTATTGGCTGGCCTGGCTTCCGTCAACAGTCCGGAAATGAGTTTTGCCGTCTTATTCCCCCCTCATTCCCTCCCCCTCTACCTCCTTCGTCCCGTGGCAGGGACAGGCAAGCCACCTCATTATTAGCACGTCGTGGCGGAAAAATCCATTTGACCCCGGCCGACTTAAAGAATAAACAATTCAACTCCCTTACAAAGTAACTTGTTTTTTTTTAATTTGGTTCAGTTGCTGCTGTTTATTTAAGAGTTGAAAGCGAAAATATAAACGGTTTTATTCTGGACAAGTTAAAACAAAATATTTTTGAATTTACAAGCACCTACTACGTGTATTTCAATTTTATTTATTCGCCTGAGCTCTCATTTGTAAATGGTATACTCGTGTTTGCTTTTGCAATCCACAAAAACGAATCCAAAAATAATGTTTGTACGAAAATAAACAGAATCCCTAACGAGGTTCACCGAATGAAAGCAAACAGGCTACCCGAAACCTGCTCATACACAGTAAGTAATGGAATCAAACGCCACTTAAAAATTCGAAAAACAATCGTTAATCATAACTTTTTCAGTACAAAGATTAGGAAAGTCACAAACGAGATCTCCCATGAAATCAAATTACAAATTCAAGGCACGGTCAACGGGTGGGCTATAAATTTCTCCAAAACAATCATGGATGCGCGAGTTGTATCCTTATCCAACATGTTTTTGCTGATAACAAAACGATATGTTAACGAATTTCAACCTTAAGACTAATGCAATGAGTATCTAGTTTCACAAATTCATGATACAAGTTAGCCAACTTTAACTTGGCTATAGATGACATCCCGGCAATCCCAAAAAATATAGGACAGGCTGGATTTGCTAAACTTTAAAGCGTACCTTGGATTGCGGCCAGTTGCTACCGATATGCGGCCAAATCGAGATGGAATTGCTTTTTGTGATTTATTGCGAAACATAACGTCGTGTACCGTGGTTTGATTATTGGAAAAGGTATCCTGTTATCTTTACTTATGTTATCAAAATATCAGTGAACACGCCGCTTGTTTATTTATTTATAGTTAATTGAAACGGTACAACACCAATTACATTAATTAACATAGAGACAATAATTACGTTGACAATAATTTAATTTAAAACTAACATGGAACAGTGGACACCCTTGCATACATTCTCTCACAAAACTCCAGACAATCAGACGTATATGCATAATTTTACTCCATTCATCCGCAAATACATCACATTCAGGGTTGGCAGCCAGAAGGGCATTCAGCACCTTTAGAGTACGTCAGATTGGGGATTCGGCTCTGGCTACAGTTTTGGCTGGCAGTTGCGCAAACAGATTGTGCCGGCGGCTCTGACGATGTCTGATGTATTTGTCGGGCACAAATAGTCGGCAGAAAAGACCATGGAGTTCTGGGCACTCGATACGTCCCCGTAAGGTCTTACAGTTAGTTATAATAGAAGATTGAGAGAGAGAGAGAGTTAAGTCAACCCATGTGAGTGAACTTAGCAGATCATTGTCCAGCAGATCAACAAAAAACATGAGTTCTATTCGCATGCAGCTGAGTTCTACAGTTCCTGATACTTTTTAGAAATAGTTCTGGCGTTTTTACATAAAAAAATCAAATGTCAAAATGATCTGCCAACTTCACGTAGCAGATCATTTTGTAGCAGATCAAAAACAAATGTGAGTTCTGTCGCATGGGGCTGAGTTCTACAGTTCCTGATACTTTTTAGAAATAGTTCTGGCGTTTTTACCCTTAAAAAAGGCAATTGGCAAAATAAAACGTATAAAAAACAAATGTGAGTTCTTTCGCATGCAGCTGAGTTTTACAGTTCCTGATACTATTCAGAAATAGTTCTGAACTCACGTCCACTTTTGTGAAAGGCTAGAACTCTTTCGTTTATCATAGATTCGCATCAGACCTGCAATCTAAAACTCGATTCGAATCCAGAACTCACGTTCGAGTGCCAGCAGATCATGGTAGAACGTCAAAAAGTCGAAAAATATTTTTTTCATCCTTTCCAATTACTGTGAAAGGCGAGAACTCTTTCGTTTATCATAGATTCGCATCAGACCTGCAATCTTAAACTCAATTCGAATCTAGAACTCACGTTCGAGTGCCAGCAGATCATGGTAGAACGTCAAAAAGTCGAAAAATATTTTTTTCATCCTTTCCAATTATTGTGAAAGGCTAGAACTCTTTCGTTTATCATAAATTCGCATCAGACCTGCAATCTAAAACTCGATTCGAATCCAGAACTCACGTTCGAGTGCCAGCAGATCATGGTAGAAAGTTAAAATGTCGAAAAATATTTTTTTCATCCTTTCCAATTACTGTGAAAGGCTAGAACTCTTTCGTTTATCATAGATTCACATCAGACCTGCAATCTTAAACTCGATTCGAATCCAGAACTCACGTTCGAGTGCCAGCAGATCATGGTAGAACGTCAAAAAGTCGAAAAATATTTTTTTCATCCTTTCCAATTACTGTGAAAGGCTAGAACTCTTTCGTTTATAATAGATTCACATCAGACCTGCAATCTAAAACTCGATTAGAATCCAGAACTCACGTTAGAGTGTCAGCAGATCATGGTAGAACGTAAAAAATTCGAAAAATATTTTTTTCATCCTTTTCAATTACTGTGAAAGGCTAGAACTCTTTTGTTTATCATAGATTCACATCAGACCTGCAATCTAAAACTCGATTCGAATCCAGAACTCACGTTCGAGTGTCAGCAGATCATGGTAGAACGTAAAAAATTCGAAAAATATTTTTTTATTTTTTCCAATTATTGTGAAAGGCTAGAACTCTTTCGTTTATCATATATTCACATCAGACCTGCAATCTAAAACTCGATTCGAATCCAGAACTCACGTTCGAGTGCCAGCAGATCATGGTAGAACGTCAAAAAGTCGAAAAATATTTTTTTCATCCTTTCCAATTACTGTGAAAGGCTAGAACTCTTTCGTTTATAATAGATTCACATCAGACCTGCAATCTAAAACTCGATTTGAATCCAGAACTCACGTTCGAGTGCCAGCAGATCATGGTAGAACGTAAAAAATTCGAAAAATATTTTTTTATTTTTTCCAATTATTGTGAAAGGCTAGAACTCTTTAGTTTATCATAGATTCGCATCAGACCTGCAATCTAAAACTCGATCTGAATCCAGAACTCACGTTCGAGTGCCAGCAGATCATGGTAGAACGTAAAAAATTCGAAAAATATTTTTTTCATCCTTTTCAATTACTGTGAAAGGCTAGAACTCTTTCGTTTATCATAGATTCACATCAGACCTGCAATCTAAAACTCGATTCGAATCCAGAACTCACGTTCGAGTGCCAGCAGATCATAGTAGAACGTCAAAAAGTCAAAAATATTTTTTTCATCCTTTCCAATTACTGTGAAAGGCTAGAACTCTTTCGTTTATAATAGATACACATTAAACCTGCAATCTAAAACTCGATTCGAATCCAGAACTCACGTTCGAGTGTCAGCAGATCATGGTAGAACGTAAAAAAGTCGAAAATTATTTTTTTCATCCTTTCCAATTACTGTGAAAGGCTAGAACTCTTTCGTTTATAATAGATTCACATTAGACCTGCAATCTAAAACTCGATTCGAATCCAGAACTCACGTTCGAGTGTCAGCAGATCATGGTAGAACGTAAAAAATTCGAAAAATATTTTTTTATTTTTTCCAATTATTGTGAAAGGCTAGAACTCTTTCGTTTATCATAGATTCGCATCAGACCTGCAATCTAAAACTCGATTCGAATCCAGAACTCACGTTCGAGTGCCAGCAGATCATGGTAGAACGTCAAAAAGTCGAAAATTATTTTTTTATTTTTTCCAATTATTGTGAAAGGCTAGAACTCTTTCGTTTATCATATATTCACATCAGACCTGCAATCTAAAACTCGATTTGAATCCAGAACTCACGTTCGAGTGCCAGCAGATCATGGTAGAACGTAAAAAATTCGAAAAATATTTTTTTATTTTTTCCAATTATTGTGAAAGGCTAGAACTCTTTAGTTTATCATAGATTCGCATCAGACCTGCAATCTAAAACTCGATCTGAATCCAGAACTCACGTTCGAGTGCCAGCAGATCATGGTAGAACGTAAAAAATTCGAAAAATATTTTTTTCATCCTTTTCAATTACTGTGAAAGGCTAGAACTCTTTCGTTTATCATAGATTCACATCAGACCTGCAATCTAAAACTCGATTCGAATCCAGAACTCACGTTCGAGTGCCAGCAGATCATAGTAGAACGTCAAAAAGTCAAAAATATTTTTTTCATCCTTTCCAATTACTGTGAAAGGCTAGAACTCTTTCGTTTATAATAGATACACATCAGACCTGCAATCTAAAACTCGATTCGAATCCAGAACTCACGTTCGAGTGTCAGCAGATCATGGTAGAACGTAAAAAAGTCGAAAAAATTTTTTTTCATCCTTTCCAATTACTGTGAAAGGCTAGAACTCTTTCGTTTATAATAGATTCACATCAGACCTGCAATCTAAAACTCGATTCGAATCCAGAACTCACGTTAGAGTGTCAGTAGATCATGGTAGAACGTAAAAAATTCGAAAAATATTTTTTTATTTTTTCCAATTATTGTGAAAGGCTAGAACTCTTTCGTTTATCATAGATTCGCATCAGACCTGCAATCTAAAACTCGATTCGAATCCAGAACTCACGTTCGAGTGCCAGCAGATCATGGTAGAAAGTTAAAATGTCGAAAAATATTTTTTTCATCCTTTCCAATTATTGTGAAAGGCTAGAACTCTTTCGTTTATCATAGATTCACATCAGACCTGCAATCTAAAACTCGATTCGAATCCAGAACTCACGTTCGAGTGCCAGCAGATCATGGTAGAACGTAAAAAATTCGAAAAATATTTTTTTATTTTTTCCAATTATTGTGAAAGGCTAGAACTCTTTCGTTTATCATAGATTCGCATCAGACCTGCAATCTAAAACTCGATCTGAATCCAGAACTCACGTTCGAGTGCCAGCAGATCATGGTAGAAAGTTAAAATGTCAAAAAATATTTTTTTCATCCTTTCCAATTACTGTGAAAGGCTAGAACTCTTTCGTTTATAATAGATTCACATCAGACCTGCAATCTAAAACTCGATTGGAATCCAGAACTCACGTTAGAGTGTCAGCAGATCATGGTAGAACGTAAAAAATTCGAAAAATATTTTTTTATTTTTTCCAATTATTGTGAAAGGCTAGAACTCTTTCGTTTATCATAGATTCGCATCAGACCTGCAATCTAAAACTCGATTCGAATCCAGAACTCACGTTCGAGTGCCAGCAGATCATGGTAGAAAGTTAAAATGTCGAAAAATATTTTTTTCATCCTTTCCAATTATTGTGAAAGGCTAGAACTCTTTCGTTTATCATAGATTCACATCAGACCTGCAATCTAAAACTCGATTCGAATCCAGAACTCACGTTCGAGTGCCAGCAGATCATGGTAGAACGTAAAAAAGTCGAAAAATATTTTTTTCATCCTTTCCAATTACTGTGAAAGGCTAGAACTCTTTCGTTTATCATAGATTCACATCAGACCTGCAATCTAAAACTCGATCTGAATCCAGAACTCACGTTCGAGTGCCAGCAGATCATGGTAGAAAGTTAAAATGTCAAAAAATATTTTTTTCATCCTTTCCAATTACTGTGAAAGGCTAGAACTCTTTTGTTTATCATAGATTCACATCAGACCTGCAATCTAAAACTCGATTCGAATCCAGAACTCACGTTCGAGTGCCAGCAGATCATAGTAGAACGTCAAAAAGTCAAAAATATTTTTTTCATCCTTTCCAATTACTGTGAAAGGCTAGAACTCTTTCGTTTATAATAGATACACATCAAACCTGCAATCTAAAACTCGATTCGAATCCAGAACTCACGTTCGAGTGTCAGCAGATCATGGTAGAACGTAAAAAAGTCGAAAATTATTTTTTTCATCCTTTCCAATTACTGTGAAAGGCTAGAACTCTTTCGTTTATAATAGATTCACATTAGACCTGCAATCTAAAACTCGATTCGAATCCAGAACTCACGTTCGAGTGTCAGCAGATCATGGTAGAACGTAAAAAATTCGAAAAATATTTTTTTATTTTTTCCAATTATTGTGAAAGGCTAGAACTCTTTCGTTTATCATAGATTCGCATCAGACCTGCAATCTAAAACTCGATTCGAATCCAGAACTCACGTTCGAGTGCCAGCAGATCATGGTAGAACGTCAAAAAGTCGAAAATTATTTTTTTATTTTTTCCAATTATTGTGAAAGGCTAGAACTCTTTCGTTTATCATATATTCACATCAGACCTGCAATCTAAAACTCGATTCGAATCCAGAACTCACGTTCGAGTGCCAGCAGATCATGGTAGAACGTCAAAAAGTCGAAAAATATTTTTTTCATCCTTTCCAATTACTGTGAAAGGCTAGAACTCTTTCGTTTATAATAGATTCACATCAGACCTGCAATCTAAAACTCGATTCGAATCCAGAACTCACGTTCGAGTGTCAGCAGATCATGGTAGAACGTAAAAAAGTCGAAAATTATTTTTTTCATCCTTTCCAATTACTGTGAAAGGCTAGAACTCTTTCGTTTATCATAGATTCACATCAGACCTGCAATCTAAATCTGCTGGCACTCGAACGTGAGTTCTGGATTCGAATCGAGTTTTAGATTGCAGGTCTGATGTGTATCTATTATAAACGAAAGAGTTCTAGCCTTTCACAGTAATTGGAAAGGATGAAAAAAATATTTTTCGAATTTTTTACGTTCTACCATGATCTGCTGACACTCGAACTTGAGTTCTGGATTCGAATCGAGTTTTAGATTGCAGGTCTGATGTGAATCTATTATAAACGAAAGAGTTCTAGCCTTTCACAGTAATTGTAAAGGATGAAAAAAATATTTTTCGACTTTTTGACGTTCTACCATGATCTGCTGGCACTCGAACGTGAGTTCTAGATTCGAATTGAGTTTAAGATTGCAGGTCTGATGCGAATCTATGATAAACGAAAGAGTTCTCGCCTTTCACAGTAATTGTAAAGGATGAAAAAAATATTTTTCGACTTTTTGACGTTCTACCATGATATGCTGGCACTCGAACTTGAGTTCTGGATTCGAATCGAGTTTTAGATTGCAGGTCTGATGCGAATCTATGATAAACGAAAGAGTTCTAGCCTTTCACAAAAGTGGACGTGAGTTCAGAACTATTTCTGAATAGTATCAGGAACTGTAAAACTCAGCTGCATGCGAAAGAACTCACATTTGTTTTTGATACGTTTTATTTTGCCAATTGCCTTTTTTAAGGGTAAAAACGCCAGAACTATTTCTAAAAAGTATCAGGAACTGTAGAACTCAGCCCCATGCGACAGAACTCACATTTGTTTTTGATCTGCTACAAAATGATCTGCTACGTGAAGTTGGCAGATCATTTTGACATTTGATTTTTTTTATGTAAAAACGCCAGAACTATTTCTAAAAAGTATCAGGAACTGTAGAACTCAGCTGCATGCGAATAGAACTCATGTTTTTTGTTGATCTGCTGGACAATGATCTGCTAAGTTCACTCACATAGTCAACCCGACCTTTCTTAGTCAGACAAGAGGCAAAGTCGTGTCTACCGAACAACAAAAACTAACTTAAAACTAGAAATAAAGTTATTCCTAGTTCCAGCTGGTACACGGGGTTGACTGTACCGTAATCAAATAGACACCTACCAGGCGCACATAACATCGTAGAGATGCGCCGCAGAGGAGAGGCACAAAACGCTAGTGCGCTACGAGCCCTCGACTCGCGTGCCGTCGAGGGCCGCCAGTGATTAGAGCGCGCTAACAAAGCGCAGAGGGCTCTTAACCTACATGCTCCGTTTCACAGCATCGCCCGGTGACACTACTAGGGACCGCTGCGAGCCTGGTAGCACACCCACTTGCTGACGGCTAATGTCACTTTACTACAATTTTATTCTTTTCTTTTATTTGAGCAACGGCGAGTACTTACGTCAACGTCATCTTAAAGACAATCAAGATAAAATCAAAATTCATAAGATGCAACTCTAAATGGTATCACTAAAACCTTATCAAAAATTCAACAGTGTACCGGAACAATAAAATACAGGGGCGAGCATAATATAAACGACACGTCATAAAACCTTAAAGCAGCAATACATAAAACAACAGACAATGTTACAAAGCGCCGTAGATTTCCTAGATAAAACCGAGACGATGACTCGCCGAAATTTTCAGTTTTATTTTACAAAACTAGAAGTACTTGTGGAGGCTTTTATGACATCAGGGAACAGTAATAAAACGGCATTTAATACTGCGGAGTTCCGCGAGGCAGGCACCGGAGCCGCTAACACTACAGACGGGAACATGAAACACGTTGACACTTTGCAGATATTGATTTCGAAAGCTTATTTCTAGCCGAGTGTTGAACATCGTCGTCGTCGCATTGATTCTTGTGAATTTATATAGAAGCTGGCACCTCGTCAAGTAATAAAGCCGTTATCTTCGCTCGTTTGCGCCAAAACGGAACATTGATATGCCCCATATTCGGCAATAAAAAGCTGGGAGCGTGCTGAAGCCGAATTTCAGCTAACGGCATGGTAATTACGAGCAAACTTCGAAGGTGGGAGACAACTTTACGCTCGTAATTTGTTGCTAAACTTAGTTAACGTTCCCCCTGACAAGATAAATTCATTAAACGTTACCTGTTTCGAGTTTATAGACGACAAATGAATCGACGTCCTCCTCTCTAACGACATCGTCTATCTCAAGTGTATCGCTCTCTACCCAAACCGATATTATATTGCAAGTGTCTCATTTGATAGTCATATTAGACGACCCGTCAATTTTAATAGCTTATAACCTTTTTTCGACAAATCTCTCTTCACAGCTATAAAGTCGAAGAGCCAAATCATTTCGAGAATATTGGCAAACTTTCAAATAAATCAAATCAATAACAAATAACGTTGTCTGTCAGAATAAAGCCCTCGTTTGCAAACTATTACTGTGAATTCCATTTTCTCTAACACGACTCTTCACTTTTATGTTGAAGTTGTTTAGGGCGCCACCGTCAGTCACAGCAGTAAAACCACAATATTGTCCAAGTGGGTCGATATAAAGCCTAAATGGCGCCGGAGCGGTCAGTGCATCCCGGGGAGAGTGGCCCCGCTCGCATTAAACTTTTACAATGCCATTAGAAGAGGAGACGGTGAACGGACTCCTGATTGCTTTCCGTACCATTTTAGTCCATCAACTCCTGCGTTTCAACGTTTAGCTGAAGCCAATATTTTGAAGAGGTATTGTTTTAGTTTATTGCACGACTTCAGCCATGAGGGTGAATAAGACAAATTGAGGAAAATGGTTCAGCTTTTTCAGGGGAGTAATGTATAAAGCTTTGTCAAAAAGAAAAGCCTTATATAACATGGGTGGGTTCATATTTTTACATTCTTATTTTACTTTTAAAAGGTTTAGAAATATAAAACAGTCAAACAAAGAGGACAATGTTATAAAATCTTGAAGTTTGTTCTGCCGTTATATGCCAATGCTGTCTAATACATTTGTTGTAGTATCTATACCAGACAGAGTATATTATATCCTAATCCTAACTTATCACACTATCACACTAATATTACAAAGGCGAAAGTTTGTGTGTGTGTTTATATGTTTGTTACTCCTTCACGCTCAAGCGGCTAGACTAATTTTGATAAAATTTTGTATGGAGGTAGCTAACACCCTGGATAACATATGGGCTACTTTTTATCACGATATTCCCACGAGATCGACATTTACGCGGGTGAAACCGCGGGGCGCAGCTAGTAATATTATAAATGCGAAAGTGACTTTGTTTGTTACGCTTTCACGCTAAAACGGTAGAATGGATTTGGATGTAATTCCGCTCATGAATAGATTATGACCTGGGTTAGGAGATAAGATACTTTTTATCCCAGTAGTATGTTTTCTTGGGATGATTTCCGATCTTCATACAGGCGAAGCCGGAGGTAAAAGCTAGTATTTTATAATCCTGGCTTGGTTTTTACAGCCCTTTCCCATAAGATATATATTATATTGATGAATATATATTATATTGATGCATTTAAAAATCTTATAAAGGTTTCTTTACACCATTAACAACATATTGCAGACATAAGGGCGAAAAATGTCCTTCATAAAATCATCGTCGCTCTGTCATAAAATAGCCATAATTTTGGTTCACAATAAAGATTTTTGTAGACGACAAAACGTAGCGTCATATAATGGGAATATAATAGAAATAGTAATGGTGGACCGCAAGTCAGTAAATCTTTTTATAGTTAGATACTTTTAAACACAGACATTTTAATAGACATGTGGACCGTGATTCTGAAATAAAGTATGTTGAAGTAGCACTTGATTGTGACGTAGGTACAGCACCCTAATTGCGTAACAAACTATAAATCTCACTCTAAATCATTTTGAAGGATATTGCTAATCCATTGCTCCATGTGTTCGAAAAATGTGTCTGCTCAACAACGTAAGTAACGCAATGAATGTTGTTGAACTGTCAAAATGAAAGCCTTTGTTACTGATAGTGTGTTACGCAATTACCTACTCCGCTGGTCATAAAAAGGAGCTTTTGTTTCGTGTCTAGACCAAATATAAAATGCTAAAGTTTAACCAAAACAAACAATTGCAAAAGAAACCTAAATACCTACCTGTCACGAAAGAAGCAATTACTAAGTTACACCCTAAGAGCCAGCCAAATGAACTTAATGAATCATAACACATAATACACTCTACAGCAGTTCATATCGCTGACGTGACGTCATTAGCAGGGCCGGATTGAAAGCACATATCACGTGAAATGGCACACGGAACAATACATTCTAAACCAACCTTTATTATACCCTATAATACGTAATTTAATTGCACAATTGCGACCCAAATTCTCTCCTGCTTCCAAAACGTCGCTAGCGTTACAGAAACCATTTACAGTATGAACCGAATAGGAGTGTGTTCCTTGGACATATTTAATGAAGTCCCGAATCACAAGGATAATGTTATGTAAATAGATACGGGGTCACGATTTATATTAGTAATTGGTGCGTCGTTCAATTGTGGCATAGAATTGGAATGGAATTTATTTATGACTGGGATGAGAACCGACTCACGTAGTGGGTTTATTACCGCGGTGCTGTTGCGGTGCTGCTCTGTAAATGTCTCATTCAATCAAGTCTGCTGATCGCATTGCCGAAGGCCTCGGCTGAACGGTGACGTCATAGACTGAAGGTCATTTGTCAAGGATTTTTACTGAATAATATCGTTGTGGGGAATCTATACGCATGCGTGGTTACTGCGAACTGTATGGGGATATAAATAAATTGAAAAGCTTCAAGCTCAGCAGCAGCTGCGAATGGTGGCGGCAGTGGAGCGAGAAATGACATGCGAACACGTACATGTGGAGCTTTATCGTCCAGCATTCATATCCACTCGTGTATCTATACAATCTATACGTATTTTTGTACCAGATGGATTTACCCCTACACAATGTGCTAAGGATTTTTATAATTCCATACGTTCATGATAAAATAGAATTGAAGTCGTGGAAAGACTTCTCTTCATTACTACTTTAGGTAATCCCAGTTGGAGCATGATTGCTTAGTTCTGTTCTCTTATTTATGCCTGTTTATTTCTCATCATCAACCCCAGTGTGGCTTTCATTAGAACAATACTTTCTGGTCCTATGACTTCTACAATGTTTAATACCTATTTGCATTATCTTTACTAAACGAAACTTTAACAGACTGTGCCTAAGTGCTATTATTAAAAACCAAATAAAAATCTCTTTACTGGAACGTAGAAAAACTAACTGAATTGCCAGTACACATAAAACAAAAGAAATCACAACTACAACCCTGAAACTAAGCACAGCGGATAGACGTACGAATTAAGGAGAGATGCGGGCACCCAATCGGATAACAACGCTGATTGCAATTTGATTTAGCCGTATAATCACTAAAACAATCAAGTAAATGTACGGAGCTTCGCGTGTGGAAGTGCTGGATAATAATGGCATAGGCCCACAATAGGCTTAGACGGCTAATACGGTGTGATAGACATAATATTACTTAGTACGACAAACACTGGAGTATGTTTCCATCCCATAATATCTACCCTCCTTTGTATGCGGCTCTTATTTAATACCTCGTGCTGATGAAGTAGATTTAGATTATAGCTGATTATTTAAGTTTGATAATAAAATAAGCAAGCTGAAGTGGCAATGGGCCGGCCATATTATTAGCAGTAGACCCGATGGCCAGTGGAGTAGATGTGTTCTTGAGAGGAGACCGCGAATCTGCAAACCCAAACTGGATGAGAATTACCGAGAATCGAGCAGAATGGCGTGAAATTGGAGAGGCTTATGTCCAGCAGTGGACTGATGCGGGCTGATAATGCTTATTGCATAACTATATCTTTTTAACCGACCGACTGACTGATGGCCGGTCGAGCAGACGAGTCCTGGAGTGGAGACCGCGTACCGGCAAGCGTAGTGTGGGACGCCCCCCAGCTAGATGGACGGACGACCTAAAGAAGGTGGCTAGGGTAGACTGGATGCGGAAGGCGGAGGACAGGGTGCTGTGGCGCAGTCTGGGAGAGGCCTATGTCCAGCAGTGGACTGCGATAGGCTAAGTTGATTGATTGATCTTTTTAACCGACTTCAAAAAGGAGGAGGTTCCTTCTAAATTCGACTGTATGTTGTTTTTTTTTGTATGTGTGTTATGCGATATTTCTAAGAAGTTTTAAGAAAAAAAAAAACATCTAGATTCGATTCTCAAAAGAACAATCTAGACCATAGTTACCCTTTGATCTTTGTATCGGAATTTAAAACTCGACATTCAATTCCATTCAACTCTTTCCAGTTAATAACGTTACCATGCAACAAAGAGCAGCCGTCCCGCAAATCGATAGTATCGATATAAAGAACATTGGCGATTCAATGGCGGGGCCTTTAAATAGGAAATCGGATTACTGGCATATGGCACTGGCGAATAGAGGACAGGAAACGAGGCATTGTGGTCGAGTTCCGCGCTTCAGTGCCTCTCTATACACCGAGTACTTGTTTTGATGTACTGACCTATGTCATGTGGATTTAGCTGATACGGTTCGCCGAATATTAGCTAACGCATCCGGACTGTCAGTCATTGTTCATAATATTCTAGTTGGTACCAGCACCCTAATTGCGTAACAAACTATCGATCTCAATCTGAATCATTTTGAAGGATGTTGTTAATCCATTGCTTCTTATGTTCGAAAAATGTATCTGCTCAACAACGTAAATAACGCAATGAATGTTGTTGATCTGTCAAAATGAAACCCATTGCTACTGATAGTGTGTAACGCAATTACCCCGCAGATGACGTGATTCGCAAAGTGATTTTGGATATTAGGCGGCAAAATACGAAAACAGCTATATTAGCGTCAAAGTAAGAGGACATTTTGAACGTAGCGCATTGGTATTCCGTAGTCCATAATTTAACCGCGCATGGGTGTCGTGAAAGATAGGGATTTGTGGCTAAGTAATAATAGCCGGACGGGTCGATCGATCAAGTTAAGCTACGCTTGCCACGGTTGGTCTGTGGATGGGTTACCATCTTTACATATCAAGACCCCTCCGTGCCTCGGAAAACACGTTAAGCCGTTAGTCCCGGCAGTCATTCGTGGATCTTCGGCATTCGTTATGGGTCGTCAGACACCCGGAAGTCTGACAACTAGTCTTACCAAGGGGTATTATAGTATTACCCAGTAACTGGGTTGTGCAGGTCAGATAGGCAGTCGCTTCATGAAAAATACTGGTAGTCAGCTGCATCCGATTACACTGGAAGCCGACACCAACATAGTTGCAAAAAGGCTAGGTAGATGATGGGTGTCGTGTAACATGGTTAGATCTTAGAATAGGTAACAGCCTCCTTCGACATCTAATAAAAACATATACCAATCACCATAACGTTTGCTTAAGTACAGTAGTGAGCGTTTACGGAATAAATAAGGCAGTATACTGAATCAATTTTCCACATATAAATATTTACCGAGCAGTCATGTTTGCAGCTATTTACGAAATACAAATGTATAATAGGTTATACATAGTTGATTATTCGTTAATGGATTGAAAAAGCTTATAATAAAATATCACTACATTTGTTACCCCCAGAGACTTGCGAACAAATTGACATTGGCAAGATTAAAAACCTTTTTTCGCGATTCATATTATTTGCTCCGACCGAAATGAAAATCGAGAGGACTCTTTTGGATTATTATCATCTTGAGAAGTTGTTGCAGGAAAACTCGTTTTTATATCTAATCAAGATTTTAGTAACATAAACAGGGTTTGTTTACTTTTCATAAGCCACCACACTGAGAGCTGCGTTAGCCCAGTGGTAACGGCCCCGACTTACAAGTTGTAGGTTCGAACCCAGCCAGGCGCTTTACTTTTGGTAAATAATGTCATCATCACTGCTCTCAAAACGGTGAAGGTAAATATCGTGAGGAAACCGGCATGTCCTAGAACCAATAAAAAATTCGATGACTTGTGACATCTACCAACCCGCACTAGGCCCGCGTGGTAGAATACAGCCCAATCCCTCTCGAAGAAAGTAGGCCTGTGTCCCAGCAGTGGGAACATTATAGGCTGATAATGTGACCGAAATGAAAATCGAGAGGACTTTTTAGATTATTGTTATCTTGTGTAGTAAAAATCGTTTTTATATCCAATCAAAATTTTGTAACGCAAGCATAAACAGGGTTTATTTACTTTTCATAAGCCACCACACTCGGCGAACGGGCGGGTCTGAATAATTCCGTCCCAATTTACTCTCCTTCAAGAGGTTACCTCAAAATTCATTTTTCACGCAGCGTACCTTGGAATAAAATGTACAAGATTAGTTTATTCGCTCGGAGGGCCGGGATATCAGTGTTTAGGCCCGTCGCTATGGCAACTGGAGCAGAAGGGCCTATTTGCCGCTCCATTGGGCATTTTGAGTGGCACTGACGTAGTTAGGATCCAACATGTGTGTTACAATGTCGTTATAATGAAGTTTGAAGATAGTAATGGCTCATAGGAGATGCTTCGGCAGCAATATCCAAGGTTTAGGACCTTGTTCAGGCTTGTTATGTGACGGTCTGATAGCCAGATACTTCGTTTGTGATAGTCTCTTCACATGTTTGATTTTATCAAGATTTTAGAGAGCTAGGTACTTGAGTATTAGATTCCTTGCTTTAATAAATCAAGCCAATTCTCTATTAACTAACACTGTCTCGATTACCAAAGCTTTGTGTTAGTTACTGGATTTATAAAACCAGTTTAAAAACATGATGGCGTATATCGGTTTGCCAAAAAGAGAAATATGCAACTATCCTCGTATCCAATCCAATTATCACAATCGATTGCAATCTCAAAAAAAAGTTGACAGTGTTGCCACAACTAGATATGAATAAATGATGACCGCCGTACTAGCCTGAGGTACTAGCGTAAGTACTGGAATGCGGTCTAGACGTTTTTATTTCTGTCCTATAAATAGTGGCGTCCTAGCAAGGACGAGCAGGTTTATCGATATAATCGTTTACAGTTAAAATCGGCATGCCATCGATTTGCTTTTTAATCGATTTAGATTGTAGATACACATTTTTAGTAGGAAACATGTTTTGTAGTGGTTCTGCGGTACTTTTGAGTTACATGCTTTTATTTTAATTCTTGATGTTTTAATTGTAGGCGTATTCTTTTAAGATAACTGCATCGCTTGAATATGTTACAACTAGCTTTTGCCCGCGACTTCCCATTCTTCTCCATGGAGTTTCTTGCCCATTCTTCTCCATACGAAAACTACCTTTTGGAATGGGCGACTAGAATCAATTCTATTTTATAAGATAATTTTTGACGTTCAAAAGTGCCTTTTATGTGCCTATTTGAAATAAATGCTTTGACTTTGACTTCGTCCGCGTAAAATCTCTTGTTCTCCCTACCCACACCGTCGCATCGCATCGCCTGCTCGCGCTATTTGTTCGTTTTCGCGTTCTATCTTACTTTTTTTTTGCTCGGCTCTTAAGAGTCCTTGTGTGGTATTATAAATAGCCTTCCTCGAGAATTGGGCTGTCAAATACAAAAATATTTTTTCAAATCCGACTGTTAGTTCCAAAGATTACCGCGTTCAAACTCTTCAGCTTTATTATTAGTATAAATATAATATACATAGGTTAACGACAAATTGTTCTGTATTTGTCGTTAATCTATGTATATTATATACGCACATTTCCATCCTACGTCTTGCGAAAACCGTGACCAAGTGACAGGGTGGTGGTTTGTTTGCTAGAACAAACTTTGCCGAACCTGCTCTATGCCTCAACACAGTACTAATATACAAAGTTAGGCTATTGAAGAGTATCCAACAATAAACCCTCACCATTGTCCCAAAGAGTCCGCAGAACTCATACTGTAGATATTACCGACCAAGACTTAGTTGCCAAGTTAGCAACACCAAAGGAACCCTAAAACCAAGCACTCAACTAGTCTGTAAACAAAGGCAGGCCAATAAAAACTGCTGCAAAACAGCACAACTGTTTTCTTGTTACCAAACGGAAAACGAGTTTTACAAAGTTGTTCCTTTAGAAATACAACGCTGGAATCGTGTGGCTGCGCCTTTATATCTCCTTTCTCTATGCTCCCCTGTTCCGAAGTCACTGTCAAAAGGTGTTCGAATTTCAAACGGATAGGAACATAAGGATGTAAAGGTGATATTTATTTGTATGCCAGTGTTCAAGGGCCTTGGTTGTCTGATTTAGTTCAACCAAGTTCAACTGTTTGTAGCTCTGTTTTAGTAAAAATCTGTTGAATTATTTCATAGTCTCTTTCTTGACGTTGATGTATACTACGACGTTCTTGTGTGAGTACTTCATCAGCACTAGCGTAAAGGATTTTCATAAATATTCATCCATATTTTGCCGACGTAATGTACGATATACCTTCAATATTAATTTGAATGAATGAATTTGTTCCTATGTCACAGTCTAGCTATAGGTATATAAGGTGAATGATAACACCACATACGATGTGTATAGTCATGCTATACTAGGTAGGTACCATCTTGTTTTCTACAGTTAGTTACAACTTCTAGTTGGTAAAGTTAATTGTAACCACTCTGCTAACAAAAAGTTTACTGAAATCTAAGCTCACACTAAACCTTGAAACTGCTCCACACATGTCCTTCTACCACTGAAAGTGGGAACTCAACTAAAAATAGATAAATTTCCCTTCGCACCCTCTCTGCCCACAACACTCCGCGAGGTTGCATTCTTGTTAAACAAAAGACTGTAGCGCACAAACTACGTTGCAGAAAGTTCTAAGACGGCTCTGTTATGGCCACTAAACCTACGAAATGTAACGCTAGCTCTTTAAAAGAACATAGAAGCCTGAAACCTTTGTATCTATCTACTTATCTACGAGTATTCCATGGATGAAGGTGATTCCATCTTCAAATTAAAAATCAAATTATTTATTTATTTGCTAGAATGCAGGTAAGTATACAAATAAAGTCGTGAAGAATTGAAGTTGAGCCATACATTCTGCCCAAGATTCGACATGCAAAATTTAAATGAATGAATAGGTAACTAATAAAAAGAAGAACATTTTAAATACAATTATCAGATAAAAACAATAATAACCGTTCAGTAATATTTTACAACACATTTAAGTTGCAATGTTGCAATGCAAGAATAGAATATGGTACTCGTAATTTTGGGATTTTTTTAAATTTGGTCATGTCTTTCACATTCATGTTCTTTATTTATCTCTGACTTACCCCCTTACTAATAAACGTTGTATAGCGTCTGTATAGTTACACAACGCTTTGTCTTCTTCTATCGAAAGTCAAATTACTGACGACTGAAAGAAAGAAATCGGTATGTAATATTCATATAAATTCGTTTATTAGTAAAGGGGTTAGCTGTTATTTTTATTTTGTATATTTATGTAATACAGTAATTAAAAAAAACCCAGAGGGAAGTAATAATATGCCCAAATTCCACAACACTAAATTAAAGCCACTTATAATCAGCTCGTCAACTAAGCAGAAATAGTGATTCGGTATTTAGTCAATGTCGCTTGCTCCGTGGCCCTAATCTTGCGAACTGAAGGCTTAGCACGGAGTACCACAGTCGCCATCTTGGAGCGGGGATTAAATTTCAAAGAAGCTCTTTGAATTGAGGGTAGGTGTGTGTGGTACTGTTATATTTTCTTTAAATCTATTCAGCGTGTAGGTAGACATGGTTCTTTTGTACAAACTTGCATTGGTCTTGTGTGCTGATATTTTCTTTGATGATAAAGAAAATATTTTTTGAAATTTCCCTTTTTCTCGGATTTGCAGTATCTTCAGCTATTGAGATGTTTACATTTCCTTGGAATCTTAGTTCACAATGTTCAAGTTAACGGTCACTGCTTACTGCCTCGACATCGCTTCGGAATACAGATCATTATTCTCTTACCCTTAGCATAATCAGCCTTTAATGTCCCCACTGCTGGGACACAGGCCTCCACTCTATGTGAGAGAGAGTGGGCCATAATCCACCACGCGGGCCCAGTGCGGCTTGGTGGATGTCACACGTCTTCGAATTTTTGGTTGCTCACAATGTTTTCCTTCACCGTTTTGAGAGCAGTGGTGGTGAATCTCTTGCCCTTAACGCAATTTATTTGGGGTTAGCGCAACATGCGGAATACGTAAGATATAACATAAAATTGTGCTGCTAGAATAGAATTCCATTGGCATAGCACGGTTGGTTAAAAAGAACATGGAGTACACATCAATGTGTGGGGACAGATTAAATCCGCAACTCACTCCACAAGGGATTCAAACATACTAAGCGTAAAAAACTTTTTAGAATGTCTAATGTTTTTTTTTAATTTTATTCACTTCGGCTTTCCAGAACTTTTCACGTCCTTCCATTTTATAATCAAGTTTTAATTTTTCCAACTTCTGCAAAGCTTCTGCAAGCTTTCTGCTAAGTCTCGGGGAAAAAAATAAATGAGTTTCTCTCATTCCTATAAAATATTGCAAACCTCTCCATAAAGGACCAAGTTCTGTATGCGTCGTTGATACGGTTTCCTTTTGATTTCAAGAACATAATATATTGACGAAGTCTTTTTTATTCTTTCAAACGTTAATGCAGAAAAATATTTTGTAATAATGTCAACGACTGCAATGAAAAACTATTCAAGTTGTTAATCTCCTTTGTCCCATATACCTGTACCTACACTTTTTTAAACCATTTAATATTTGCCCCCCCCCCCCCCGTCCCCCCTATTGATGGGTGCACCCATCGGGGATAACAGGCGAATATTTTTTCTAATAATATTTCTTAACCAAATAACACCAATGGCAAGTTCTATATCTGGATTAAAGATTATTCCTGTCACAGTAATAATTCCGAGTCCCATTCCATTTACCAGAAACTTCGCCACAAACTAGTCCCATTGTTCCAGCCTTTGAATAAACCACAAACAACAACATTCTACCACTATTCAAAATATTGATCATCTAAGCACAACTGGCTGCATTTAGCACAATACCCGACGTGGCTGCTCGCAAGTTTTCAATAGACTCAATGAAGTGTACATTGCGACAGAGCAGAACACGCAGATAACTGAAATTAATAACCTGGTACACTTTATATATCTGGTACAGTTCATATATCTGGTACAGCTTGTATACCTTTGTCCATTGTGTGTGCTGTCGTCGGGTAGGATAATGGGTTTTATGCGATTAGTGTTGAATGTTTGTAAATGTTCAACTGGTTTTTGGGTGGTGGTTAACGCTTGGATTTGATTGTAGGCTGCACATAATGTACTACATTACTGTACTACTATGATTTATTACTAAGGCTGTATGCAGCCAATTCGTGAGGGTTCATCATCATCATCATAATCAGCCTATAATGTTCCCACTGCTGGGAAACAGGCCTTCTCTCGGTGAGAGGGAGTGGCCCGTAATCCACCACGCGGGCCAAGTGCGGGTTGGCAGATGTCACATGTCTTCGAATTTTTGGTTCTCGGACATGCCGGTTTCCTCACGATGTTTTCCTTCACCGTTTTGAGAACAGTGGTGATGAAATAATTTACACAAAGTAAAGCGCCTGTCTGGGTTCGAACCTACGACCTACAACTCGTAAGTGGTAACGGCCGCGCCGTTACCACTTGGCCACCACTGCTCAAGAACTTGAGAAGGGTAATGTCGCTAATTTAAATACCGAGGTAGGTAACTATAGGGTCTTTTTTTGTTGTGCCTAAAGATAACTTAGTCAAGTTTTAATTTATCTCTTAGCTAAATAAATTCTGTTTCAGATTAAACAGCACTCAAACAGAAGCTAAACTAGCACGCGTTGTCTGCCGTATCCCAAATTCCCAATTAAACAAAACGCTAACGCCTGGCGTAGGTTTTATTCACTCTACAATTAACCGAGAGGACGCACAGTGGAACGAATGTATGGGAGCGGTTGGACGTAGACATGTCCGAAAAAAAAGAGTAAAATTATGCCAAACTAATGATGCCATCTTATTCGATTACTTAATGCCTTCATAACTTGTGGTGATGAATTTCTTCATAACTCCCATATTTCGGGAGTAATTTGAGAAAATGTGAAATTTTACTATGAAAATGAGTGTATCGAGCTCTCTCCCTCCTGATTCCGGGCTTGTTTCAAGTAGCGGTCTCTAATATCGTAATGCTATTACTAAGAGCTATATTTAATACTAAGACACATAGTGCGCCAAATGTGCACTTTCTGGGATAAAAGGAAATGAAAATTTAAAAAAAAAAAAACGTTTTTTCCCCATTTGTATTTACTTTAAACCGCAGACAGACTTATTAAGAGGTCTATAAATATATTATATATATACAGAAATATATATTAACAAAAATATTCACAAGAACTGATGAGAGTATGACTTTTAAGTAAGTTGATAATAAATTACCTAGTTTCATTAAAAGTACAATAAATAATTAAGATGTAAGCTCTAATTTACTAAGTTACACATTTTAAAACAATAACATCATTTAATTATCTTCGTCATCATCATCATCATCAATTAATTCAAATTCAGAATCGATGTCCGCTAAATCATTTATGTTAACAAATTCGATATCACTTTTCTCAGAATCCGTAAGCTCATAAAATTCCTTAAAAGAAGATTTTTTTACAAACTTATTTCCTTTTGGACGGATACTTGTAACAAGTGGATCAGAAGACAGTAAAAGATTGTGCATAATATCTTCATTGCATGAGATACTGCTATGCTTTCGAGAATGCCCCTCTCTATATTTTCTAAAATCTTTATTTCTAGCCTCAGATGCCTCTTCGGATAGAAAACCAATGGGCACAATTGACATGTTCTGAACTATGTCTGGCCCATGCATTAAAATTTTATGAAGTGAAGAAGGCATATAATACCATGGGTATAACTCCACGTAAAGCTTAGCAGTATCAAAGCAGAACTCTCGGAATTTAGTTACGTTGATCTTCTCTCCTGATGAAATACACTGCAAGATCACACAGATTTTTCTTAAAAGCATAGCATCTATTCCGGTCAGTTCAGCAGATTTAGTGTAGTTTTCAAAAAATCTCCTTGCCGAGTTGCCATTGTTGGTGGATCCACTGCCTTGTTTCACAACATCGAGAAGTAAGCCCGTTTCTCTTCTTACAGCCTCTTGAACTCTTTTCTTCCTGTCATCAACTTGCCTTTTTGCTATATCACCCCTTACTTGCCATGATTTTATGTCTAATTTGTAGGAAATGTGTAATAAGCATTCCATTGAGCGAATCCAAGCGTGAAGGGTGCTTAAGCCATATTTATACATGTCCTCGTTTGCGTGTTTATCTTTGATTAACTCTAAATTATTCATTTCTTTAGGACAAGCCTTGCATATGTCACACACTGAAGCTGCTGTATTGGATATAATGGAATGAATTTTACCATCAATCATTGTCAACAGCAGTTGGTGTTTGACACTAATTCCATCAGTGATGGTGGATGGAGTTAAGGCTTCAATCTCTGCTTCGATTTCAGCCATCTCTCTCTGCACATTTTCTTTGGTTTCCTTTATAAACTTAAACAATATTGGCCGGCAAAATGAAGTGGAAGATGGTCGCTCGTTTTCCCAAATTGTTACACCTTTTGAGACGAGCCGCAGTGGTACAAGACTAATCATAAAATTACTAGCAAGATCGATTTGCTCATCTTCACTCGTCCTTTGATGATAAATGCTTTGGCTAGATGATCCGTCAAAACCCCATTTGCTGGTCAATACGAGCTGTTGATTGGGATCAACAGGGGTTTCTAACGACCTAATAAGTCTTCTTGAGGTTAAATCCATCAAGGCTTGTAATTTGATTTTTGCAGAGCTCTCTGTAACTGTGAGATCTTCTTTGGCCGGATAGCACTTAATTTTTTCTTTAACCAACATGTAGTAAATCGGGTATTGAAGAGCTCCTTCTTGAGTGTTGAAATCCCGAAGAGTGTTATAGCGCCATTTCGATAAGTTCATCGATACATAAAGAGCCAATGCCTTCAAAGGGGATATTTCCCGTACCTGAATTGATTTACCTTCAATGAAGGCTTTGATTTTTGAGGCCTCTTCTGGATTCTCCGTCAAGTATTTCATAACATAAGCTGTATCGCTTTGTCCTGCCTTTTGAAGCGCCCTTTCGGCCGAAAACATAATTTCAGCGCTGCTACTGCTGCATGAAAGACTATCTTCAGTGCGTCTTCTTTTTTGCCGGTTACTAAGGTCCTCAAAAGATTTACGAGGACTAGGATGTGTACAAGTTGAAGCATCAGATTTAGCAGGAGAAATTATGGGCTCGATGACGTCACTTATATTTTCTGTAGAAGGTTCCATATTTTCATTCTGTAATTCCGGCCATTGAATTGCAGCCTGTAGCCAAATCTCATGTTTCTTCCGAAACTTATCTGTGCTTCTTCCAGACTGTGTCCATTTTGCATAAATGCGGTAGCAAAATCGACGACACCAGTCTTTTAAACTTGTTTCAGCACTTTCACATAACTGAACACAACTGTTATCTTTTAAAACACTGAACAAATAGTTAAAGTCGCGTAAATCTTTATGTGCGCGTGCGCATAAAGCAACGTGAATATCAAGATTTGTATTAAAATTTGGAAAATACATTGCGAGATTAGCTTGGATACAACGAGGTGTAAATCAACACTGATTTTAAAGTTACTAATAGTGACCTATTTATATAAAATCCAGGTATCCCAGGTATCCTTTGTTAAATATTGCAAGGTAATTAGTTATTGTGATAATTAGTAAATGATGCATGCTAAATTAGTGTATTAAGAGCCATTTAGTAATTAAATAATAGCAATGTTCTTATCAGTAATCATTAGTGCATCAGTTTTATATGTAAACCTTAAGTCCCTAATTATATATCCTAATTAGCTTATATCTTCTCTAATTGGCTGCTCAGAAATGTTATTGTAATAAGGTAAACCTTTAGAAAAACGGTTTTAATCAACAAAATAAACAAAAAATAAAAAAATTGTGTTATAAAATAAACATCACTCTTTATCCCAGAAAGTGCACATTTGGCGCACTATGTGTCTTAGTATTAAATATAGCTCTTAGTATAAGCATTATGATATTAGAGACCGCTACTTGAAACAAGCCCGGAATCAGGAGGGAGAGAGCTCGATACACTCATTTTCATAGTAAAATTTCACATTTTCTCAAATTACTCCCGAAATATGGGAGTTATGAAGAAATTCATCACCACAAGTTATGAAGGCATTAAGTAATCGAATAAGATGGCATCATTAGTTTGGCATAATTTTACTCTTTTTTTTCGGACATGTCTACGTCCAACCGCTCCCATACATTCGTTCCACTGTGGGACGGGCCAAACCTTATCAACGACACACATACACAACAAAAGGGCACTCGAGCCGCTTAAACAATGGTCACTCTACAAAGCCACCCCAAATCCCGCCAGAAAGGAAAATTGGAATAAAACCTTCGCAACATCGACTGGGTTACCAGATAATATATTTAAAAAGACATTATGTTGTAAAAAGGAGATTTGGAAATAGAATTTTGAAACTCCGTATTTTAAAAGGTTTGAAAACAGAACAATATGGCGGGTCTTAGTGCGGGTTGGTTACTGGGAATAAAAGTTAAGGGGGAGTTTTACTTTATAGGTTTTCTGCGAGAGTAATGGACTTTTCTTGTCGCTCTGTCTCTAGGAGGACTGGAGTGTGTGGAATGGGAATAAAACTTACTTTATTGGCAGGAATACGTATGATTCATGTTACAGAAACTTTTTGCCATAACCAAACGTCCTCTTAGTTTTTTTTTCCGCACAACGGAGGAATTGTACCTGCTAATCAGGCACGGTAATAGAAAAACAGAGGAAGTCATTCATTACTGTGTCTATGAGCAATGTACCGCCAACTAACTAACCTATCATCATTGTAAATCAAGCTAATTCTGCAATCTTCAACCTTAACCTGTTTTTCTTAGCAAACGTTGCAGCTACTGCATTACTTAAAGAAAGGGAATTATAGGTGGCGTAGTTATAATAACTGCAAGCACTTGAAACTACCTGTGGCTGTGAAATTATTTGTTGAAAATTGCACCGTATCGCCTAAGCACTTTTATGTCCAGTAGAAAAATTATTATTTCGCAAAAAATTACAATTTATGTAGATACAATTTGAAAGCATTTATTCAATTACATTTATACTGAGCCATCTGCTGTACCCAGTGAAATAAAGTAAGTATGCCGACGATATATTTCTCAGGCATTATTATGACACCAATTCCTACCTCGTATGAAAAATGGACAGTGTTTTAAAACAGTAAACATAAATACAGCTGTCTGCAAAAATAAAGACTTCGAGAATAAAATAATTCTATGTATAATCAAACTATCAAACTAATATTATAAAGGCGAAAGTTTGTGAGTGTGTGTGTGTGTGTTTATATGTTTGTTACTTCTTCACGCTCAAACGGCTGAACGGATTTAGATGAAATTTGGTATAGAGATAGTTTGAGACCCAGAAAAGGACATAGGATAGTTTTTATCCCGATATTCCCACGGGATCGAAACTTATGCGGGTGAAACCGCGGGGCGCAGCTAGTCGTTAATAAAAGGCTTTTATTGGTTTGTTTGTTTCATAGACTCCTATTATAGCCTATTTGAATTATGTGAAACCACAATTTCGGAAAATGACCTACCTAATTAATTTCGATCTCACTATTCAATAACGTCCAACCGCTTTATAGTGTGTTGTTTCGATATTCCTATATATTTCTACTATATTGACACTCGTTCGAAGTCCTTCCTTAACTAATTGATTCGAAATTGCTAGGATAAATTCAAAACGTATTTATAAATCTCCATATGAAAAACCTCGATAACAACCGGCAACATTGTAACTAAGCGAAAGTGTCGTCAGAACGCAAAGCCTTCCTGCTTGGGTGATCCGATAAAGCTGGCTCTCCCCTTTTGTTTCGCGGTGTCAATCACTCATATTCCACCAGGTCAGTCTCTTTTAAAGTCCAGACATACCTAATCTTGGCCAGATCATATGAGGACCATGTAGATTAGTGTCTGAATATGTATTTTGAGGAAATAACCACACAGATTTCAGTCAAGGAGACTTTCGTAATTTGAAATGACAAAATGAAATCAGAAATCTCCATATCAAAAACCTCCATAACAACCGGCAACGTTCTAACAAAGCGAATGGAGTCGTCAGAACGCAAAGCCTTCCTGCTTGACAGCCAATATTCAGGTGATCCGATAAAGCCGGCTCTCTTTTGTATCGCGGTGTCAATCACTCATATTCCATCAGGTTGAATCGAATCCCCGTTAAAAAAAAAGCTGCAGTGTAGAGCGCAGATTCGAAAAAGTTTATTACTAGTCGAGGCCGTTTGGAGTGGGACATGATTGAATTTTGATCGAACGACATCGACAGATTGGTCGATATTGGATGTTAAGAAGGTTTTACCTATATATCACACTTACAAGATGAAAAAAGACAGGAGCAGCACTAATGACAGTACCTAACAAAAATGTAAGTATGAGTGTTTTCCGATGGCAACTTCGCAACGACGAGTCAAGCAATCGTGCTTTGCGTGCGTGGGTTTTCATCATCAGTTGAGATGGTGGTCAAACGCAGAAATAAAATGTATATTTATAATATCTACCTTGGCCAGAGACTAATGATAATGAGCATTGCCATACAACGTGGCAATGCCGCCAGTCTCTTGGGTCAGTTCAGTCACATTACAAGTCGAAAGCGATGAATGAATTTGTCAACGCCATATTTTAGTTTGTTAATTGTTTTAGTTAAGCAAAGTTAACTAAATCAATTAACAAACTAAAAATAATAATTGATTAATTAATTATAATATTATAAGTTGTTATTTATGTACATTGTATTATAATTCTGAATAAATCAATCATGTCTTCATAATATCTTGTATTTATATATTAGAAAATAGTGCTATTCCACTTGAATTAGCCAAGAATCTCATATTTCCACTTTAACGAACCCAGAAGTAACTCACCCACAGTGAGACAACATAAAATTACTTCATTAGCCGTAACTCAATGATTGACGACTATTTGTAAATCATTACCGGAAAAATAAACGCAAAATAATACTAGATTCCCATTACCTAGGCACCAGGCGCCCAGAGTGAAGTAGGAGGTTTTATTACCCATTCGATATACAACGGCAGAACACATTGCGCGTGGAAAATCAAAAGCCCATTTGATTTTGCACGCACAATAAGGGAATACGATCCTTGAGGGCTACCAACTAGTTTTTCTTCCTATCTTATACCACTCAAAGCGGTTTAGCAAAAAGTTCATTGAAAATTCGTTCACGTTCGTCGGGTAAGGGAGGTCCCTCGTTGAACGGCACCTGATCAGCATCGTCTTCGAGTCGTCTTCGAGTTGACCCCCCATAAACGTCGTTCCTGCCTCTAGCTATTTTATTACACCCATATTTAAGTTTTTTTAGTGCGTTGCTGGCTGTGTTGCTATACGGTGAAACCTAAGAGCAGGATAGAAATAGAATCCATGTATTCAGTATTTATTAATACCTACTTTTTTCTACCGCAACTATAATGCAGCATGCAATGCAATGCAAATAAAATTATAATTCGTCTCAAATCTTCTATTTGAGATGCATTATAATTTTATTCTGAGTTTGAGTGACGATCGCTTTCGAAGCTTTTCGTATTTGAACATTCAGCGCTCTGCATAACCCGCGGGGTAATTGCGTAACACACTAAGAGTAGGAATGGATTTAATTTACAGTTCAACAACTTTCATTGCGTTATTTACGTTTTTTCGAATACATGGAGCAATGAATTAGCAATATGCTTCAAAATAATTCAAATTGAGAGTAATAGTGTGTTACGCAATTAGGGTGCATCTATATTGCGATACTAAACAAACATCCTTAGTCAGTTTAGTTTGATGCAGTAATATCGTCTTTATTTCAAAGTAAATTCATATAAAATTCATTCATGCAGTCCCAAACAAAGCCGTCGATCGACGCCTTTGTATGAATTCTTGAAGCTCGCTAAGTATGTTTCAGTATATATCATTATGCAGAAATCATGGTATACAATTCCAATAAATACCTATAATTTTAATTCTGCGAAATATTGTGCTGAAAACCTGTGTTTAATATTGTTATTTAAGGCGACAGTCAGGGTATATTAGTTCGCGGTCGCGAATCATATATTAATCAACATAAAACCTGACACTGAAAGGCGAATTGTAAAAAACGTAAATAAGTTTGAATTTCGCGAGCTTCCTTGGCGCATTCCCCTTAAAAAAAAATCTATAATAACCTGTTATTTATCAGAATCTTGGATAACATTAGAAACAGTTAATATTACTAAATCACGCGATCTCTTCATTGCCTATAAGTATTCATTTAGTTTCGATTCAGACTTATCATAGTACCGTAACACTTGAAATAAAATTACTTAACTATATTACAACATACCTACCTCATAATTATGCAACAACAAAGTACCTAAGTAGTAGGTACCTACTCGTAAAGAAACGAATTCATTGTTGTATACCGCACAGTAAAATTGCGAATTTCCTCACATCAGAATCGTATGTAATTTACGACTATTTCCTCCAGGCTGTGCGGCCTGAGTAAGTGCAGGGACGCAGCAAATAAGATAGAAATGTATGGAAATGAGGGTGTATGGGCAACAAGACGCATAAGTATTGCGCATTACTTATGCCCCGTCGCTTTTGCAGCTGCCTGTATATATGCCGTATTGAACATTAACACCCTTTATTTCAGCTATCACTGTTCGCTCTTGAAGTGGTCGCTACTACAGTTGAATGCCCCTCGGACTTTAATTGATTTTATAAGTCTACTTAGGAACTGAATAAGAAGCCGTAGAAGATCCTTTTGTTTCAAACAATTGTAACGTAAACTTTAGTTCAGCAAATAATTTAGGCAGTTTAGCGGACTTAATGACAAAGTATTGTTAGTTGCTGTGTTCAGAAACCTTAGATATTACGAGTTCGAATTTTGAAATTGTAATAGATGTCGTATATAGTTTAGACTTAATCTATGGCTGAGACCATAGTATAAGTTAGTAGTTAAGGAAAACGCGCAGTGGTAGCCCGCGAAATTCAATTTAGATTTGTACCATAAGAACAAATCTCTTATGGAAAAGTGCTTATGGTACAAATCTAACTTAGAAAAATGTATTAATGATTCTAATGATTATAATTCTGTAAATACGTAGGCACCTGTTATAGTCGCGTATCAAATTTTGATCAAGGTACCTACAACCTGACACTGCCGTGCAAATTGCAAAAAACGTAAAAAAAATTGAATTTCGCGGTCTACCACTGCGCATTCACCTTAAATAGGTTTATGCGTACTTATATTTATATTTTAAATATTTATTCTTCAATTTTCATGATTGCACCTACCCATAGAATCTATGCACCTACCACTGTATGTCTCTGCATCACCCAAAGGTTGACTGGTAGAAAGTGCCTATGTCGTTAAGTCCGCCTCTGTACATTTATGTGCTTGAACACGGAACAGAAAATTTTTCTGTTCCGTGTGCTTGAAATATTAAATAAATATAAGTACATTTCTATGGCTGAGTCTGTTATTTTGTTGCCTTATGTCACGTCATGAAATTAGTATGTACTACCATTATCCTACGTCAAGTCATGGAATTAGAATGTACTACCCTATGAAAAGTCATGGAATTAGAATGTATATCCTATGTCAAGTCATGGAATTAATATGTAGGTACTATCCTATATCAAGTCATGGAATTAGAACTTACTATCCTATATCAAGTCATGGAATTAGTATGAGTACCTTATAATAAGTCCGAGGAGTACCTTCTTTCTTATATCTATGGTATATACTTTATTTTATTTATTTGGGAAGACAAACAATTGTACAATATGTTTTACAAAAAGGAAATAAAATATAGATAAGACATATGGGTAAATATACTATCCTATGTGAAGTCATTCGGCAAGCTACTTAATTTTTGTATTGATCAGCCTTTCAGTAACCGGTTGTTAGGTAACATTAATGCAGCCGTGCAGATACGCATTTAAAATGAAATGCCGTTAAAGAAAAGCCGGCGGGTCTTGTTGTAAAAGTCTGTAGATCAATCTATTCGATAGCCCTTTACTTCTATCCGAGTCTTTTTTGTTTTAGTGATCTTGTAGCTTTCAAGCAATTAATCTGATGCTGAATTGCTAATGTATATTTACTGCAGCGCTTTTGTGCAGTACAGCGCTGAATGCGAATTTAATTATATGAAGTGCAGCGTAATGCATTTGAGATAATTAAATAACTTGCGATCTTAGGTTTCTGAAAGACGATAGCGTCTTTTCAGTTAAGAATAATGTTAGATTGATATAAAATGCCTTCTTAGATATTTTTTTTTTATGTTTCGACTATTTTAATCGTGGAATTATAGAATACTTAACAGTAATTGCAGTAATACAAAAGTTTTCGTATGCAATGTACCAAATCGATACTAAAATCAAATAAAATGATGTTTGTGTATGAAAAATGGCCCAATTTTTTTTTTGGCTACGGCAAGGTTAATTTAATCATCCGCATCATAAGCGTCAGAATTATTCATAATTTAGTGCGAATTCATAAGCAATTGCAAGAATGGGCGACTCGAGTGGCCCGATGACTACGCAAATTACATTTTTAAAGAAATATTAATAATCTTTCTTCATTTACGTTCTTTATCTTGATAAATATATGCTATACGTACAGATCTTAGTGGCCATTATTTAGATTTGATTATGTAGTCATGTATTTTAATGTTTTATTAGTAATAATACCGCTTTGCCATCTTAGTAATGGAGAGGTGATTCACTTTTGATTCTATTTCGAGTCCAACGACTGAAGAAAGTCATAAATGTATTTTTATGGCATCCGTAAGCCCGGTATATAGTTCAGGATGAAGAAAATTTCATTACAAGCTTAAATGTTATTTAGAACTAAGAAAAACATTAATTGAGGGCTGGTGGGACTTCCTAAATACCTTTTCTCTCCTTTTTCGTGCAATTCAATCAATATTGACACGGCATTGCATAATAATTATTATTTATCGATCCTAAATTGCAATTTTCTAAAATACAAACCCGAAAATCTCGGTCGTTTATAAAAAGATCAGTCGTATAAACAATTATATGTATTTTCGCACGCACGCGGCTCCTGTGTACGCTACTTTATTTACGCTAAAGATTACCAAGCGAAGAAAACAAAAGTACAAAGTTTTCTATACTTATCCAAGTCCCAATAATGTTACGCAACCTATTAAGTAAATCATCGAACGAAAAACGCTTACAAAACGCCAACGAAAACAACTTTTACGGCATCTGCAAGTGTATGAACGGGCTCCTTTCAGCCAGACACTATTCTACACCCGCCTTGAAAACATTACCGAACACATTCAATCGATTTTCGACTTAGTGTCCCCGGCACGATGCCGCCGCTTCACATTCAATAAAATCCATACAAATCATCCATTCAAGCCTTTATCTTACCTGTCCGGCATGCAGCACGTCCAAAAATATGGTAAATACACTTATAAAAAGCACGGCGCGCGTCATTTTTGCGGCCGCGTTGCGTTCCTATACCGGACTGGCGAGAGCTGACGTTTGTGCCAGATGCCAGAAACCTGCGTACTAGTGGTGGTACGGCACTGTAGCCGTACCTAGCGTCGTATAGATCGACCCTCCTGCGAGGGACAAGGACGGCAGATACGATACCGCGGGTGGAACAAAGATGCGAGAGGGAGGATAACGCACGCGCAATGCTGTAAACGCTGCGTACAATGAGGACTCTATCGAAGGGAATCGCGAATGCCGTCTTCGTCTGGCTTTGTCTGGATTTCCCGATGATGATGCGTCATTTTTTCAACGGTTCCGATTGGGTACTTATGTCTATTCTAATGCAGTTTAAAATTGTTTGAGGTATAAGGTACAAGCTCACACCATCCCAGATGCGTAATTTTTTCAACGGTTGCAATTGCGTACTTATGTCTATTCTAATGCAGTTTAAAGTTGTTTGATGGGTATAAGATTCAAGACCTCATCCCAGCATAGCCTTTTAGATAGCCATAGGTCATAGAGTTGCACTCGATAATGATATGCGTAAGTTCAAAGTACGGTAATAAAATGTACCCTTTTAATACCTGCGCTGAGTCATCAAATGCCAGCTTGGGGTGACAGAGCTTTCACCCCGCTGTTCAGCCTTTAGAATTAGGTGTTGAAAATCGATTATGTGTATGATTCAGCTGTTTGTTAGTATTTGAAAACAAAGACGATCAATACTGAATGGACATTTTTTTATACCGTTTTGATATTATTTTATACAGATTTAAGCGTGGGTTTAGATATTACGTAGACAAGTATCTCGTAAAAAATATGATTTCGGTTTCCAACGCTCAGCGGATTGTACAAATAAATATAGAGCTTCTCGACAGGGGTTCGTGGAATATCAAATTTATTTTATTTAGAAACGGATAGACCTACGCTTCTTTTTTTATAAAAAAGTACCTAAAGTTATCTATAAAAAAATATCTGTATTCGTAACAAAATTACAAAATGATGCGTAACATTTGGATAAAAAAATACCCCTTTCAAATCAAAATAGTAGTGAGTACCTAAAATTCTAAGTATAGATTACTTATCTTACCTGGAAAACTGGCCGAATGCCTACATAACTTTCTCCTTGTTTTAAAGTCTGTAAAAACGTCAAGAAAAATGTGAAAATGCGGATAAATAATTTTCTCAAAGTCGTAGCTGCTCTACAACCGTTTATCTTGAGACCCTACTCATTGATTAATAGGTCCCCATGAGCATATTCTTGGTCCATTCAATGTTGATGAAATCTCTGAAGACGGACATTAAACATTCACCACCCGTGGGTCCATCGCCGTCGGTGTGTCCGTTATATCCACTTGGAGAATTGGTTACCATAGACCACGGGTGTTTCAAGACATTGTTACTGAAGATTTTTGGAGCTGTAATATATGTATTTTGTTTGGTAATATATTTATGAGAAGTGCTAATCCAATGCCACTTTAATTAGAAAAATACAGGGTGTCGGGGACATCGAGGCGCAACCTGTTACCATGGATTTAGTACATTTTTTTTTTTTTTTTTTATTTGAAATGGGCTTGCTCTTGACTCTAGCCTAGGTCAAAGGTGACAGAGACAAAGTCGACGATGGAGCGAGCTTACCCAGAAGAAGCCTGTTCACTCTCACTTTAAAGAGATTCGGGTTGTATGTGCTCGGAAAAACAGACGCAGGTAGAGAGTTCCACTCTTTTGCTGTGCGCATTATAAACGACATTTGCAAACGCTTAGTGCGAATTGGTGGAACAGCAACCAGGTAGGGATGGTAACTTGCAGTGCGCCTGGATGTCCGAAGGTAGAAGGGGGCCGGTGGAATGAGGTCGTGGAGTTCTTGGGCACATTCACCGAAGTACAGTCTGTAGAAGACCGACAGGCAGGCAACCTTGCGGCATAATGCTGAAACCACTGCGTTGTAATTTTATGCCAGTGATTTTAAAAAAATTGCTGTTCCATACATTTACACCGCGTAGGTATGACACTTTTCTATGAAACAGCAGATTTTTTTTTTCTAACTGTCTAGTTATTTCTACGCTTCGGCTCTAGAATCATGTGCTGAATTCATGGTTACAGTTTGCGCATTGATGTACTATCGCGGACACTGCCCCCTGACCACCACTAAGTTCATTTTTGCTTGCACTGAAAAAATAGAAGCGCTCTCTAGTAAGCGCGCCAAGGTCAAATAGTTCATCCGTAAAATTCACAAAAGGAGTACACCTGATGCGTCACTAAGCTGTGCAGTGCAGGTTGCAACTAATTGCGTTATCGCTTTCCTAATAGGCGAAAACTTTAAGGGGGCGTGGTCTGGCGCCGCCGCAGGATTTAGGCGAAAAAATTTTTAAGTGATCAGGCGGAAAAGTTCGCGATGGTACCTGCCACCCTGTATATGAGTTCAAGATTTTTAGCTGACACGGATGCAGCTACCAAAGCAGCTACTAATACCAGTTTTTACATTGGAAAAATCGGGAGGGGAAAATGCGTAGTAACTTGATTACCGAATGAAATACAGACATTGTAGTATAGTAATAGGGATAATAACAATTTTATTTTTAAGTTTAAAAAATATTCGTTTGCAAATAGTGCAAACAATATTATAAAAAGTGTAAAAGCTTAAACAATTTGCCAAGCTAAATACTTACAATTACTTATAGACAAAGACGGCACTATTACAAAAGTGATGTCATGGCTATGTAACTTCATACTAGCGCCATACATTGACTTGTAGCGTGCGACAAGGACGGAAAAAACTCTTCCAAAAACTTTAAAAGCGTGTAGTAGCTGTAGTGTGGCTTCTCCATATTTCCATCGATTTTTCTATCTAATTTTACAATGCCTTAGAAATTACATTATTTGTTCCAACATTTCTAACATTAGTCATCATCCCTATTGCATAGGTGAACAGGGTTAATAGTAAGGACATCATAAAAACCCAATTTTGAAAACACCTAAAACTAAAATAACGATAAGCAATGGCAATCTTCTTTCGCTCTAAAACTACTACTAAATGGCAATCTTCTTTCGCTCTAAAACCATAGAATACAAAATTGTACAAGTAAAGCTAAGTTAAAACAAAACACATTTGCCTTACATTATTTATAGCCACGTAAAATAAATGTACAGACGTCAGCACAAGTTACTACAATCTGTGAAGTTTCTTTAATAGATTTTCAACTTTATCGCTAGACCATAAGGTTCAAAGTTGATTGGGAAAATTTGACAGTTTCGGGTAGCTGGATGTACTGGCGTCTGTACATACAATACAAACATAGGTACGTAACAAGGGTTACAAAAGCTCCTCTTTCCTGATGAGTGGCATGCTCGTAAGTCCGGCGCACCCCTGTATCTCACCTCTCACCCTTGTCAGCGGCACTCGTATCATTTTCACTACGTATCGCACTGTCTCTGCTTGTCTATGCCACATGTGTCAAAACTATTCCATATGATTTGTTTAGGAAACGGTTATCGAACAAAATAAACAAGGATGATTTTCTGGAAAGGTAAGGAAATAATAATATTTTAGGAGGAATTCCAGAGTGTCCTTTTATACAGGATGACTTGTAATTTGACGTATTCCTGCCTGGACGTGACAGTGTACCTCATTAAACAGCTGATTAAATGGAGATGTCTTCCCTGTAATTTGTAAGCTTAATCCCATGGTATAACTTGGAGATAGCTGATGACAATGTAACAATGTTTATGTACATACGTGGATGATTTTTGAAAATGGTAAGTGAACTTCTTCCTTTAACTTTAAACTGGTTGATGTTTTAGAAAACTTGGTACCTCGAAAGGTGTGTTAAAGTATTATGTACCCAATAAAATAGTTATAAAGGCAATTCAATTTTAGAGTTGAGACAAAAGCGTTATTTAGTGAAGAATTCTGGGAAACTTACAAAAATACATACTTACCAAAAACTTGGGTTTTCTCTAATTCCGTGATTTTTTGCCTAGGCTTTATGGGATGCTTAATTGTTACAAATGGGTCACAATATCACGTCCTGGGAGGAATACGTAAAATTACAAATCACCTTGTATATTTTTCTTATTATTGTAGGTAGCTCTATCTACAGTGGGACAAGCACAAGCACATGTAATAAAATATCTTAATCTCTCTTTAACAACGTCTCTGAAATGTTTATTTGTCAGAAATCTATATAAATAAAAACAAAAGGCCTGACTGACTGACTGACTCATCAACGCCCAGCCCAAACCCTTGGACCTAGAAAGCTGAAATTTTACACGATGGTTCCTTTTATGATGTAGACCAGGAATAAGAAAGGATTTTTTGAAATTCAACCCCTAAGGGAGTTAAATAGGGGATGAAAGTTTGTATGAAAGTCCGTCAGTTTTAAAGTTAGGATCTTCAAGTTTTGTTTTTAGGCTGTCGATTGAAAATTAATTTATACGTATCTCAGCGTTTTTGATAATTCTACCCCCAAAGGGTTAAAAAGGGGGATGAAGTTGTGTATGAAAGTCCGTCAGTTTAAAAGTTAGCATCTTCAAATTTTGTGTTTAGGCTGACGATTGAAAATTAATTTATACGTGTTTCAGCGTTTTTGATAGTTTCACCCCTAACGGGGGATGAACGACCTGACTGAGATATCAACGCACAGCCTAAACCGCTGGTCCTAGGGACTTGAATTTTGGAGGGTGTGTTCTTTGTAAAGAGTAGGTATCCAATAAGAAGGGGTTTTTGGAAATTCAACCTTAAAGGGGGTAAAAAGGGGGGATTTTGTTTGTATGAAAAATCTTATTCCTTGAGTTAATAACCTTGAAACTTGGCACGAATATTTATCTAAGTAAATTATGAAGTTTGGCATTTTTCGTTTTTCTAAACTACCCCCTAAAGAGGTATTGGGGGGTCTCAAAATTTCTATGAAAGAATTTTAACGCGCTGTCCGATTAACTCGAAACTCAGTATTTATACTAAGAACTAAAAATAAAGAATAACCTGTATCAGGGTTTTTCGAAAATCTACCCCTAACTGTGTGAAAAGGGGTAGTTAATTTTGCAAGGTCATATTTTACTGCGTGGCTTGATTAGCTGGAAAATTGGCATGAATAATCTTTGAGTCAAGTTATGAACACGTCTTAAACGATTTTTCATAATTCCACCCATGTAGAGGTGAAAAGCGGGAATACAGTTTACATGAAAAATCTTATTCATTTGGTTAATAAACTTGAAAGTTGGCACGAATATTTATCTAAGTAAATTACAAAGTTTAGCATTTTTTGTTTTTATAAACTACCCCCTAAAGGAGGATTGGGATGGGGGGTGTCAAAATTTGTATGGAAGAGTTTTAACGCGTGGTCCGATTACCTCGAAACTCGGTTATTATACTTAAGATCAAAAATAAAGAATAACTTGTATCAAGGTTTTCCGAAAATCTACCCCTAACGGGATGAAAAGGGGTATAGTTAATTATACAGGGGAGGATTTTAACGTGTGGCTTGATTAACTCAACAATTCGTATAAATAATCGTTGAGTCAAGTAATGAACACATCCCAAAAAAAATTTCGAAATTCCACCCCTATGGGGGTGAAAAGCGGTAATACAGTGTATAATATGAAAAATCTTATTCATTTGGTTAATAAACATGAAACTTGGCACGAATACTTATATAAGTAAATTACGAAGTTTGGCATTTTTTGTTTTTCTAAACTACCGCCTAAAGGGGGATTGGGGGCGTCTAAATTTGTATGGAAGAATTTTAACGCGTGGTTCGATTAACTCGAAACTCGGCATTTATGCTTAAGACCATAAATAAAGAATAAAGTGTATCAGGGTTTTTCGAAAATCTACTCTTAACGGGGTGAAAAGGGGTAGTTAATTTTACAGGGGAGGATTTTACTGCGTGATTTTATTAACTCGGAAATTCGTATAAATAATCTTTGAGTCAAGTAATGAACACATCCGAAACGATTTTACGAAATTCCACCACTGTGGAGGTGAAATGCCCCGATACAGTTTATATGAAAAATCTTACTTATTTGGTGAAACTTGGCAATATTTGGGTCATCTATACTAATATTATAAAGAGGTAAAATTTGTAAGTTTGTAAGTTTGTATGTAATGGGTAATCTCTGGAACTCATAATCCAATTCTAACAATTTTTTAACTGGCAGAAAGCTACATTATTCCTGAGTGCTATAGGCTATAAATTGTTTCTATAGCATGTATATTAACCGAGCTATCACAACTTTTGTCTAGCAAGTCGGAAAAAAATACCACATAAAACAGAATTATTTGCGTGCGCTGCCTAAACAGTTGCTTAAAATTAAAAACAATGTATGGCTACCTGGTTCGTCTTCATTATTTCTACAAAAAAGTCCGCGATACCATATCTCTATCTTTTATATTTTATCTTTTATACTTCTTTTATTGCATTAAAAAAATTTGTTTTTCGGTATACTTACGTTTGGTTGATTATTTGAGCAACAAAATATTAATTCTTATGACAATAAATTATTTCAGTATCACAAGAACATCATACAGATAAGATTTGCCATTTACAGTATATCAATTGGTCATACAGTGTCGGAGATAATATAAAATTACTAAAACGCAAAATGCCCCTAGCATAACTTTCATTGTGCAGACGTTTTACCTATTTGCCCACAGATGGCGTTCTGCAATTACGTCTTTTTTCTGAATCGCGGTGTAAAAGACTTTCCGTGGATTGATGACCCTCTCGAATTTTTATGCCCACGTTGTCGTTAGTTGGATTGGAGTTCCACACGAACGACGATTCGATTATGAGCACGGAGATTATGCTATTAGATACCTCATATTCGAAAATAAATATCGTAATTTCGTTGTACGATTGTTTTCATTGTTTTGTATGTTCGTAGTTTCGTACTTCGTTCTATCGTAATAATCGATACGAGTTATTCGATATTACGATTGTTTTGTTTTGTAAAGGCGGACGGTGTTCGAGTCGCTCTCCCTTTGTTCGTAATTGTTTTCAAGTCTGTGCGTAGTTTGTCGAGAGCATGCCTAAAAGGAAATCTCAACTGTCCCGGCAGACATCACAGACAAGAGCCGCTCGAGTACGCCGTACGGAAGAATCTGCCCCTGAAAATGAGCAGCGCCTCTCGAGAAATAGAGAAAATATTTCGCAAGCACGCGCTAGAGAATCTAGCTCCGAGCGCTCACAGGGCCTCGCTAGCCAAAATGTGAGGACGTCGCGGGCCCGTGCTCGAGAATCTAGCGCTGAACGTGCGCAGCGTCTATCTGAGTTAAGGCAGCATGTCTCTGAGACAAGGGATAGGGAGACTAGCGCTGAGCGCTCGCAGCGGCTCGCTAGGCAAAATGCCATAACATCACAGGCCCGCGCTCGAGAATCCAGCGATGAACGTGCACAGCGTCTATCTGTTTTAAGGCAGCATGTCTCTGAAACAAGGGATAGGGAGACTAGCGCTGAGCGCTCGCAGCGGCTCGCTAGGCAAAATGCCATAACATCGCAGGCCCGCGCTCGAGAATCCAGCGATGAACGTGCACAGCGTCTATCTGTTTTAAGGCAGCATGTCTCTGAAACAAGGGATAGGAAGACTAGCGCTGAGCGCTCGCAGCGGCTCGCTAGGCAAAATGCCATAACATCGCAGGCCCGCGCTCGAGAATCCAGCGATGAACGTGCACAGCGTCTATCTGAGTTTCCAATAAAAACATAATTTGCCCTGACTATTAACAAGTCCCAGGGACAAACATTCTCTTTGGTTGGCTACGAAAAGAATGTTTTTCCCATGGGCAATTATATGTTGATCTATCAAGAGTGGGATCATCCGAAAAGCAGATTATTCTGTTACCGGAAAATAAAATAACCTCAAACATTGTATATAGAGAAGCTTTAAATTAAATAGATACCTAACTTAAATAAATAAAATAAGTAAAAGGCGACCAAGGGTTAAGTTACCTTGAGCAGAAAAAGAGAACTTAGGTAATCTTTGAAGTTACTGATCTGATTCCAAACAATATTTTACTAATAAAATTAAATACAGTAATATCAATCGAGTGTTATCTTATGTCAAAACAAGAAATTTTCCGCGGACGAAGTCGCGGGCAGAAGCTAGTAAATTATAAAAGCACTTATTGACGTAAATCCAGTAGCGAACCGATTCGTTTCCGACATTTCTCCGCATCAAACGTCAAATTAGGCTCATTACTTTTGAATTAATCATTATTATGGCTGTAAGAATCCTGTAAATATCGTATTTCTACTCTGAAATTAAATCACGAGTTGAAAATCGATGGCAAAAATCTCGGCTTTGAAGGAAAAATTTTTGAAAACTGTATTTTTCATTTTTTCCAAGTCCCCGTTAAGCCTCAAAGCGCTTTATTAATTTCGCTTTAAATACCAAAGTTGCTTGGTTGGTAAAATTCGTCGGTAAATTCTGGTGGTGCTTATAAGCTGCATGTTCTATATTGATAGAACGGTGAATATCAGGTGCGGTTCGTTTATGCACTTCGGTGGCAAAACCGTCCTCCGCATGATTGAGTAGCTCGTAACGCTCATTGAGCTGATATTGCATTGAAACTGCATGCCGTGTTAATTTAAATTCAGGTGTGCTGTGAAATTTTACGTGGAATTATGAACGGGTAAATTGGAAGAGGACTTCATTGGGGTAATTGCGTAACACACTATCAGTAGCAATGGCTTTCATTTTGACAGTTCAACAACATTCATTGCGTTATTTATGTTGTTGAGAGCAGACAAATTTTTCGAACATATGAAGCAATGGATTAGCAATATCCTCCAAAGTCATACAGAGTATGATTGATCGCGTGTTACGCAATTAGGGTGCATATTTTGGGATAGTGTCGGTGCAGCAGTCTTTTTCTGCTATAGCTCTATCAGCCGTTTGGTAAATTTTGGTACTAATGAATATTATTTTAACTTATCTAATCTTTCCATCTCCAATTTCACAGTAGCGGCCTGGAGTCTGGATTTGTGCCCGGAAGACAAGTCTCGCCCCCTATTAGTGCGACTGTGTGGCGTGGCTGTGTGTGGCATTGACGAAATGTGGGTGTACTATCGATACACTTCTGCCTAACCCTTCGCGAAATACGGGCGTGATGTTATGTGATTTTAACTTTTTATTTTGGTATTTGTATGTGTTTTTTTTTTATTTGAAATGGGCTTGCTCTTGACTCTAGGTCAACGGTGACAAAGTCGACGATGAAGAAGAAGAAGCCTGTTGACTCTCACATTGAGTGTTTTACGAACTGTGTCGCATTTATAATGTTAGTATGGATAGTATGGATTTACTTTACTTAATTACGAGTACCTACCATAGAAGTTATATTACGACCTAAATATAGGTGATAGTCATAAACATAACGCAGATACCTCTATAGAGTTGAATGAACGTGAAAGCTTTCACATTTTACTTCTTATAGCTTCGTCGTCCATCATACGATATTTACAATCGAAGTCCATCGCACGATATTCACAATCGAAGTCCATCGTACGATATTCGCAATCGAAGTCTATCGTAGGATATTCACAATCGAACTATGTATTTAGTTTAGAATATAATCGATTCTCAACTCAAAACTGAATAATGAAGTTATAAGGTCTTCATTGGCAGAGTAACGGGCGATGATACCTAATTTCAGGTGCGTAAGGCCCTTAGTAGGTACATTCAACAGCAAAAGTAGATGATGAATTGAGTTTATAACTTTTGGAGTCAAAACTGATCACGAATATATGGCAGCTGTACTAGTAGTAAATGTTTGGTATAATTTACAATCACATACTTTTGAATCACTTCGACACCACACAGTTCTGACGCGAACTCCGTTCATTAGTATTGAATTTCTGATTTTCATCATGTACTTTTGCTGTTGACTGTACACACACGCTTTTCATGTCGTGTAAAACTACGGTTTACGTGGGTAGGCATGACCGTCAGTGTTGTATGGATCACTATGGAAACTTGTACACGGACAAGTTTTTTCTACGACGCGGCTTACCGTAATGAAATCGTGTCGTGTACAAAGGGCCTTAAGGTTTTCATTATGATAACGAGAAATACTCTTCAGTGTTTTCGTACTTAACCCCTTATTGACCAGTTGTAGTTTACTCTTTGAAGTACATTGCAGGAATCTTACCATAGGGTATTTTCGAATTGTTTCTTAGATTTAAACTTTTTTGAGTATTTGTAGGTAGGGGAAAAAGGAACGATTGATTGGATATAATGGTGCATCTAACCAAAGCTACAGCTGCATTAGGGCGTTCAGTGAACTCTTCCGGTGTCATACATAAAATGATGACGTCACGTATCGTCAGCAGTAACAAATGACTGAAAATCTTTTCTATAAAAATATTCTATTATTTCATTACCATACCAAAATAATTTACCAAACAATTGACGTCAATTCAGCATTACCAAACAAAATGACCAAATGAACTTAATGAACCCAAACTAGTGGTTATATGGCACGAACACATATTTTTATTAATTCGCCGCCAGCAATAAGGCTGTGACCGTGTGACGTCCGTGTTTTGGCAACGCCGACCGACGTCCGGGGTAAGATTGGTCCAATATTGATCACACGAGACCCGGTTTTACCGACAAAATGCTCTTATGTAATTTTTCATCGGTCGTTTTGACCCTTTATATAACATAGTGTAACCGTTTTACTTTATACTAATTGGTCTAAAACGCCTGGACACATTTTTAGAACTGACCCGGATACATTTCGTAAAAGTAGGGCTCACACTCATCAACTTTATTAAGGCTTTGAACGAGGGTAGTTGGAATAAAAAGAGTATTTAAAGTTCGAGTTACGAGGGTTGGATATATTTACGTGTAGGTACATTAAAATAAAGTTTATTTAAATTATTTAATAATAATTTAAATAAAGTAAAGTTTATTTAAATTATTTAATAATAATTTTAATAAAGTAAAGTAATTGTAATAATTTAAATTTAAATAAACTCGCTAGTAAATACTAGCGACCCGCCCTTGCTTCGCACAGTTATCCGGAATAAATGCTCTAAATGATAATGAAAATCGCATCAAAAGCCGTTGCGACGTTTAGAAGAACAACACAGTCACACAGACAGACACGAAAGCGACATTAATAATAGAAATATTTCTTTAGAACGCTATGTGACCTAAACCCGCACTTAAGTTACGCTTTTCTTTTTTTATATTGCTGTATGGGTCCGCTTTTGACTTCGATCACGCCTGATGGAAAGCGATGGATGAGGTCTATGATGGAACGAGCGTGCCCAGAAAATTCCTAAGGCACTGGAGCTCCCACGCATCGACGAAACACAGCAGGCTGCTTGACGCCGGACTCCGGTGGGAGGGTGGTCGCAAACCAGGCGGGCGTTAGCCCTACCACCGCAAGGGAAGAATTGGCCAGTCAAATAAAGTGTTGGGTGTGACTGTCCAGGACGCGCCGAGCGCTCGGTTCAGTTGAATAACTGACGGAACAAACTGCGCTACACGAGGAGGCTTCTTCATGCATCCCAAAAACAATTCTGTGACTTAAGTAGTCCATTTTACACAAAAAAGCGTGACATAAGTGCGGGCTTAGGTCACATGAGCTATAAAATAGTAGGTACACGATACGTGTGACTTAAGTATTCCATGGGTATAGATTTATCCCCCTACTAATAAACGTATTATATCAGATGAATAGTTACACACCGATTTTTCTGTTTCAGTCGTCAGTAATTTGACTTTCGAAAGAAGAAGACAAAGCGTTGTGTAACTTAACTATAGACGCTATACAACGTTTATTAGTAAGGGGCATACACATGAATTATTGTATATAACCTACATAACAATAACAAGCAAAGCCTTAAAGCTCTCATAAATATCATTTCTTTATAGGCATGGACTCGTGACGTAATCAAGCAGAATGGAATGGAAATAGCTGCAGTAAAGAGAGCAAGCCCCTTTAAAGAACTATTGGATTGAACTGATTCCAACTTTTTTATCACTTTATTGTACAGAAGCCGTTAAGATTTTACTACGGTGCAGATAACGGATAGATTCTAGATTTCTGTACTCTTTAACATTTACCTCGTAATAAATCCTTGGAGCATGAACATTTAATAGAGAGTTAACAAAACTATGAAAACTGCTGGCGATGTTGTTCGACGCTCATCCTTAATTGGGAAGCTTACGAAGTTATAATTAAAATCTACTTGTGTCAACTTGCGTTATCCAAGCTTGTAACTAGGGTTGCTTCAACTAAATCTGTTTCATGTTGCTCTTTCGACCTTGTGTTTCCTCTTTCAGCTCTGTAACTCCGCTTTTTGGTTTTGTTTGATAGCGGAGGTATCTATAATTGTTCACCAAACACAAAAGTAAAATAAATGGAACCAAAATTTTCAGTTACAGTATATTTATCTCACGAATCGACACGCGCTTTACTTGTGTTTATCATGTGTACAAACACGCTGTGAATGTGTGTGTAAGCGCAGGAGTTCTCGGTACCGTACGAGGCAATTGCAATGGCGAAATCAGAAGTGTGTGTGTTATATGCTGACGCTACTCGTCTACATGCATACATTCAAAGCGTTTTCGTACACCGAGTTACCACAAGTAAAGCGCGTGTCACTTCGTGAGATAAAAATCCTGTAAGTGCACGATAGATGGGTACTGTACACGAATTCACGGAATGCATTTCACTGCGTGATTATGTTTCCTCTTTTCTCCATCAATCTTACTTATTTCACCTACAAATCTTACAATTCGGGGATTAGACCTCAACATATTGTATCAATGATTGTTACTCCCATTTGCCATACCATTAGCCATTCTACACCTTCAGAAAAGCGAAAAAACTAACAGAAGACCGTCATCTGTTTTCCTTTTTTACAGCATTTGAATCATTCAGTGGCTCTACTCTCAATAAATCAATGTAAGTAGGCACTATTGTTCAGGGATACGGAATAGAGTTACCATTCTATGAATGGAAGCCATTATTAGGGTTATAAAAACATTGTTACCCTTGGCTACCAAGTAAAGATCGTTATTCTACTTAGGTAATAAATTATTTTTGTCTGGTTTTTTGACTAAGTAGTCTCGTGATTTTGTATCGTAAATCATGGTAGGAAAGAAACTATTGATTGTGTAGTTTACTGTGGAAATGGTTTTCGTAGATTTTTATCTTGGACTGACGAGTGAGGGCCGTTTCCCTGTAATGGATAAGTCTAGATTAGAGATTGCACAAGATTGCATAATGATGGGAACACTGCTTTGTAATTTAAAGTTTTAAGATCAAACTTAAGTTTTAGACATAATCGACGAGTATGTTTTCTTTTATTTTTCTTTTTCTTTGTTTACACCTTGTTTTTATTTATATCCTAATGTAATTTGTTATTAATTAATTGTGCTTTTGTGTGTTGAGCTACGTCTTTTGCGTGCACTGAATAAATATTTTATCTGTCTAGGTACCTAACTATCTCGTTTCGGGTCCGAAATAAAGCCTTACAGCACTAACAAAAATTTATTTGCCATACAAATCCGAGCCTAGCTTTTAAAACATTCAGAATCGTAGCTCCGAAATCCTTTGCCCATAAACTAACATTAAACGAGGCATCCCCTATCCAAAAGTGAGCAGGCACACATCAGGGCATCTCAAAAGGAAGATAGTAGATACCAAATCGAATTTTGAAGCGAACCACGGCGGGCCATTAAAGCATCTGCACATAGAAATGCTGGGCGCTTGGTTCGTCGGAATATTCTAGACATTTGCATATGGCGGCCGGTGACGTCACGGCATGTCGCGTGCAGCCAGACGCGCCGGTATTCATGCGGGCCTTAGTATAAAGCTGCGGACGCAAAGGGAGATAAATGTGCTCGGATTTGTCCGGACCCGGCCAGTTCGACTTCAGTAAGTAATAGTGTGTTTAAAAGGAATAGTTTGTTGCTGTAGAGGAAATATCCGATGGACTTTGGGAAACGAAGAATAACTCTACCTATCATCAATTTTGATATCCTTCAGAATACACATTTACATTTACTTTAGGAAGCACTTTTTCAGGATTTAATGTGACACGGATGTCACAAACATAAATGTTTAAGTACCTACTGTTGTATTGTGCCGCCAAAGTTAAGCTAAAATTGTTTTGAGCAGTTTGACACCCAACTAAGCGTCAAAAAGTGAATACAATATTTATAAAACATTGACTTCATTATGCTCAATCAGCGCTAATGATCCCTCAGTAAACCTTCTTCGGCACAAGATATCAATCAAATAAAAGTCATAAGTACTCAATGCCAAATGCCCTCCAAGACCCTCATAACCATTCTTTATCCTATAACGGGCTATCTCTTATCCAGCGTCCATGTACGGCTATCCTGCACAATAATGAGCTCAGTTAGTGAGTCCACGGCTTAAGGCCCTGTCTAACGACGCAAGCTGTTGCGTTATTTTACCAGTCTCCTTCCCGAGACGGTCCAGTGATTAATAATGGCGTCCAAGCTTTATATCATCTAGCCGCGTAAGCTATGTATAGTTACCTAAGAAAGCGGGGAACGGTCGCACAATAACGGTTGTCCAAATAGAGAGCGTTTTTTGACACTTTAATGTCAAATACTGGTGAAAATAGGAGCAATGGTGGCCCAGTGATAACAGCCGCGGCTTATGAGTTGTAGGTCGTGATTCGAATCCACACAGGCGCTTTAATTTATGTAAATCACTAGAAGTGCCCGCGGTTTCACCCGTATAAGTGTCGATACCGTGGAAATTTCGGGATAAAAAGTATCCTATGTGTTATTCTAATGTATAAGCTATATTACTGTAAAGCTTCATCAAAATCCGTTCAGTATTTTTTACGTGAAAGAGGAACAAACATCCATCCATCCTCACAAACTTTCGCCTTTATAATATTAGTGTGATGTGATGACTAGCTGCGCCCCGCGGTTTCACCCGCATAAATGTCGATCCCGTAGGAATATCGGGATAAAAACTACCCTATGTCCTTTTCCGGGACTCAAACTATCTCTATACCAAATTTCATCTAAATCGGTTCAGTGGTTTAGGCGTGAAGAAGTAACAAACATATAAACACACACACACACACACACTCACAAACTTTCGGCTTTATAATATTAGTGTGATAGTGTGAAGTGTGATAATAATATATATATATATTATAGTGTGATGTGATAGTGTGATTATAGTAGGAAGGAAGTAGGATAGTTGGAAGTAGGATATTAGGAAGTAGGATTTCATCACCACTGCTTTAAAAACGGTGAAGGAAAACATCGTGAGGAAACCAGCATGTTCCAGAACCAAAAATTCAAAGACATGTTGCATCTGATAACCCGAACTGGGCCCGCGTGGTGGATTACAGTCCACTCCCTCTCACAGAGAGGAGGCCTGTGTCCCAGCAGTGGGAACATTATAGGCTGATTGTGTATTATGTACTGGTGAAAATTACAGATCTTTATGACGGCCGTTATAATATGACGGAACCGCTCTAATATGAAACCGTAGCCTGTAAGACGTTTATTTAAGTCTGCTACAAACCTTCGTGGTAATCAATAGACCTAGCTGACGTCAATCCGCATGCCTGAAATATTTAAATATTCACACGTCGTGCCAATGAGTCAGAGTAAGTTTTCTAGAACTTGTCCCATTTATGTAATAAATTGGAACGTGTTAGGTAACTACAAATCTCTTTGCTCTCTTCCTTGTATTCTTGAAGTGACGCCAAATTCGGCTGTAATAGGTAATGGGACGCGACAGAATTACGTGAATTACAGTCTTCCTGCCATCTTACGTCATTTTTGTAAGTTGACCGTAGACGTCATTCTGCTTCATGGGCTAGCAAAGCTAACGCCATCTAGTAGAAAAGATCGAAACCGTCGAAGGCACTCCGCACTAAGTACCTAAAACTCGTCGCTGTAGAATTGCAGAGGCCTACGGGCCTATTCTAGGACATAAGTCTTAATTAGTGTACCTAACCACAAAGAGATTGCTAATATCTAATTGTAATATCTAGTTTCTACTATTGCCAAACAATACCTTAATTAATTTAAACACGTTAAAGGAATGGTATTGAAGGAATTGCCTAACTGTACGTGTCTGCTGAGTCATAAGTTTTCATTTAGCTAGGTAGATACAGTTTTGTAAACCTAAGAATTATTAGCTTAGGTATTATGTTTGAAAAGCAAGACAGAGTGTAAAACTAAAATATTATGTAAGTAAGACTACCTTCTGCCCGCTACTTCGTGAAATATCTTGTTCCCCGACCAAGCCAATTTATTGAATTATTATAGAATTGTATTGTACTTATAATTATAATGTTTTATTTAATTTCTAATATTGTTAAATTAATAGTGTATGCCCAAAAGGGTAGATTTTTGAGTTTCTGTAAAATATCTGTAAGACCTGTTTTATCACCAAAAATCGCACTAATAAATACTTTGACTTTGAAGCCCGTCGCAACGCATCGCCTGCATGCGCTATTACCACCTGGCCACGACTTTTGGCTCAGCGGCAAGCGGCGCGGTGTCTTTGTCAAATGCACTGCTAGCGTTGACGCTGCGAGCGGTGGGTCGCGTCGTGGCATGGTTCATACATTTTCATATATTTGTTTTTACCGCTCGTTGCCCCGTGCTAAGCTGCCGCTGGTAGCGGCAAGGTTACGTGATTTCCGCTTAGCGTTATTTCTGACTTTTTGAAGTGAAACTTCTTTACGCGCGCTTGACTTGGGGAGTAAACTGGCGAACGCGTTACGAAAAGTGTGATCGGGCGAGTAGGGAAGGTACGTATTTATGCGACCGGGTTTTTACACCAGGTATTTGCTACGCACACCAGGTACCGACTCAAAATACTTGCAAGACCATAAAGTATCTTATACGGCTACTCGCTCAAATACGACCGTAGGTACTCAACCGCGTTAGTTTTCGCAAATGCTATCATGCTCCTTATCAGTAAGAGTTTACGGAACGATTTCGTATGCAAGTATTTTTTACTTTAACGGTTTGCAAGTATTTATTGAAGTGAAACTTCTTTACGCACGCTTGACTTGGGGAGTAAGCTGGCGAACGCGTGACGTAAGCGTTACGAAAAGTGTGATCGGGCGAGGCGAACGGGAGTTGAGTGGGGGATATAAGCAAGAGAAAGCAGTGCGCGCGCACATTTTCTTTCTCTCTTCCTCTCATACCTAACCAAATACATTTGAAGTTTCACTTCAGTCGGGTAGTCATAAGCACACTCGGTTTTTTTTCTTTTTTCTCGGCTCCTAAGGGTCCTAGCGTGATGTTATGTAGCTTATAGCCTACCTCGAGAATTGGGCTATCAAATGCAAAAAGAAGTACTTATAGATAGATATAATAATAACAAAGAGAAATAACTTGATCCCATCCACTAGTCACTACTTATGCATGACTTCTTTTTAGACTGCTAGTACCTAATTACCTACATCGAGCTATTTCGAAGTATGTATAAGCCGGCTATCGACAATGACGTAGTTTGCAGGTCAAGTTGTATCGATCGAATAGGTACTATCGTAATTTTCGAACAATACTTAGATACTAGATTGCTAGGCTTACTTGGAGTAGGTACCAAGCTAACCAAGTTACTGTTTTCTTTACGATATTGATTCGGGATAGCCCGATTAGTCCCGGAATCGAACGGCAACCTTTTCATAAAGTCATCATCATCATCATGTGGTGAGGTCGCTAGGCGATCTCTCTCGCAAACGAATCTCTCGAATGTTAGGGCTATCCCGAAATAAATACGTGCATAAAATTAATGTAGGTATACTAGCTTATTACTGTCACTGTCGCACTCCATACAAAATTTTATCAAAATCAGTCCAGCCGTTTGAGCGTAAAGAAGTAAAAAACATATAAACACACACACACACAATCTTTCGCCTTTATAATATTAGTGTGATTACCTATTTAGAAATCCAGATTTTTAACGATCGATGTTTTTCTTAACCGATGTCTGATTTTCAAGTTAAACTTAGAAAGTATACCTAAAATGAATGTGTTTTACGAAAATTATAAAATCAAACTTTTACAACATCTAGTAGCGGTGCAACATTCACCCTAAACCACTAAAATTAAATGAGATTTCAAACTAATTCATAGTGAGGACGGCACGCTTCCCCTTCCGTGACTAATCGTGGCCGGTCGAGCTATCAGAATCACGATACAAAGCCATACATCATATTTACCCTCAGTCAGAACCCCATGGTGTTTAAATGTAAACATATATCATCACTTCCTATCCCTATGGCCATGAGACCGCTCGACCGATCTAATTAGAAATTAAAAGGATCGATTTCGAGCAACATGATACTTGATAGGTTTACGAATTAGGTATAACTTAGTCGGTGGGTAGATAATTTTTTAGTAACAACACCTGCAAACACTGGCGGCAGGTGCGGTCCGCCCTGGTCGGGGTCCTGGAGGGCCCCCAAAACTCGAGAAATACTTTTTAATCAAATCTCAAACAAGACCAAAATATGTTCGGTAAGTACCTAAGAGGCAGTTTGAATTGTGGGCTACGCATGCTAAATATAAATATAAGGTGCTATCATTTTCGACTTCGCTTTGTTCGCTCTACCATCTTCTATTCGTCTGATACTGTAGCTTTTCTGTTGTCGACAAAGTATCTCCTATTTCTGTACCAATAGTCACAATAAAACCTAACCTCTTCTAGGCAGCATGCTAAGTATTTCGACGTTCATTCCTGGGCTCGGCCATGTAGTTTTGCCGTCCCGGGCCCCTGAAAAGCTTAGTCTGCCACTGCCTGCAGATTCATCTCTAAATATCGTCTGTGGTCAACAATCTTGTCAGTATCGAGATAATTGACGAATGGCGATGTCCATTCAAAGTTGTCCTATGTGCCTGTTATTCCAGTAACTACCATATTTTCCGAAACGGAAAACTTGGGCAGCTTGATGGAAAAATTACCTAGGTAACCATTGCAGGCAAGGTGACCAGTGTAGTCGTAGATCCACTACTGAAAACTTAATTATAGAACCTAAAAATATCTCTGACAGGTGAGAAATTTTTCGGTCCGTTTCTACGCAGTCTACGCAGCCTTGTGTACCTACTCCCATCTATAAATAATTAAATTCTTAATATTCGTATGCAGAAGAATGGGGAGGAATATACCCAGCAGTGATTCCGATGTTCTTAATACCTAATCATTGTGCCATTTGAGATATAAAAATATTATGCTTATAGTTCCCGGAGGGGCCCGTGGCTAAATAATAACAGTCGCACAGGTCGATCAATCAGGTTAAGCTACGCTTGCTGCGTTTGGTCTGTGGATGGGTCTTTACATACCGAGACCCCTCCGTGACTCGTAAAGCACGTTAAGCCGTTGGTCTCGGCTGTCATTCGTGGATCTTTGACAGTCGTTACGGGTAGCCACAAGTCCGAAATTCTGACAACCAGTCTTACCAAGGGGTATCGTATTACCCAGTAACTGGGTTGTGGAGGTCAGATAGGCAGTCGCTCCATGTAAAATACTGGTATTCAGCTGCATCCGGTTAGACTGGAAGCCGACCCCAACATAGTTGAGAAAAGGCTAGGCAGATGATGATACTTATAGTTCCCGCAACATGCGACGGAAGACGACTTTTCCTCGGAATAGGAAATTGGTAAGTGCTGAAAGGGTTTTATCGTAATAAATCCACAAATATTCCTCTTGTATTAATACAATTAATGGTCAAAGTAGGTAACCTAAAACTTGTTAGCTTATTAACCGGTCAAGCGGCACGGTTCGCCAATCGGCGACGAAACAATAGAAAATCTATTGTGTCTCATTAGCGGAATCGAAAATGCGTGGAAATAGGCTAGTTGACAAAATTTCAATAACTGCTTAATATTTTAGCTTATTAGGCATTTTATCGAAAAAAAGGGTTTATTTATTTTAATCGAGCGTTTACATTATAAATTTCGCGTTTTAAAAAACCAATTTGAATTTGGTTCCAAAACGCACAAGACTGTCATGGCGTCTTGAATGACGTCACGCCGTGCGAAACAAACCAAAGAGCGATCGTGTCTTCGTACGTTATAGCTAGTTTTTATCGTTTAAAAATGATTTTCTCATATTATAAGTACAGTATAGTGCCCCAGTGTGATAGCACGACTATAAAAACGCCAAACAAGTTATTTATATATGTTCCAAACAATGGAGAAATACGGAAAAAGTGGCTAAAAGTTGCAAGAAGAGATGATGCTCATACTTTATCAACAGGTTCAAGAATGTATTTTTGTGAAGATCATTTTGATGTAAGTATTTCACACAATACAATCTATTACTTAATTCGAGCAAACTAGATGTGTTTTGTAGAATCCCTATTTTCTAAATAATAAATGAGTTCAGGTTAAGTTGTTTCACTTTTAGGAGTGAACGTTTTATTTTAGTTTTCTAATTAATGTTACAAACATACTCTTTTTATTATTCTAGCTGCCAAATGATATGATTAATTATATGGAGTATCATATAAAGGGAACAGTATCACAAGTGCGCATGAAACCAGGTTGTATGCCAAGTAAATTTGGATGTCAAGAAGACAGAAGAAAACGAACATGCAGCAGTACAGAACGGCCATATATTCTAAAAAAACAAAGAAAGATGATAATAGAAGAGTGTCTGAATGAATCAAAAGAAAGTTGTACTCCAAGTTGTTCTCTTATAGATACTTCTGATACAAGTTTAAGTACGTATAATATCAAACAACATAACTACCTAAATGATTTAAAGTTTGAAATGGCAAATACCTAGTTATTACCATTATAAAGCTATTTTGCTGTATATCTTTTTCAGATATTGAAACAGTTGGAGGAAATGTGCCAGAAATGTTATGTCAACAGTCAACAGATAAATCTGTTCAAGTATTTATAACCTACAAAAGAGATGGCTAAAAAAAAACCCAGAATCGCCAGAAACTTCATACATGCCATTTTTATAGGCATAATGTGTACAACAAAAATATATAATAATATACTGCAAAAACGACGTGGTATACTAGATGTACAGGGTGAATTTTTCAAGTGGACGTGGATGGCCAAATCCGAAACTATGACGACTAGCGAAAAGTACTCAAAGGAGTCGCGGGCTCGATTTTGATGAAAACTAAAACTGCATCATTGGATTTTTGAAAAATCAATATTTCTAGCCAGGAATCGAACCTGTTGATTTTGAAAAAAAAAACACACTGTATTATTACACCATTCGATAGTGTCGCTAATAAGGATCGAATTCTGGGATGTAATGACATACGTCAAACTAAAACAAAGAGCTCTTTTATAACAAAGTAAAAAAAAAAAATCATCCTGTATAAAGATTATTAATAATAAAACATATTAAAAGATGAAGGGTATATTTTTTACATTATTTTGATATATTATCATAATTATACTAAAGAGATTGTGATAAAATAAAAGTCGAGTAATCAATGTAAGTATAAATAACATAAACACACAAAGTATAATAACTTTTATACTATATGGTTTAGGAGGCTGATTTTTTGAAACCGTACTGGGTTTACTATAGTGAACCCATTTTTATACATTTCGTTGCTGGCGATTCTGGGTTTTTTGTCTATGAACTTTTAGCCATGTCCTTTAGAAGTAAGGCTGTGCAGACCAATGTGAAATTGATAGATCAGGCATTATCACCTTTGAAACATTCTGTAACATCCAGGTCCACATCCCCATTTAAAACTGTAACTGTTACAAAATCAAGTCCTTCTGTATCCGGTCTAAGCAAAATTGCAAAAAAAATATTTATTGAAGAAGAACATTCAGACAGTGATATTTCTTTATATATACCATCTGTAGCTACCAATAGTCCTTCACTATCAATGACTTCCCTACAAGTTAAATCATCTTCGGACTGTAGTGAATTGATCGAAGAAGACAAAAAAATAGAAGCAACAAAGGCCATGTTAAATACAATTAAAAAAATTGAGAAAAAGCCAAGACTTATACATAGGTCTTCCAATTAGTTGTTACTACTTAATTGATTTAATAAAAGATTGTATAAATATTCCCCAACACCATTTATTACTCTGCTTAAATAAAATAAGATTAGATGGTAAAAATCAGCTGTCAGACGATTATGGAATGGCTCCATCAAGTCTAAGCAAGATATTTTTTTAAAATATACCTATGATAGCCAGTGTCATGCGTCCTTTTATTGTGGAATTAGACAGTGCAATGATTAAAAGGACCTTACCTATGTCATTCAGGCATAAATATTATAATGTTAGTTGCATTATAGCTTGCCTTGAAATTGAGGTGCAAAAGCCATCTAAGGCAGTAAATCAAGCTCTGACATGGTCAGAGTACAAGAAAGCAAATACTATGAAGTATTTAATATCCTGTACACCAAACGGACTAGTGAACTATATTTCTCCAGGATTCGGAGGCAGAATCACTGACACATGTTTAGTTGAATCGTGTGATTTTATAAACACCTTAAAAAGTGGTATGCGTGTTATGGCAGATAGGGGGCTTTAAACATGTAGAACAATATTTAAAAAAATCAGGTATTACACTAGTAAGACCTCCAAGTGTTGAAAAAGGAGTGAAAATGAGTAAAACTGAAGCGAACGTAACTAAACAGATTGCCAGCTTGAGGATTCATATAGAGAGAGTTATTAGGCGCTTACGTGAATTTTATATACTTAGACCACATGCATGTATTACTTTTAAATTTGTAAAAATTCTTGACGAGATAATAATCATAGCATGTGCATTAATTAATTTGCAAGATTCTTTAATAAAATAAAACTAAGGAAAACTTTAAGATTGTTTTTTTTATTTCAAATATGTTATAGTTCCACACTTTGATATAACAATGGGTATACATTAATTTTCCAAAAGTTTAATAGTTTATTATTAATCAAATTCTCAACATACTCAATATTGAATGGCACACTTAAAATCTCCACTTTTTGATTTTCACTATAATCTGGGTCTGCTATACAAAAGAAACAATTTTTCTTTCCTGTTAAATACATTTGAAGCTGCATTTGGGCACAATATTTTTCTGCAGCTTTTCCATTTTGTATATATTTTTTAAATGTGTTGGCATTAATAGGACATTTAATCTCGATTATGCTATCTTCAAATATTCCATCTGGGGAACCAGCAATCATTGGATATTTGGAATTCAATATCAGGCCACACTTATTTATCTTTTTCTTCAGTTTTTTTTTCCACTGTTTTTCTTACCTCATCTTCTAGAAGACGGCCACGTTTCATAGAAGTAGTGTCTGGAATTTTACCACCTAATATGAGCGATAAAAGTGTGCCATCAGTAGTTTTACATCTGCTAACTTCAAAGGCTTACCTAATTTTAATTTATTTTTATTTTTTATCATTGTTCCTCTCAACCAAAGCACCTGCCATCTAATCTCTTCACCACCCTTGGTTGACTGGTAGAGAATGCCTAAGGCATTAAGTCCACCTTTGTACCTTTTTGTGCGAAAAGTTTAAATAAATAAATAAATAAGCCGTAATTCGACCATACCTTAGTTCAAACCATAGGCTGCTCTTAGATTGTTCTCTTGTTTTTTTTTCAACTCTCTGTATTAATGAAGGTGATATATGAACTTTTTTTAAAAATGCATCATCACATTTCTCTTTAAAATTACATATAAGTTGATGCATGGAGAGGGCTTGTTCTTCGTTTTGACAATAAGTGGTATGATACTTTAAAAGTTCACAGTTATTAATTTTTCTCTTACGTCCCTCTTCCAAAAACTTCATCAAAACAGATGAATTTGCTGGCAACATGAGCCTGCCCTCAGACAAGTCTTTTGCTGTCATATATTTTAGGCTACTACCAACTCTAGACAGTTTTGATTTTCTCCAATAACATTCCACCAAAGTGCATGACGGTTCCGCACTTCTGCGATGAACCCACATAAGAAATGCTATTGCGTGTTTACATCCTCCCTGTGAAGCTACGCAGTCTTGACATTGAACGGAGTTAATAATATCATCTTCTTCATCAACAACCAGTGTGCATCCATATAATTTTGCGTGAACTTTGTGTTCAGGACCCAAATTTTTCCGTCACGCTTAAGCTGGACATAACTTATGGCGTCATCTCCATATGAGGCTCGTGAAGACCTGAAATTATACAAGTTTGTTACTATTTTGCATTTTTTCATACTTCGTAAATCTAACCTCAAAATCAATAAGTATCAATTATCTTGCAAAATGTACGTCAAAACATTAGTTCTTGTGTACCGAACTGAAATGTCACATAGCATTTAAGCTTATAATAAATATTTTATACTTACAAGGAAGTTTTAACATTGCGAAATTCAGATAAGCAAGTCACTGTTCGACGCGAAAAAATTTCCAAGCATAACGGCATCGATTCTAGGCAAATTATTACTGTCTGCTTTGCTGAATCCAAATTCCATGGTTAATTCTTTCAAATTATAATTAGCAAAAACTGTATCAACTTGATATTAATTGTTAAAAACCAAAATTTTATCAAGAACCGGTAGTGATACTCGAAACGTCAAAGACAAGATTGGAGTTTCGCACGGCGTGACGTAACGCTTTCTGATTGGTGTTCACTGTCACGTGACTAAAGGTTTCATTTTACGAAATTTATTTTTTAAAAATATTATTAATCTTTAACGCTTTTAATAATTAAAATTGTTTGTTATTTTCTCCATAATATAATGAATCATTATAAACCCCTATCCATTATATTTATTCTTAATGGACACAAGCCTATTAGAGGTAAATAACTTCGAGATGTTGTTGTATCGAAAAAAGAAAAAAATTTTTGTAAAAAAAGTGAAATATCAACATTTACGCTTTGCTTCGGCCCCATCGTCAACTTTCAAGTTAGACTACAGTACCTCAAAGACTGTACTCGAATATTCGTATTTATCTTCCAAACAAAAACATAACCGTATTATTTTACGCAGTTTGTGTTAAAGCTCGAGGCATAAGAGCACTTCCGATATATCAAAAGAGCCATTAATTGCGTCCCTTGTTTCCGCGACATTTGGCTAATGTCAGGGCCGGCCACCCCTGCAGTTGGGGTAACTCATGGGTAGCTAGTACGTAGGTAAGCACTGACTGCCCCCGGAGACACGACGATAATAAAATGTCAAATATTTGAGGTGAATTAAAGTGTAGCCGTTATTTTATGGTTTTAGGACTATAAGTTCGCAAATGTACCTAAGTACAACGAGTCTGTACTTGTGTAGATAATATTTTTGCCTTCCCCATAGAGGATTTTTTGATGTAAGAAATCTTAGGCCTTAACTTTTTTGTTGACTATCACAATATTTACTGTCCTCATGTTTGTTTGGTAATTTGTGTTTTACCTAGTTGGTTGGTTGGTTGATTGGGGATATTTTCTTCCACAAAAAACAGATTGCTGCAAATTAGGGATCTGTGATACTCGACAGGTAGATCACAAAACAACTGCACAATAATGTTTACGAACATCGCCCCCCTGTCAACCTCATTCGAGCGCAAAAAGATGCAAGTAGCAGTGTCCTTGTGATCGGTAGGTATTTAATAAAATCAGTATTGCGCCCAGTTAGTAAACAATGTTTATTCACATAAAAACTATGAAAAATAATTACTATAGTAACATTTTTGCTTAAAACAATTATACATAAATATAATATTTATCAATAACAACTTTTCTTACATAATTTGGCTGCTAAACATTAACAAAAATACAAATATTTACTTGGAATTAAAATTACTATACACAGAATTGAATTGAGCGTAGTTTTCTATAACGAACAAAGCTTGAATGAAAAAGAAGCGCCTGCGAACATCGCTTGCGACTCTGATACAATTATGCTCTTCGATAAACCCTTATTGATCAATGCCATGCAATGACCTCTTTGGAGTGTATTTTTAACCGACGAAAAAACGGAGGAGGTTATCAATTCGACGCGTATATTTTTTTTTTTTTTTTTTTTTTTTTTATGTATGATCACGCATAACTTTTTACAGAGCAGTCCGATTTTGATAATTCTTTTTCTATTGGAAAGGATATACCCCGAAGTTGGTCCCATATAAATTTGGAAAAAAAAATCCAACCCTAAGGGTAGGAAAACAGGGGATGATTGATTGTTCACTCACTGATTGTAATGTATGAGCACGCATAACTTTTTACAGAGTAGTCCGATTTTAATAATTCTTTTTTTTATTGGATAGGACATACCTCAAAGTTGGTCCCATGTAAATTTGGAAAAAAAATCCTACCCTAAGGGTGGGAAAATAGGGGTGATTTATTGTTCATTCACAGATTTTAATGCTGAGCTGTGTATTACAATTAAAATAAAAGGCCTATCTATGTTGGTATATAAAGCCTGTTTTTTTAAGTAAAAGTAGGATTATATAACAGTTAATATCTAAAGTAAGGTAGGTAGCTATTTTAAAAGTAGTCAAAAATTAAGCATGTAGTAATTAGTAAATTATAGCCTCCAAAAATGATAAAATAAAAACTTTTTAACAAAAAAATTAAACCTCCGAAAAAACTGAAAAGCAAAAAATAAAAACCTTTATTTATTTTACCTTAATAAATAAGTTCTTAAACTAATGCAAGTATACCTAAGAAATTTTGAGTCGGCGCCAAACAATCAATGAACAATGATCACTAAATTACCTTAAATTTAAAGAAATAACCAAATCAAATTAATAATGTAACGTGAAATCTCCAGCGATAAATATAACATTCCAAACAAAAAATGCGCTCTCCGCACGACCACTCGCAACGATATTAAGTTGCTTGTTTGGCGCCGACTCAAAATTACTTAGGTATACTTGCATTAGTTTAAGAACTTATTTATTAAGGTAAAATAAAAAAAGGTTTTTATTTTTTGCTTTTCAGTTTTTTCGGAGGTTTAATTTTTTTGTTAAAAAGTTTTTTACTCAAAAATAACAATAAGTATACAAATCTAAGTTTGTTTTTTAAACTCAAATATAATCCTTTATGATTTTATTGTGAATTTGTGTTATATTGTTATCACAGACAGCATCTAAATCGAACCACGTTTTATTTACTTGGATATCCTAATCCAAGTAAATAAAACGTGAACTCCATATTTTTATTTACATTGTTATTTTTTATACTGCAGTTTCGTCAACTAGCCTTCGAAAGTATTGCTTTTTCATTCACTAGGCCTGACGAAGTTGCTTCGCAAGTTTTAAAGAAAAAAATTGCGTATGAGCAGTATGCTCATCAGGATTATGGATGCAGTTAAAACACACAAATCGAAAACGCACCACGTACAGAAACTCGGAACAAATATCCGTAGCCCATAATTTGGATTATTTAATGAAAAAGCCAGAATTGAAAAATCAAGGAGAGAAATACATGCCCCAATGATTAAAACTTCATCGGCCTTCCCAGATGTTTTTTTTTTTTTGTTTGTTGATACGTATGTCCAAGCGACGATCTTCGCAAGATGGCTGGTAGCAGCTGAATGAGAGTTGCCGAAAATCGAGTTGAATGGCGTGCAATAGAAGAGACCTATTTCCAGCAGTGGAATGCTGTAGGCTGATGATGAGGATGTCTGCCTAGTTACCAAAAATAATCCTACGTTTCGCATACAAAAATATACATACAACTATATTCCATGAAAGAATAATCTCACTGGATATCGTCAAAGTTATCAGTACATAAATATTACATGTTTTACTTACTACTTTGTAAATAATTTTCTAAAAAACATAACCCTCTTTCGCAATCGGGTAGTTTATCTCTTTAGTAATGTATTCCGCAAACTCTGTTGGCGGGCACAGCTTTGTCTGGAACAAGAAAAATAAATCATTTGTCTATGAGTAATCATTAATTTTTGTTTTTATCATTTATGCATCGTTCGTCAGTAAGACCTCCACAAGTTCCACAACCCAATAAAATTACAGAGTACAGGTAGAGCAATCAAGTTTTTTAGATAAAGCATATGTCTCAAGGGCAAATCTAATTGCAAATTCGTTTTATCACAGTTTTCTTGTGTAATAAAGGGGGATCCACAAATGTAGCCCGCGAAATTCAAACTTTCTTACGTTTTTTGCAATTTGCAGGTCAGTATCAGGTTGAATGTTGATCTAAATATTATTCGCAACCGTAATAATTATGTGTTTACAGAAATAAACGAGTCCGCACCGAATTATAATCATTAGAATCGGTAATATAACTCTTTAATTTTGAATTGGCAATGTCATGATTTCATGGATCATTCATCCAAAAGTTGTATAATTAATATAAATAAAATCCTCAAGATTTTAATGATATTAATTCTGTTAATACACATTTTTACGGTCGCTAATCATATTCTCATCAACATGCAACCTGGTACTTACCTGAAAATTGGAAAAAACCGTAAGACAATGTTAACTCCGCGCGGACTATGCTGGCACTTTCGCCAATTGATCTCAAATCAAAACAAATTCAACGCACCAATCATTTTAGGGTACGGCAAGTTCAGGTTATCCATAATACTGATGAACTCCTTCAAAGGTTTCGTCAACCTCGGGTTGTATTTCTTCTCCTCCCACACCGTAGTCGCTGTCTGGCCCCTGTAGTCGTGTGCCGGGTACAGTTTGTAGTGGTCGGGGAGCGTGAAGATACGCTGATGTACCGAATTGTATAGGGTTTGTGGTGAACCTTCTTGGAAGTCAGTTCGACCACAGCCTCGGATAAGGAGGGTGTCGCCTGTGAATGCTAGGCCCTGGAACAGAAAATGTTCTTTTTGCAAAACTAAATCGACTTAATAAAATCTTAAATTTATTAATTCACTGATAGAAAACGCACAGCCTAAACCGCTGGGTCTAAAATCATGAAATCTTGCACAAGAGTTTTTTATACAACAAAAGTGAGCACTAATCAAGGATTTTTGAAAGTTCATCCCTAAAGGGGTTATATAGAGAATTAAATTTTGAATGGAAGTTCGTCATTTTTTCTTCGTCGTCACATTGTTTGTATCTCAATAAAACCCGTGTCAAAATTCTCTCTATATCTATCTGTTTAGTTTTTGTCGACTCATCGTAAATGTCGACCAGCGAATAACCTTTGTCCTAAAGCGAAAGCTCGTGTCAAATTTCCGTTGTACCGTATGCACCATTGACCTGCACCATCAATGGTGCAGAGACTGATTAGTTCCAGTAAAGCACTCATTGGTATGTCTCGGAGTGGCCATCGCCAACAGTTTATGTCCACCGAAGCTCACCACATCGCCATCTATCAGATATATGCCTATATAAGCACTAATCCATACCTAACATAGTACAAACTATATAAACTGACCTGTTCGTGACAGATGTAAGTAAAGCAGCCGTTAGTGTGTCCCGGAGTGGCCGTGGCCAACAGTTTGTGTCCACCGAAGCACACCATATCTCCATCTATCAGGTGCATGTCCGCATCAGCACCGGAATCCTTGCCTATCACACTCTTGGTTTCGGGCAATATAGCCTTCAGCTTGCCCGTGCCTGTTATGTGGTCTGCGTGCATGTGGGTGTTCACTGGAAACGATAAAAAAGTACATGGCCAATCTATAAACTGCAGTATTATAATGTGAATTACGGTGAGTTTTCAGGAAAGTCTCTCCGATAATTTCTGACGAAAGAAGCAGAAAATAAACAAATGCTAAGTAAACCAAGTCGCACGGGGCTCGCATGGATTAACGGCCAACTCCCAGGAAGCTATGTCCCAGCAGTGGGAACGCTATAGGCTGATTATACTAAGTAAGTTGTCATTTCATACCGTTGATTGAGGAGAGATTGTGGAAATTTGAGTGACAGAAACCAATTTTTTCGAATTTTGCAAGTGAAATTAGGGCAGTTATTGTTTCTTAGGTATTTCGTGATGGGCAATATTCACTCGCATAACAGCGAGATCCTGTTCTAACTTCCTTAAGAGTAAAAAGAGTTAGAAGATATTTGTTTTGCATAAGAGGATATTCCTCATACAATTATTTAAGGAAAGGCCCATGGTAATCGTGTAGCGTCTGAGTAATAGAATTCTGGCAAACAGAGCAAGGAAACTTTACCATCAGGAAAATGAACATCAAAACGAATTATAAGCTTTTCTCTTTGTTGCCAGGAAAACGAGCAAAGGTAGTCAGTTCAGTTCATCACTACACTAGAGACATCTAGGGGCCCTAAGTCTATGGTCTCTCCATTGTGAGTTTTTGATAGATGGGTTATGACAAATCTCAAAAAAAAAACGATTCCCAGCAGTTAACTGCAAGTTTTACTTTACTTTTAAATTCGAAGGTAATAAAACTCACTGGCATAAATAAGCTTGAAGCCCAACTCCTTAAGAAGCGCAGCATCTCTCTCGGCATGCTCAAGCACAGGGTCAATGAGTACAGCATCGCGCGTACGATTGTCGCCCAGCAAATACGTGTATGTACTGCTTACTGTGTCGAACAACTGGAATAGAAGGACATGGAAGACGTTAAGAACAGTAGAAAGATCTTCTCGCGTGTCGTTTGAGAATACCTCATGTACTTGTTAAACATTAGCCAGTCATATCATGATTTATTTTCTGTAAGTAGGTTTGTACAAACACTTTTACACGTCAATCATATTTTTTTTTAGCTAGATCATGTCGGCGTTTCCTATCTGACTATTCTGAGAAGAAAGGCCGCAAGTCAGCAAGGTCTACTTAGCATGTCGATGGCAATCTTAACAAACTCGGCCCATTTAACTATCAGTTCGGCACCTTTAGTAGCGTCCATCACTTCAGACACGCAGGAATGCGAACGCAAAATGCAAATTATCTTAATAGGATTGATAAGAATGCTTGAAAGTGGATTGGTGATAGTAGTGATTAAAGCGGGGATAATTACTTAAAACCGTATATTTGCTCAACAAGGGACATTTGATATGATACCACTTTACTTATCTACGATTATCCCACACTTGACAATTATTGTATTGTACTCGTATTTATTAGGGAACGCTTTGTTCTTTTACTGGCAACGACTAAAGAACTTGACTTATTCAGTATTCAACTACCTAGGCTGGACAAGACATTCTTTTATTTCCACTTAATAATAGTGGAGATTCGCAAGAGCAAACGTGCTCGGGAAAAGGAAGTATTCCAGTAAGTGCTTGTAGGGATCTTGACCATCTTCCTTCTTCCGGCCTCTGAGATTGTTTTAAAACCGTGGAACACCACTCCACTCCTCAAGCAACTCAGGACATGCTACTCCCTTGTCGTTAGGTCATTATGATTGTATTAGCGACAGTTTCCGGGGGCCCCTTATTGAGCATGCAAGTCACCGCGGCCATTATATCTGTGTAATTGTGTATTTTATACAAAACATTGCAGGCAGGGGCCATAGTCTTCCCATAGTCCTAGATAACTTTAGCTACCCAAAACCATATCCAATATAGGCAATATATTTGTTTCCATATCTTGCAATAATCCTACACCAACTGGGGATTGTCCTTGGGTGCACTTGCATAGTGGGTATAGGGATAATCATCTGTCGGTGCCTCATTTCATTAAAAGCATTTAACGGGCCCCGGTGGGTTGGCTGTGGCCCCTGGTACGCCTTCCAAAGGTCCGGGACCGGATTTGAAACCACCACCTCATGCATGAGAGGTGAGGGGATCACGACTAGATTTAAATTTAGTCTAGGAATAGGATTATACCTAAGAAAATCGTTTCTGTTATTGGTTTCATACTTTCATTACGATGTGATCTGAGAGTGTTACTATACGGACAAACATAATATACAAGTATGATCACGGATTTCACAGACAATGAAAACACAATTAATCATAATATTGGATGCTACGTTAGCATTGTGCAGCTGATTACCTGTAGGAATGTCATTCACTAAACATGCAATAGACATGTATGAGTAGAGATTTATTGATTAATAATTATGACATTTATTGTTTAAACAGTGAGGTTCAATTCACTGTTTGAAAGTTTCATCTTTCTTAATCAATTAGCACTGTTTTTAATAAAACGATGAAAGAATCAATATTATAAGCTCAGTAGTTTGTAATATCACTTGTTTGATAAACATTCGTGTAGATATCATACTATAGATATAATATTACCGTGCTATAAATTAAACTATGTCTATTGTTCTAGTTAACATAACCATACCATCACGACTATATCTATTTCTCGAAGAGAATGGCAGAGTGTATAGTACATTAGTACTTACACACAAAACGGCCTGGGCTACAGCCACTTCTCGCTATACAGCGTGTATCAAAAAGGTGTGGTCATATTAAGGGTGAGGTACAGACCATGAAACTGAATAACTTTCTCCATGGGACCAAAAATCGTAATCACGAAAAAATCATCAGCTGTCCCATACCCCCCTGTATGGGACTACTGATTATTTCCTATGAGGGTGAAGCCTATTACCATTTCTTCTCATTATTCTTCAATAAATCCATTATTAATTATGTTAATTCATACGTAAATTATCTTGATTTGTACATTTGTGGCCGAATGGTTTATAATATAATTATTATAAGATAATTTACGTATGAATTAACATAATTAATAATGGATTTATAAAAGTGAAAATATAAATTATTACTATTTATATATAATTATTTAGTAATAATTTATATTTTCACTTCAAGACACAAACATCAGTGTAGCCGGCAGCCTAATTGCGGAACGCCAAATCGTCAAATGATTCTGATCAGTTGGCTTCATTTCTATCACAATTGGCTTCATTTTACGATTTTCGAATTGCGAAACTCTAGTTTATTATGAAACCAATTATGAACGTTAAGGCCCTGCGCAGAAACTAGAGTTTCGCAATTCGAAAATCGTAAAATGAAGCCAATTGCGATAGAAATGAAGCCAACTGATCAGAATCATTTGACGATTTGGCGTTCCGCAATTAGGCTGCCGGTAGCCCTGGCTCTTGTACTAGGAGTTCCCGTATGACAAGAGCCAAAATACTTACACGTTACATACTTTACACATTACACTTGAAAGAAAATTCTTGAATTTCAAAATTGTTGAATTGTTATCGCTTTGTTATCGCATTTTCCTTACGTACGTTACATATGTACATACCTACATTTTATCACAGTATAGTACAAGTAGTAAAACCAATGAAACACTTCCTACCTGAAACCTACTTTAAAGAAATATTACCAATTGACTGTCGCTGAAAACAATGCATTTCCCTTACAACGAATGTTACAGTCTTACAGAAATCATCATCATCTGTCCAGCCTTTTCCCAACTATGTTGGGGTCGGCTTCCAGTCTAACCGGATGCAGCTGAAAACCAGTATTTTACATGGAGCGACTGCCTATCTGACCTCCACAACCCAGTTTGTAATTATATCCTAATCGATATACAACATTATTTTTAGTATATGCGAAACCCGAAACACGTGTCTAGTATTTTTATGTAAAGAATCTATGTACAAAATTTCAAAACTGTATCATGAATAATCACCAAGTTATAAGCTTGTTATGTTACCTGTTTGTCCGTCCAAAAACATGTTCTCCCCCACCGCGTGCCGTTAGGTACGGCGCGGCGATTGTATTGTAATTAACTGGTGATAACATTTTCCATCACACTTGCAGGCTTTGGACTGTCGTAATGGTCAAGTGTAGGTAGTTATTATAATGTACTTTATTCGTAAATAAATGCAGCCGTAAGCTACGAATAAGTAATTACTTATCTATTCGTAAGCCGTAAGTGATACAATGTAGTCAATGCGATTTGTTCAAAGTGGATGAAAAGTGTTAAACATCGCATTACTTAACCACAGCAGGCTGTAGGTACAAATAATAACTTTCTACGATTAACCATCTTGGCGTGTTTAAAAATGTTAATCATCACGGCAAAGCATTGTGTTCCACGATACTCTGATTGCTCCTCGTACCGCCGCACTGCCAGGGATGCGTTATCACTGTTATCGTTGTTTCTGTGTACTGGACGTTTGTGTATGAGAAAGTCCACGTCCAGTCCAGTTACACGACACTTTTTACATACGATAGGTAAGTACACGATCAACCGAAACACAACTGTGGCCCGCGGCGGCCGCGCGCTCGCGATTATGCAGTTGGACCCACGCGACACGTGCGCGCCAACCAGTGGTACCCGGGTGACTGAGGTTGCTGCACCCCCGCCCCGCTCGCTGTGCGCCGGCGCCGCGCCATTGTGCGCGTATGGTAGATAACTACCTACTTAGTCGCTCCTCGGGGCACAGTATAATATACTCGGGGTGTCCAACTATTAACCTTTTTTAAATATTTTTGGGCCAAAATATAACATGGGGTAAAAATTATTGGAATCGATTCAGTTACTTATTCTGAACAAACTATATTCAGGTTTCGCATATACTAAAAATAATGTTGTATAAACAGTGATATAATTAAACTGATTATACAAGTAAGATTTATTATTGCAACACAGAAAGTTTATATGTATTAAACAATGGATTAAAACAAATGGATTTGGAAAAGTTTATTTCCTGTTGAAGACACATGATATGAATGTTTTTAGTTAACTGTCGATGGCTTCCGGGAGAGTAAAGTTAGTTTTATTCATAACATACTATTACATCATACTGCTCTTCAGGTAAATGGAGACAGGGGAAGTTTAGTTATCAATTTATTTTCTTCATTATACTATACTAGCAGCGCCCCGCGGTTACACCCGCATAAGTGTTGATCCCGTTGGAATATCCGGATAAAAAGTATTCTATATGCTATTCTGATGTATAAGCTATATTACTGTAAGTTTCATCAAAATCTGTTCAGCAGTTTTTGCGTGAAAGAGTAACAAACATCCTCACAAACTTTCACATTTATAATATTATATATAAATATATAATATATATATATACAATAGTAGGAAGGTACTTACAGACTAATATGCCGTCACATCCTACTCCTACTCTAGGTACTTCTCAAGATCGCACTTGACGATACTTATTAGGTTTTTCTAATAGGTATCGTCATACCCGATCTTGAGAAATGGACACTATATTATACAGGTACCTACTTAAGGCCTTGTGTCAATCTAATAAAGTAAACTAGGTCCTATAACCGGCTAGACCGATTTTGACAGGACTTTCACTGGCAGATAGCTGATTTTAGAAGGAGTAACTTATGTTAAGTACCTACTTTTAATTTAGAAAACAAATTAGGGTTGCGCGCAGTAAATTAAAACCCATGAAATCCACATCCACGCGAGTGAAGCCGCGGGTAGAAGCTAGTCATAACATAATTAACAGATGTGAAAATAAGAAAACAAAACACAGCTCAACAAATATCTTCTCCTGTCCTTATCCCAATTTATTAATTTGGAGTCGGCGCAACAGCTCAACAAATAATAAATCCTATTTTTATAGGCAGTGTTGGTTCTTTTTCTAAAAAATTATTTCAGCTAAAAATATTGGTAAGGCTTAACTAAAAAATCTGCAATTTTGAGTTAAGTACCTATGCAGGTGAACCCGGCCAATTTTATAATTTTTGCTACAATAACGACATTACGCTAAGCCTAAAAATGAGGAAGCCAGAATGGTATAACTTTATGCTTCGTCGCACTTTTACCGCTTCTTTTACTTTTAAATATCGTACCCAAAAAATTGCTCTTGAATTATGTCAAGCTTCTCGCAAATGAACGAAATATAATTACTGCGGTTTTAATTGTAACTATTTATTTACTTTTCATTAAAACTATTAGCTATAAAAACAAGTTTAATTTTTTTTTAATCAAACATGATGTTTTTTACAACACAATTTTTATCAATCATTACGTAGTATTTAATATGTACGAACTTTTTAATTCAATTTAATAGACAAACACTTAAAAAACAATACACACCTGTCTAAAAAAGAAGTCAGACCCCTTGTCCATGGCTGTAGACATCGTCCGCACTCGAACACAACTCTTGGACAAAGTACACACCGCGCCGGCAACGCGCCAACCACCGAATGACAGTTGTTGCAGCATCCTGCGACAAAAAACAGACCACTATATTATGTAGTGTAGTTGGAGTATTTGTACAAACATTGGTGTTATATCATTAATACAAAATAAACTTTATTACAATAGAAACAGAGTATAATTTTGTATTGATTAAGTTAGGCGAATATTTGGGCCAAGTGAAGTGCCATCATTACACAATCATCATTAGTTCTTGCGCCTCAACTCAAAGACGTCGTTACTTGCCATTATTTTGTCTTGTAGACATAGATGATACCTCATTTCTATATTTTAGATAAGTAATTAAATAAACATAGTATGTAAAGAACAATGGAAAATAATAAAATTAATTAGTAATTATATTCTTGTTCATTATACAAGATGACTCAATATTGGGCAATAGATTAGGTTACTATTACTAGGCACACAATTTTGATGGAGTTTTTTTTTTCTATGGTGTTTACTGTTTACACACAAATAAGTGAAGGCCACGTAGGGGCAAAAAGACAACTGTGGGAGGCCGGAAACAGGTGTTCTATCAAACGAAGTGATTAAAAACAATCATAAAATAAACTCTATTTGTATGGAAATTGAAAATATTTTAAATTTGTTACATAATTGTATTCGGTGAATGCGGTTAATACGCCCAAAGGTCTGTTCTTGAAATTTTACGCTCGTTTTCGTTACCAATACATTATCGTTTAATTTACTAAAGAAATAAATAAATAAACTAATAGCATGCATATTAGCCACCCAGCAACGAGTTCGAACCGTCGACTAGTGCATCCTTATGATGCGTGCCTACTTATTTATATGTTACTTTATGTAGTAAACAAACATGGCAAGTGTATTATATTATCGAAGGCGATAATAATGTGATAAATGAACAATACTGTACCTACTGTTGTTATTCTGTTTGAAGCTAGACAAGCGATTAAATACATTTTAATCACACCCTTGCGTTATTTTATACACTAAACACCTATAAACCACAAGCTAGAAAATGAAAAAAAAAATGACCTACACAAGAATTTACCTTAAATATTAAAATAATAAGAACCACAATAATTATTCCACACTTAGAACACTGTTCAGGGAAAGTAAAAGAATCACTGACTGCCCATGTATCATTCTCAGCCATTTATTAAATCATTCAAGGAAAATTCATTAACTATAACCATAATATGAGAGTAAACAGCTACCAGACACAAAACAGGCAAACCATGAAATAATAATGATGACAAACATCGTTGGTAGGCTTTTAGTATTGTATGGAAAAAGAAAGCCTCTTTTTTTCAAACAAAGGACATCATTCAAGTGTCGAACATTTTATACCTAAAAATTTAAGTGCCAGCCAGAAAAAAAAGTACTTGCTATTTTCTTATGGGAAATAACATCTTGGGCATTTTTTACTATTACAGCCGAAAGCCTAAAATTAACCTCCCGGCTGCTATTTGAGATTGAAATAGACAAAAATCATATTTTTATAACAAGTGTTTTAAGCATAACATTAAAAAAATACCAACTTTTAATTGAATTTAACATCCTGAACATGTTTTAACTATGAACTTGTTATTAAAATATGATTTTTGGCATTTGCAATCTCAAATCGCAGCCGGGGGGTTAATGGTAGACTTTCGTTTTAATAATCAAATATGCTCAAGGGGTAATTTCCCTTAGACAGCAGTACTTAAGTACTTTTTTTTCTGGCCGGCACTTTAATTTTTGGGTACGAAATGAATGATGTCCTTTGGTTAGGTTAGGTTCAGGAGGAACCCCCCCGGTGGGTTCCCGCATTGTCGAGGCGGGGGGGCTCAGTAGCCGTGGCTTGGACACCCACGGTGAAGCGAAGAGGAACCCGAGGAGGGGCCGCTCGTCAGGGCTTTTGCCAGTAAGCCGACGACGTAGCGGCCAACAAGTAGGTTGCCGTGCCGCTTGGGCGACATCGCAGCTGAGGCGGGCCGCGATGTCGTATCGGAGGCATCGCGGCTGAGGGTTGGAGGCCGCGGCGGGAGAGGAGTGCCGGTATTGCGGTGCCCCGCTCTCCCTACCTTCCGCGGCCTTGACGGGGTCGCCACCGTCTGATGGCGGACGCGGTGGGGCCGCAGAGGAGGAGGAGTGTTGGTATGACGTTGGCCGCTCTCCCTATCCTCTGCGGCCGAAAATTGGCAGGTGGCGGGGCCAATGACCTGACCCGTCGCAGGGGGACCAAGGGTGCCCAGACACGGGGTCATCTGGCGCCCATGTGCTGGTTTGGTCCCTGGGGTGGTCACGGCGTGCTATGTGTTCTGGTGCGCCGGTGATGGGGAATACTCCCCAGAGGAGGGTCCGGTGACAGACAACCGCGGCGGGTTCACGGATGAGTGCTAACGCGTGCCCGTGTTCCCGCCGTAAGCGGCAGAGGAGGACACCGTGGAGTTTTAGTGGGTTGGAGTCCCACATAACTGCACTATCTCCCCATGGTAGTGCAGAATGCATGAGCATTCCTCCACGATAAAAAAAAGGGTTCAGGAGGAAGAAGATGACGATCATAGGTTAATTATAATAGGAAGCTTAAACCCAACATAATAGAACCTAATACACAGCAAAAAATTATAACCATACCTACACATAAGTAAGTATGCAGATGCCTTATTTTTAAACTGACTCTAAAATCGAATATATGTATTTGAAACTTTTATTACCAATTGCTACAACCTCAGTAAACAGTATACATATCTCTACTGCAGTAACGGATGGCTAATAGTATTACTTCTTTTAAGGGTTCCGTACCCAAAGGGTAAAAACGGGACCCAATCACTAAGACTCCACTGTCCGTCTGTCTGTCTGTCACCAGGCTGTATCTCATGAACCGTGATAGCTAGACAGTTGAAATTTTCACAGATGGTGTATTTCTGTTACCGCTATTACAGCAAATACTAAAAACAGAATAAAATAAATATTTAAGGGCAACAAACGTGATTTTTTTGCCATTATTTGCTCGATATTAATAACGGCAACAAGTAGACGCTTGAAATATTTACATAATATTTAGTTGTATATTCACTTTAAAAATAAAATATTATTTTAAAATAAAATAAATATTTAAGGGGAGCTCCCATACAACAGACGTGATTTTTTTGCCGTTTTTTGCTCGATATTAATAACGGAAACAGGTAGACGCTTGAAATATTTACAAAATAGGTACTAAGTTGTATATTCACATTAAAAATAAATAATCAAAATAAAATAAATTAAGAGGGGCTCCCATACAACATACGTGATTTTTTTATATAATGTAGTGTTAATATTGTACGGTGGTACGGAACCTTTCGTGTGCAAGTCCGACTCGCACTTGGCCGGTTCTTTATGACATAGCAGTGCAGTATTTATCAACATGTTAATAGAAACAATAAATACAATAAAGACGCCACTCCATAGCAGTCCACGGTTAAGCTACGCGCGTGTACTTAGCTTCGCTTTGTATGAAAAGCTTATTGGACAAAACTGTATTGGACTTAGTCAAAATGTCGACCCCCTGCGAGGCCTATGTCACTGAATAGGTAGTCTATCGAGTAACTTTTACTAAAAACCTACCTATATATTTTTTTAATCCAGCCATAGCTTTTTGAAGTGAAACTTCTTTACGTACGCTTGACTTGGGGAGTAAGCTGGCGAACGCGTGACGTAAGCGTTACGAAAAGTGTGATCGGGCGAGGCGAACGGGAGTGGGGGATATAAGCAAGAGAAAGCAGTGCGCGCGCACATTTTCTTTCTCTCTTCCTCTCATAGTTTCACTTCAGTCGTGTATAAGCACACTCGGTTTTTTACTGAGAGTTTTTATTTTATGGATAAGACACCCATAATAAAAATTACCTACTCCTTATTTAATAGACTATTGAGTTACATTGGTCTCGTTAGAGGTGGATATTTGGACCACTTTTTCCCATTGTCTGTTAGGCGGGACCACTTTGATGGCCTTGATACGTGCGGATGCGTGGCTAGCAAAGTAATGAACCACGCAGCTAACGTAGCAAACCCGCCGTGCACATCCTGTGTATCAGTTTACTCTACTGAAGGTGCCAATGCCAAACTCGTAGCCAAATTCTGGGCTGAACTATATAGATTGCCATCGACACGCTACTGCTATGACTACATTGGCGCGATAACGCGAACACACTTCGCGCTTTTTGTTGTACAGCGAGACGTCGAGCGAAGTGTAGTTCGCATTATCGCGACAGTGTAGCCGTAGCATAAGAAGTGGATGATCGACCTAATAAAGGAGCACACGCCAATTTGTAAACTGCACTATTGTGTTGAAAAAACAATTGCAAGTGAATCAAACTGTTAACAATTAGTAAGAAATATGAGAAGTTTATACATATCAATTAATAGTACCCAACTACGCATAAATATTTTATTTATTTATGTAGATTTCACACTATGTATAATTTATTTTATGTTTTTTTTCTTCTTAGCCTTTTGAACGCCAGAGCATAAACGCACGCGCGAGCCCTCCACGCCAAGCCACAATTTCACCGCAAATACCTACAAAAAGAATATTGATTCCAAAATTTTATCGATAAACAATATTATTATAACATTTTTGTCAGTAATTGTCGAATAAACACTACTCATGACATTGAAATTTTATTTAACCTCGCACTAATTCCCTCTATAGTAGTCATTACACGGCATTTACAGAGTTTATCAATGTAAAACCCGACATTAGGAGACAAAAAAAAAAACAAATTACATTATGGTACAGCACTATTCTCAATCTGCTATCGTGATATTGTGACTTCCTCGCATCTGATTTAGGGATGTATCAGTACAGAATGTCGCTTATCGATTCTATCTAATATATAAGTATTTATAGTAAATATCAAAATATCCGATATTAGATATACAGGGTGAATTTTTCAAGTGGGCGTGGATGGCCAAATCCGAAACTATGAGGAATAGCGAAAAGTACTCAAAGGAGTCGCGGGCTCGATTTTGATGAAAACTAAAACTGCATCATTGGATTTTTGAAAAATCAATATTTCTGGCCAGGAATCGAACCTGTTGATTTTGAAAAAAAAAACACACGCTGTATTATTACACCATTCGATAGTGTCGTTAATAAGGATCAAATTCTGGGAAGTAATGATATACGGCAAACTAAAGGAAAGAGCTCATTTTTATCAAAATACTTTTTTATTTTCTAATGCTACCTACCTATTAAACCTTAACTAATTAATTGTTCAAAATTATGACAATTGTTTTTGAATACATAGCTGGATTCGACGTCTCAAGGATTGTACTGCAATTAAAAATTTGAATTTAGAACATAATTTTGTGAAGGTGACTGCGCTACGAGTGTTTCGGGTGTAAAAATATTGAGCATCATTTCGAACAAGGTATGAAAAAAGAAGCAGTTTATTAAAATTCAACATTTTCCTTAAGTTTGCCGTATGTCATTACTTCCCAGAATTTGATCCTTATTAGGGACACTATCGAATGGTGTAATAATACAGTGTGTGTTTTTTTTTTTCAAAATCAACAGGTTCGATTCCTGGCTAGAAATATTGATTTTTCAAAAATCCAATGACGCAATTTTAGTTTTTATCAAAATCGAGCCCGCGACTCCTTTGAGTACTTTTCGCTATTCCTCATAGTTTAGAATTTGGCCATCCACGCCCACTTGGAAAATTCACCCTGTATATCGAAATTAGGTATCTAGCAACATAACATGAACATCTCGCTTATCAATACTTTGTAGTATGATATTAATTTGTAATAAATAAAACACATTTTATTACTCGCTCTGAGAAGAAAGGCCGAAACAAACTCAGAGGTCACAGCCTCTTTTAAAGTCCAGACATAGTGAAGGACTAAGTGCGGAAACCAAACCCATAACATAGAACATAGAAGTCCAGACATAATCTTGGTCAGGTTATATGAACACCACGTAGATCAATATCTGAGATGGTCTTTTGAAGAAAGAACCACACAGATTGAGAGGACCTGTCCAGTCTGTGCACGCATTTGTCAGAAATTGTGCAGCTCAACTCAAAACTTAAGGAGCTCAACGATTCAACGAACAAAACCACAGAAAGGACATTTGTGTAGGCCACATAAGTTACTCAAACTGCCAGACCATGACTAAAACTAACAAAACAGAGATTTTTTTTTTTTTTAATAAAAAATTGAGTAAAATGACCCACATTGTCTTCACATTCACATTAATTAAAACAATATAATACTATGGCAGGATAAGCTTGACACCTACAGATGGGATTGGTCCACACTAGCTAAAGATAGTGAGGAGTGCAAAGGAGAAAGGGAGGCTTTCGCCCTGCAGTGGGACAACCTAGGCTAAAAATAAAATAAATTATACTTTAAATGCTATTGATCAAAGAAAGTGAGAATCAAAAAACTGGTACAATGAAGAAATTACAACAAAATATTGAAGATGCCAACTGGCTGAACCACAAATGACAATAATGGTTTCTTATAAATCAAGTACTATAAGGCACACCTTTAAAACACTCATAAAATGTTCAAACAAATGTGATTTGAAGGAAAACATAATAATAAACTACACAATGAACACACACTTATCTGGCTGTAGTAAATTGTAAAATAAACACAATTTATAACTGAACAGTGTAATATATTGAGCAGTTTATATGATTTCCAATACATGAAATCACTGATAGGTTTATTCCCATAGCTTCTTCAGTCAGATAAGTAAAATAAACTTTGATACATTGTTGGAATTGTTTATTTTTAGTATCACTTTCCAGAAATATGCTTGTAACAATAGACTAGTAGACCTTCTAATAGACCGTTTAAATAATGTTTAAAAGACATAGCCATAATCGCTACACTTAAATAAATTGGTTGCAGCATGATTCAATAGATAAAAACTTTTTGTCTATTTTTTACCAGTGGTGGCCCAGTGGTAACCACCGCAACTTACGAGATATTGGTTGCAGGTTCGAACCCTGACAGGCGCTTCACTTTGTGTAAATTATTTCATAACCACTGCTCTCAAAACGGTGAAGGTTGTCTTTAAAAGATCGCTCTTAGCAATAAGACCGCCCATTGTGTCACCCATTGTAAAGTTTCTATATTTATGTCTGTAATTTATATGGTGTACATAATAAAGAGTATTCTATTCTAAGGAAAACATCGTGAGGAAACTGGCATGTCCTAGAACCAAAAATTCGAAAACATGTCAACATGTGACATCTACCAACCCGCACTGGGCCCGCGTAGTGGATTACGGCCCATTCCTTCTCACAGAGTGGCCTGTGTCCCAGCGGTGGGAACATTATACACTGATTATTTGTATTTATTGTAGGTATTATTTTATTGTATTTTATCGATTTGTAGCCGCGCGCTAGGGGCACGGCAATTGATATTTAGCCAAGCGCTTATAAGGTTAAAATTGCCCATCATCTGAGTCACTTTTTTATAACACCCATGGTAGCCTCGTCTATGCCAGAATCCGTAAATTTATTATAGTAGAATTTTAACTGTATCTTTGTTTTAATATTGAATTTAAGAACTAAAAAATATAATAAAAAAGGACGGATAAAAAAAGAAGTGGTTTTCTAAAACTTGATCAAAAAACATTACTTACTTGAAAGCGAATAGGGGTCACCACTTGTCAAATGCCTGCTCAATATAAAGAAATCTTATCCTTGGCAACTACTTATCAGTACAAAATATAGAATTATCATTATCACAACGTAAATTCAAAATAAATGATATAAAACGGCAAGATTTGAGCTGTGGGACGAACAATAATATTTTTGAACTTGACAGCTGACTTAAGTGACATGACATAAGTGACACACCTGCAGTCCTCTAGCATGAGATTGCTGACGTTGTAAGCAAGTTATGCTATAGGAACTTGGTTTCACACATGCTGGAACACGGGCACCAAAAGTGATGGGACAAAAGTTACTAAAATTTTAGTTGTGAACGGGTGAATTCATTAAAAACCTTTTAAAAAAAATAGAACAGTAATGCTTATTTTTTTCAGTGAAATATAATAATATATTTGAAACATATAATAAACTACTTTAAATCAACATAACCGTATGATGTACGAGTACTGGCCGTTAGTAAAGTTTGAGACATGTTTTGACATTACTTTGTTTTCTGTTGTTGAGAAGAAAATGCAGTAAAATGTAAAAATAAACAACGTTGTATAAATATTTAGAATTTATATTTCCAATGACTATCAGATTTGTATAAAAAATTAAAGGTAAGTTAGCACCATTAACTAAGTATCAAAAAATTATTGCTCTTAAGATCCTATCATGAGAAATCTTTATAGACCATGACTTCATGAGACCCAATGCTCTTTATTTACAAACATCTGGATCTGGATCATACGCAAAGTTAAAAAAACTTGGTTTGGCTTAATCCGTCCAGCAAACCTAACAATGTCAGTTTTACTGTTAGTTGTTTTTAGTTTAACTTTTTACTTATTTCAGTTGGAATAGGTAGCAATTCACTGATTCTTAAATTAAAATCAATATTTAATATCGTCATTTTGTAATAAGTGTGTACTCGCTTTTAGATAAACACATTCACAAACTTGTACTTGTGTTGCGTCTCAGGTGGCTGATTTGTTGTATTTCCTTCTCGGTTTTTTCCGTGAATTCAATAGCTCTATCTTTGTCACTCAGTGCCACAAATGTAAACGTCATTGACCTCTTTCATCCCCACTCTTGTCAGTCAATATTTCGCTCGTGTATGGACACAAGCTGATATTAGTGTGCGTTAAGACAGGCATTGCGTCTGTGCTATGCCATAGATTAGTACTCTAGTCTGTGCAATGTATTGATGTAAACATTCTGTTGTCATTTTATTTCAGTGCGTTTGGAGGACCGTATGGAAATCTCTTCAAGGCGCATCTGAAAAACATGTGAACAGCTGATTTCGTTCGTTTTAAAATTATAGTGAACCCTCGATGTGTGTATTTTTGTAAAGGCATTTTTTGAAAATTAAGCGTCAAGAAAAGTGCGACAGTCTTTGTTTAGAGAAGTGTGGAAATAAGGTCAGTTTTTCAATATTTTTACTTGTAATACAGAATATAAATTATTAAATTATAAGCATTTCAAGTTAAAATCGGTCTTAAAGTTCATAATAACATATTGTGCTGTTTTTTAGTGAAAACAAAATTCAAGTTTCGAATTCGAGCCTTCATTTTCTTCTATAAAATTAGGTGAGTGAGTACCCAGACTGTTATTTACGTTCCCAAAAAATGCAACCCTAAGTGCCTACTCAAATTATCTTTGTAAGTACTTACAAAAATAATTAATAAAACCGGACTCTAGTAAGTAGCCTATGACGCTACGCTGTGTACAAACAACTTCCTTGTTCTAGGTAATTGTGTAGGTGATAAAATACGCAATCAAAATCGACTGAATGGGCTTTAGGGTTGTTCCGCATGAACAAATTCGAAAAACAAAATATCGATACCATAACTTAGTCTTCTTTTACCAAAAAAAATAATGCATTCTTCCCGCTTTTTTTATCTACAGATCTAAAATCTAAATTACAACAAGGTAGGCACCTATCTAGACTGCATCATTGTCTAACATGTTTCTAATTAGCATGATGTAATCTTTTTTCTGTGCACCGACTGACATGGCCAGCATGGGTGTTATCGATTTTGACCGTGACCCATATAATTCTATTGGCGCGCGTATCTCCTACTTCCTCATTAAAAAAACGTGTCCAAATTGTTTTACCAATCCTTGGGTTAGCTTCTGTTATTGAGCAATTATCATTATGATAATGGAAGCGATTCCGTAACAAGTGTCTTCATTACTATTGCTAAGGCATTTCTTTGTTGCTCCACATGGGAAAACATGTTAGGTACTTACCATACATTGTACCTTACTGCTTCGTACGTAAAAAACTAAAACGTTGTATACTTTGAAGGCTATCTAGACTAGAACTAGAAGATAGAGCGGCGACTGGTCCAGGACCTATTTGTAGCTGACCCGAATGAAAACTTTTTTTAAAGAAGGTTTGCGTAGGTACGCTTCTCCTAAAATTAATGTACAGTCCCCTTACGAACAATGAGCCAAGATTAAAAAAACTAGGTATAGGTACGGCCACGGTCATAAGTGGAGTAGCAATTTCACAAAGCAATAGATTGACACTTTGGTTTTACTTACGACCTTCTTTTAATTAGCTATTTCTCTACTGTAGACACACACACTCACATTCATTTGCAACTGATTGTATTTCATTAATTCGACTACTACGGTATGTGGCATGATAGCTTAGCGGTTATCACATTTGGGTAAGCGCGTCCTGCGTAGCGAGCCGTGGGTTCGAATCTCACGCGCGGTGATAGTTTTTTTAAATGTTTTTTAATAATTACTTCGAGTAATGACGCTTATGACTATAATAATATATTTCCTTGCCATGTTCGTCTTGTGCGCTTAATTCGTTAAACTTTATGATTATACCCACAGTTAAATAAATTAATTATAAGGTAGATACAGTTAAGTTACGAGTCATTCACCGCGATTAAATAGAACGTTGTTTGTTGGTTGTTAATTATTGTGGGTTAGCGACGTGTGTTCTATTAGCCTTGTTGTAGTTCCTTTTAAAATGCAGAATATTGAAATGAAAGCGAATGTGATTGCGCTGCGTAAAAATGGATTTAATATAACACAAATGAACTTATGAAACTGAACTGAATGTGAGTATTATGCATATGATTTAATTATTTTTTCAAACATTTATTTTATTAAAATAGAACTGCTGATCCTTGTAGTTATTTTTTTTAACGTATTATAAGGTCTAAATAGAAGAAAAAATTATAATTTCGAAGTCCTAGATTTTAAATGATGAATATAACATTATATTATTCTTATATGTAACATTTCTATTTTCATTATAATTTTGTATCTCAATAGTATTCGTATTTTGCTAGTAGACTAACAGTACTCTTTTTTTGTTTTAGAGAAATTACCTACTGTGACTCGGAGGGTCACTAAATAAAGAAGAGGGTAGCCTTGCTGCGTGGAATGCCCCAGCTGGTCAGTGAATATGAAACAATTGGTTATAATACCAACAAGATATTTTGCCGAATTATTCAACACGTCTTTACGAACCGTTCGCCGTGCAAACGAAAACCAGCTCAAAAACCTATGCAATATTGTAGGGCCCATGCGCCAGCGTTTACAAGATTGCTTTGATAATAATGGGTATTATACTAAGGATTAAATTATAAATTGATTATACCTAGTAATAATAAAATTATACTGTAGCATATTCGTAATAAGGATTATTTTGAGGTTTAGTTTCAATCTTCTTTTCGTAATGAAAATGAATACTTAAGCTATAACCACAATAAGTCCTAAACTAGAAGTTTATTTATTCTTTATAAAATTATAACGAATAAACATTTTGTAATCACTTATAAAACATTTTTATTCTTTACCCCATATTTCACTAACTAAGTATATAATAATAAAAACAATTATTACATTATTATTCTCGTTTATTAATTTATCGAATAATAAAAGAACAGATGAAGATAATTGATGAAAAGAAAAAAAATCTCATTTTGAGATTGGAACTTGGGCCTATATGTTTGCTAATCCGATGCGTTACACTATCAGCTATCCGGCCTTATAACAATGTTGTCAATTTTAGCAATGGTTTGAGCCGACCAAGGTCATACTTAATTACGTACGCTGCGTGTGTGAAAAAGCGATATATTTTTGTTTCGCTGACTTTCGCTCGACACCAGTGTATAAATTCTGAGGTGTGCGTTCTGTGTTAATACATCACTTATACACACATACGTATATACGGCCTGTACCGCGCGTGTTCACAGCAAAACAATCCTTACGGTGATAATGCAGTACTGACCGATACTGTACCTAACCTATAGTTTTTTTTTATCTTGGCTCTACAATATTTGTAAATGATACAAATAAATACTTACTTATTTTTTATTAAATAGGCTTTTATCAGTTTTATCTTGTTCTTCCCCTAAAAATATCGAGTCAATGAACATTTTTTTTTTTACAATATTTGATGAGAGTATGAATGAAACAATACCTCAAAGTCTCACCACAAAAGCGTTAAATTCCCGCGCATTGCAAGATCGCGTTCAGAAATAGTTAGCCGTCCTTGTGATCGTCGTGCGAAATAACTACTTAAAACTTATTCTACAGATGTTTTATTAGAACATTTATTACAATACGTGTAGAATCTATCAGCTTGGTTAAATTACCATTGATTTCCAGTGGTCCTATCCGCAATTTCCACTAACGTCTCAAATTAGTTTCTGAACATTTCGACAATCATTACAGTAAGGTCAAAACTTTATTTTCAAGTTAAAGATTAAGTACAACGATGGTCGTTGATTAAAAGTAGTTTTATGTCTTCAAACCGACAAACAAATCACAAAACATTGTAATATGTGGGTTTACCCAACGATTATGACTGAAATATGATACAGTCATTAGGTACCATCACATTGTAGCTCGTTAAAAGATAACCAGCAAAACAAACAGGAATTGCACATGCCATACGAAAATAAAGCGTCATTATCAGTAAACTTTGAAGGTGTCTGTACTTCTGTAAACAAGGCAATGCAAACGAGTGCTGGTTCTAATCAGTAATGTCTGTCGCACGTGTTATGCGTCCCACGTATTTCAATGTTTATCTCTGACGACCTTCAAGATCCGCGTAACAACATTAACATCACAATCCTAAGTTCCCATCGATCGCAGTAAGCATACTAACTTTGTTGAACATTCTTGTTTCGAAACCAAAATTCCCTTGGAAAAGGTAAAAAGAACTTATTAAGACTCAAGGATAGACCCCTGAGGAACAACGGATTTTTTATTCCCATTTAAAATGAAATAAGTAATTGTTACTTTTCTTCTTTTCGTATCGATGGTAATCTTGCTCGTTTTTTTTTTTATATTTGAGTTGAACCCAGTAAGTGGTCACGTTGATTGCGGCATCAGTGGCATTCTTGTTAGTCAACAGAAGTAGGTACCTATTTCCACTTGGTGTGTCTATGTCGGCTTAATATTTTATAATGACCGATTAATTAGGAAATCCTTCAGTGTTTGCCATTGAAACGTTGAAACAAAATTATCAATATTATTATGTACCTACCTAATTTTGATTAATGTGATTATTATTAGGTGTAATAAAATTAAATGAACGCACAAATGAAGCGCAATAAATTGAATTGTAAAAACAACATTGACTATGACGAAAGCTAACAAACAATTGTGGTAAAGGAAAAAACGTGATCATTTCCAGTCACCTTTATTTACAAAATTATTCTATGATTTGAACATTACACGCTGCGCAAAAAGAACTGCGCAGTAGGTATACATATAATCTCGCGCTGTTAGATTCACAACTATTTTTTTGTTAACCTTTGTCAATGTTAGCAAGGACACGTGAACGATCTCATTTTGTCATCAAATAATGGCCACGCACGTTCAAGTGTTATTTTGTATTCTTTTTTCAAAGAGCAGCTCTTGTATTTCCCACTTGTTCACGAATCGTTTACACAGTAACCGTTTTAGTTCCATTCGTCTTATAACTTCTTCCAGTCAACTTAGCGTATCGGCAGTCCATTGGCGAACGTAGGCCTCTTGCATGTAGCGCCACAGAACCTGGGTTTCCAGCTTCTGCATTCGGTCCGTCCCAGTGCAGTGGCCGTTATAAAATCCCTGGCCGGCCCATCTTGTAAGAACTCTGCCAACCCTGCTGCCGAACCCCAACTTTATCCTCCCATCAGCTAATTACTCGAAGTTACGTCTACCGAGCTGGATGACTCGCCCTTCATAACTTCCAGCTCTTTTCTAAACCGTGTTCTTCACGTTATCCATAAACTTTGTCAAACGCTTCTATAGCTTTTATTACAAATTAAATCTAACAAAGAAACTAGTACTTAAAACGGCTTCGTTACAAAGATATTTGTAATTTCATTAAACTTCAGCCCGCCAAATCTTATGAATGAAAATACGTCGTTGCCAATTCGGATAAAGAGGCATGCATATCGGGTGATTTACGTCAAGATATTTAGTTTGTATGAAAATTAACAAAAAATAAGAATTCATTAATGTGTCCATTATGAAAAATGCTTATTTCCATGGTCTGAACTTCTGGTCGAAATTTATGTATATCGTCCGTAACACGGTGTATATTCCGGCTCAAGCATAATTATGTTCTCTGATTGAAAAATCCCCATTCTAATATTTCCATGGCATTTGCATGGCAGTACCTAAATCACGAATTATTCTCTTAATGTTCGGTCAGACTTTCGAAGCCAATATATTTTCGATGCAGACATTTTAAGCAACAGATAGACATTAGACAAAATGGTTTAGCCAAAGTGTGGGTAGTCGAGACGTAAGGTTCGCCGCCCTTACCGTCGCGACGCCTGGCCCGAAGGGGTGGCCACTCTGTGGGTGGATGAATTCTCATTTATGCCACAAAGGAAACCTCAGTGTCTACGTTCTTTTGTTTGCTTCTGAGCAATCCTATACGCAAACAAATGCACATGAGATGAGATGTTGTTTACCTTGAGCAAAGATAGAAAAATGGATTATATTTTTCGCTGTTAGTGTTTAGAATAATAGAAACTGAGGCAGCAAAGTTTTAATAAAGAACACTTCAACACAAAAACAAATACCTACACAGTTTGTGCTGATGCTGAGTAGTTTATCAAACAAATCGTTTAATTAAAACAAAACTGCTTACTCTATTTAAAAGAATTATAGTAAACTATAGTAACGATATTTTGTAGAAATTGTAGAATAGTTATTTCGATCGAAATTGACTTACCCCTAACTGCTGCAAAATGACTTCAACCCGGCTAACACGCAGAGCTTATCAAGAGTTGAAATATTAAACATTGATTCATTCTGAAGGAACGAAATGCCACTTGAAGTCTAGTACTACACGACATAGATAGTACTTGTTCTAATACTAGAATAAATAATTATTAGTACGTAGTCTCATACTGTTGCAACATGCACTATTAATTTTATTAGCCTCATTGTTTCAACTCACGCAGGATGTGTATAGCGCTTTGTCTTGCACTATCTCAATAGTCATCAAGAACCTGTCATAGATATTATAGAATATCTACTTATATATGTGCATAAAGAATAATCTCAATTAGAACTTTATTCATTAGAATGTAGGCAATAAAAAAGAACAAAAGCGTTAAATATGTTGTGCAAAAATACGATTACAAGTGTTCCGGCCTTGGTAGACTCTCGCTTTCGGAACAACCTTACTGTAACAGAATTATGAACTAAAAAATAAATGATTAGCACTTAGGACCTATAGATTGCTGTTAAGGAAGGAGTGATAGAAATTCATAACACAATTTCAAACAATTTTGATCGTAAAATACCATTTCCTAAGGCCAGGGATCCCATTATTGTTGTAGCACAAAATGTTGTAGGCAAAAATTTCAAAATAATAATAGATCTTGCAAATTAAAAGAATATCCAAGTGTGAAGATGAAAAGTACAAAGCCTAATGCATTATGTAAACAATAACTAGAGCGGAATTAGTTAACCTTATTACGATGGCCAGTGCAGTGGTGCAAGTTGTCCAAAACTTCGGTAGAAGTTGTATTAATTCACAAAGGGGAAATGTTATTCTATGAACACGACACGAAATGCGTCTATAATGTATGCCACCACACGATCAGTTCCGGAATTTGGAAGGGATATTGAATTTGAAACAAGTTAAGGTAGCTAACGAGATTAATAACATTATTATTGCGTTCTTCGGGATTTTTACGCACGACTTTTCATCGGCTTATAGACGTGTCGGCGTCGGATGCAGGAACTAAAAATCAAAACTGATATATTTAGTTAACTTAAGAGTTATTTATGTGTACAATTTCACGTTATAAATCTTTCACGAACCAAGGCTTCCGTCGTGCTACGCCGTATTAGTTAAATATAGTCTGTCAGTCAATGAAAAAGGTTAGGCTACGCGTAATGTACGTTTAATTTACTATCGCATTACATATCCGCGATGTTCATGATGCTTTGCACAATCAATGGCCGTCAGTTAGCCAACATAGTAGCTCGCAACAGCATTATACGCGCATTGGAAATGTAGAACGGGATTTATGTCATACGTAATGCGTGGTTATAGCAATTTACGGCTGTCTGATGTCATGTTTTATTGATATTCCACGACTCTATTTGATATGGCATGTAAGAAAACATAAAGAAACAAGACAATAAAATAAGTCATGCTTTAAAAGATTCATGTATCCCGAAGTCGGCTTAGATGCATTATTGCAAAGGATAGAAGAAAAATGTGTTCTTCTGTACTATAGGTACTAAAATTGCAAGCAACGCTAGAAATCCCTTGTGAAAAATATAGTCGGGACGTGGTAGAAACGTTTCTCGCTATTGTCTGGTAAGCCAGCTGAATTCTATTAGCCTTGACTTTATCGTTCATATTACGTTCCACCAAGTTCCATAGTCGACAAGCATCTAAAGAATATTATAATCGAGCTGTACTTGAATTACAACACAATGTCCCATCGTGTGTCTCTTTAGTATGGTAAGGTCATTTTTTGTGGTCTTGTGAGTCTTATGGGCGCCTTACCTGTGAAGAAAATGAACATCAGTGTGTTTAACTAAAGCCAATTTAAAAACATAACCCTCCCGGCGCAGTCGGGTAAAAACCCAAATAAGTTGCTTTTACAAACGTTAAAAAAGTAAGTTTAAAAACTAAAACTCGACTACTGAAAAGGATGAAACAAGAAAGTACCTTCCCGTGGTCGCATGCCGCTGTACTGAAATATTATAAGCTATGGTAACATAATTGCAAAAACCCAAATAAGTTGCTTTTACAAACGTTAAAAAGTAAGTTTAAAAACTAAAACTCGACTACTGAAAAGGATGAAACAAGAAAGTACCTTCCCGTGGTCGCATGCCGCTGTACTGAAATATTATAAGCTATGGTAACATAATTTTCATTTGATACCCAACACAACATAATTAAAAAAAAAAAAATTTTAGATCATGACTATGTCCGCTAGAGGGCGCCATATCCAATTTAATGTGACGTCACATAGCTTATAACCAGCGGACGATAAAGACGCTTCCAACGATACCTCAGTTGTCCAATTATGACAAGTAGTTTAGAAGTTATGAGGGAACAGATGAACATACATACATCATACCTACATACCGGTCAAAATCATAACCCTCCTTTTTGCTTCGCCATAGTGGGGTAAAAAGCGTGGCGTAATTCTTCGTCGAATCAAACGCCCCGTTTACTAAGTAAAATGTCGTTTTAAGTCAGCTCTATTATGATTGTGACACAAGGTACTAATTAAGTTTAATGCACATTTGAACTCGACCTTGGCTGCAGTCACGAGTCACGAAGTCTCGGAACAGCCCGTGGCCCGACTACGTAGTATTGAGCAACATCCCTTCTAATATTGTTCCTACCGCTTTAGTTTCAAGCGATAGTGGAGTGCTGTGAAGAATTTCAATTGAATTCAAGCTAAAGTAAAACAATGCTAGATAAAGTTGGGGTTCAATAGGAAGATAAAACAGTTATAGCATGCTCTAACTTTGGAATGAGATACCTAATAAAATGTAGTCTGACTTTCTCTGTACAAAGAGGAGACGAGTCTTTCAAAATATTTTCAAAGAAGAAATTAATGGAATAGACGAGACATGCAAAATAGTAAATGTACATCTATGCAAATTAAATCCTCTAGAAGAGACTATTTCTGAAGTTTCAAGTATTACTCCTGCTAGTTTTGCAATAGCAAGTACCGATGAGGAAGCGGAACTACAACGCAATCATTCAGATTTCCTCACTGTAATTTTGTATTATTTTCGCAGTTTTGCCACAAGATTACTAAAACGCAATACGATATCAGTATCGCCCTCAGTAAACCTTCGTTTTAATGCATGAATGGATAAGAAGTATCAAAGCGAGTCGTAAAGTGTAATTATTATTGAATCGCCTTATAAAACACACATCACGAATCGGGCCAAATATACTTACTTTTTACGGTCCGGTATCACGAATCTAAACCGATCGATGAAACTGTGGTTGAAGAAACTTTTCTAGCATTCATTATTAACGAATTTCAGTTGACAATTTTAATGCCAAATATTATACAGATGCATTTTTATCATTCAATCATATCTAGCTAAAAGCTAACGTAATTAAAATATCCATTAGGTAGATAATGCTTCTAATAACAGCTCATTTTGTTGGCCATGGGAAATCTGGGTTACTAAAACACATGTTGGAATGCTAATTCATCTGAGAGACTCCCATCAGTGTGATTCCTTAAAATAATATTTAGGTTCTGAGCAACTCATGCAAGTCCTTGAGCAAATATTCCGGTCTGTTGGTTTATTGCTTTACGTAGGTACTGTGTATTTATTTAGCCGGTTGCGCATGAGTTCAAGCGAGAAGGAAACGCCGCTCATTAATATTAACCAATTAATTAATTTCAAATTGAGCCTTCGATGGTGCTTTGATTGTGTAAGTGATAGCGACACTTGAATATTCATCATCATGTTCTTCATTTGTTGTCAATCAACGACGCAATACTGTAACATTAGATGGTAATTGTTTTTTTATGGACTGCCTTTCCGATATTACGTTACTTATTATTTGACCCATTGGCAATGAACTGACAATTATTATGGTCGAGGTTCTAAATTATCGGACAATTTAATCGAAACAGTGTCAATTTAATCAAAATGTAATTTGATGCAGATAGCAAAATTAGGCATGTAGCTTTTAATTAATGTTATTAAAAAAATTGTCTTTGTTACAGATATCAACAAACAAGAACCATAGGTGTCTACCAACATGCCGTCGCTCCTAGAAGCTCTAGAGCGGAAATATGGCGCGAAGGGTGAAGTGAACCCTCCGATAGATGACATGCCAGTTGCTATATTTGTGCCGAAGCGCTCCCCTCGACTGAGTGTGCCCACGCTACTGGTGCTCAACGACTGCGACATCGACTGCGCAGGAGACGCCTGCGCCCTCGCCGATAAGTGTGCCGATGTAGTCGAACTCGATATAGCCAATAATAAACTTGCCGAGTGGGAAGAAGTAAGTTAGTGTTAAGTTCATCATAGATTATGGATAATAACCTCCTTGTCAACTGTTACAGCAAACAAGCCTCTGCAATAAGCACACCATTCCCACAGTTACGACAAACTATACCAATTATTGGTTATAGAAGGCAGTTATTTCCGCGGTGTTACGTTCACTCCTTAATAATGTACGACTGACATGGAGTTTTGCTTCTAGGTTTTTGCAATACTGGAACAGACACCACGAGTAAGGTTTCTAAACTTGAGCTTCAACCGTCTCTCGGCCCAGATCCAGGCAGCACTATCTCTTCAACCACGGTGGGACAGTCTGAGCCACCTCATTCTGAATTCAACGTACGTCCGTTGGCCGAGCGTCCACGCTTTACTCAAAGCTCTACCAGCTCTGGAGGAGTTGCATTTGAGCCTTAACGAGTACTCCTATGTGGACTTAACAGGAAAAGAGGTTGATGAGAAAGCTCAGTGTGAATCGTGTTCACGACTCAATGTTGATGTCACAGAACCCGTGCACGACCAGCTGAAGAAACTCCATTTCTCCGGGAACCACGTAGTAAGTTGGAAAGAGATCTCCAAACTAGGCTACGCCTTCCCCAACTTGGAAACCCTGCTGGTTAACGACTGTCCCATAACGACTCTAGAGCCGGACCCGTGTGAGAAATGTATCGATGAGCACGGAAATAAGAAAAGCCACGATGCCTTCCCGTAAGTGAATACAATCATTTCTTGTCATTATGACAAAATTAGGTCAATGTGTGTGTTGCCAGTGACCTATTGATCTTCAGAATTTGCATATTGTTTGTTTTGTGCGGCGTCACATGAGCGATTTCATTGATATTCCAGACACCTCCGCTTCCTAAACCTGAACAATACTGGCTTAGCGACGTGGGACGAGGTGGATCGACTGGCACAGTTTCCTGCTCTCAGGAGTCTGCGAGTACAGGTGAGTTCAACACAACACCTGTTAAACCTATTGTGTATTCACGGCACATAGACCGTAATGTTTGCAAATACTGACCTCGCGAATGCAGGATTATGCACATGGCCGGAACTGTATTGTAACTATACGGTATTCTAAGCACACTTTGAAGCTAGAATTTGTAAATAGGCGTGACTTCGTGTAGACATACAATATTGATTAATAGGTAATTTAAATGGGATATTTAAATTACTAAGACAGCTGTTGATTAGTAAAGAAAGAAACCGCTTTAGATTTATTTTAATTGAAATCTCTAAGCTGCAACTGCACTTGGCAGTGCAAATTCGGTCAGAACGCCAACACGTTTAGCGCCGCCAACTTGTAATCCAAACGTGTCCGCGATAAGCGATCTATATTTGACGTTGAACGGTAACGTATTATGTGTTCGGGAGTGTTGTAGTTTTAAATTATCCGTGTAACGTCCCTCGGGAACACGGGGCAGCCGTAATGCGGGTGAAGGTCTTCCAGATATAGTGGCGGCCTACTTGACGCCCGGTTGTGCAACGTTAGCTAATATCACCGATCACTACCAGGCACGCATAATTTCGACACGTCTCCGCTCGCGGGTATGAACGGGAGCTCACAGATTTTATAGGAGCGTTAGCCTTGCATTTGTCTGGTGCTTGAGAAATTTTATGTTCTATTAAAACGGATTTTGTGTCGTAAAACTGATCGGTATTACGATTGGCTTCGTCGCGTTCTCAATGAAGGAGCTTTACAGAAAAATGGGCTTGCTTGTGGAAAATTTCCGCGTTTGCATTAGCCTCAACGGACATAAAGGTCGAGCTACTTTCGATTTCCATTTCACTTAAGTCGTAATATCAAAAATACGCAATGAGGACATAAGAATATCTGTCAAGTTCAAGGTTGTGCAAGTAGATCGTCTTAAACGAGCCGTCCGTATGATTATCTCTTTGTGTACACATCCATGTCCTTTGTTACGCAAATCGTTTATCATAGTTAAAGCTTCATTGGTAACGTATTGTGAGTCTTATAGTCGCCGTTATAGGGTTATTTTTACCATGGAAATTAGTAGAGTAGTACGTTTTGTGACCGTCACGCTATAAAGAATGTGAAAGTGTGTCTGTTTGTTTTAATGCGCGCTTTATGCGTTTATGAGCGATTGTGATGTCATCATAAGGGTCAAAGTAAATATAATTATGTACGTAACTTGAATGTGTTCATAGTTAAGAAATATGGACACCTTGACTTATTTCATACATGAAATATATGAACCATACGTAACGTCTTACTTATTCAGTAGCAACGGTTTCCACGAAGCCGGTGGTGCTAACAAATTCCTGATTCGATTTTAATGTGGATTCGAAAGTTACATAAGCCTCTAATTTAGGTACATAAGATATGTCTATCTCCTTTATCAGCAATACACTGGCTGCTAGACACGACTTGAAAAGTCAACGATCATTGTTTGTTCGACTGTGAAGTTTTAAGATCGTATAACAGGGTTTAGGAAACAGACACTCTTGAGGATTTCTTCAAAATTTGTCATTTACATAAGTTAGAGACTTGAACGAAAATGCTTAGTTAGATAATAAAATTTAACTACAAACTTGGAGCTATTATACGTGTTTACATACGAATCATACGATCTCTTGTGAACGTGCTACATAAAGAATTTCGTAGGCGATGAACCAACAAACTAACAAAACATTTCTACTGTTACAATGTTTAACACAAAATATGACTGCGTGGGTTCAAGTGGGACCAACGAACACCGAAAACCGGTGCTATTTTAATACAAATTGAAGAATATCTACTTTCACACTGAAGGAGATCTGGGAAAAAGAATAGGTACTTGCATGAAGATACAAGAATAAGTTGCAACTGTTGCAAGAGTCTGCAAGACAAACCCTACATGAATAATAAACTGGAAACAAAAAAGGATCGTATTTGTGGCAATAAAAACAAAAACTGCAAAGGTAAAGGGTTGGCGATGATTAATTCGAAAAATGAATCAAACTACGGTCGGGTCGTTCACATTACCAGCTGAGCTGGCGTCCTTGTGTCACTTGGTATTTATACTTGTATTACGTCTGCATGTCCATTAATATATTGTAATATCCAATTTAATTACTTGGTCAAATTAATGTAGAATTAAGTGTCTAGAAAGTTTATTACCGTTTTGTATACTTTAGGTAGGTATATCGCGTCATTAATCTAATGACGGATGGCGTCTGGTCTTTTAGTTGACCTTCGCTTCGCAAGTTCGCAGAACGGACAATAGTATCATCAAATTTCATCAGTGTTTCAATATTTCATCTCCCAACGAGTGTCGATCGATAGAGTCGCTCTTATAAACTGAAATCTAATACCCTCAACATGACATTGCGTTCTGCTAAAACTTAATATTTTCGAAGCTTGCCAGCCCTGAAAGCCAACTAAAAGCCTGTGCCATTTTCGTCCCATTCCCAACTTTGTTTATCCTTTTGAAATAACACCCAGGCATTACAGCAGAACTTACTGGTTTTCTGTCTATTTTACCGTTTTCTTCGTGTTTGTGCCCCATATTTTCAGCCTGTTCAGCAGCGATAAGCTGGAGCCATGCACATTCAATCCTGTTACTAGTAATACAGAGTGCAAGCTTTAATAGCTTGCAACCTACCTGTTGCGAAAAATACCGCCCTATCGTATTTTATTACCCACTTTGTTTTGTAATAGCAGCTCGCACTTCAAAGAAATCACATTTTGGAAAAATAAATAATCTTCTTCCATATCCGATAAAAATTCAGGCACACACACACACATCAGATGCAAAACCCGAACAAACAAATCCTAAACCTTCAAATGATGACATCATTTGTTACAAACGTAGTTTTCAGGATACGTGTAGAGTACCGTAAGGCATTACTTTACGAGTAAAGATCATCTAGATTAGGAAAGAAGCGATCCAAACATTTTGCAACCTCCATTAAATATTGTAATATTGCAACGTATTGAAATACGTCTCGGATTTGGCATAGCTAATTCGGCAGCAGATCATCTTGAATGTTGTATCTCATGATTTCAGTAATGCACTCTCACAATGCATGTGAACTGAAAGCGAGGCAATTTGATGTTGTGCAAATGTCTACCAGTCTCCCTGTCAAACGAAGAAGTCTGTTCAATTTAAATTGAAGTGTGGCCTTGTTTGCATTTTGCTACTGAATTTGTAAATGGTTTTGAAAACATTTTATCTCTAATAGCAGTGTTAAAATTGAACAAACCATATATCGCTGCATAAAACTTTATCAACGCAGCCAATTTCGTTGATAGCAGCTCTAGCTTGCAAAATGGAATTCTTGTTCGTCTATTCCTGGTGCATTTTTCCTTGATGTTGCTTTTATTGAAATATGCGCTTCAACAAATTGGAAAAATTCTTGCCATGTGTGAGGACAATAAGCTGTAGTCAGTGATTCACATTGGAGCGTTAAACGGTCGAATCACTCTTTGATTTTTTGCCCACGCCCTCTGCGCGTCACCTCGCTCTTTTATGCACTTTGTTGATTGAATTATTGATTTATTTCCTTTCATCAGTGTTAATACCTATCATTAGTATCAAAATGAAGAACAGTGTTGGTGTTTGATCTATTTAATTTAGAACATTAATGTTTCCTTTCAATATAATTAAAAGTTCTTCATTTTAAGTTGTGTAATCTTTTCGTAATGAATCTATTTGACTTGACGGAATGAATAGATAAAAGATTTAAATGTCGCTTCTATCTAATGTTTTGGTGACTCCATTGGACAAATTCCTTCCGTTATCACTAAAATGCAGATGTAAAACTTCGATAATATTAGGGTAACTGTAGTAGGCGCCAGTTGAATACAAAATTTATAGATTTGGTCGTAGAGTGTCGACCGGGTCGACACGGGGTGACCCAGAAACACGTGTAATGCTCTACACCGTGTTCCTGTTCAGTGATTTTGTACCATACCGTGGCAAGCTAGAAATCATATAAGTACCTACTTACCTAGTTTACGAATTTTCTCATAAGAATTATAATATATTTGTGCATCACCGCACTTTACAAACTTTTATTGAGAATGTTATTGAGAAAGCAATTTTTTCTGTGAGGTTATATATTTCTTTTAAATCTGATTCAATTTCATTTCAGATTCCAATATGTGGGCTTAAACTTAGATGTATTTTAACTATCTGACGGTGCATTTGTACTAACATGATACGTAGGTACCTTTATCGTCTGTCTGGCTGTCATGATTAATTCTGGCTTTTGTTGGAGACTGAGCCCTCCTACACAAAAAATGGTTTGCATTTGAATTCTACATTCAGTCAGCGATTGGTCGGTTCAAGTGCGTACCTGCCTCGTCTCATGTCAATGAATGCTTGAAGTTCCTCGTTGACTGATGTTTATAATACTGTAGTAGTTATCATGTCTCTTTAAGCTCTCCCAAGCTTCATCACAGTCAAATTAAATCTTGTTTTCTTATTACTCTCATAGTAATTATGCTATAACTTTTATGGCCGTAATTAAAATCTAATATCTTGGTAAAAGACGTCGCCATAGAGTCGTGACCTATGAATTCATTACTCCCCACTACCTACTCGATGTTTTAGGTCAACTGTCCTCTCGATCCGTACTTTACATTAATATTCTAACTCCTTTGTGTATCATACGTTCAATAGACGAATAGGTGTAGGTACCTATCGTCGCCTTAGAGTGAAAACCTCGGGAATGCATTTGCATAGTTTTTTGTATGAATACCTTGTAAGTAGCATTTTATGCATTTCGGTCAATCTTCGAGAATATTACTGTTCTGGATATGAAAGCGGGTTAAATGACATGGCCGGATTCTGCCCTCAAATCAATTCAGAATACATAAATGTACAGTAATTATTAATATATGAAAATTACTTCTTAAATATACTAAAATTAATCGCAACAATTACATTTCTCTAGAGCAGGCGACAAAAAATGGCAAAGAAATATGTGTGTTAATTGATTTTTTTGGTTTTTAGCAATGCAATACAAATTGCATGTGCGTTTGGATACATGCATAAGACAAACACCGTATCTGTAGCACGCTTGAAGGTTACATTAAACTAAAAAAATACCCGCGACTGCCAGAATCGTATTGCTAAAGTAAATACCTGTAGAAGTCAACGTTTTCACGATTATTGCAGACATTATTTTTCGAGCTGCCGTGGCCCGTGCGTCATGATGTTGATCACGTTACGCATTATGCATCGACAATTATATTCAAGAGTGTGTATCCGAACGTCCTAGTTATTTTTTTCACGTCTGTCACCTGTCACTCAGTGCTTTGTACCACGGTAATGTTATCTAACAGTATTGTGACTAGGCCTTGTTCTTGAAATAATTACCTACACCCGCGCGGTACGTAAACACGCGATAGGGCTGCCCGCCTACAGTATTTTAATTTCATCAACCTACTTGAGTTTCATTCTAGTTTTGTGATTGTAAATTCGAATCAAAACCTCTAACTACCTGCTACACAATCTTACTTAAAAAGTAAATTATAATGTAAATCAGAAGGTAGGTACAGTCAGCATCAAAAGTCGATTAACACTATCATTTTTACATGTTATTAAATTGACAACAACTTTTTTCGATAAGCTGATTTTTATCTTTTCACATAATAGACAAGAGTATATATTCTAAAAAAATTCTTCTGCTGCAATTTTGAACAAATATTTTGCTCAATAACTAAGATTAAAAAAACTGAAGTGTTAATCAACTTTTGATGCTGACCGTACCTACCATTTATTACTCTCATAATCATTTCATTATGATACTTCGTCTAATTCAATAATATGTAAGTAGCTAAGTACATAAGTAAGTAGATAGCCTTACTGCTTACAAAATCATCACACCGTCCATTCGTCACTGTGGCGCATTCGCGTCTGTTTGTTTACCGATGGTATACCGAACTCGAGTTGCGTAGGTATGACTCGCGTTCCAACCGTTTGTATGAAGATAAAATACTGATATGATAACATTACCATGATAATAGATGACATTACCTACTGTCACATTACCGTGCCTGTGCTCTGTGTAGTTTTGCGTTGACCTTAGCACGCATTACTGTATTCTGTTTATGTTACCCTGTTGGATATTTTAACTTGAACCCACGCTATCGTTTATCGGACTTTCGTTTACGTTAATATTCTGTTGTGCTTACTGGACTTTTTTGTTTACGATTTAAATTACCTATTTGGATTCTGACGCTCACGATTTCAAGGTGCCTGAATTGTAGTGTGGTCACTAATCGAATGCGAAGGCATGTTGTAACCACTCTAACACCGCAGTTACAAAATACATGACATGACAGGGAGCCATCTAGAAGCAGTCATGCTAGCGAAGGAGGTGGCGGGATGGCTGAGGGAGAGAGCCTCAAGTCCCAGCCGCCACGGGAGACACTCCTGGCGTCGGAAGCCGCGTGACGACTCCCGGCCACCGTAGGCGCGGGCCTGCGGACGGAGAGTAATGGGTAGCTCACCGTCCGATCAGGACCAGGCCCGTGCCGGACGGCGCGTACGTGTTCCACGCGCGCCTCATAGAGATGTCAGCAAAAAGGAAGGGGCCTGCCAGGGCCGAAGCCTGCCGGGCGTGCGGAATTGTCCGAAAGGGTTACCGCTACCCAGGGGCGTGCCTTTTACTAAAGCCGAAAAGCCTGGCTTTCAATCAAACGCGAGCCTAATAATAAAAAAAAATAGACAAGTAAACTTATAAAATCATGTCGCAAGAATTGATAAGAATAATAAAAAATAAACTCCGCGCGTCCGCCGGGCCGCCCGCGATAGTAAGTAAGTACGATGCAAGGTTGCCAGGTTTACATACTCAAAGAATAATTTCAAATTCCGCGCACTTTTCATCACGCACATCGTTGCCAAACATCTCCAATGCCGCTTAGCGAAAGCGCAACGACAAAAATCGACCCGTCTCGCTCGCACTAGTTGGCTTCAAATCTGGCTTCTAGACCTCTGACTATTTGTATAGAAATTGTTCACGTTGTTGATAACATTAGTATGTACTTATTCCCCAAATTGTACTGATTTTTAAGCCTGGCTTTTGATTTTTTATGAATGAAACGTATAACGACGCGCGTGTGTGTGTAAATAGTAAGATCGCGAGACATTGCGCGAGTCTATTAGTTCAAAGTTTTGATCGGTTACTGGAGCATTTTTTTGTTTTGTTTTTTTTTTCATTTTCTGTGAAGTTAAGTGTTGTGTTTAGTTTTTGCGGTAATTACCTTTGTTTTAAACACCTAATTGTTTTTTATTTTGTTTAATTACCTTTGTTTATGAACTAACTCAAAGAGCTCTTTTGTGCCAATAATGTACCTACAATAATAGATGACTCTTATACGTCTTATCATATTTTACGCGAAACTGATAATACGAAAATAAAAAAGTTACGATTTTGTAAAGGATTACCAATACTTACTCTTAGTATTTAATTTATATATATAAGAAACAAATGGTGCTATTAAAAAACATTCATTAGCAAAAACCTACAATTATGAAATACGAATATTAGTAAGAACTAAAACGACTCGGTCAGTCACAACGTTGACAAGCGATACGGTAGGTTTTTTTTTAAGTGTATTGGCTTGCCCTAAGTTTGACCCCTAGGCACGCCACTGCCGCTACCCCGGAACATAAAGGGCTAAGGAAGGAACACGGATGGGTTTTAGTCAGTAAGAGTCTGATACTCTCTTCCGCTCCACCCAGAGCGGGAGGGGTCATTTGATGATTTCCCATACATAAAAAAAAAAAATGTCATGACGTTGTTATGGTATTTGGGCTGGACCAGGCATCAAGCAAATATAACGGCACCAGCCTCATTCCTTGATAACATTTTGTTGATCTTTGAAAATGAATAGGCTTCAAACGTAAGAGTAGATAAAAAGATTGAATGCCCATTCTTCTCCATACGAAAACTAGCTTATGGAAGGGGCGACTAGAATCAATTTCGTTTTATTGTATTTTTTTACTTTAATGTGCCTATTTGAAATAAATGATTTGACTTTGTATGTGTCTTGTCTGAGTAATTGGAATGATGTTTTTCTAAAATGTCTGTAAAACAAGTAGCTATACATTTTATAAACTAGTGTCTATTCTAGCTACTTAATTAGATAGGTACTTAAATAAAAATTCAAGTGCTATTTTAGTGTTTTATTGCCAATCCAATTGTATATTTTTTGCCAAGTCACTATGAGGAAGTCATAATATCCAGAAACATCTGTAGACGACGAGCTCTTCGCTATCGCGGCCTGCCTACAACGATTGAATGGTCTAGCCAGAGACTATTACCAATACATCAATAATATGATTTCTAATAAGTTTTACTTGGTATTTTGATTTTTGGCTCTTTCGTCACTAGCTGACACGACACGTTTAGTTTTTTCATACATTTTCATAGAATTAGATATTCACTGATATCGATGTGAATAAATGTCATGTCGGCTAGTGAAGAAACGGCATTTATATCCATTGATAATATTGTATTTCTCGTATTGTTTTGTCTATAAAACTCGAAAAGATTGATCATTGCTATTCAAAATGTCTAGGCGCTTTTTTTGTATCCTATTTGTAGTATCCCTCGCTTCTTCTCTGATCATAAAACTTAAACTATTATAAAGACACACCTGTAGGCTTTAATATGATGTACTTTAAGTCAGTGTACATGAATATTTTTTGTTAGGGCACAGCTCTCTAAAGATTCCGGCCATGTCCTTTACCTATAATTAAAAAAAAAAAACATAAAAGAAGCCGCACAAAAATTGTACAGCACGCAGTTGTATCTTCCTCCTGAAAAATTACTTCTTTTACACTTAAGAGGTTTTCACTCTAAGGCGTCGCTATGTGGATTTTATTGTTTTTAAGGGGCCAGGGGAGGGTTACTTCAAGGTAAAAGAAAAGGTCCAAACCTTGGGCTCGAGATTTCAAAAGAGCCAAAAGATTATTTATACAGGAGAGTGGACAAAATTAGAAAGATAACAAGCACAACTTATATCAACGAAAGTATTTCCAAAAGGAATGGGAAAATAACCAGAAGCATTAAAACTAAAAAAAAACAGCATTTTCATCAACTAGTGAACTAGTTCACATAATTGCTTGTTATCGATAAAAACAAGTCTATCCACAGACAATTACTCAAGTGTTTATATTAACATTGTAAAGGGCACTTAGGCAGTTTCCTTCGCACGCAATGCAGTAGTTTCCCTTTAGTAACAGCTAATTCGATTTTTTTGCCGCAGCACTGTAACTTAGATATTTGATTATAGTGCCGCAATCATAATTAGTATAATTACCTATATTTTATTAAGTATATGATATGACTAGCAGCGCCCCGTGATTTCACCCGAATTAGTGTCGATCCCGTGGGAATATCGGGATAAAAAGTATCCTATAAGTATGTTATTCCTGGTTATAAACTATCTGTGTGCCAAATTTCATCCAAATCGGTTCAGTAGTTTTTGATGTGATGCAGTGTTCTACTAACCTATTTCTTCCATGTTAATCACGTCGAATCTGAACTGACGTGCCAAAAGATTTGAAAAGATTGTGTGACATCTATAAATATAAAATTCTAAATCCTAACTGACTGACTGATATATCAACGCACAGCCTAAACCGCTGGTCCTAGAGACTTGAAATTTGGAGGGTGTGTTCTTTGTGAAGAGTAGGTATCCACTAAGAAAGGGTTTTTCGAAATTCCACCCCTAAGAGGGTGAATGGGGGGAGGGTGAAATTTCACGCGGACGAAGTCGCGGACAGAAGCTAGTTTTATATATACATATAATTAAGTGTGCGCAATCATGATTGTCCAAAATGTTGATCACATCTAGTCTTGTGTCCCGAAAGGGTACAACAGAGGGTGTGGTGTGAGAGACAGAGGGATATAGGTACATCTGTATGGTTTAGAATAGCGCTAGCTTGTCGAGCATTTTCCTCTCTGTCTTGTATTGAATGATGGTAAATTAGATACAAAAGTTAAATCTTTCTGCTATTTTATTCAAAACGGTTTGCATTAATGCCTCCGTTATGGCAACACTAGATTATCGTTTTAATGCTTTGCTCCTAGTGGGCAGGATATTACTTAACTATCATGTTGAAACTAGAATAGATTAGAAAAAAACCATTTGCCTCGGCAAAATTTGTACGAAACTCCGTTTAAATTTTTATAACTGACGCTCTTGAATATAGGATAATGCTGTCCCAGACGGGATACCAAGTATTCCACAATGAACGTGCGAAGAATGACATCAGAAGGTATGAGGTTCCTTTTGCCCTTGAGCTGGTTAAAATATAGCTTTCATAAATAAATAGTACATCGGTATGTCGTTGTCAACTGGGAAGGGGAGAACGACAGTTAAGGAAAGACAAGTCGAGACTTTTTAAAATACCTTTCCCTTTTATAGTGCTACTTACCTTCATATTACAATTTCTGGTTCCTAGGTATGTATTTTTGTTCTATTTGTGAAGTATCTGGCCATTGTTGCCAAGCGCAAGACAGGGCCCTTTATTTCGATCCTAGCAAGCTTTCTGCTTCAATTTGGGACGACTACAATCTGACAATATTTTGCTACGTCGAGGAACAAACTTTTTCCTTTAGCTCACCTCTAACAATCTCCAAAGAAGTAAAGTAGGTCATGTTGTTTAGAAAAAAAGGGACTACGTGTGTGTACGATATGTGAACGGACCTGTAATGTAATGCTTTTTCGCGTTTTTCTTACAATCTACTCAGGACACATTCTCCATTTTTCTGACGTCACACTCGGATTAATGTTCTAACAACGATAAGTAGGTATGTCAGTACGAAATATTTCCTACTTCTTTGTTCTATTACGTTTACGTACGCGTAGCAGTACGTAGGTACACGCTAGATCGCGATATCTCACAGTAAGGCTAGTTATTATTTATTATACCATGACTAAGCCACTGTTTATTTCTAGTACTTACTTATATCGTGACCCTCCAACGTTCATTGTTTTGGTATTCCTATATTGTAGGTATTCTTGCGTATTGTTTTCGTAAGTATCGAAATGAGGATAGATACGGAAATTATTCATATATTATGCGTTGTTTCTTATGTAAGAGCAGGTTTTTATCGCAGTTGTGCTTATTCTTAATGGATCTTTGAAATCATTTGAGTAATAATCACGCGCCAGGCTAATGATAACTGCTGCTTTTTTTTTTTTTTTAATTCATGGAATGCAACTAGTGTTTGCCTAATTAAAATATATATTATGAAACATTACTACAGCGTTCTAAAAATATTACAGCATTAAATGCTTTCAATTGATTAAGTATCCACCTAGATTTGATATCATTAACCGTGTGCATTATTGTTGCATCTGTTGACACTGCACAATGAAATCGATACCGTAAATTCAATGATTCAGAACGGGGCTGTTACCGATCGGAACGGAACTTAAATTATAACCGTTAATTTAATTTTGAAACGGTCGTGTGACCGCTCCCTCCCGCTTGTGTGGGTAGTCTGATGTTAGTCAGCCAATTTGACGGGAGGGGACATTCTGAAACGGTTAACACATTAAGTTTAATGCTCCTAATCCAATAAATTTATATCCTGTTTCTGGCCAAACTGAGGTCGCCTCTTTTTATCAGGAACAGCGCCATACAATTTACTTAATGTGACTGCCCTTGAGGTCCTTGAGCCTCTAAGATCTAAGACCGAGATTAATATCCGTTGATATAACAGCTATCATGTACACCCTATCAATCACAATTTGAAGAATATCGGTAATCCATTGTTTCACAAATATGTGAATCATCTTAAAAAGGATTCTCAAGAGGTATTTTACTTTAAAAAAACAAACGAACGTGTTTATACCTACGGAGTAGTGCCATACGGAGTTTAAAACAAAGACTCATTTACTTAATACTTATAAATAAAACTAATAGAGGACAATATTTAATCATATTAGCTATTTACATGTTCAATGTCTGAGCTATAAATAGGTACTTACAGATTTTCCTATAAAAAAATTTAACCTCAAGCTAAAAAGGGTACAAACATGCGGCAATAGTAAATTCCGTAGGAACCGTGTATGCAAAGGTGATTCCGCCTTCCGTTTTTAGGCAAAACAGGACTGCGAGGTTGAACGCACGCTCAAAGATCTCTCATATATAGGGGAGAACAAAGGACTGCTAAAATATTAGAAACTAAACTCAAACACCTTACCTGTTAGATCTAATTTTGTTTGCAATCTGAATATGAACAGTGCATGAGCTGTTAGTTATTTTCGCCTTTATTATTTGCTAAATAATGACTAATTTCGAGGCGTTTGAGTTTATGTATAGTTTGCGCATATTAGGTATAGGTCTGTTAGAGCGCCACTTTCATATGCAGCCTCCATTTTCTAGTGTTATGCATGACAGACGTGGGTGAAAAATATTCACGAATTTGACTGGGTGGATAAAGTTCGTGAGCCTACAAGGATATAATATAAAAAAAATGTGATCGTCTGAAAACATAGTGATTGATGTAGAGGTCTTTTATGAATTAATCAGTAGACATTTTCTGCTGTAGATGGGACATAAAAGCGGTAAAAATACTTAAGAAGCTTCACTCATAAAGAACGCCATAAACAAGCCTTGGGAAAACATCATCGAGTCGTGAACATTAAATCAGTCATAAAGAGGTACCTACTTGTCGGGACAGTCGGACTAGGAACTAACGTCTTCGCATCGATTCGTGCGCCCTACAAGGAAACCTGATCCTCGCGGAACCTTGAGATTGAACAAAAAGCAATTCAATTTAAATCTACGACTTTTTGTTTTATTTCATTCGATGATCCTTTAAGTTTAGTAGCTTACGAATCGTGACTTCGGGATTATTTTTATTGGGAGTACTACCACCTACCTACCTGCTTAGGTGTTGCTTGTAGATAATATCCTCAAATTAATTATTGCTATTTACCTATCTACTTAGGTTGGTAAGTACCTATCTAATTAATATTCTATCGACGTAGATACCTACGAAACAGCCACATATTGCAGTGCAGTATGTATACCATACCAACTTAGCTCGGTATCAGCATTAAATAAAAGTATTTCCTTTTAAATAAAATAGTTGTACTGATGGTGGGCTATTTACATATTATAAAAAGCCACAAAAACATTAACTGCCTGTATGTTTTTACTATTTTTTTATATTTATTCATTTACTAGCAGGGCCCCGCTGTTTTATCCGCATAAGTCTCGATACCGTGGGAATTGGGAATATCGGGATAAAACGTAGCCTTTGTGTTAATCCGACTTATTCCTGTCGGATCCCCCGGGTGAGTGCTACCTCAATACCAAATTTTATCAAAATTGGTCTAGCCGTTTGTGCGTGAAGAAGTAACACACTCACAAATTTTCACCTTTATATACTAGTAGCGCCCCGCGGTTTCACCCGTATAAGTTTCGATCCCGTGGGAATATCGGAATAAAAACTATCCTATGCCCTTTCCCGGGACTCAAACTATCTCTATACCAAATTTTTATCTAAATCGAAGAGGTAACAGACAGACACACTCGCTTTTATAATATAATAATATTAGTATGGGTTCTGACCAACCAAACTAAATAGTATACTATTTTATACCTACGAACCATGATAAGTAAATACGCACTAAAAGATAAAAAATAATACTGTCCGGTTCATACCTACTGAACATCTAATTTGACGTTATTATCACCGGCCTCGGTGGCGCAGTAGGCAGCGCGTAAGTCTCATAATCTTAAGGTCGTGAGTTCGATCCTCACCCGGGGCAAGATCTTTTTGTTATTTTTATATTGTAAAATATTAAAGTTCGCTACATTATTTCATTTTATTGGCGTATTGTAGCAATATAACCGACATTTGGTATATAATTATTCTACGTTTCAGTATAATTTTCCTTGTATTTTTATCTAGGATCAAGGTACATAAATAGCTGCATGTTTTTGTTTTTTATTAACTTTACTAGCTATCATATTATCTTGATAAATATCGCAAAAAAACGGATGTTATCATAATTTATTATTCTTAACGACGCAAGCGACGTTTTGGCAAATTTTTTTCATAAGACAGTTTTATTTCCGGGTCCTACTGCTTCGTTGCTTCTTCGTATAATAGTCGTAAACGCGACTGCTGAGCATGGTCATGGGTTCGATTCCCAGGTCGGGCAAAGTCCGGAAGTGCAGTACTGTTTTTTTCATTCATGAGAATTTTTTCACTAGCATCCCAGTTTGGATTTATATCCCGTTGATTGATATCGATAGGCTCCTTTTAGGGTTTAAAAATATAACTGACGCGAAATGTGGATTACCTACTATACCTGCAGCCACTTCTTATAACTAATACCTTGTCCTTTAGAGCCTCAAAGGATATAAGCGTAATGTTATGATTGTTTATTTTTAATCCCATTGAGATATCATGAGTAGAAATTGAAAGAAACCAATAAAACCCAGCTACGACTGATTTTTATTCGTCTGGAGTCTGGAGGTCTCAGTCAAGGTCGTTTTATTATTATTTAAATAATTAATTCAACAGACTTCTCTACGCATTTTCCAGGGCTGGCCGCTATGGGAGCGAAACGAATCAACGGAGCACGAAAGACGACTATTGCTGGTAGCGCGGCTGCCTCACGTGAGAACCCTGAACGGTGGCGGAGCGGTGCCTATTGAAGAGAGAGATGCAGCTGAGAGAGCCTTTATACGGTACTATATGGAGAAACCGGAGTCGGACCGGCCTGATAGGTGAGAAATGCTTTAATACCTACTTTATATTTACACTACAAAGATATTTTGGCATTCGAATGACGTTGGTAAACGTTTGTAAAATAGTTTTGTGAAATGTCACTTGTAATGTATTTAAAAAAAAAAAAACAGTGGCACTCCGGGACTGTCGACAGAAGTGAAAACTTGAACAATTACGTGTGTATTTTTTGAATCGTCATACTTATATACAGAGGTGTCGGTTACGGTAACAGTGTCGCGAGTTCAATGGTTTATCCCATCTCAAAAAATGCCCAACGCGCCTAAAGAAGTTTTCACTTCAATATCTATTTGTTTAATCATAAAAGCGTAGTAATTTTATAAATATGTTTGAAGGTCATCCTTTTCAAAGAAAATGTACCGCGCGTTGATGTCTTTATAATGGCCAAAACATAAATCAGAGGTGTCGGTTACGGTAACAGTGTCGCGAGTTCAATAGTTTTTTTCCATCTCAAAAAATGTCTAACGCGCCTAAAGAAGTTTTCACTTCAAAAACAAGATGGCGGCGTTAGTTCTGATTTTGGCCATGCGTCAAAATAACCTTTTAGCGCTATATCTCAGATAGAAAGATGAATTAGATAACTAAGAAAGGATACATTGTGAGAATAATGAGACGCTAGAAGGGGGGGTAAATATTGAGTTGATGGCTAATAGAGGTTGGAAAGAAGACACAACTGCGACGACCACAAATATATTAAGATAAGGGAAGTTTGCTGATGACGATGAGGATGAATACATTATCTCTAGATATTTTACTGATAAATGTATAAGCTATTGGCTTCAAAAAATGCATTTACTTACTAGTTTTCTTTATTAGTACATTTTAGTAAACCTAAAGAAAATATTTCACTAATCTTTGACACATAGTACATGAAACCGCACTCCAGTTCGCACCACACAAATAAAACTCTTGACGTGTTCTGGAAAACCCGATTACTTACGCACCAGTTAATCAAATAATGCAGCAATGTATTGTCCTTCTAAATTGCAACGATCGCTATGAAGGTCTAATCAATTAGGAGCAATGTAGGTGAGGTCTCTGTGCCAACACAACGACCTAAATGGCTAAATTCGTATGCTAATGAGACCATGTAGGTGTACATAATCATAAAATCTCACTCAATTTGTACCTTGTTTCACTATAACGACAGTTAATCGTGGCACCTTAGGCGGGTGAATATCACGTTTGCAATGTTTTCTAACCAGATATGGTGTGCCTACAAATAATCATGGCTTTTTTGCAATACCTAAGTGAATACTTAGGTACTCCAGTCAGGTTTTAGCTGCACTTGATGACGTAAACGCAACAGATTGAGTATAAAATCACTCTTAGACGGCATTGTTTTGGTCTGTCTATTATGCAGTGTTGACTACCTAAGGGCTCAGACATTTATATCTACTAATTGTTAGAAATGTATAGCTTGATGTGTAGCCGTGCGGGCCCGTGCGTACATACCTTACCGTAAATTACTTCTGAAAGTTGAAAGGTGACGACCGGTGATTTACTATTTGGCAACATTATTTTTCAGATACTGGGAGTTGGTGGGCGTCCACGGAAAACTCGACCCTCTAGTGTCAGTGGATCTGAGACCCGAAAAGCGCGTGCAGATCACTTTCACGTGTGGAGACAACAGCGAAGTGCGCACCGTCGATGTTTACAGGCTAGTTTTACTTTTTTAAGCCCTGTATAGTAGAAGTAGAGAACGTAGAAGAGCTGTCATCGTTCCAGTGCGAGACAGAGATGGATCTATACAGGGCAAAAAGCACGAAGCCTTCTTTTGCAAAGGAACAAATATGGCGCCTCATATGGTTTGCTTTTACAGCCTGATTGAAACTTTATGGCGGCTCGAAACATGAGGCGAGTTGGTGTGCAATAACAGTTTCACCTGTCAGCGGAGATGAGGGTTAAGGTACTGCGCAGCGAGGAGCGCACATAGAGCCGCCATAGTTTGAATCGGGCTGTACTTTTATAAAAACTTGTCAAACCCTAGCTAGAGTATACTAACCTAACCATATGAAGCTTTTTGCTACTTTTCGTTTAAAGTATGTATTTATATTATTTCTAGAACTGTATCTGACCTGAAGTCAAGGCTAGAGAGGATGGCTGGCTTCCCCGCGTCTAAAATGAGACTATTCTACGTTGATCAAGAGCTTCGGGACTCTCAGGTAAATGCAATATACTTTAAAGGTCACTAATGGTTGTTTTTAATATTAAAATATCCCATCAAGACATTATTTGCATGACAAAGGGAATGGATGTGTTGCGATGATCACTAGCATTTAAAAAATCACTTCAGGCTACTTTTAACCCCCTACAAAATTAATTCAGGGTTCTGAATTAACTGCGCCACCGAGCATGTTGTTTGTTTTACCTCACTTTTTTATTTTTACTGCTACACTAACATTGTAAATACGCTTTGTTTCTTACGATTAACAGTTTACATTATTTCTTAAGCCTTTTCAGGGTCCAGAGGAGATGAAGTACCCTACTAAGCAGCTATACTCGTACAACATCAGATCAGGCGACGAGATCATCATTGACTCGAAGTTGAAGCATTCGATCTCCGTCAACTCGACCGCGTGAGACTACAAACTCACTTCATGTCGGCTGCATTTCAAATACATACCTACAACACTGCTACAGGAATCTTTTGGCGCTCGAACGACGTTGACAGGGTGGCGCTGTTAGTAAATATAGTGTAACACACTACTGAAACAATGTACCTTTATGAGAGAAATAAACTGTAAAAAAAACTTGGGAATTAATACATTGAAAAACAATATGGCGGCGTTAGTTCCGATTTTGGCCACGCGCCAAAAGATCCTTGTACACATATTCCTCCCTCGAGGAACCAAGACTGAGTAAAGGCCAGTCTTACTTGGAAAATGTATTCAATAGAACTTACAATATTTTTTCTAGCATTAGAAAATATGCCAGTACAATATTTCAAAGAGGTGCAACTGACACGCAATAATAGTGATATTTTCGCCTAAAAATGCCATTTCTTAAGTATGTATTTTCATGCTACTGTTTGTCTTACTAACATTTATGTACCATACATGGTATGAATTTTATGTTTTGTAAGAAATTGTTTCTGTTTTATCCATGTGGATTATTTAAGGAGTAATATTGCAAAGTATTATAATAGTAGGAAATGTCAACGGTTGTCACAAAGCATTTAGTTTTAAGAATGATCGCAATCTTTGAGCTTGATAAAACTATGTAGTTTTATTCACGGAATTATATTTTTAAATAGATTACCAACTGAAATTCTGGAAACTTTGAATCATGTTTTATAGATATTTTATTACTTACAAAATTATCGAGTACATTTTATTATACATGCAATTTTTACAAGTCAAGTTATGGTACCTACTTTTTTTTATTTGCAATAAGCAACTGTGATAGTAAATTTTAGATTACAAAATCTGAGATTAAACTACTTATTGTGTGACATTATTTTTGCATACATGCCTGCAGTGTTTCTTACACAGCATCTACCTGCTGTGTGTATCTTTCAACTATAACTAGGTGTTGTAAAAGTGCTTATTAACATTAAGAAATACTAACTGCCATTTCGAATTATGAAGTACACCTAAAGTGTCTTTTAGGTATAATCCTAAAATTAATAGGAATTATGTGAAAAGAAAACGTAAACATCGATTATTTTTGGTTTTATAGTCTTTGGGTACTGGTAGTGCCAAAGAAGTAAATTCAATGTAGAATTTTTTTTCGATTCTGCAGCTGCCAAATTTTTAATAGGTGAAACTTAGTTTTACATTATGCATGAGCTATTTTTAGCACTGGCCCTCAGTTAAAAAATCGTGATAATTTTGTTCAACACAAAATTACAATGTAGTGACATATTTTTATTTTCCCTTTCATAGACATAGAAAATAGTATCAATGACTAAAATAAATGGATTAATTGTATGAAAATCTTAGTTTTATTCATTAATATCACAGCATTTTTATTTAACCCTTCATTGCATCTTGATGGAAATTTCTCCATCAAATGGTTCACAGGTTAAAAAAGCACGAATCAGTGGGTGGTTCACAGGTTAAAATTTTATTCTACAAAAAGATATTAGATCATGTAATGAAGGGCTAAGTACCTACTTACATATTTCAACTCAATCTGATATAAACAACCTTTTACCATAAACAGCAATCATAGCATTTTGTACTTGTTCACATATACTATCATAAACTTTCAACCAGTCGCTACTTCCAATTTCTTTGGTCATCCTTCTTAGAAAATTCATTAAAACAAATAGTTTTTCTGTATTCTTATTCACTACCATTTCTTGTAAATATGCCACAATCATATCAATATCACATTGTAGGGGGGTCTGTCCACTTTCTAGCCATGCCCTTAATAGCTCCCTTACTTGGTCCCAAGGAAGACCCAACAACCCTTTGGGCTTTTCTATTCTTGGTGGTACTTCTATATGAACTTCTTTTATCATTGGGTCCTTATATGGCAAGTCTTTTGTGGCATTATCTCCCTGAAGGAATTTATTTATTGATTTTGTAGAAGAGGGCTGTAGAATTTTCTTTGGAGGCCTCCCTTTTCTTTTTCCAGATAGAGATTTCAAAGCGATGATGGGAGATTTCTTCCTTTGTGTAATAACTTTGGATTTGCTAGTAGTACTAGGTTTCTTATCAGGTATTCCTAAAACTTTGGAATTACTCTTAATAGTGACTTGTTCTGATTTTATGTGAGTCGTAAAAGTGACAGGTTTGGACTCCTTTTTAACAGTTTTTTTGTTTAATAAAAACTTATTTATTGCTCCTTTTAAAGGTTTACTATTGACTGGTTCTAATTTTGTTATCTGAATGCCAATGCCTCTCATTTCTTTAGGATCTATGTTTTGCTTCTTGCATATTGAAATGACTTCTTTTGTTATAACTTCAATATCATTTGTAGCATTATTTAATGAAGTTGATTTATTGATGACATTGCAAAAACCATGCCCCATGAATTTTGCTGTTTCTACAGGCGCCTCTTCATTTCTAACCATCAGTTTCAAAGTTATGCATTTCCCTAAAACTTTAAATTGCTGCATTCTTGAGTGAACCTCAGCTGATAATTGTTTCAAAAACTCTAAACATTGATTATTATTTTCAAATCTGATTCCATAGTTCACTTCAGCTGAAACTGATTTCCTTATAGTAAGAAAATTTAGAGGGTTTGGATCACGACCACGACATTGATCAAATAGTTGAGCCCCAATCTTATTTCCTAACTGAATTTTTAAGGTAGCTAATGTCAAACTTTGTAGTGATCCACAGGTGGCATGACCTAATGATTCCAATTTTTGGGCAGTCTGTCTGCCTACACCTGGTAAATCTCTTAGTTTTATTTCAAAGATAAAGTCTTCAATGAGATCTTCAGTGAGGAAGAACTGCCCATCTGGTTTTGCCCGCTTTGTGGCCAATCTGGCTTGTAATCGGTTGCCACCAAATCCAGTAGAACATGGACAGCCAGTTTTACGTTTAATCTCCTCTCTCAGCATGGTTGCAAAACTTTGAACACTAATATTCATATCTGCCAATAGTTCAGTACAATCTACATACATCTCATCACAGGATACAGCCTCAATATCTAAAGTATATTGGGCTATAGTATTGTATAAAGTGTATGCAACTTCTTTGTAGCCTTCAAAGTCATAGGGTATTGTTTCTAAATCTGGACACAATCTTAAAGCTGCTCCCATGAACATACCATTTCCTACACCTTTGGCTCGGGCTTCATATGAACATGAGGCTATTTCACTCATGGAACCATATTTGTCATCCTCATCAGCAATATTATCAACTCGGCTCTCAAATATAATTTCATCTTCTGGTTTTCCAGTTGCCTTTCCTAGTTTCTTGGCTTGCTTCTGTTTGTACAGGCCAAATTCTACATTCCTATCAACACCAGGTCTCTTTGGCCTACCCTGCCCTCCTTTAGAGTGAGTAACAGCTACGGGTTTACCCCTGAGATCAGGTCTATTGCGTAAACCAACTGACACAAAAAAACAATCCATGTCAATGTGCATGATTACTTTATTTTTCTCAAATTTCAACTGGGATAAATGATTGAAGTCATTCATGGTTAAAATTGATTTTTTAAGCTCTGCTCGAGCAGGAAATATGAAATTACTATGTTCTCTTAAATCATTTACATGCTGTTTGAAGCATGCCCCTAACTGTGAAATATGATGTAGCCTTGAATTATTGTAAAATTCTGCTATGAAGTTAGGATCTACAGCAGTTTTAGTTACAGAACCCAAATTTTGTTTTGAAGGTTTGTTTTCCAACTTAACTAAATTGTTATCATTTGTTGTTTCTGATACATTGATGTTAGAAGTAGATGCTCCTGCATCATTTGAAAGTGGATTATCTTCTGGTCTGTTTTCAAACTCTGTTTCTGTTATAATCTGTTCTCCTACATTATTCTCATTATTAGAAAACTTGATTTCAGTGTCTGAAGAATCATTATTTTTAATAACCATCTTAAAGTTAAGCTGTTTTTGAGTTCTTGAGTTTTTATAGAGCAAGTAATCTCTGTAGTCTAGCAAGCGATTAGATGATATGCTATCAGTAATCCATTCAGGTTTTACAACTTTTACAAGAGACATATTTTTAACTTTGGTATCAGGTAAATTAGAGGCTATTATAAAATCGTTGCTTCTTTGATAAGTGTGGTAGATTCCTCCATGCTTCGTCATAAGAACTTTTAATTCATCGGCGGATGGTATCGTAAATCCATTGACAAAAATACTCACCCCGTTGAAAATATCGGATAGGATTTCTTCTTTTCCCGCTTTTACACAAAATTGCTCTTCTAATTTCGCAATCTTAGCTTGCATATATCCACCCCAGGCTTCGAAGCCATTGTCAGGAAATTTTTCGTCTCGGCGCCTCATTTTAGGATAATTTACTAATGAATAAAAAAACACATTCGATTTTTTTTTTCCCTCCAATTAGTGTTTCAGTTTGTGTTCAGCTATCAAAAAGTACTCTGTGGTTCAGTGTGTGTGTGATTACTTGTGATTGTTATGATGACATCATGACAGTCAGGGTTGGATTTAGGTACGTTGAAAAAGATAGTACAAAAAAATGAAAAGGATAGTATTTATAAAAAATTATAGTACACTTACATTATTTTTAATTAACCGACGAAAAAACGGAGGAGGTTATCTATTCGACGCATAACTTATGCGTGATCATACATAAAAAAAAAAAAACAAAAACAAAAAATATACGCGTCGAATTGATAACCTCCTCCGTTTTTTCGTCGGTTACCGCTTTTGATAGCGTCACAAGACAATAAAATGCCGTTTATGGATTGTGTTACCAGTTTGTTTCGTATTGTAGTCTTGGTAAGGTTCACTTTACTGAATATTCGTTCGAAATCGTGTGGAAGTACTAAACAATCTAGGACAAATTTTTATTCGGGAGCAAACTTTAAATTATAGTATTTTAGCGTACTATCCTTAGATGTGGATAGTATATAGTACAAAGGGCGAAATTATAGTATAAATACTATAATTATAGTACAAAATCCAACCCTGATGACAGTGAAAAAATGACAGAGATAATTGCACAGATATTTTTCTATAGCAACACCGCCACAGTTATAGTGATGTAACTTTAGTAAAAAAAAAAAACCGGTATTATTAATCCATTGGAGGAGAAAATATTATATTTCTAAAAATTTAAATAAACTTAAATAAGCTTTTCGTTATGTAACAATCACAACCTGTTTACGAATTGCCATAATACCCAAGATTTTGCGAAAAAAATCCCTTTTTCAAGCATTTCATTTATTATGTTTACGCTGTATGCACCATTTCCTGTACAGTCTCTGGTACAGTCCGAGTTCATTGGAATGAACCCTGATGAACCTTTTCAAAGGGTTAACGCTTCATTTTCCATCGTTATTGTATATAATATAACTCTTGGGTTTACTTGTGATGAACCATTGAGTTGGGTGATGAACTGACAATCTTTTGGACATTAAATAATTTGCTTATTATTTTCTTATCAATCTATGGCCATTAATTAATGACAAATACTCAGTAAATAACATTTTTCCTCTATGAAATAACAGTTCACTCCGGGCTGTCAATCGGGTCGTACCACGATTGTCGTACGGATTACTTATTTTGCCGCGAAAATGTTGCGGCTCTTTATCATTTTTAACGCACTTTGCGTATTTTTTGTGGCCAGTTTGAGCATTGTTAATCCGGGACCGGCATTCCCACCGACGAAAGGGGAAGTGTGGCCAAAACCTCAACAGCAAACAAAAGAACAGACTTATTTTAAACTATCACCCTCTGTTTTTAAGTTTACGGTAAGTGAAAAATAAACCTTTAATCCTACCTGCCTAAAAATCCATGGCCAGACTAAATCTATCCATTATACATCTAGGACGTTACTGCTCCTGACACCTTTTTTTTTCTTTTGTTGAAAGTATTGATTTTTTTATCGCACCCTGGTTGAAGTTCGTTGAACTTTTTCCTGCAGAAATAATTTAATCTTAAGTACCTAATAAATTAGAACTTTTGACCATCAAAATGACGGTCAAATGTTAGAGTTATGTATTTCTAAACATGATTGATATTATGATGAACCAAGCAGTCTTCGATAAAAAAAAAACCGCAAAAAAATATAAAATATCCGCAGGCTCATAGTCATTACCAACTCTATAGAGAGATTATCTATTTGACTCTTTCGATTAGTGCCATAAAAAGGTAGGCAGGTAATCTACAGGCTGTTTGTTTTCCGCATTTAGGTTGTTCAATTTTCCAACTCAGGCAAACGTTTCAAAAATGCTCTTGTATTATTAATTTTTGTTACTTCAGCACTTACAAAAAAAGGGATTTTTTTTTCAATGATTTCTTTGAATATATGTATTTTTGTTCATAAATATTTAGAGTAGGTACCTACAGCCCATTCGAACTTTTCAACCTGTAGATATAGTTTCCATTTACTACGACAAAGAGACTATAATAAACTATAGTTACAATTATCCCTAACTTACTCAAATGTCATTGGATGCATTTTCTACCTATGCTCTCATCAAAAAGGTCGCGACACAGTATGTACCTTTTTCTTTTAATAAGTGCCTATTTACATGACATCGCTAGCCCCCATACACAGATGACTTTTTAATACCATATAAAGCGTCTGTGCGTCATAGACGTGATCGTCCTGCGAATCGCGAACGCGTTTTCAACGCGGGACTGACAAGTACGCATTCCTACCATAGCAACCTGTGGTTTTCAACACCCGGTTTCTGATTTGAGAATTTGAAGTTGAGAACGTCTTAATCTGTACTTAAGTATAACTTAAACATTTTTTCGTTTCTGAATTAAGTTTTTTTAAACTCTAATCAAGATTTGAGTAATTGAACATCATTTACTCAAATTTGACAGAAAGTATGCTTAACTCATGCTTAAGGTCGTCTGTTGCGTTTCAGAACTAAGAAAAACGTGTTTGACAATACTCAAAGCATTATCAACGTCAAGTTAAGCAGTTGAAAGTTGACACACCAATTTCGGCTACTCAAACTGTAATCAGTATAGTAACTAGCATCGTAACTAGTGATTTTGTAAGTGGTTTTTCTTCAATTCTTCATAATGGGGGGCCGATACTTCCCTGTCGTCTTTGGAGATGCCTCAACGCAGACAACCACGCAGAAGAATAGCAGGACATCGGCCTAACTTATTTATCACGCTAAGCTATGAACAATTTAAGAGTCGGTTCCGCTTTACGAAGGAGTCGGTTAGGTTTATTTTTAACAAATTAAAGCCTAAACTGACCTGTCGTATTCAACGGCGGGACTGCATTTCTCCCATGTTGCAGCTACTAATAGCTCTTAGGTTTTACGTGACTGGTAGCTTTCAAGCTGTTGTGGTGGATACCGTGAATGTGAGCAAGGCGACGGTGTGCCGCGGGGTAGAGAGGGTGACTGGTGCGATAGCATTATTGCGACGGCAATATATGTTCATATGCCCACTGCACAGGAGAGACTATCAGTGGCGGCACGATTTTTTGATATAGCTGGATTCCCTAGCGTCATAGGTGCTGTAGACTGCACACATATAAAAATAAATTCAACAGGAGGGAGCAGAGCTGAGCTGTATATGTATGTTTTGATCTGGTCTCTTACGACATTCTTTGGAAGAAGTTGAAGGAGATTAACTTTCCCAAAGAATAAACTTATTTAAATGTTGGTATGGAGGCCAGGTAAATAGTGTTAAGTGGGCCGGTAACATGATAGCTCGCAGGTTTGCGCGTTGTTCAGGGTCGGTCAAGCAGACCCTTTTCAGGGCTTATTGTACCTCTCTGTACACGTGCAGCTTGTGGGTAAATCACACTCAAAAAGCATACGAAGCCCTCCGCATCCAATATAACAACGCATTCAGAGCGCTGATGGGGCTGCCGCGACATTGTAGTGCCTCGGGCATGTTCGCCGTCGCTAGCGTCGACTGCTTCTATGCAACGATGCGTAAGCGAAGCGCGTCCCTGGTCCGTAGAGTTCGCGGCAGCTCCAACAGCATGCTGGTGATGATAGCCGGCAGGCGCGACTGTCCATATATCAGACGCTGCAGTGACTTGCACGTCACCTACAGTCGTCGGCTGTCAATATGAAAATGTTTTGTGTAGTTATTGTTTTGTGTTGTACCTATTGTAATGTATAATGTATTCAGTGTGTTCTGTGTAAGATTTGTGCTATATTTAATTTCTGTGTATTAATGAATCCTTGTTACTTGATAAATAAATGAATTATTATTATTATAGGAACAGAAAAGATTTTTTTCTATAAATGTTCAAGCCATCTGTGATGCCAATTTACAAATAATTAGTGTCATTGCACGTTGGCCAGGTTCCGTACACGACACTACTATTTGGAATGACTCACCACTTGCAGCTCAATTAGAAGCTGGCAGATTTGGGTCATACCTTATTCTTGGAGATAGTGGTTACCCATGCCTTAGGTATCTCATGACGCCCTTTTTAAACCCTGCCTCTCCATCCCAAGAAGCCTATAACAAAGCCCAGATATCATCACGAAACACAATTGAAAGGTGTTTTGGTGTTCTCAAAAGAAGGTTTATTATAAAAATGTTTTAGCATTAATTCATCCCTAGGCCCAGTCTTGCATAGGCTATTGTATTCTTTAGTAATGCGCTTCCAGGCTTCCTGTTTCTTTTGAATATAGTAAGCCCCTGTCCTTTTGCACTCTATTACTCTGAAATAATCACAAACATCTAAATAACAAACTTGGTGAAACGTAAAATTATATATGGTAAACATATAGGTTTTTATGTACTTACTTTGTTATTATTGAAAGAAGATGTTCTTTCTCCTCTAGAGTATAGTTAGGCGATCTCTTTTTCTTATCTTTATTCATTTTAATTGGTACAATAAATTGATAGTTTATATAAAAATACAGAATTCCAATAAAAATTGTGTTTATTTACTTACAGTTTGATTGACATTTCACGTCACGATTCGGTTCATACAAACACGTCAAATATTAAATTGCTAAAATAATTATGCTTTAGCAAATCTAATAGCTTTTTTTTTTTAAATTAATGCCGTTATTTAAAATTAACTAACGTTTTAAATCTGTTTTTAAATTTATAAGAATAAAATTATTTAATATTATGAGTTTTTGAAAAGTACCGGTTTTTTAATGTAAATTGGAACGTGTTAGCTTTGATCAAGAATACTTAAGTAAATGATCAGTTGATTATGGTTTGACGAAATTCGATTTTAACTTGCGAAACGCAAAAAACTTAAGCACATACTTATGTATTTGAGAATAATCAGTTGAGATTTGCTACTTTGCTCAAATCAGAAACCGGGTGTTAGTTGTTGAGTAAAGGCAGTTGGAGTTACGAGTCGTTAAGGTTTGTCTGTATGGACTGTTGCCACATGAGTAGACAAACGGAACAGAGGCAAAGCTTCTTAAGAACATGCAAAATTGTTACCTATTTTCGTAGGGTTGTCACAATAGGTTAAGACAAATTAAACAAAACATTTGTTCAATAGTTTTATTATTCAGTATGATTTACAAATTACTTACTCTAATAGTTTTCTTTTTATAATTTTTGTTTTTTAATCATTTATTGTTTCTTTTAATGGTGTGGTAAATGCTTTGAGCTGAAACAAAAATAAAATGGAAATGCGAACCGAACACTATTATACAAAAGACATAGGTAGACCTATATTTTAAAGATTATATACCTATTTTTTAAATATTTATTTACTTTCAAGACCTACGAGTAGCGAGAAATAAGTACGATGTAGGTATTAATAATAAGTTTCGATTAAAAATGCTTTTTAAACTCGTATTCAAACTTTCATGATCATGCTATTATGGCCGTTGATTATCAAAATTCATCTATCATAAAAATTTCGTGATCGTGCTACTAACCGTTGAAGAGTTCCCTAGTGAGGAGATAATCCTGGGTGCAGCGTCAGGTTATATCTTATTATTGCATTATCACCGAAGTTACGCAGGTATACTAAATTTCAGCTCAATCAGACATCGGGAAGTGGTTCAAACCTTACTTGCAATATTTAAACTTAACACACATACCTACTACATACCAACCCATCCACGTACCTACAAATATATAGTAAAAACTTGTAATAATAATAAAAAGGTAAAAACACACCGTGTACAACTGTCTTCTTCTCAAAAAGGTACAGAGGCCAGCACATCAAGCTACCCCAATCTGTCAAATATTCCCAATTGAATATGAACCTTATTACTTTGTAGTAAAGTTGAAAATCTATCAAAGAAATTTGACAGATTGGGGTAGCTTGATGTGCTGGCGTCTGTACTTACTTGAAAAAGAAGTAATCAAATATTTACTTACCTATTGTACTCCTTGGGATAGTTGCAGTATGATATATCTTTATTTTTTCTAGTATTATTCATACACACAGTACAATAAACCACCATTATTAACAATAATATACCGCGTTTTTACATTAAAATATTCAAACTTGGAACTAAGAAAACAAACAACGTGCGTCGCACTGACCCTGAGATTGTCAACTAGCTGTGCCAGCGTAAACCGGTTTTTTCCAGTCTCGCCGCGTACGTGACAAGCGGCCAGTGGTCACGCACACATGCCCCGCGTGCTTGTAGTAGTGCAACCGAATCGCGCGGTTGTTTGAAGCTTTGTATCTGTTCCGTTTGTCTAATCATGTGCTGTTGCCCTTAGTATAGGCGTTACGTCTATGGCCCTTAGATAAGTCCTGCTGATACAAAGAACCGTGACAAACTCTGTAGCGAATTTGCGATTAAAACAATATGAGTAGTAAGTAGGTATCTAGGTACAAAAACGTTTTCTTGTTTATGTATGTACAAATGTATCACTTCATTAGAAACCTACTATTCCGCAAGAAAACAAACAGCTGATAACACCTCACATTCAGAAACATTATCTAGAAGATACGCTATCCCACAACAGAGAAAACGACGACTTATAGGTGTGACGTTGCCTGAGGTAGCAGCGCGGTGCGGGAGGGGTGTGGTGACGGACGTGATGCGAGAGCTCAGTGATTCGTCAACTTGTGACAACTATCACCCCTCCCGCACCGCGCAGCTACCTCAGGCAACGTCTCAGTTAAGCGGTCGGCCTATAGTTGCTTTAATTTATAAACAGGAGCACTTAATTGTAACGATAATGATATTGCATAACATAACATCACGCCTGTATTCTCCTAAGGGTTAGACAGAGGTGCACTCACTTTTCGCCAGTTATGTTTATGTCCCATACAGTAGTAGGGGACACAAATCCAGAGTAATGATATCATTCTGTAAAATGACATTTATTTACTTATTATGAACACCAACAGCATAGGTTAACATTCAACCTTGGCTTACAGTAGTAGGAGTTTACCTATTAGGTCAACATTAATAACCAACAAGGAAAATATTTAATTGAGAGCAGTGGTGGCCAAGAGGAAACGGCCGCGACTTACGAGGTGTAGGTCGTAGGTTCGAACCCAGACAGGCGCTTTACTTTGTGTAAATTATTTCATCACCAAGCTCTCAAAACGGTGAAGGAAAACATCGTGAGGAAACCGGCATGTCCTAGAACCAAAACTTCGAAGACATGTGACATCTGCAATGCAAACTCGCATTGGGCCCGCGTTGTGGATTACGGCCCACTCCCTCTCACCGAGAGGAGGCCTGTATCTCAGCAGCGGGAACATTATAGGCTGATTATTTATGTTATTTACCAACCACAATAAATACATTTTCAGTATTGCCAATTCAAAGACCATGATTAACTATGTCCCTTTATTTCAACAGGAAAAAGGAAACACATGCGACATATTAAAAAATGCCATAGATCGGTACACTGCCGTGCTAAGGAACACCCACCATATAGCATGGAAACATTCGAAGAAAGTGGGGAAGCATGTGGAGAATCGGTCCGTGGATACCAGCCCTGACTTCAAGGGTACGCTGGAGGAACTGAACATAGACCTGAGTAGACCATGCGAAGCCTACCCACACCTGGATATGGATGAGAAATGTAAGTGTTATATTGATTTCCATTGGTTTGCGATTGTGACAGATTTCGTCTTTTGATAACTGTAGATAAGAGAGACTTATCGAACTCGGCCAATTACTACCTAGGCTTTCGCCGCGCATTGTTTGTTCGCAACTTCGTATCGCTCTCAAGCGCGGCGCGTGCACATATGTTGCATGACTCTCTCGGTCTCGACTGCTTGGTCACTTTAACTGTCATTCACGAAATCGAGGATAAAGATGTATAAACTTAGGATGTAGGTATCATACATTTTTTTTTACATACACTCACGCCTACTCACCATGGGGGTCTGCAGAAACTACAGCACCCTAATTGCGTAACACACTATCAATCGGAATCAGAATCATTTTGAAGCAAATTGCTAATCCATTGCTTCATAAGTTCGAAAAATGTGTCTGCTCAACAAGACGCAATGAATGTTGTTGAACTGTCAAAATGAAACCGATTCCGATTGATAATGTGTTACGCAATTGCCCTGCAGAACGCTACCTGCTACGATCATTAAATACTCCTTTTGCTTCGTTTACGTACAGACGCCAGCACATCAACCTACTACAATCTGCCAAATTTCTTTAATAGATTTTCAACTTTATCACTGAAGCATAAGGTTCAAAGTTGATTGGGAAAATGTGACAGTTAGGTGTAGGTTGATGTGCTGGCGTCTGTACATACTTACATAGGTAGGTACTTACATTCGTCTGGTCATACCGGACGCCCGTTGCGAGTACCTTTCCTGACCTTTCTGAAGAACATCACCAAGGTCACTTTACCTATGTCCTCTATTGGCTTCCCCTCTCGGCGTTTCCATTCACATTCTGCCTTGTTAATACCTTTAGTTAGTCGCCTCTCAAGCCACCTAAGCATACTCTTTTAAATTTTTGTCATTACATCTTCTGTTACACCGCACCGTTGCATTATCACATCAGCCCTCAGTCTATCATTCATAGTCACATCACACATGCTTCGATCGCAAGGAACGCATTTCCACAGCATTTACGCTACTTTCATAAATGTATGCTTCTTTTGCCACACCCAATATATAGGCACCAGACCAGCACACCATTGTGAACAACCAGTCCAGCCTTTTTGAACATCAACTAGTTCAGTCTTTCTCAAAGTGGGCGATAACGCCCCCTTGTGGGCGCTGGAAAAACTGGAGGGTGTTGAAGTGGTTTTGGGGGGCGATGGCTGATTTGTAATTTCATCGACTTAATATTTTAAAATTCATTGAAATTAAAACCTACACAACATCGATTATTTAGGTCATACTGCCCTGTTTCATTGTATAAAAAATAAAAATATTTAACACTAGCTGCCCGGCGCGACTTCGTTCGCGTGGTGTCCTACCTTACTCCTACCCTAATCCTACCCCTACCCTTCTCCTACATTTCTTGTACACTACCCCTTCCCGACTCCTACCCTACTCCTACCGTACCCCTATCCTACTCTTACCCTACTCCTACCCTACCCCCAACCCTACTCCTACCCTACTCCTACCGTACCCCTTCCCTACTCCTAACCTACCCCGACCATTTTATTACCGATTTATTTTAACTACTACTATTGTGCGTGTAGGGTAGGAGTAATCCTACCCTACACGAACAATAGTAGTAGTTAAAATAAAATAAAAATAGTTTACGTCCTATTCTTGGATCTACTGAATATACACACAAAATTTCATAAGAATCGGTCAAGCCGTTTCAGAGGAGTTTTGTTACAAACACTAGTGTGGACACGAGAATTTTATCGCTGCGCTACGTCGTATTCTGTGGCTGCGTGGAGCAACACGCACCGGGGCGCGGCATGTCGTCGTCGGCGTGTATTTTTTTTTCTACTGACATTTTTAATTTCGTAATATCTTTTGAATGGAATGTCCGATTTCAATAATTCAAAAAGTAATCAACAGGTATTGAAACAGTTTTGAATACAAAATAATTTATTTGGATAAGAATTAATACAAAGGTATAGATAACATGGTCTGATTTTGATCGGCATTTCTATCAACTTTTAAAATGTAAAAAAGTAGTTACAGTGACATAACTACAATAGTTGGACATATGGTATCGCGAAGTTTTTTGTAGATATTGATATGTTCTATAATATTGTGGAACATTTTTTTGTTCTATCATCAATACTTTCCGCAGCGCATCCGATGAAAGACATTTTATGGCTATTTTTTTTACACCTTGGGTTGGTTTTAGTAGGAATTTCTAAGGATCCCTAATTTTTTTTAGTAATAAATATAGCCTATGTTACTCAGTGATAATGTAGCTTTCTAACGGTAAAAGAATTTTTGAAATCGGTCCAGTAGTTTTTACGTTTATTCGTAACATACAAAAATACAAATGTTTCCTCTTTATTATATTAGTGTAGATAGCTTTCGTAGGATAGCCCGTGAGCAATCAAGTTTTAACAAGTTTTTGTTAAATAAGGCTGGCCGCATACGTCCGGTTTCCTGATTCGAGACCCCGGCCCCGCATGCACGCATTTCATAAAAATATTGTCTTTAGCGCACACGTTCTTATATTTTCCGTCAGGGTTTCCGAACAAAGACAAAGAACAAAGACACAGAATTGCGCGACAATATCATCACATCAAAGAATGATATCGCATAGTTGACAGACCTGCATAAATTGTTTAATGATATAAATCTCCAACTTCAAGGTGATGACTTAAACTTAATTACTTAAAACAAAAATTGTCATTGCTGCTTTCGTAGCTAAACTGCTGTTACACAAGAAAAATATCGGCAGACGTGAGTTCCACAATTTTCTCTATTTATCAGTATCCTGCAACAATGACTACTTGTTTGCCTACTGCCAACATTTGGAAAACCTCCACAGTGATTTCATAGAACGATTCCAGGACATTTTGAAATTGGAAATACCTGAATGGGTGGTGGATCCTTTTTCAAATGTCAACACAGCAATATCATCCCAGCTGGAAGAAGAACTTATAAGTAGAACTGACAACGAACGAGGACATAAAAATCCAATTCAAAAATGGCTACCAGGAATTTTGACTACAAAAACCAATCCCGTAATTGTACTCTGGATTGTGGTCGATTTTTTACATTTCTATGTGGTCGATCGTTCAACGATTTTTGATCTGCATTCCCATCGTCATATTTGTGTGAACGTGGATTTAGTGCGTTGGCAACGCTGCTTACTAATTAGAAAAAGAAATCGTTTGCATGTTACTGAATGCGGTGACTTGCGGCTGTTTTTGCGTAAATTCCAACAAACTTGTTAAAAATCATCATAGAGTCATATTTCACATTAGATTAGTTTTAAAATTAAAATTGATTAAGTATGTTTGTTTTAAATTGAGTAAAAGATAGGTACCGGTACTCTTAATATTATAAAGTTGCGTTTTAATTGCTCTCACTGGGAAAAAGTCTCGTTAGAGTGTAAAAAACTCCAGACCAGACTAACACAATATAATTAGAGTAATGAATGTCAGTGTGGTTTTTAAGATATGCTAAAGTAAAAAATAATTGATTTTCAAAGTGGGCGGTATATGAAATAAGTTTGAGAACCTCTGAACAAGTTGGTCACAATCGTCACAAGTGAATGGTGCTCCATTCACTTTATTTCCCGCATTTACTTTCCTTTCCACATTTTCATCAATCTTTCTAACCCTTGTATACAGACTTCCCAATACACAACAAAATCAATCATTTATTTTCACATCACACACCGATACATCGTCTTCTCTTTTAAAAACCATGACCTTCGACTTATTCACATCTATATTCATCCTTTTCATATTATATGCTTCATCCATCACAGTCACTATGTTTTGCAACTGTTCTGCTGATGATGCAAATAGGACTTAATCATCTGCGTAGAGAAGGCATTTGACAGACAATTTATTCATCGTAAATCCGCACTAACCCTCATTCAATTTATCTGCTAGCCAACTATCCATGGGTGCCGGGAGCGGAGTGTAACAGGGCGCACTTGCACCTCCCTGGCTTCAAAATAAAATATAGGTGTAAAAGTATTCAGAACTAAACAAAATCCGAAAACCGAGGCCGATTCCGATTCGAGGCGAGATCCTAAAATTTTCGCACTCTGCTATCTCTCAATTCTAAAGCTTTTGTGCATTAGTCAACAAAGTACCTAACTTCTATTTCCAAAAATCTAATCTACTCTACGCAGGGTCCTAACATTATCGAGCTTGCTTCGCTCGCTACTATCCTACTCTGTCTTAATTCTTAAAAGCCTTATTATATACATCGACACAGTGTGACCCCTTTCTCTATGCATGGACAAATTACCGAGCTCGCTTTGCTCGCTCTTGCATCCTACTCTTTTTTTTTGCATAAGTCGACAAAGATACTCCTAGTATGAATGGACAAACGATAACCTAACATATCCAAGGTGAAGAGCAAAAATGATCGAGCTCGATTCGTGGAGCTGAAGATAAACTTGCCGGCGCCCATGTAACTATACATGTACAAGTTGAACAGGCACGGTGACGGGTGACGCTACACAATCCCATACAATCCCCCCATTAAAAGCAGCAGCGATTTCAGTTCGAAGACCAATCTTTCCTCGATATAAACAAAAACATTACAGCCCAATGCCATCAAACCGAACCTATCAATATTCTAAAACATATTATTGATAAAGCTCCCATCTAATACAGATAATATTATTTTCCAGACAGCCTTAACGTTTCTGCAGTTTCGACACTCAACAGTGACTCGATATGGGGCATTCTGAGGGGTATGGAGACTTTCGTGCAATTGTTCTATTTTTCTAATGGATATAAAGTAAGATATTATTGTTCTTTAAATCGCTAATAATCAGCTTAACAAAGAAATTGGTACTGGTAATGATGAACTGCATCTGCTGGTTACAGGACGTGCTCATTAACACGACGCAAATCGTGGACTTCCCAAGATACACGTATCGTGGACTCCTTATCGACACATCGCGACATTACATCTCCGTGGCGAACATTCTCAAAACATTGGACGCCATGGAAATGAACAAGATGAACGTTCTGCACTGGCACATAGTGGACGACCAGAGCTTCCCTTATCAGAGCGAGAAATTCCCGCAGTTAAGGTACCTACTTATTTAAATAAAACCTGACTACTTACTGAAAAATCACGCTACAATTTTTTTCTTAGTTCATGGTTTTATGTCCTCTAGAGGGCGCCATATTCATATTTAATATGATGTGACGTTACATAGCTTATTACCAGCGATTAAGACGCTTCCAACGACACCATTTTTTTTTCATTTTTCAAATTATTATAAGCAGTTTAGAAGTTATGAGGGAACAGATGAAGGTAACATACATAACAACATACATACAGGTCAAAATCATAGTCCTATCTTTTTGCTTCGCCGGAGATAAAGAAAGATTTTTTTGAACTGAAGATAAATCAGGTACTTTAAAAGATTTATTGAACTGCGGGGTAATTACGTAACACACTATCAGTAGCAATAAGTTTAATTTTGACAGTTCAACAACATTCATTGCGTTATTTACGTTGTTGAGCAAACACATTTTTCGAACAATAAACCAATGGATTAGCAATATCCTTCAAAATGATTTAGATTGAGACGGGTGCTGATTTGAATCAACAATTCTGCCGAGCGAGTGGTCGTGAGTTTTCTCCGTCTGTTTCCAACAGTATTTTCGTCAAGTTAGTTAGGTAGTTACTAATCCAACTACCCACTTCTTCTTAGCATGTCTTGCGTCCACATTGCATAATGTGTATTAATTATCACAAAATTATTTTTTTCCAGTGAACAAGGCGCATACGATCCCTCAATGATCTACACAAAGACGAACATTAACCAGGTTGTTACGTATGCGAGAGATAGAGGAATCAGAGTTCTTCCAGAATTCGATGTTCCGGGTAAGTCCGATCAGAATAAAGACATCATCTGCGTAGTCTTTTCCCAACTATGTTGTGGTCGGCTTCGAGTTTACATGCAGCATATCCGGATGCAGCTAAATACCAGTATTTTACAAGAAACGATTGCCTATCGGATCTCCATAACCCAGTTACTCATTTCTATCACTTTCAATAGGCCGTATGTTACCGCATGCATCAAAGATAATATCCTGATTAAACTTTGACGAATAAGGTTTTGAAGTCGCTAAACCGGCATTTAGAAAGCCCGAAAGCGTGTTGGTAATTAAAGATAGTTTCTTCTGTTTTAGAACACAGGGCGCACTGCAGGGCAGAGGTCTCGCCCTGCAGTGGCTGTAGCTCTGTGTCCCGCTTACGTTCAAGTACAACATCGTCCCTTCTACTAGTAAAATCAAATAATAACAGCATTCTTATCAGTAAACTCTTGACATAGTGTATAATGTCCTCTCAAGTTGACCTTAGATAAATGTGATATGACATATAAATGATTGCCACTTATTTGCCGAGCCTCGATTTTATGGTAAAATATGTGTCAAGTTGCGAATTTGCACGATAAAATCAATTCATATCCAAGAACTGCATTTTTGAGGTGGTAGTAATAAGTATATCGCATGCTTAATGGAACATTGACCCATTAGTAGATACGTCAGAAATGAGTTACAGATTTTTTTTACTCAGATCTCAAATCTCATCAATAGTTAATCATAGACGTTTAAAATACAAGCATTCATGACTAATAAAATAGTCAAATCAAATCAATTTTAATTTTATGCGTCAGCACTTGCTGACTTGCTTCCTACTTAGGATCCTCATAGCAAGATCTTCTTTTCTTTTTTAGTTAAGTCAGTATTCCATTAAGCATGCGATATGCAGTAACTATACCTAAATAATTATTTTTTATTTGTACAAGCAATCAAGCAAGTAGGGTGGACGTACCAGTCCCAAACCAGTCGCCTGTAGTTGACCATTTGCGTAAAAAAGTCAACATTTTAAGAATACGCGCCAATATCTATAGGTTTTTAAAATCTGGGCTACCTTATTACATCTTTGAGAATCTACTACTGTGAATTTCAGGTGAATTAATAAAAAAATATAGCTTTCTTTTTAATTTTTGTCGCTACGTGTCTTGTTCACTCGCCGTTCGGCCGCCATTGCTATAAGGAGCGCTCAATGAAAGGTAAAGTTCAATCCATTTAAAATGTAGTATTTTTAAAGAAAATTGTAAATGTTTTGTGAAATATATTTAATATATTTATCAGTGTAATGATTGCAGATATAAATTTGAACAATTTTTTTGTTTTTAATAGGTTTCTGAGACTGGTTAACTACTGGAACGCATGTTGTATAGGTTGCCTATAGTTGACCATATGGTTTACTACTGGTTATTTCTTAAACTTGCGTTTTTTGTCATTATTATTGATCTTTCAACAATTCCCTTTGATTATATTGATGAACAATACAAAATTGACGATTTTAATTAACATATTCCAGTAGTTGACCAGTGGTTTGAGATAGGTACATTCATAGTGTTCGTGGAGTTGACCAGACATTGTATGTTTTAGGCGTCCTGCTAAAATTGACTTGATTTTTTTTTTCAATATACTTATTCAGGGTGTAAAGAATGAACCTTTCATGTTTACCTTTTCTATGGACGATTTTATTTTAGAATACTTACTTAACTTCAAATAATGATTACTTTGTTTTAGCCACGAAATGCCACCCAAGAAAAAAAAATTCAAGTATAACCAAGAAGATGTAAAAAAGCAATGGAAGAAATTCAAGTGACTGGAAAAATTAGGCAAACGTGTTGGATTCTAATTGACCAAATTTCTTAAATAGATTTTCAACTTTATTGCTATAGCATAAGGTTCAAAGTTGATTGGGAAAATTTGACACTTTCGGGTAGCTTGATGTGCTGGCATCTGTACAAAAGTTAGATCCCAATAAACGTTGATTTTAAAATTTAATAAATGGCCTTTTATTTTATTCATGTACAAGTCAATACGTTGGTCAATTACTGGCTCAATCTTGGTCAATAACCGGGTATATGTTGGTCCAACTAAGGAACAGTCCAACTTTTAGGATTTAACTCAAAATTACAGCAATTCCTAAATACTTATGCTGCAATGATTTTTAACCCTCATTTTGTCTTTAAGCAAACTTTAAAAATAACATAGAACTAAGGTCTTCCGTCAAAATCTGTTAAAATGACAGTTAATTAAAGTCAAAATATCTTCTTAACTGGTTTGGGATTGGTACGTTCACCCTACTTACTTAGATAAACAGTATGTAAACATGTTTTTAATGCGTTAACAATATCGCAGCTGCATGAACCAAAGGATTAATTACAATTACCATCCTACTATAATATTATTGCGTATCATAGGAAATTCTAGCGCTTGAGAAATAAAAAAAATACAATAAAACATTATCTTATAATAGGACACACGAGATCGTGGGGCGTCGCATACCCAGGGATTCTGACAAAATGCTATAAGTTTGGCCGAATTATAGGCTTAGGACCAATGGACCCGACAAACAATGTTACGTACAAACTGATTGGCGACTTGTTCAGTGAAGTCCAGGAGCGGTTCCCTGATAAATACTTCCATCTCGGAGGTGACGAAGTCGCTATGGACTGCTGGTAAGCTTCTATTGATTAAATATATTACTTTGTTCTTGTATGCTGGTCTTAAATTACGTACAGTAGTGTTAGATATTGAACGTTTGCGTCGTATACAGGTTGTATAACAACTTTCGATCAGGGTGCCTCCTGGTGAGTTTCTTTTGATTAACTAAAGGGTGGCAGGTAGTACTAAAGTATTCTGTGGTGGCAGTAATATCGACGCACAACCTGTTACCAGCTTAGTACCTAACTACCTACATGATTCTGAACCTATATAGAACAGCATTTTTTTTATAACAAAACTAAAACATCTACTTATTAACTAAAAAAAAAAATTGCTGTTCCATACATTTTGAGTGCTTAGGTAGGTACTTATTGCATTCTTCTATGAAACAGCAGATTTTTTTGTAACCGACAAAAACAATCTACCCTTGGGGGGTCTAGAATCATGTGCTGGATTCATACATATATGTTCTTATTTTAGGTATGATAGTCTTATATTGCGTAGTAGTAGATCTCTAACGTACGTAAGGTAGTATAACCACTACCGATCACGACTCACGAGCCATCGAAAAAAATGAAAACAGAAACTCTAAGCCGCGTCGTCGCCCACACGAGCTAGAGTCGAGGCGGCGACGAGGCGCGGGCGCACGTTTTCTTTAGGAATAAATATAGGTATGTATGTATGTATAGGCGACATACCTATATTTATTCCTATAGAAAACGTGCGCCCGCGCCTCGTCGCCGCCTCGACTCTAGCTCGTGTGGGCGACGCGCCAAAGGTTTTGCAGTGAGTTTTCCCGATGCTGCGAATCGTTCCCCAAAACCACTATTACCTACTATGACCTTATGTTACTATTACATTGTGGTCCTAATAAAACTGAATAAATCTAATACGGTATATATCACCGTTTCCAGGGCATCAAACCCTGAGATTCTAGAATTCATGAGTCAGCACAATATGAGTAAGCTCAGCGAACTGCACTCGTACTTCATGACAAATGTCCTTCCGCTGTTGGGACAAAAATCCAAGCCTATAGTCTGGCAGGTATGTTACCCCACACGCATTTTTTTATTGTCTCCATTCATCTTCCAAACCCCTTGCCCGAATCCCAATGATTATGGATTTGACACGGCGCGTCTTTTTCTCCCATGTATCTCTATTAGCCGACATCTCATTATTTCACTTCCTTTTTAGGGTTCCGTAGTCAACTAGGAACCCTTATAGTTTCGCCATGTCTGTCTGTCCGTCCGTCTGTCATTCCTCGCTTAATCTCAGTGACCGTTAGCACTGGAAAGCTGAAATTTGGTACCCAATATGTATATCAATCACGGCGACAAAGTGGTAAAATAAAAATTGGAAAAAAATGTTTTATCAGGGTAGCCCCCCTATATGTAAAGAGGGAAGTGATTTTTTTTTTTTATTTCAACCCTAATTTGTGATATATTGTTGGAAAGGTATCTAAAAATGAATAGGGGTTTACTAAAATCATTTTTTGATAATGTCAATAATTTCGGAAATAATCGCTCCAAAAGTAAAAAACAATGTGACCCCCCCCCCCCCCCTCTAACTTTTGAACCATAAGTTTAGAAAATATGAAAAAAATCTGAAAAGTAGAACTTTATAAGGACTTTCTAGGAGAATCATTTTCAACTTGATGGAAACAACAGTTTTTGTACAAAAAAGACAAAAAGTTGTACAAAATAATTTCTGGACTAAGTTTGTAGTATAATCGTATATGCAAGCATTTTTTTTTAACTTCTTGTTTGAAGAAGAGCGCGGAGCGCTGCTGGAGCGCGAACATAATGGATACCCACCTTTAAACTCATAAGTGGGAACACTTATTGTGACGGACGGGAAACTACGGAACCCTACACTGAGCGTGGCCCGACACGCTCTTGGCCGGTTTTTATCCATATCATCTGACATCATCACATCACACAGTACAATCCATCCGTATTTTATTTGGTCTGCCACTTTTTTTAGAGACTATCCACATTAACTTTTTCTCCTTCCATAAAAACAAAAATCAAATTCTCTCCGAAATGTTTCAGGAAGTTTTCGATGAAGGTGTAAAACTGCCCAGCGACGCAATCGTGCAAGTTTGGAAAACCGTCGGTGCCGAGGATATGATTCGCGTAAGTTATTGAGTACCTATTTAAGGTAAAATTACTCATAATAGAAGGATGGTCAAACAAAACATGGAAACCACGAACGACAGCTGCTCGACAATCTTTTATTTTTACAGTCTACGCACGCAAACGAACATCGTCACATTATAATATAACAAAAACATCTGCAACAGGACACCAACATTCATCTCTAAACACGCCATCACCACACGTATTGTTTATAGGTTAAGTCGTATTGGTTGCCCAGGTCTTGGCTGCTGATTACAGAGTAATTGACTCCGCTCCCTGGTACTTAGACGAACTCCAAACTGGCGAAGACGAGTCATTTCTACAGGATCGATCCCCGGCATTTGTTAGATGATAATTTTAACTTAGACGATGTTTTGGCGGTGAAGCTTGCATGTGGGGTGCAATAGTCGATGAGACAAACTTTATTTTCCGGTAAGTGCTCCTCATTTGTTCTACGATGGTATCCTCTACGCAAGACGTTGCGATGACTGACATGTTTTCTTAACGTGACGACGTCTTTTTGTTACTTAAGTAGCGGGACACCTAATCCAGCAGCCTAATTGCGGAACGCCAAATCGTCAAATGATTCTGATCAGTTGGCTTCATTTCTATCACAATTGGCTTCATTTTACGATTTTCGAATTGCGAAACTCTAGTTTCTGCGCAGGGCCTTAACGTTCATAATAAGGTTTCATAATAAACTAGAGTTTCGCAATTCGAAAATCGTAAAATGAAGCCAATTGTGATAAAAATGAAGCCAACTGATCAGAATCATTTGACGATTTGGCGTTCCGCAATTAGGCTGCTTATCAGTTCAAGCTATTTAGCTATAAACATAATGTACTCGTACATAAAATGAGCACGCGTAAGACGATCGTTAGGCAGGGCTTTCTGGCACCATTGCCTTCAGGCAGTTGTTGATTAACTGATGTTTAATTGATTTTAGGGTATGGCCTCGTGCTAGTGCTTTAACTGAAGTACTATGGAGCGCCATGGACCCTAAGTTCTGGTTTACTTATCGCACCGAAGTCACCGTCTTGAAGAGCATACATGCGCATGCCGCATGAACAAACGCGGCATCCAGGCGCAACCACCATCTGGAGCAGGATTTTGAATCGGAGGAGTCTAATTTGACATAGAATTTTGATTTTACATTGATTTGTTATGAACTGTTTACTTTCATGACATTATTATTATTAATTAAGTTTAATAATAAAATAAGTATGTGACGATTAGAACCGTGTTTCTATGAATTCGTTCCCTTAAAACTGGCTTTTTGTTTCCATTTTTTTGGCTTGGTCTCCTCTACATTGCCACACATTGCTCTCGACACATTAGTCTTTGGGTTCTTGAATTTGGCAATCACTTCTGTTTACATAGCTATCAACATAATTATTTGAACAGGAACTTGCAAGCTTTCTGCGATTGTTACAGCAATTGCCTCAATACGTGCCAATTTTGTCACAGACATTAAGGTTGGGAATATTATTGGTGAAGTTCTACGAGTACTAGTGTGTTTGTCCTTTCTTCCTATTGGTATCCTTAAAATACTTCTAAATAACATGGAAATGAGACTTGTTAATATTTAAAACCCTGTTCACAACATGGTTTTCATTTCTTTTTGTTTTTGTTCACTGTTACAAAAACCCCATTTTGTTGCTACTTACAAATAATTAATTTCGATGTTCACAGGTTTTGGAGGGCAATCACAAAGTTATCTACTCTTCGTCATGGTATTTGGACTATCTAGCAAACGGTGGTGACTGGAACAAGTTCTACTCGGTGGATCCCCGTCAGATGATACCGCGACATTACAGAGAGTTGAACCTGAACAACATTCTGGGAGGCGAGGCTTGCATGTGGGGAGAGTCAGTCGATGATAGGAATTTGATAAGCAGGTACGTAAATACTAATTCCATGACATAGTTCGGGGCAAAGGGCCATCACTGTTGGGCAGTTTTTTGCGCTAGTTTTTAACCGACTTCAAAAAAAGGAGGAGGTTATCAATTCGACTGTATTTTTTTTTTTTTTTTTTTTTATGTTTGTTACCTCATAACTTGCGACTAGGTGAACCGATTTTCATGATTCTTTTTTTATTTGAAAGCTGGTGCTTCCCGTGTGGTCCCATTGTCACCATTTCAATATCTGATGATGGGATCTTCGAGAAATCGAGGGCAACCCTCAAATTTTATAGGCTCACTTATTGTTTTTCGCATGTTTTATGAAGTATCTTGTGTATTTGCGTATGGTTGTCACCATCTCAGGTAGCTGGGCTGATGATGGAAGGTACAACTCCTTAACAGTAAGAAGTTACTCGAACAGAAAAGGACTGTTTTAGTAAATTGTTTTGATGTTTGATAGGGCATTTGCCACATTTGGTCTCATGATCATCAAGTCATGATCTGATGCTGCAGTCAGGATAGTCTGCAGAGTACCTAACTCCTCGACAACTAACAGCAGATATATTGTGTTTAGGCTCATTGAAAAGGGCTCGATGTGTGGATAAACGTACTGTTAATGAGGAACACCGAAGTACATAAAGACCTGATGCTGAAGCCAGGAGCATCAGAAAAAGTACCAACCTTGAAATTACAGCACCGTAGTCGTGTTTGGGCTCATTTTAAACAGGACTAAATTTTAAGTTCAATGTAATGTTGACATAAGTCTGGCCTGATGCTGCAGCCAGGATTATCAGCATCTAGTCTAAAAGCATCAGGTCAAGATTTGATGATGGGATCTATAGCGATTTGGGTATTTTTTATAGTAACTCGTGCATTTGCTCTCGGAAAGCACTATTTGGTGAAGTGGAACTGATGATGAAGACCACAGATGGCCATCGGAAGTACTCAATAATATCTAAGTATTTCACGGGTTGCGATTCGATTACTTTAATATGGTTGCTAAGCAATTTATGCTCGTCACAATGTGAATGGTGATATGGAGCTGATGGTGGACCTGGAGAACTCCTCAACAATTAACTTCCCTGCATCGGGAAAAGCAATATTTTGTTTGTAAAAGGCGATAATCACTAGGCTATTGTAACTTAGATGAATTATAAGCAGACCCACTAAAAAGCGTGAAATAAAAACTTTTTAAGAAAAAAAAAACCGACTTCCAAAAAAACACTACTTACACAGTGAAAAATAACTTTATTTCGGAAGTCGGTGGCAAAAAACTAAAATACAGATCCAAAGACACCGACTTCCGAAATAAAGTTATTTTTCACTGTGTAGTGTTTTTTTGGAAGTCGGTTTTTTTTTTCTTAAAAAGTTTTTTTGTAAACTTTCTTATGTTATTTTGACGGTTTCCGTTTTCGTTAAGAAGTGCTGTTTCTCAGCCTAATTTTAAATAAATGATTTTTGATTTTGTTTGTTAAAAATTCCGTCGTGATTTTAAACATGGTATCACGTGTAAATGTATAGCTACAGTAATTTGGTTGCGGTTTCCAGATACTCCATGTGAATTACTGATATCCAGCCACGTATTTCCGAAAGACTTTGAAGTGGCTAGAATTACCATTCCAATAATAATTTTAGAAGATAATCTCTTCTTTAATGTAAGACATTTCAATTGGTTGTTGCAGGGTATGGCCTCGTACTAGCGCAGTGGCTGAAAAACTCTGGAGTGCTGAACAAACTCGTTTTTACTTCTACAGACATGTTTCGGACCAAGTCAACCGTCGTCTGGAAGAGCACGCCTGTCGAATGAACCGCCGTGGCGTACACGCACAACCTCCTAATGGACCCGGATTTTGTGTCGGAGGAATCTAAATAATTTATATATTTTTTTATGTGTACAGCAATTTAAGATTAGTTTACTTTCGTAGGAATTTTAATTTTAAAATATTTCTTAATTTAATCTGTGTTTTATTGTATACCTTTGTTTAATGTAAGATCGATTATACAGGGTCAAATTAAATTAGCTAGTAAAGCTCCAAAACATATAGATTGGGCAATCTACCGGGTTTAAACCCGGTGTTTATGGGTGTTTACAGTTGTTTATCGAAAGCGCCGGGCGCAAACATAAAGAAATTAATTTGAAGAGTTTTTTTGGTCATCAACCGCGAGTATTGTAGCCACTTGAAGTTGAAATATCAGTTTCAAATATTAGTTTTTTTGGGCAAACTTCACAGACGTGATGAGTATCGATAAGTAAAGACGATAAAACAAAAAAAAATAAACAGATTTTCTTAACTCAAACTTCAAGTACTTAACAAAACCACATGCGGTCGTTGACCCCAAAAAATAAAATCATCAAATCTTTTTATTTTTTCGTGACTCATCAGCATCACGTATGGGAAGTTTCGTCAGCTAATTTAATTTGCCCCTGTATAGGTAGGTACTACTACACCATCGGGCCCAGCGGCGCCGGAGGCGGCAGTCCGGACGTGAAAAGAAAATCGAAGTGTATGGAACTAGGAGTGTGTGAAAGCTTATAATGAAACCAGTTATTTATGCTAGCCATCTTCTAGCCTGCAAAAAGAAGCTCCAAGTAAAACTGAACTCCAGTCCACACCCCTCGGAGAAATCGGGTGTTCAAGTAGTGGTTCAAGTCCACTATACTCCATTTGTTTAGGTAATTAAATAAAGGTAAACAAAAAAAAACACGTGCCGTGGTTAACCAACTAAACGTAATACCAGTCTATTCAGTTGTCATGCTACGTCACAGTTGTACTCTTCAATTTAGCAACGTTATAATTCGTTAATAATGTTGCTAAATTGAAGAGTACAACTGTGACATAGCATGACAAGTGAAGTGAGTGATATTACGTTTAGTCGGCTAACTAAGTCACGTGGTTTTTTTGTTTACCTTTATTTAATTACCTAAACAAATGGAGTATAGTCCCTAACATCATCATCCGCCTAGCCTTTTACCTACTATGTTGGGGTCGGCTTCCAGTCTAACCGGATGCAGCTGAATACCAGTATTTTACTGGACCTGGTGAAGGCCACAGGAATCCGCTGGATGCGAGAAACACAGAACCGATCGAACTGGAACTGGTCAAGCACCGCCACTTCGATCGATTCTGTGCTTCTCATCGGGGAGGTCTATGTCCAGCAGTGGACGTCTTTCGGCCGAAATGATGATAATGCCACAATCCAGATAATCTCAAGATTTAGTTCAAACTCTATCCTTTCTTTAACCGACCTTTTCCTTTTTTTAACCGACCTTTTCCTTTTTTTAACCGACTTCATTCTTTCTTTTTTCTAAATGAAATAAATGTTCGACTAATAAGGCTTCATGGAAAAGGTTAAGAGGATTGGTGGGGCAGGGGGCGGCAGGCAGCAGGCTTGCCCCGCCTCGAAAAAAAACTAGATCCAGGGCTGCTTTAAGAACGGGGTAAGTGCCCGGGCCTGAACCCAGATTGAAAAGGGCTAGGTAATGAGTGAGTTACGATGAAGTTTGAGAATTGTTTGTGGATGCAGGCCTCGAGTACTTTGGATAGGAAGGGAAGGAAAGAAATGGGGCGGAAGTGAGTAGGAAGAAACCTTATGCCTGTAGTGGATGAACAACGAATTAGAAGATTATATCCAAGATAAGAACGCTTGGAAACATGCTGGTCCTGCTCCATAGGACAATCTAGAGTCTAGACAAAATCAAACTGGTTGCTAATTTAATTGTAAAAATTTTTATTCTTTTTTACATTGTTTTACATTCATTACTCACACCCAGACTTATTACTTGTAACTTTTTTAAAATTAAAATCGTTTACTTGTAAATATGTGAGCACCATGTATCTATCAGATAATTAATTTATATGTCATGGTTTCGTTTTTAATTCTTTTACCTATTGTGGTATAGTAATTTTATTTTAGGTGCATCGTCCTCACATGTTATTATATAATTAATGTACCCACGCAAAATATTGTAAAACATTTTAAAAGAGTAAAGGTGGCGTTTCTTGCCCATTCTTCTCCATACGAAAACTACCTTTTGGAATGGGCGACTAGAATCAATTCTATTTTAAGGTAATTTTTGACGTTCAAAAGTGCCTTTTATGTGCCTATTTGAAATAAATACTTTGACTTTGAACATAAGCTTGCGCCACAGGGAAAGGAATATTCCGATGTTTAAAGGTTTCTTATACAATTTGGGTAATCGCAGATACGTGATGATACAGAATAGTTATGATCATACCACGGGTGATAGTGTCACATCCTACCCCATTTGATTTAATAGATAGTGTACCTAATAAAGCTGCCTCACTTCAGTATGTATAAGTATTTATTATTTTGGCTTTACAATAATTATGACAACTATGATAACTATATGCAGATGGGGACCAGCAATATAAAAAGCCCAATTTTATTATTGTGCGTCCAACCTTGACGCAACCACTTCTCTTCTTAGTCTGTGCAACCGATAAAATATAAATCTCCCAAAAGCAAATTTCCCGCCATTGTTGTTTTTTTATTGACAACATTTTCCAAAGAGAATCACACCGATTGAATCGTTTCGGTAATATCAGATTGTTGCGTACTCCTTGGTTGAGTTGAACTTTTTAGAAGATTTATATATTTTTTTATTTTAATGACATTCTTGCTCTTGTTTTTGCCTTTTCTTCTTGTTACGCCCAATCAAATTCTTCCTTCAACACTGGATGATCTGGACTTATTAAGACTATCGGATATCGGATAGGCGAAAAGCACTACGGCTGGCTGACCATTTTTGGCACCGATGGACTAGAGAAATTTTGCCTACTATGCAGCCGCGACAGATTGGGGACAGCAGGGAACAAGCTCTCAATATTGGGGACATTGTCCTTATAGTTGATGAAACTTTACCTCGTGGGACTTGGCCACGTGGCCGTGTTGCTGCAACCTTTCCTGGCAAGGATGGCATAGTAAGGGTGGTGGACGTAACCACTTCGGGTGGCCTGCTTCGTCGGCCAACCAAGAAGCTTGTAAGGCTTTCCACCTAAAACCAACTAGTAGCTTATGCACTTTCGTGCACAAGGTGGTGGAATGTTGCGAACTCCTTGGTTGAGTTGAACTTTTTAGAAGATTTTTATATTTTTTATTACTTATGACATTCTTGCTTTTGTTTTTGCCTTTTCTTCTTGTTACGTAGCTGTCAAAGGTTTGTGTTTCCAATTTTATGTTTTAATATTCAGTTTTTATTCACTAAAACCCTTTTAACACACAGCTTTAGTTTTATTTCATTCCATCAGCCATTTATACATACAGTCCATTTATATCGCCTACATTGTTGGTCCTTCGACGGTAAATTGCATCATTCGTTTTCACTTAAGTACGTAATTTTCATAATATTTTAGTCAGCGCATTTTTTTCACCTGTATCACAATATGAATACACGTAGTAAATCCAAAGCTACCTACCACCATGTCATATCGTAGCGTCGCTCCTCATATTTCACCGCCTCCTTCTCCTCCACCCTCGCCATCCTCATTAGTCGAAAAGGAGCATGTAGTTTCGTCAGCAACCAAAATTCAAGCTACTGACGAAGATGGCGCGAGCAGTATGCGCTCCGCGCAAACAAACTCGAGCGCGTCTTCGACCGTAAAAGTGCGCAGGGCCACTGCGGAAGCCGCCTACAAGCGCCGTCAATATGAAAATGTGAAGCATACCAAATACAAAAATAAATTAATTTAAAAATACTAAATTACAACAAATTGCGTCAAATAATCTAAATAACATAACAAAACCTAACAATAGAATGATCTTTTTAATCTCTCCCGGTTTAACTGGGACGAAACTGAAAGGAGGTCGCGTTAAACTAGAAATTAGGGACATAGTTATTGCTTGGTTAGACGATCAATGGTAGAAACAGTGGAGAAATGACGGTTGAGATCGTCCAAGTTAATAGAATTAGGAAGGTTTAAATGTCGCGGTTTGCCGATACCATGAGCTCCAAGGCGGCGTTTAGCAATGCCTATCTTCTGATTACATCACACACATTTTTAAATGAACATTTCTCTCCAACCTTGAATATACAGCGCTTGAATTACCTACATAGTACATTGACAGGAAGGCGTTCTTGGCAAACATTTTTGTAGTACACACGGCTACACATCAAGCTATACATAACCAGTATAAGCTGACTTCTGATTGTACGAAAAACCTATACAATGCGAGGTCAGCTAAAACTGGAAAAGTATAGCTTGATGTGTAGCCGCCGTGTGTACCTGTTGCATTTAGATCAAACAAATGGTGGCGCTAGTTGCCTAGTTCTGATTTTGGCAAGGCGCCTAAAGATCTTTGTGTACATACAACTATAACGGATATTGTGATTTGTTTGGTTTCAACCAATTTTTCACAATGATCTGAATTAGTGCCGTTACAAATTACGTAGTCGTTAGCTTTTATTTTATTATCGAAAAATTCTTAACATGGTAACCCTAATTTATAAGTCAAATTTTCAAAACAAAACGATAAAACGTTTCTTTTTCTTTCGTTCGAAGTTCCAGATGACTTCCAGTATGTGTTCTGTCGTGCTCTTAATTTTTGATATTTAGTTTTGTCGAGTTAATATTGAACTTTGTTTGCATTGAAAATGTCCATGATCGAAGAAGAAGTCGTAGTTGCACCCTGGGTTGGTCCAACAAGTTGCAAAAATACGTTATCAGTGATAGTTCTCTCGTCCACTGTTGATATCATTGAAAAAATATCAGAAGCCCTCACAGAAGTTCACAACAAAGGAAATTTCTCCTGGAAACTAATTGTATTACGATCATTTCATCTGGAAGAAGTCGTTAAACAGTCTGATCTAACCGGAAAGATTGGTATCGACTTCGTTATTTTAGCTATCGACACGAGTAGAATATTTTGTTTGGAATGGGCGAAGAAAGTGTTAGTGCAAGTGCATTCGGATTTAAAACTTCGTCGTGTGGTGCTTGTGAATGCTGGTGGACTACCTGTGAACGCAATGGCGATCAGTGCTAGTGATCTGATTAACTTTCAAAATGAAATGAAGCTAGACATTATAACTGCCAATGTGTTTGATGCAGACAATGCTATATTCTTGGCTCGCAGGTTACTCAAGTACGTTCAAGTGTCTGTTGGTGTTAAGACTGGAATCCCCAATCTAAATGTATGATTCCGTTAAATTATGTAATTTTAAGAGTGTTTTGAGTTAGCCTGACCATCAATTTTAAAAATCCAAGTCTCAAGACTCAGCCTTTGGTTGATGGTAGTGTATTTAGGCTTCAAACTTGGTTTATACTCAGCCTTTGGTTGATGGTAGTGTATTTAGGCTTCAAACTTGGTTTTTACTTACCTTAAAACTCTTACATAGTTGTATATAATAATCATCATCATCATCTATAAAAACAACTTTAAATAAGGGAACACTCATGTAAGCTAATTTAAAAAAAAAATGCCGCTCCATACTCCATACATTTTGTCAAATTAAGTGAACAAAATGTGTTATTACTTCGCAATTTAAAGTTTTGTCTCGAAAGTATAAATTGTTCATAAAGATGAGTACCATGACCCTGTAAGAGGTTCAGGTAAACAAAAATTAAGGTTGTATTCCTATATCAAAAAGTACTCTGTGGTTGTATTGTTAACAAAACCATTGTATCTGCCAGTCACAAAATGTTGACACTTGTACATATCACTATGTTGGTACAGTCAACAAAAGAGATAAGTATACAGGATCATCGGATATAGTTGATCATTTATCAAATTAAATATCAGTCGACAACATCCATTGGTTCCTTACTAAACTTCAACTATATCCATTGATCCTGCATACTTATCTCTTTTGCTGACTGTACATAATAAATTACTCTCCAATTCATTTCGTGATTGGGTGAATAGGATGAGTTGGGTATACTTACAGTGAATAGGTGATTACCAATAATTATTTGTTGAATTGCAAGGAAACCCATGAATCCATGCTCGCCCAAAATGGTGTAAAAGTATTGAAAGTCAAGAACAAAGTTCAAGAATTGAAGAGTTTTGAGGTTGAAGATCATGAATGGAATATTAGAAAACCTTGTTACTAACTATCTACTGCACAATACTGTGTCAGCAATAAGGTTCATTCTATGACTATTTTGAATGTTGCTTTATAATTTATAAGTAACAATATCCTAGATTGATATACAGTCGCCGTCAGATATACAGGGTGTTGCATGCTTTCAATTTCAACCTGTATTGTTGCTACAATACAGGTTGCAATTGAAAACATGGCAAGGTGACCAAATACTTCTGAAAAATTACAAATGTCAATAAGTTTCATAAACTAAAAGTTACCATTCATATCTAAACATTAATTTCTTAATTAATATCTGAACAGATGCTTGTCAATAATTTCTATACGCACAACTAACCAAAAATATCTATACACTTACAATGTCAAGTGTATAGATGCATACAAACACTGAGCTTACCTAATTCGTTACTGTGTGATATTTAACCAATTGAATGCCGTAATTACAGACACAATTAAAAGGCCATTGTGCCTCGCGTGGATCCACGTTTAAGCATACGAAGGGTTAAAGGATGAACCAAAAACAAACACTAACAAGGTATTTATGGTATAAATACGATGAAAAGGGAATCAAAATTGTATAGAAAATTATTTGTATAGGATACTGATTGATGTGTTAAAATTGAATTTATAGTAAAGTTGGAAGCACTTCCTACTGCAATTTTTCCTCAACTGCTCAGATATTTAAGACCTGCGTAGATACACTTGACATTGTAGGTAAGTGTTCAGATATTTTTGGTTAGTTGTTTGTATAGAAATTATTGACAAGCATCTGTTCAGATATTAGTGAAGTAATGAATGTTCAGATATTAATGGTAACTTGAAGTGTATGGAACTTATTGACATTTTAAATTGTTCAGAAGTATTTGGTCACCTTGTCTGCTACAATATAATTATCATAAACATCATAATGGCGGGACCAACTCTTGTAATTGAAAGATTCTACCATGTATATTTAGTACCCATTTAGAACAATTTTGTACCCATTTAGAACAATTTTGTACCTGTCCTTAAATTTTTGTACCTCACATGGCATAAACGGAATTTCACGATAACACTGGTCCCGCCATTATGATGCATCATAATGACGAGACCATGCCTATACTCCAAAACTACGACGAATTACATCATTCTGATCAAACCAGTATTTAGTACCTCCAAAAATCAACAGTGGGTGATGGAGATCTTAGTAGTTTCTTTACAAAATTAATTTTTCGTTTTTGACATTTTCTACGCCTGAATAATTTAACAAGCAAAAATACTTCAAGTAAAAAGTTGCAGCTACATCTTGTGCAGGCGCTTTATTATTAATCATATTATTATTATTTATCATTATGTTATTAAATAATATTGGTTAGGCCAAGCAGGAAAATTATTATATAAGTACGTTCTTTAACATATTTTGTAAAGGTATTACTATAAATAATCTGTACATCCTAGTTTTTAAATATGTATACCTATTTACGCGAGGGTCAGTCTGCAACATAAATACTTTACTCAAAATTTAAATATTATAACCATATAACCAGAGTCAATAAAGAAAACATTTGAAGTAGTTGAACATAGCTATGAACATTTCTGTTACTTGGATGAGCGAGACGGAAAGCCATCTATTATTTTCTTCAAATTTCTTTAATGGCGCGGGTATAATACTGTCATATGAAAGAACGGTTTTTTTTAGTTTTTTAATGAGATACAACAAAAAAGGTTATAGTGCAAATAAGTCAAAAAACATTTTTTTTTAATTAAACAACTTAAGTACTAAATTATATTTCTGCATACAAAATGCAATGTGGAATGACGAACGATTTACTTTTTTTTATTTTACTTTTCAAATCATTCATCATTTTACTGCGGCGACTACCTCACACGGCCTAACCGATATTATTTAATAACATAACGATAAATAAGAATAATATGATTAATAATAAAGCGCCTGCACAAAAGGTTCAATCTCAGAAGATCCATTGGCCAAGATCCATAATGGATCTAGTGACGATTGTTTTCTCATTGGATCCTGATTTCAAGATGTGGATGTAGCTGCAACTTTTTACTTGAAGTATTTTTGCTCGTTAAATTATTCAGGCGTAGAAAATGTCAAAAACGAAAAATTAATTTTGTAAAGAAACTACTAAGATCTCCGTCACCCACTGTTGATTTTTGGAGGTACTAAATACTGGTTTGATCAGAATGATGTAATTCGTCGTAGTTTTGGAGTATAGGCATCGTCTCGTCATTATGATGCATCATAATGGCGGGACCAGTGTTATCGTGAAATTCCGTTTATGCCGTGTGAGTTACAAACATTTAAGGATAGGTACAAAATAGTACTAAATATACGTGGTAGAATCTTTTAATTACAAGAGTTGGTCCCGCCATTATGATGTTTATAATATATCTGATGGCGACTGTACCATTAATGATACCTACATAATCTGCAGCAATTAATGTACCATCTTCAAATATGTGCAACCAATACACACATACATGATCTGAATTATTTTTAAATACATGCAAGATTTTAAGCTGCATTGAGACTGCATGTTGGATTACAGTCCACTTCTTAGAGTGGTGGAATGCGAAACATGCGCATTGACGTAGAGTTGCAGACACCAGCCCATATTACCTATTATCTTGGGTGGAGGAATGCGCGAATGAGCAATGTTCGGAGAGCCTATGTTCATACCAGCTATATTGTTGTATTGTATGCTCTGGGTAGATTTTCGTTATTTATCATAATTTAGAGGTGTTATTAATATTATATTATATATTATTATATAATTATTTATAATACGGCACCGCACCACAACCGCGGCACGTGTCACATCCCAACATATATTGTGTCAAACGAAATAACAAACGAATACCAATATACTATATTTTCAATGTAAGTGAATACATTGTAACAATCTACGCACTCAGGACCGAAGGACCAAAAAAAAATTTGTGTGATGAATGATGAAATGATGATAAATAACGAAAATCTACCCCTCTACACATGAGTGTAGATTGTAAGTCAGGGAAAGGATAGGTAAATTTTTAGGAAAACTGTGTTTCATGCAGAATTGCATTGCATTACAGAGAGACTTGAGCGGATATCTGTGTTGATGTAAGATATTGAATGAATAAAACATTTTTTACACATTTTGAATCATTTATTATACTTTGATTGTACTACAAAATAATAGGAAGTTCTCTACAGTTACAATTATATTATATATTACATAAATAATAAAACAATTACAGCAGTCCTCACTTGTGTAGCAACCTCACAATATTCATGTAGCAACACTATTGCTAGGTAGTTGTATAAAAACAAAAATAAACTAAAGGGCTGTGCGGTGATAATGGATATAACATGACCTTATAACTAACTGAAATACTGCTCATTTATTAACATAACTGTTTTATAATTATAAATAACATTTTAAGTATAGAAAAATCTGTAAAATAATCCAAAATTATAATAAAAACAATGAGAATTTCTCATTAAAAAAAATTTCAGGCTCACAAATTCAAAATGCACTACAATTTCCATGTTACACTAATGTATTCTAAAATATATCGCTATAGATTGTTGCATCTAAAATTAAAGTCACCCTGGTGACTTGTTTAAATAAAACGTATACAAAAATTTAATATTAGGCAATATCACAACTAAACCGCCCGTTTGATGGCAGGCAAATAAATACAGTCACATAAACATCACTTAAATAATCCCACAGTGATGTGCAAGGATCAGTAAATAAAGTACAGTATAAACTCTATACAGCGAAATTGAAGGGACTGGGTATTTTATTGCGTCTGTATTCTGAGGTTAATCCATAATTTTGATTGTTTGTTATTGGTGCCGATTCTCTTGTACACCGAACTAAACTATCACTAAAATTCCGGCTATGAGAATCATAAAGCTATTCTGCAAAAAAAAAAAATATCTAAATTTAAAAATAATTTTGACACAAATCGAATTTGACAATCGCGACTCCACGTGGTACTCGTTTGCCCTACCCCGTGAATTTTTTTTAGAGCCGTAGGCGCGCAAGGTGTGCAGCCTCGGCGTGTTTTTTTATGGAATTTTTCACTTTTTGTATGGAAAATATGAGAAATGATTACCTACATGTCAAAGCCTAAAACTCGAGCTTTTAGGTTGAGCATCGGTGGCCAAGTGATAACAGCCGCGACTTACGAGTTGTAGGTCGTAGGTTCGAATCCAGACAGGCGTTTTACTTTTGTGTAAATTATTTCATCACCACTGCTCTCAAAACGGTGATGGAAAATATCGTGAGGAAACCGGCATGTCCTAGAACTAAAAATTCGAAGACATTGACATGTGCCAACCCGCACTGGGCCCGCGAGATGGATTACGGCTATAGATATAATGCCGGTTTAAAACCAATTAAACCAACCAGTTTAAAACGAAAAAAAAAAAACGTTTAAAACCGAAATAAACCATTTTTTTTTCGATTTAAAACCGTTGGTGTGTTAACTATTCTTTTCATTATAACTACCTATATTCCCAGAAATGCGACGTTGCCGTTTCAACTATCGTGTGCACGCGCGCAATCACTGACTAATGGGTGCTACGAAAGATGAGACTTGCGCAGTACACGATTTTAGGTCTCTTTAGCGGTATGAGGTCTGAGCGCGGGACGGGACCGGACGTCATAGGGGCGGCGGAAAGAGCGCGGGAGGTGGGGTCAAGTTTTATCTTTCGTGGCGCAACTCGTGGCGGCGGCGCGGCACCGGCGCGACGGCCTTGAAGACATAACGCTGTCTCTTTCATGCGCAAGTAAAACGGACGGCATTGTGTTAATGATGTCTTCTAATCTAGTGTGTGTAATAATATTACTTACTAGCTGCGCCCCGCGGTTTCACCCGCGTAAATGTCGATCCCGTGGGAATATCGGGATAAAAACTATCCTATGTCCTTTCCCGGGACTCAAACTATCTCTATACCAAATTTCATCGAAATCGGTCCAGCCGTTTTCATGTTATGTCGTGACAACGGAAAACGGGTTTCATTTTTATATATATAGATTTATTATATGGTATACCTACATACTTAAGTTTTCGTGTACCTACTAGTACGTAGTAGGTAATGTAGGTCGGTACTTTCTATTGATTTTCTATAACTAATTATGTTATGTTTGTGTGAGTTTTAGGGTTTTATGAAGTGGGTCGAACTTTTCATTATTTTTGCGCTAGGACACCATTTTCGAGATATACCTAAGCAAGAGAAAAAAAACTGTTTTTGCACCTGAAGTCGACAACTAATTTTATTCCACACCTTTTTAATCGCGGTTAAAAATAGGTAGTCAGATTTAGCTAGACGATAAAAGGATAAAAGTGATAAACGTCAAATTCAGAATAGCAAAATTGACATTTTCAATAGATTATTATAACTCAGTGCCATACATTTAATTATTATGTACTACGTAGTACATAATAATTCCATGGTGCCATATTAGTGCTGCCAAACTAATCACTTTAGTCAATTTCATAATGTTTTTTAATTTTAAAATCGTCGTTTGACAGGAATAAACTAAATTTTGGTGATTTTTAGTCCAGTTTAGAGGCATTTGTGACAAGAGAATCTGCAACGACTATTTGGACTAGATACCAATATGTCAAGAAAACCATTGAAGTTTATAGAGACCAAAGAAGAATGTAATCTAAGAGCACCAAGCTCCAAGATCAGTGTCCAATATCCAGTCAAGTGGTTCAACAAGAATCCAAATTCCAAGCCACATACCAATATGTCAGGAAAAACATTGGAGTTTGTAGAAGAATATAATCCAGGAGCCTTCCTAAGCTCAAAGTTCAGTGTCCAATATCCAGTCGAGTGGTTCAACAAGAATCCAAATTCCAAGCCACTTCTGACTGTCCCAATTATTAAAAAAGATCTTTCTGAACTCCGAGGGATTGTAAAGAAAGCAATCCAAAATGGAACCTTAACTCCGGAGATTGCTATGAATTATGTTTACCTAGTACTGAAAGAGGTTAAGGAGACTCTTGACGAGGACTGGATGTCATACAATGTTACAATAGGGACAAAGGGGTCTATCATTAGACCATGGGATTTATTAACGATAACAGAATCTGATACCTCCAGATCTGATGCATCCACTACTGCTGCCACCGCGAATGACGATGCTTGGATGGTGTGTTATTCATTAGGTATATATAGTGTCCTACGAGTTCGGAATAAGTTCCATCGAGACATCATCAACGCCAGGATCCGAGACTCCCTATCAAATCCGAGAGAAATTGAAAACACCCTGGCGTTGATGAGTACCTACACTGCATGGCAAAGCAACCGGTCATATAACAAGATGGTTGCCTGTGTTGACATGTTCTTCACACGTTTCCCAGACAATCAGTTTGCATCAGCCAGAGTTGGTACCATAACATCTAGATTCAAGGATTGTTCTGCGTTGCTATCAGTGGGACACATGTCCAAGGTTTTAGGCCTGTCAGAGGACTGGATGGTCCTGTATTGGATATTCACCACACAGGTTGGACGGGAGGCTCCATCTATTGCGAAGGGTGATGAAGAAATTACCTCAGATTATTCTTATTTCCCGTATCAATCTGACCTGGGACTGGTTCACAAGACAGCATACTCATCAGTTGCCAACCCGCACCTGTTCTTCCTCATTCACGCCACCTGCTCTCTGTTAGGCTCCCCCAAATCTCAAAATGCTAGGTGCGGCGACACTGACTTGATCTTTCAAAGTAACATCGACAATGCCAAGCTGATAGCCTATGTTTTTGCCAGAAATCATGAAATTCAGAAACGCTGTGCATTCACAGCCGATGGTGAGAGAGTCCAAGACAAGACAGTTGAGAACCCAGAGATAGGCTCCGAACCAGTTGGCACCAATGCAACCGAGTGGCATAAATTCTTTTCCAGAGATCATTTCATAATCACTGAGAAAATCCAAAAAACAATAAAGGGATTGAAGGATAAGATAGTTAATGTAAGAAAGGGATCCATCGGGAAATTTGTAAAAAAAAACTTTTAACTGTGATGCACATTGTCCCTATTTATAATCAAGAACCAAATAAAAGTCCTTCAAAATATATCTGCATAATTATAGTATAACAGAGAGTAAAAGAAAACAATATAGTTTTTCGTTAATGCAGTCTTTTTTTTTACTCGCCAAGTTCAGTTCAAAAATTTGAAAGCAATTATGAATAAGATACACAACCCATAGCAATAAGACGACAGTAGAAAGTAAAGTAAACACGTGCTAGGCAATTACGATAAACAAATGAACACATTTCTAATTCCATTGTACGTACGAAATATTTACAACTCTATTATGTATTGTTTCGCTATTGAGAGTGGTTGCTACGCTATAAAGAGTGTTCCAATATAAGCGTAACAATGTAAACCAAACGAACCTTAGCAATTTCTGCGTTTTCGGAGATTTTCGTTAAATAGAAGTTCGCTATATAGAATTTACACTGTAATTGCAAATAAAAAGACAGTCATACTGCACTATAATTACAATGTGAGTACACAGTTTTGGATAAAAGAATTGCTAAGCCCAAATTAAAAATTGATTCTCATGAAGAGTTCTGAACTAACTACACACTTCACTAATATTAAATAATATTTTGTGAGTTATTTGAAAACTTATAAACATAGTTCTAATTCACATAATTTTAATAATTATGGAATATTTTCATACAATCATGAACTATGATGTATTTAGATTAGAAACAAATACATTTATTTGAGGCCGAATATGGGACTATGATAAAACCTGCTTACAAATCATTTTCTAGTCTTCATTCTAGAGCAAGTTTTCAACTTAAATTACACTTAATAATCATTAAGGGAATAAAATATATTTTAAACAGATTGGGTTTAAAAATTGAAATTGCCACCATATATAAATATGTGTTAACTTCACAAAATAACATCTCTCTAATCTTAAAATTGAACATCAATGTTACTAATGGTTTATGTGCCGAGTCCATAATCATGTATTCCTGTTTCTAATTCAACGATCAAAAATATTGATTAAATATACATAAACCAATGAATAACATTAATTTTAGTTTAGATTGGTGTTGCAGTAACTATACATAGAGTAATATATTATCACTATATTGTTACATAATGGGTGCTTGTCACAGATTAGCGAACAAATGAAGTGCATTTTACGAATCCTTATTCATTCAGTTTCCAAACAGCACTCTAATTGCGTAACACACTATCAATCACAATCTGAATCATTTTGAAGGATATTGCTAATTCATTGCTGTATATTATGTTCAAAAATTGTCTGCTCAACAACGTAAATAATGCAATGGATGTTATTGAACTGTCAAAATGAAAGCCATTGCGACTGTGTGTTACGCAATTACCCCGCTGAATAATAGTTTTGGTATTGTCACATTTCCTGTCAAATTCATAATGTTGTGTCAGTTACAGATAGGAATGTGTTTTAGCACTCCGTTTACTCACTATTCCTATTAGGTGTGGTCATACAGTTCCATGCGCATGTCGCGGTCACTACTATGTTAGACACACAGAAGTTTTCTAACTACCAACATATAACTTATCACTAATTTCCTGTACTGAGAGATATAGTTAAAATTTATCAAGCTGACACCTGAAGCATCCTATGATAGCATCCATACAATCACATTCTGTATTTCATTACACTAACTTGGATATTTGTAAATTACTAGCTGCGCCCCGCGGTTTCACCCGCGTAAGTTTCGATCCCGTGGGAATATCGCGATAAAAACTATCCTATGTCCTTTCCTGGGACTCAAACTACCTCTATACCAAATTTCATCGAAATCGGTTCAGCGGTTTAGGCGTGAAAGACAGACAAACAAACATACAGACACACACTTTCACATTTATAATATTATAGTATGGATGTGTAATGTTTAACTCTTCCAGTCTGTGCGCATTCTAGACTGTTTCGATTGGCTGGCAATACTGTTGCGGCAATTTCGACGCAAAGGCAGAATAGCTAGCTGCTCTTTCAGTTGCTTAATGAAATGAAGTTGTCATGTTTTTATATTTGGAATGAATAGATTAATGGACGATCAATGAACGAGTATCGAGAACGCATTTCCGGTAGCTTTCTTAGGATGCTTCGTTTGTTCGATAGTTCCTACGTCATCCTCACACATAGTGTCAGAAAGTAGAATGTTAACTCCCGCAAGCACAAGTGTCACATTTCAAGTTTGAGCACAACTATCTATACGAAGCTTAAAATATGACCAAACTTGTGCGCCTTATCATTTTTACTAAACTACGCCTTAGGCTTCCGCTGTTGTTGAGTTTAACGAAACAAAGTGGAGTTTCATTGATATGTGGACACCACTGGTCCTCGTTAGGAAATCATATGGAGAGTATACGGCTAAGGTCTAAAAGGGTCTGAACTACAAATAAAATACTGAGATTCTTGATATGTAGCATTAAGAGCGCAAGCCTCAAGGCGAAAAGCTACATATATGGAGCTAACACTCCAAAATATCACTGTATTTTGGCCAGATGATCACCTGGAGTGCGGAGCGCTGCGGACTCGACTGGAGGGCGGAATCCCTGTACTCGGCTACTGCTACTGTTCCAGCGACCGGCCAGTCCGCGGCGTCCACACCCCACTCCATATAGCAGTGTAGCACCTATTATCGTTCACTGTACACTTCGGTCCACTTTGCACCTCTCTCACTACCTGTCGGTAAACAAAGTGAAATAAGTCAATGCAAAGAACAAGAAACTGAAATATACAAAAATTCAGATTGTCTATCTTGCTGACCAATGAAGTATCAGGAAACAAAATATGGTCGGATATAGAGCAGGGTCTCGAAATAGCTGAAGTGTTTTAGAATACGTACGGGTGTACTAGTCGGAGTCGAGGTTGACGACGTCCTGCGCGGGCGCGGGCGGCAGGCGCGGCGCGAGGGGCGGGCGGCCCCGCGGGCGGCCGGCTCCGCCCGCCATCATGATCTCGCGCGCGCGCTGTTGCTGCAGCGCCATGGCCACGGGGTCGCGGCTGCCCAGTCCGCCCGCGTAGAACTTTGCACCCATTTGCTGTTGTTAGTTACGTAGTTCAGATGACAAGCGCTTGACGCGCTTTTTGCTTATGTGCGTTTACAATGTGCCGTTGGAGACGCCATGTTGTAATTGTAAACACGCATTAGCAAAACGCGCGTCAAGCGCTTGTCATCTGTTTGTTAACATTGATTATAAAACAGAACAAAAAGCAAACCGAAATCAGAAGGGTCTTATAGGATTGACCTGTACCATTGTTAAGAAGTGACGAAACGCATTCGACAAGAGTGTTCGAACGTGTCTATCAATTACAATAATGTAGCATGACATTGTATAAAATCATGTATTAGCTCACTTTTGTTTTACAACATCAAGCTTTACATTTTGAAAGCCATCGTCAGCTTTAGCCGACATAAAAGCGCTCTTGACACTCAAATACGACAATAGCCGAAAAATTATCTTTACATCTTAGAAATAAAATACAATGTTCCAATATCTTTGCAATAATTACATGAAAGTTATGTATGTTATGTACACTGTTCTTCATGTTCTTGCTCCATTTTCTACAACTCCTCTAAAAACAATGACTTAACTTTGATTTTAAATGATAAGTAATTTATTTTCAATTTTACTTTAAAGGTGGCAGCAGGTTTTTTTTATTATTGCAAAATGGGCCTGCTCTCGACCTCGATCTCGCCTGATGGAAAGCGATAGATGAGGTCTACGATGGAGCGGGTGTGCCCAGAAGATGCTTTACACAGGCTTGACCTGCGCGTATTTCTCATGTCGACCGCTGCACACTCACATTTTGCTGCATGAGCTGCTGCAGACGCATCTGGTTCTGCTGCTGCTGCTGGCGCTGCCACGGCGGCTCGTACTGCAGCCCCGACGTGCCGCCCATGCCGCCTGCAGCTGCGGCTGGAATATATTACTTGTTACTACTTGTCTATGGGTAATGTCAACCTCACTTGCTAATACTAAGACGAATGGGATCATTCGTCGGGGTAGGCTTGAGTCTAACCAATGCAGATGAATAGTATTTGACATGGAGCGACTGATTGAGCCTTTCGGGCTTCTGACGACCCGTAATGGCTGACTGATCCACGAATGTCAGCCGACCTACGGCGTAACGTGCTTTCCGAGGCACGGAATTTTGGTATGTAAAAATATTATGGCATGAGGTGCTTATCCAAGTATGAAGTAAACATTCAACGCAAATTAAACATGTTACGCTATATTATTACTAATTCCTGATTATATTACAAGGCGTAATAAAGGATAGTTCAACAATACAACTCACCTTGATTCATAGCAGGGTTCATCATACCATGATTCATCATCCCCGGTTGAGTGTACTTGTATATTTCACTCATTTTCTGCATTAACTATAACATAAAAACAATTCGATGTCATCAGTGGTTCTACAATAACAATAATTTTATGCTCACTACAAAATAATGAAAATGACATGCTTTAAACATAAAATAATAATGTCTAACGGCGTCAGGACTAGGCGTATACATCTAATAAAGAAGGGATACAAAATATATCGACATAAAACTTACGCCAAAGTCATATCCACCGAACATCTAAACAGATAAATGTTAAAATGTGAATAAGTTGATAATATTGGTTATATTACTTATTCATACACTTACAAATAAATCAGTGAGTGTGTTTGAAAATAAATACGCCAATCAAGATGTTGAAATTAATTCAAAAAAAAACAAAATGGTCTTTGCTTTTTGACAAATGAAGGTATGAGTATGATGATGATATTATTGTATTTTTAACCGGTCAAGCACCGCGCGTCGCCTATTGGCGATGAAACAATAGAAAATCAATTGTGTCTCATTAGCAGAGCTTGACAGATTAATTGATTCAGTACGAGTATGTCCCATATTCATTACCGTCTTTTAGTTAGTTAATTATGGGTATTTCTCTAAAAAAATCAACAAAGAATGCTTCCAATTCATGCTTGAAAGAATCCAGTGCTGTAAACTCATGTTTATTTCCAATTATATCTTTTTCATTTCATTAAAAAAAACCGAGTAATGTTGTGAATGAAACTAGAATATTAGTGTCGGAAATTGCAAGTTCGCTAGATGGGCCAATGTAGCCCTTGTCGGAAACGTATATATCTCTATGGCAAGCTCACCCCTGGGTTAGAGTTGTATATGAGCGGCAACATGTCCCGGATCTGGTTGTCGTTGATGTTGGGCATGTCCTTGCGCAGCATGGCCGCCAGCGCCGCGTATGCGAGCTGCTGCTGTTGCTGCGCTAACAGTCCCGGCACTGGAAAAGACAAAGTGATGATCGAAAACTCCAGCAGCGCTGAGAATACAGCTAACGAAAAGTGGACAGTGGCATAATAGCAACAAAAAGATATTAAAAAAAAAACCTTTTAATTTTTATCAATGTTATAAATGTGGAAGTTTTGGTGTTTGCTACTCAATCACGCTATAACAGATTATGGCTTGGGTTACTATAATATTATAGGATACTTTTCATGGGGGTGCATAGTTATCCCCAGAATGCAAGTCAAATTGCAGGTCAGCTAATACAACGACTGGCCGCACCGGAAGAGTTTCCGGCATAGTCTGTGATTGAGGCCACACTGGTCATAATATCGGGATGGCCCAGCACCAGCTATAGATTACCGGGTTCATAGAAACTATACAGGATGGCAGGGATATCGACGTGCTAACTGTAACCATGAATTCAGCACACGATTCTAGACCCCCTAGCGTAGAAGTGTTTCATCCGTTATCATAAAAAAGTGTTGTTTTATAGAAAAGTATAACAATGGTCAAAATGTATGGAACAGCAACTTATTTTTTAATAGCCTTCGAGGTTATGTTCCTGCCACCCTGAATGTACGATGGAAAATCTCACCCATTCCGTTATGCATAGGCCAGGCGGATGGGAAGGGCGCAGGCGGCGGCTTGTTCTTCTCGTTCTCGAAGTCCTCCCACGCCGCCTTGCGTTCTTCCTCACTTAGAGTTTCCTCTTCCTTGTTCTCGAGTAGAGAGTCATGTTCGTGATACTTGTAGATCTGTGGGATATTACATAAATTTCAAGTATGTATTATCAACCAACCACCAACCAACCCGCACTGGGCCCGCGTGGTGGATTACGGCCCACTCCCTCTCAAAGAGAGGAGGCCTGTGTCCCAGCAGTGGGAACGTTATAGGCTGATTATGTATGTATGTTTGTATTATCAATCTTTTGAAATTATGGTAAAGAGTACATAAATATAGGAAAGGGGCTCTTGTTTAGAATTAATCTTTTCTACTGTGAATTGATAACCTCCGATCTACAATATAACAGTCACTCACTTTAGATTCTTATAGCTAAACGAGGTCACAAGAAACGTCACGTTAGGACATGGTGAATACAAGCTTAGAGCCAGGAACATGCTGGTCTAAAATGTCTCAGATTTAATCAAAGCTCAAATGCATTAGAGCCAGTAGCAATTTACCACACCACATCGCTGCGACGAAATATGCGCAAGCATTGTCGCTTCAGCTTCTTGCAGTTGCGTTGTGGTCTACTAGAGAAATGGTCGTGTTTGCGATGTGGCCGCTAGTGTGGGGTTTTGCTGGTGGTTACGTTGTGGCTGCGACGTGGCCTTGATGTGGTCGGGGTATCGCCCATACGGCTGATTTTGACGGCGTGGTCCAATTTAGCCCTGGATCGAAAGAGCTGGAAGTCATGGGAAGAGGCCTTTGCCCAGCAGTGGGATGATGCAGGCTAACAGTAACAGTAACAATGACCACTAGGACATGCCGTCATGAAATATAAAGAGGGAAATTTCTCCTTCGTTGTCACTAGTACCATTAACAGTTCCATGATGGAACTACTGACTGTTTTTTTTTTATCACTAGTTCCATTTTAAAAGAATCTGAAAATAATGGAACTGATGTTGAATTTGTTATCACCAGTTCCATTTTTTTTAAATATGAAAGTAATGGAACTAATGTTGAATTTGCAGATATCACTAGTTCCACATTATTACTTTAGGCACTTGTGAAATTTTTGAGGGTGGTAAAACCACTGGAGTTAAGAACACTTAGTTTTTATAATAATTATATTCAATAAAATCAACAAATATTTATTTTTCATGTATGATTCAGATTCATTACATTTACTACAGTACGCGCTCAACGAAGTTTATCTAAAAAATGACCCACAGATATTTCGCCTGTTAATAACTGCATTTGGGCTTCAATGACTAAGTCATTTCTGTCTCTGTAAAAATTACTATTGCTGCTAATGTCAGCATGAATAGTAAACATTTGTGAGAAAGGTTTCGGGCAAAATTTAAATGTGCCGTCCATAAAAAAATTCGTAACATTTCGAGACAAATTTATTGCAGCTCTTACATATTCTTTATGATGATGCAATGTTAATGAAGTATAGAACTAACCTTCTACAAAAGTATGGGCAGAGCTCCCAACCTAAACGACGAAGAATTTACAGAGACAGAAATGACTTAGTCATTGAAGCCCAAATGCAGTTATTAACAGGCGAAATATCTGTGGGTCATTTTTATTTAGATAAACTTCGTTGAGCGCGTACTGTAGTAAATGTAATGAATCTGAATCATACATGAAAAAAAAATATTTGTTGATTTTATTGAATATAATTATTATAAAAACTAAGTGTTCTTAACTCCACCCTTAAAAATTTCACAAGTGCCTAAAGTAATAATGTGGAACTAGTGATATCTGCAAATTCAACATTAGTTCCATTATTTTCATATTAAAAAAGAAAATGGAACTGGTGATAACAAATTCAACATTAGTTCCATTATTTTCAGATTCTTTTAAAATGGAACTAGTGATAAAAAAAATACAGTCAGTAGTTCCATCATGGAACTGTTAATGGTACTAGTGACAACGAAGGAAATTTCTCTGAGAAAGCACTCTGCATCATCGAATCCAAAAACAAATCTGCTCATAGTCCAGGGACTGATCGCAGAAGGATATAAGACAGGAATCTTTAGAAACCCTTATAAAAAAACTAGCAAGCTGCATTAAATACCTGTGCCTCATGTTCCCGCAGCATCTCAGCGAACAGCCTGTCCTTGGGCAGCGTGGGCAGAGGCCGCGGCTCGTCGGGCCGCGCCTCGAACTTGTACAGCTCGGCCAGGTCGTTCTCTGCATAGTGTCTGTCTATCTGTTGTTCGTCGATGACACGTTTGGAGATTGCTTGCTTCGTTACTTGACGCTCGTAGATTTTTTCTTCCATTGTGCCCTGTAGGTTCGAAATAACGTTTATTTCAAATTCTTGCGACATTTTGGAAAGTGACATGGAGAAAAAGATTGAAATGCTGCTTTAAAGCAAGAAAACAGATTATTAATATGTTGTAAATACTTACTTCCTAAAAAAAACACAATCGCTTTTTTTTTTTTAAAAAAAGACGGTTTAGTTACCTGGGTCCTGAAAGCTAGTATTTTGATCTGAACACATAGATTTCAATAAAAATCACTTTATCCGGAATTTCTAACCAGTTTTGTTCATGCTAAATAGGAAAGTTGGCTTACCATAGCCAAAAACCGGTACACATAGCAAGGTTTCTTCTGCCCAAAGCGGTAGACCCTGAATATGCTCTGCACGTCGTGAGAAGGGTTCCACGACACGTCGAAGATCACCACACGGTTGGCGGCAACCAGGTTGATGCCCAGACCTCCCGCGCGCGTTGATATTAGGAATAATCTGTGGCATAACACATATTATAAATTAAATCACTCAAAGGGGAAAGGAAAAGGGCAGACAGAAGAAGAAATAGTCTAGAAAATAGTAGCACTATGGTTTTTGGTGATTCTTTTAAAAGAAGTTAGCTAATTCTCTTGAAATACTAGTATAATCGAGAGTAGGGAAGTCTGTATATAAGCTGGCCTACTAACTATCACATAATTCTGCATCACCCCACAACTATCACATGTCAGTTTTGTTGGCATGTGACCCTAGTTATACCCATCTTGTTAAACCCTTGTTCATAAACAAATCATTAATACCCATGTTAAATATGATTGTTATACTAACCTCGCTCTCGGGTTGTCTTCTCTGTTAAAGTTCTTGCACCAGATGGATCTGTTCTCACATGATGTGGAGCCGTCCAGCCGGAAATAATCCACTCCCGGTGACCACGAACCTGATCACACATAATATTCACTAATATGCCTTACATAGATTAGATCATGATACTTGGATTGAATTTGAAAAGCCGAGCAAAACCCGCAAGGAAACTTATATCGTCGACCATAGGTTCAATTGAGGTAAGGGACAAAATACGATTTTTCAGGAGAGGCCGACAAAGTTTTTTGTTATTATGGGGCTGATTCGAAATTTGGATCCAAAAATCATTAGGGTAAGGGACATTTTCTTAAGCTAGAATTTTTTCATATTCACCATTCGATAGAGCGAAAAATTCTGAACAAAACTGTATACTCAACTCATTTTGGGTATTTTGTCCCTTACCTCAATTGAATCTACGGTTGACGATATATTAAGACTTTGTTATAATTTGGCCATGCAGTTGAATTTTGACAGGATTGTTCTTCCTTAAACGCTGTCCTATCTGAATGTGATCTGACGGTTGCGGCAGTTAGACAGCAACATAGAGACCAAGATTTTAAACAAACTCCTTACCAACATGTCTTCCCAGTTTGTCATCGATACGTCCCTCTTGCGTGGCCTCGTCAACCTTACCCAGGAAATGCTCAATCAGATCTAGTGAGTACAGCGACTGTGAGAACACCAACCTGATGACAAAGAAACACACTATTAAGTGCATACCATAATAATAATTCCGATAAGAGGAAGAAAGTATTCCAGTAAGATGCTGGTAGGGATCTTGATCGTACGTGCGGGTTGGCTTCGGCCCCTCGTGCGCCTTCCGACGTAAGATCTAGGATCCCAAGCTCCCCAGAAATGTCAAGACGTAAAAATGATAAACACCGATAATCCAAGTGACAAAAAAAAAGTCCAATATAAAACTCTTGTATTTAGCTGCATCCAGTTACGCTGGAAGTCGACTCCAACATAGTTGGGCGAAGACTAGGCAGATGATAATGATGCCCACAATTGCCAATCAAGAGGTTGGTCGTACCCAGCACTCACTATTGACGTAAACCTCCTGTCATGACCATTCCGTCATATCGGCGTAAGCTACACAGTTTTACCATGTGTTTAGGTTTGTATCGTAGCTGATTGCAACAAAGAGCCCACAACAGTGAAGGCGAGGTGTTCCACCGCAGAAAGCGACTAAAAACATTGTTATTTAATCGTCATAAAAATAGTAGAACTCACAGTTTATCCCCGATAGCCTCGCACTGGCGCAGTATATCGAACAGCAGTACCAGTTTGTGTGAGTTGCGCATGTCGTCCAGTTCCTCCTCCTCTACCAACTTGATCCACCACTCAGTCGGGTTTTCGTTACGAACTTCCACTACTTCAGCGACGTCGGCGTCATCATCGTCGGCATCCACTGGTGAACAAAATAAAAAAGATATAGAAGCTGATCATGCACTATTTTACGATATTCTTTTGACAAGCTTCGCATACAGCGCAGCGCGTAAAAAGAAGGAAGGGCATAATGAACATAACATAATGCAGTGCATAATGAAATTAATTCAAAAGAATTTCAAGCAAATGTTACATTCACTCAAAAGTAACTTCGTTTGCCAAGCGTCATATAACGTTCATCAAAAAAATATAACCACATTTCTCCAATTATATTTTTGTCCCATGTAATACTGGGCGAGCCTACCCGAGCTGCTATCATTGTATTTTTTGAACAATTTATTTCTCCTTAAATAATATAATATCAGCTCATGACTTCTTGCACTCTCTACGACAATATAAAACTATGATTCCAATAGTTGGTGGGTGCATAAGATAACCATTTTGGCAAAACCATCCTTTTGTCAAACTGCGAACATTAATCTGCCAAGCACTGTTATTACCGCAGTTTTCGAAGTCAATTAAGTAGTTGAAGCTCATCGGCATCCAAGGGGCTTTTCCTTGGGCGTAAACTACTTAAAGCTGCAGATAGTATGAGATCTACCAGATGCCTGTAAAAGGGTTTGAGGACTAAATTCTACGAAAATAATAGAAAAGCATACTAAAAGCTGGTTAGACATTACCGTTACCTGGGTTGGCCCTGGTCCCCCGCCGGGTGCCAACCTTAGACTCCTTATCCTTGCCCTTGCCCTTCTTAGCTTTGTTCTTCTTCTTGGTCTTCTTTCGGCTGTCATCGCTCACATCTGACAGGTCGTCTGAGGACTCTTCTGTTGAAGTTTCCTGTGTAAACAATGGTTTTGTTAATTAAATCGTGTTTATCACTGAAAATAAGGGATTGTGTTTTCAAGTGCTCACGGTGTGATGGTAGTAGCACCCGTACAGTTCGATCGCAACAGTCTGTAACTTTTTAAAAGGCGACTCTAATGGCGTGGCGCCTGTATATTTAGTTTCACACAGCCTTAAACAAAGGATTCCTAAAAGTCTGGCATCCAGCACAAAACACTAGTAATGGTTGTCGGTCCATTCAATTGGAAGCCGCCAAAACATTACTGGGGGAATAACGTGGACATAGTACATATAGAAATAAGATTAGGATACTTCCAACTTACATCTGGAGTAGAATCATCATCTATAAAATCTACTAGTGATCCCTCAGAGTCTTCTTCTTCTCTCTCCCTCTGAAACAAACAACTCCAAATATACCTTTGCTCAACAGTTTGAGTACAGTAAAACGGGGCCACTTTGGCAGGCGGGGCTACTTTGACCAGGCCGATCACAACGCTATGACGCGTTCCCCACACCCCGCGCCTCGCGCAATATTACTCGAGGTCACGCACACTTGCTGAGCACACGTGAAAACCGATTTTGGCGCTCTATCAAAGTAGCTACAACATCTGTCAAAGTAACCCTAGAAATCAAAGTAGCCCCGTTTTGCGGTATAGATAAAAAATATCAAAAAAATACATAGCATGTCGTGTACCTTTTTCTGTTGCATAATTTCGTATCTCTCAGAGTTATATTTGAGTACGAGCGGATGCGTCCATATTCTCTGCAGCGACTGGAAGTCAGGGAACAGAAATCCTGAAGACTTGCCCGGTAGTGGCCTGCACAGATAAAATATAATTAAATTAATACCGAAACGTTCGGAAATAAGCAGCAATAATCAGGTAACAGGGTACAGTAACAACAACAATAATATTAAAAACGAAAAGCTTGCTTTTGGCTGTAAAATTAAGATGAATACTCCCCGTCCATAAGGGTTCACATTGAACATGGGGGTTGTCCACATTGGTAGTAGATGGATAGAGAAGGTTAGTGGACAATGTACACAATATAAAAGATAAAAGACAGAAGAGCGTGCATCGGCTGCGATTGGCTGAGTTGAGAATCCTCATACATAGGCAGTTGATTCGAACTAAACGCACGTCTTACACACGCCCAATTACCAAAGCAATAGTAGACTTTCAAAAAGACGTACCTTCTGGAGTAGTTATCCAAATAGTGCTGGTACAGCTTCACTTGGACATCCGACAGGGTGATAAACAAAACATACTCGTGCTTTGGAGGTAGGAAGGGCGCCAGCACCCCGTAGTCCCTTCTCTGAAAACAACAAAATAATTTGAAAATTACTTTTTATTTGTAAAACCGTGTACAGCAGGGTAAATGCGTAACACACTTACAGAAATGACATTCATTTTGACAGTTCAACAACATTCAAGGCGTTATTTACGTTGTAGAGCAGGAAATTTTTTTGAACATATGGAGCAATGGATTAGCAGTATCCTTCAAAATGATTCATATTCTGATTGATAGAGTGTTACGCAATTAGGGTGCAGAACCCGGTCGTTAATATGCTCGAGGTTAGAACTAGTTGCCTACTTGACAAGCGTTAGGACAAGCAGCTTCGACTTGACGCTAACTGGGGTTGTATCAGGCTGCCTATACAGGTTGAAATTGAAAACATGCGACAAATCGAAATGGGAGATTGTATTCATCATTATGAACAAATTTTACTATGGGACCAAACGTGAAATCGCGAAAAAAAAATTAGCTGTTCCCTACATTTTGACGAGTTATGCGAACATAAATGTAGGGAAAAAGCAGATTTTTTTTTCGCGATTTCAGGTTTGGTCCTATAGTAAAAGTTGTTCATAATGATGAGAACAATCTCCCATTTCGATTTGTCGCATGTTTTCAATTTCATCCTGTGTACAAAGCCCATCAATCACATGACCCTAATCACGTGGACACCACCATATTTGTGGTTTAATTCAGACTTCGGCGGTAAATAGTCTAATATTATTGAAATAGATCAGTATTCGTACCTGAACGGCTCCATCCAACATTTTGTGCAGCACATGGGAGCGTCTCTTCATGACCTTGATGTCACCTTCCGTGGAGTCAGTGTACTGTCCGTTGGTGATTGGGTTCACGAAACGATTCAAGTACTCGTTGTACTTCCCCAGTAGGTTCGGCTTCACGAATTGTACCATGCAGTAGTCTAGTGACAAATATAATAACAATAAAATTATCGGATCAGTAGACATTTTTTTTAATGATATTATCTGATCTGGATAGACCAAGGCGAAGATGGCGGAACGAGCTTGACTCCTATCGAGAGGTAAGCCTATGGTAAGCCAATATACGTGAGATAGATACAGATGGTAACTGGGACTACCAGTCTTACCCCCTTACTAATGCTTTGTCTTCTACTTTCGAAAGTCAAATTACTGTCAACTGAAAGAGAAAATCGGTAACTATTCACCTGATATAATATGTTTATTTGTGGGAGGGTAAATCTCGAGTCCCGCAACAGAACATGTAAATAAAGCACATTAAACAGGGTAGCAGGGACTTCGTCGCAGAAACTATAAACATGAATTCAGCACATGATTCATATACACTTGGGAGCAAATAAATCGAGCCACTTCCTTTTTTCACGTATAATGGTTATTATTTTTGGTATTATGGAAGGTATCAATTCAAAACATATATCGCCTGAAAGCTTATTTAATAACCTTTACAATGAGGGTAAATTATTGAATGAAAAACTTATTTAATGATAAATTATTGGCTCTGAAAGAAAAACGATAATTTTGATAGAAAATTGTCAGTCCAGAAAAAAACAATTAAAAACAAAATTATGGTATAAACTTATTCTTAATATCTTGTATTACCCCCCCTTGCCCTGATTTCGATAGATTTTCTGGACTGTTTTAACCCTACAATTTTCTATCAAAATTACCGTTTTTCTTTCAGAGCCAATAATTTATCACTAAATAAGGTTATCATTCAATAATTTACCCTCATTGTAAAGATTATTAAATAAGCTCTTAGGCGATATATGTTTCGATTTGATACGTTCCATAATACCAAAAATAATAACCATTATACGTGCAAAAAAAAGCAAGTGGCTCGATTTATTTGCTCCCAAGTGTATTTATTTGCATTCCCTCCCTCATCGGAAGCATTCGCCTATAATGTAACGGTACAGATCAATAATGGACTTTGTAGGGAATCTCCTAGCGTAGAAATTTTAAGTTGGTTATCAAAACAAAAATCTGCCGTTTCATAGAAAAGTGCAATCATGTACTGAATCCGTGGAGACAGCTTGCGCGTCAAAGTCCCTGCCACCCTGTGCATGTAAAGGCACCTGCGGGCTGCGTGGTTACGCAACTTCAGGCTAGTTTCGATGTCCCTTGTAGGTTTACAAGGGATATCGAAAGTAGCGTGAAGTTTCTATGTTCTATTAAAAACAAATCTGTTTTGTTTGGACACATTGAAGATACAAAGTTCTTAAATGTACCTAGAACATTAAAATATACGACTTACATTCTTTCAAGTTGTTCTGTAGCGGTGTGCCCGTGAGTACGATGCGGCGTAGTGTCTTCACTCTGTTCATGGACTGCGACAAACTGGTCTTCTCGTTCTTCAGCAGATGTCCCTCGTCACACACCACCAAGTCTGGTCCTGAATTGAAAAAAAAAAACATTATAACAATTTGGCTTTATGTTGACTTGTATATTTTTTAAAATTAATACCTTAATTAATTGAATGTAGACGGAAGCGTCAAACTTTGCAAGGTGTCTGGTAGTAAACAGATGAGAGTGACAGAGGATATGATGCAGTGCCATACATTTGGAGGGGCCTGTTACCGGCAATGGTTTAGTAAAGCCTGACAGCTAACACTCGCTGCATCACCCTCTGACCTGGATCCACGAGACTCCCTGAAAGTTTTTGTTGTTGTCGGTGGAGACGTTGCGGAACATCTCGCTTGCACACGCCGCCTCCATCGAACCACTGCTGCAGCAGATGGCTAAAAAACACTGCATCATCCACTGACCTGGATCCACGAGACTCTCCTGGAAGCTCCGCAGCATCTTCTTCTTGAACTTCTTGTTGTTTTCAGAGGAGAGGTTGCGGAACATCTCATAGCCGAGGACGCATACGCCGCCGCCATCCAACCACTGCTGCAGCTGGAACGCGCGCTCAGAGTTCTGCTTGTACCTGGGTTGAGGAGTTGTATGGGTTAATTAAATTATATTTATTAAAATAAATATCTTTAAACGTATTTTTCAATAAAAAGATCTAGTGTTGATACCATCTAGCAGAATGAATTAAAAAGGCATTGTATAGTTTGGCAAACGAAAACAAAAACGTTCTTCTGAATTCATCGGCGACGCATTTTCAATCATTTGATGTTAGTTCTCTCCTGTACCAAAGTAAGTACCGATCATAAATCATTGTACAGGATATGATACTGTGGTAAGGTAATACTAGGTCGAGTAGTTTTATCAATACGTTTGATTTAATGAATCGCATTATTATGTAGTACCTCTTTATCAGCCATTACTACAGAGGACAACACTTTTAGATAACTAAGTATAATGATACCTATAGAATATAAAAAAAGACATTTTGTTCAAGTCTGAACTTGTACATCATAGGAGAATAAAGACTTGTTTACATCTCGAGCGAGAAATGAATAAGATTATGTCATACGTGACTCGACAGCCGATTTTATCGAACTGTGATTTGACAAATCGAAATATAATTTTTTGGTTACACAGACCCGGTCAATTTTGAAAAGATGATTATGAAAACTATTTTCGCCTTCGGAAATGCGATTATCCTACAGTCGACCAACCGTCATTGGTAACAAAACCAGTACAAGTTGGTGTCGTTATCTTTTAAAACTTCGTGCTACGAAGTACGAGTATAAGCTAGGCCAGCTCAAGGTCAAAATGTTTCCACTGACTTGGTTGAAAAATGTTGACTCATGTAAACAATAAGTAGGTACCTTACTTTTTCACGAGTTATCTTTCGCATCTCCTTTCGATGTGAGAGGTGTAAGAAGTAATTCACCACGAGTCCGGCGCGAGTTAGTGGATGATTGAATCTTACATTCATAAAATATAATACCTTTTTTTCATTCACTGACCAGACAACCCATAGCCTAGACCGCTGGGTCTAGAAGCATGGAATTTTGCGCAAGAGTTCCTTATTTAACCTTTTGACCGCCACAGTCATGTATAGTACCTAGATGACAAACCAAAATGTGCCCAGCACACCATAGTCACGACTACATGACAGACTTTTGGCGCCGAGGGCACGTTTTTGCTTTTTTGACGTGGCTGTCAAAAGGTTAATGAAGAAAGGATTTTCGATATTTCATAATTATCCTAAAGGGTTTAAATAGGGGATGAAAGGTTTTACTTTTTGCCGATGGGAAATCCCATAGCTTGTAAAAGATAATTTGATAATATTTTCTTACCTCGACAATTCGTACACGTCAACTTCAAACTCGGAGTGGGCGTGTTTGAGCCACATCTTGAACTCATTGACCCAGTTGAGTACGGTTGACAGCGGACATACGACCAGCACACGGTTCACGCCCGTTAGACTCCCGTGGATCAGCAGCGTGTGTGTTAGCGATATTACCTGAAAATATTTGGATGATTAGTTCGTGTTTATTTCACGAATGTTCACTTGAGTGACCTGAGTTATCGGTTTATTCCTGCTTCACGTACACTCTAAATTATTATAGTATACCTCTAAGGCCCTAAAATTGTAAATATTTATGTAAATCAAATCAATGATTTCAATAAACAGTAGTACATTAGCGTCCACTACTACTATAAACTGCGTAGACTAATTCGCTCGGCGGACAAAAAAATAACCTAGAGTCAAGAGCAAACCAATTTCGAATAAAAAAAAAAATGAATAAGCATGCCCCGTTTAGCCTCGGCACTTACGTTTACAGCATTTTAAATGGACGCCTAACTAGAGAACCTATCCGAGACCTATAAAGGTCTCAGCTAGGATACAGTCATACACTCAGGCAACTCTTTATTTTTATGAGATGCACCTTAGCTATCTAGATTTTTTCATATCTTTCGACTGAAGGTCGACTTTTCAATCGTCTGTAACTTTTATTTGAGGAGTCTCTCTAAAAATCGGCCCTAAAAAGTAAAAGTAACAATGTTGTAATGTAACCTACCTGTCCATGTGTAAGAAGGATTATAATATGTAAAGGGTTCATCATAATCAGCCTATATTGTTCCCACTGCTGGGACACAGGCGTTCTCTCTTCGAGAGGGAGTGGGCTAGAATCTACCACGCGGGCCCAGTGCGGGTTGGTAGATGTCACATGTCTTCGAATTTTTGGTTCTAGGACATGCCGGTTTCCTCACGATGTCTTTCTTCACCGTTTTGAAAGCAGTGGTGATGAAATAATTTACACAAAGTAATGCGCCTGTCTGGGTTCGAACGTACGACCTACAACTCGTAAGTCGCGGCCATTACCACTGGGCCACCACTACTCTCCCTGTACTGTAAAAGGTTACTTACTTGTAAAGTTTTTCCCAGACCCATGCAATGCGCGAGAATGCAGCCGGATCCCTTTTCTTTCTTGATACGCTTCACGCTTTCAAAGCAGGCGTCCCACATAAACTTTATGCCGTTTGCCTAAAAACAAACGTTATTTATTGTATAGGTAGGAATATTAGATAGGATGTTAAAGATAGGATTGTGCTACGTTTTTTTTTGTACAACCAGAATGGAGTTCTTATTCACCATGAAACTAGCCAAATCTCGTAGGTAATCCAAGGAGGGGAGTCCTTGAAGTTTCGTGAACAATTAATTTTGTGTTTTGTGTTTCACGAACTGTGTCCAACTAAACTTTTTTCTTTCTTTCTTTCAGAAACAAAATTATAAGTATCGAAATTATATGTTAGACAAGACGAAGAAGAATATCTACATTTTTACGAGAACATCGACACTTTGAAAAGAGTATCGACATTTTAGTAGAATATCGACACTTTTAAAAGAGTATCGAAATTTTTAGCAGAATATCGACATTTTCAGCTGTATATCGAAATTTTTAGGAGAATATCGTTAATTGCGAAAATGGTCCTTACGTATGACTACGAGTTTATAAATAAAGCTTACCTGATGGGGTTTTAGCTTCTTCACAAGGCCTCTGTCGACCTCGATCAGCGGCTCTTTAGTTTCAGGATCGAAGTCCAATATCACCTTCTCCAAAACAACCTCGTCTGGTTTACCAGACTCATCAAATTCCAAGTTATTGTACTGTAAAAGTAAATTAAGTTTATTTTTTTTATCAGTTTTTACACAAATGGCATTGTTAAATTGGTCGGAAACATTATCATCATCATCTTCTCCATCAGTCATAGCTTTGTAACCGTCTCTTTCTAATCGAGAACTGTACGAGATTTTATTCAATCTTCGAGTGGGATACCGGCGCCGATTACACGGTGGGTAAATCGAGAAAATTATGCCAGTATGTGTGGAAGCTTTCCTTAGGCCCTTTGTACGCACACGTTTTTCTTGCCGTAAAAAATACGATTTATTCGCCGTGTGTAGGCACGGCCGTCATGGTTTTATGGACCACTATGGAAGCTTGTTGACGAACATCTTTTCTAAGGCGCGGTTTATACGCCGTACCGTAAAGAAACAATGCCGTGTAAAAAGGGCCTTAGTCAGAACATGTGAAAAGTATTTTTTTTTTTATAGAATTAGGGTATGTGGGCGTTAAAAAATACTAACCAATTTCTGTCTCTCTAGAATACGAGCGACCCTTTCTTTTTCTTCGCGCGCCGCCTTTTTCGTGGCCTCCTCCAGCTGATTCTTACCCATGACCTGGAATCAAACATATCATTAACATCCATTACGTTCAAAACATATTTCAAAGTGTAAATATTGATAAAAATATACTGAATATTTACCTTACGTATATTCTTCCTGCCATGTTTATTTCTGCCCTCATTTTCAGTGTCAGACCCAGAGGCATCACTGTCCCTCACTGATTTAATACGTCGACGTTTCTTTGTGCTACAAAGAAATAAACACCAGTTAAAATAATTCTAAGGAACAGTGCAAAAATGGTGATCATTAGAATGTTTTTAGATGAAAACTACAATACCAGAAGCATACAAGATCCATCAAAGAGAAAAAGCTAAAATGTCTGTGTCTGTAATTATTACCAAGGACCCATGCCCTTCAAATTGGTTCAAAAGAACTCAACTACTAAATGGGTTTGAACATTTTTCTGTGGAAGCGTGCATATTTTTTCCATCACCATTTAGATTTTTCTGCGAAGTTGCGGTGCCCGATGTAACTAGCATATTTGCCTCCTATAGTACATAGACAATGGACTGAGCGTTCTGTATTCAGTTGTGCGTTGAATACAGACCGAAAAGTACGAGAGAGACAAAGCGAATGTGCGGGCTGTGGCCAGTAATTGTCTCTTTCTAGAATTCTTATTTTTCCACGTCCCTGGCGGTTATGAGTGTATCGTTCTGTGCTGCATGTAACAACTGTAAGCCTAAAGAGACAAGCATTGGCTGTACAGTCGCTTTGTCTCTTTCTAGAGAGTGGTCACTTTTGTGGGGCTAACACTCCATCTCTATGTACATGATGTGGTACTCAAAATATCTCGGCAGGCCAGTTTCATCGTCCGCCGCAAATTTGAAGAAAAATCAAAATGGGGCGTGGTGGATTACGTCCCAACCCGGTGCGAATTGGAGTTTTCGCTCTAGGAAATGCCGGTTTCGTCTCGTTCTAAACTATAAAATTACATTTAGATTCTATAACATACCCTCCTTCATTACTGGATCCTCCCGACGCCTCACTCTCAGAGACTTTCTTCTTTCGTTTGGCGCGTTTTATCGACTCAGAACTTTCGTCTTCCGAATCCTCAAAGTCACTAACTCTCGCATCTTCGTCACGTTGCTTACGACGCGACGTTCCACCTTCGGAGTCAGATGATATCGCGTTCGCCTTGCGTTGACGTTTTAATTTTACACTGTGAAAAGGCATGGATTAATGCAATGTTCACTGCTTTTTTGCCTGAACTAGGTTGAACCTGTGCTTCAGGCTAGAAAGTCCATAAATCACACTAATATTATAAAGGCGAAAGTTTGTGAGTGTGTTTGTAAGTTTTTTACTTCTAAATAAAATTTGGTGTGGAGGTAGCCGACACCCTGGATTGACACATAGGCTACTTTTTATCCCGATATTCCCACGGGAACGTGTCTTATGCGGGTGAAATCGCGGGGCGCCAGACCAAAAAAAAAACAAACTACAAACAAACTACCTGTGTGCCAAATTTTATCCAAATCCGTTCAGCCGTTTGTGCGTGAAGATGTAACAAACATACTCACAAACTTTCGCCTATAAAATATTAGTGAAGACGATAATGAACTGATATTGATATCATGCAAATCCCAAGTAATACTTTTCTTTAGTTGTAATGTTAACTCATACTTATCTCGTTCGCTAAAATACACTCGCGAGCAAAAGTATGGAATCACTTGCTTGGAATTGATTCCGCGCAATCTTGAGTACTTAATAACTAGTTAAGAATAATAAAAATGATACCATTTTAAAGGTTTAACTGTTAACTTTAAATTAATACCAAATTCATTCAAATCACGCCATTATTTAAGAAGCTATCCCGGATTACGTGAAGAAGTAAGGAAAAAGACATGTTTCAATTGTTTGATACGTCGCGAGTTGCGGCCTATTGACCCCCTATAAAAGCACGTGTTATCGGATTTTCTTTATCAGTCAGCTTTCACACGTTGACAGGTACACATCTCCGCTACTTTTGACCCTTGAACTCGGAAGACAATGGATACTACACTTACATAAGCAGCTCAAATCGTCGCCCTATTGTAACAAGGGCTCAGCCAGCGGGTTGTCGCACGTCAGCTCCACATAAGTCAGTCCTGTGTTTCTAAAGTTTATAAACGCTTTCGGGAGACTGGTGGCTTTATCCCGAGACCAAGATCTGGACGGCGCCGGTGCACATCGGGGAGGGATGACCGTTTTATTGTCTCAACCTCTCTCCGAAATCGACATTTGACTGATGTCGACGTCCAACAGGAGCTCCGAAATGTTCGTGGGGTAGCTGCCAGCGAGTGGACAGTTCGTCGAAGACTTAAGCAAGCTAATTTGACTCCAAAAAGGCCTGCCACAGGCCCGAAACTGACGGCAGGTCACCGACAAGCACGCCTTCAATTTGCTCGCTCCTATCTTGATCGGGAGGTTGAGCAATGAAGGCGAGTCCTGTTCTCCGACGAATGCAGAATGTGTTTGCACGGCAGCGACCGAAGGGTTCGGGTCTACAGGCGGCCTGGGGAGCGATTTGCGCAGTGCTGTTTCGCTGACACATTGGCTTATGGGGGCGGTTCTTGTATGATGTGGGTCGGCTTTCCTTCGACGGTAAAACGGAGCTTGTTTTCGTGCCTGGCAGGGGACGAGGAGGCGGTCTAACTTCAAACCGCTACATTTCCGATATTCTACTGGAACATGTCGTTCCTTATGCGGGATATATCGGTGATGACTTCCTCCTTATGCACGATATCGCTCGTTGTCACACTTCCCGTGCCACAACTGAATACCTCGAAGAAGTCGGTATCGCCACATTGGACTGGCCAGCGCTCAGCACGGACTTAAATCCCATTAAGCACGTGTGGGATGAACTGTAGAAGAGGGTTCATTCCAGAAATCCTGCTCCTTCAAGTGTGAATGAGCTGAAATCGGCTTTGATAGAGGAGTGGGAAGGTATCCCGCAAGAATCGATTCAGAAGCTGATTAGGTCAATGAAGAACCGTCTTCGAGCAGTTATAAGGGCGAGGGGAGGGAACACAAAATATTGAAACTTAATTTTAAGGCCAAATAATTTTTTATTAATTAATTTTTGTTGTTTTCTTCATTTATTATTTTTCCATTATCCTTATGTTTTCCTAACTCCTTCACTCAATCCGGGATAGCTCTTTAAATACTGGTGTAATTTAAATGAATTTGGTATCAATTTAAAGTTAACAGTTTAACCTTTAAAATGGTACCATTTTTATTATTCTTAACTAGGAATTAAGTACTCAAGATCGCGAGGAATCAATTCCAAGTAAGTGATTCCATACTTTTGCTCGCGAGTGTAGTATAGAAGAGTGATATAAACGAGTTTCTGTACTTACTTTTCTTCTTCTTCTGAATCTTCCACGGCATGAGTTTCCTGTAAAAAATATTAGAGAATGAAGCATAAACAACCTAATTCACTAAATTGTCCATACAAACGATTGCTTTGTCTGCGAACAAAGCAGCAGTTCTAATCAAGACTGACTTGTTTGAACATTCCAAATTGCTAAGTAACTGTGTTTTAAAGAAAGTTCTATATGAAATCATATCATACCTCCGTTTCGCTCTGCTCATCTTTATGTGATACAGAGGAATCAGTTTCTCCAAGTAAGTCATCTTTAGCTAAATGTCCAATGCTGTCTCCATTAAGTCCTGGCAGAGTTACTGGAGGCAAATCTAAAATATAAAGTACTAATTTAGTTACCATGTACTATTAACATAACATACATACATTTTCGTCTATATAATAATATGTACTACCGATGCCGGTTCCCCACATTTTGCCTGAAAGCTCTGGCGACACTGAGGCAAATGCCGACAGCATGCCTCGATTGTTTTAATGATAAGAAAGTCACGCGACTGCTTGGACCAGTGATCCTGGTATACCTCCCTACAAGTAAGTTGACATAATCGGGACAAGCAAATTTAGTCCCGTATCCTACGCGGGATTCGCCTGTCTGGCCAGAGCTATAGATGTAAGTCTCATTCGCGATTTGGGGTTTATTAGTTATTTATAGTATTAAAATGATAATAAAATGTACCTTCTTCCAAATTGTCATCTTCGGATACGTCTGAGCTGCTCACAGGCCGCAGCAAGTCTTCGCCTATGTTGGGTGTGGGCTTTGATCTGTTATTCTTCCTGACAGAACTTCGACTGCCACTGTTGTTCGTAGGAGTGTCGCGCCGTCGATGCGGTTTGTTTAAATTGTTTAAGTTTGACAGCCTACGAACATTGTACATTGTTAGATATTTGCAGGAGAGTAGAATTAGTCACCCTAACTCGTTTGTATTTATAATTATATTTTTTTATGTTATTTAACCTTTTAAGCACTTGGCTAAATATCAGTTGCCGTGCCCCTAGCGCGCGGCTACAAATCGATAAAATCAAGATAAAATAATACCTACAATAAATAAGGAGGAGAAATCGTAGTATCGATTAAAAAATAGTCAAAAAAAATTGATCTCTATTTAATAATAGTTTTAGTTGTACCACGCAGTTAATACGACGAAAATAGAACGAAAAAAATCATGCATATTCTGTCGCAGAAATACGACACGAGTCGAGCGGTAGGGGCACGGAAATATATTATGTCGCATAAATGCGACACAAGCGGTTAAAAGGTTAATAATTTTGCAAGTCAATGGCGTTCCTTTTCATTTATTCCTCTTCTTTACATGTCGATTCAACTTAAATTTGTCCGAATAGTGTGTAGCCATTTAATTTTTTTTTTTTAAATATTAGGGGTGCGCACCACACGCACATCTAGTAAGTTAACGCTCGCTGAATTAGAAATAATTCAAAAAGTTTCACGTATAATTTACCTGACTCAGGCCTAGTCATAATTTATCAATTGTATATTTTTCATCTCTTTATAAGTCTCATTAACGATCCAAGCCTGAAACACTAGCTGTGACTCCACTCACAGGACATACACAGTTACACACCTAATCTTCTTATCGTCTAGTAGTCAGTAGGAGGTAGGTATGAACACCACACAAATTGTATTTCCCTAATACTTATAGGTAAGGAGATGAAAATATTTAAATTCGACTTTGCTAATCAAAAATCAGAAGTCATTTATTCAAACTAGACTGAGAATCGGCACTTTTCGGACGTCAATATTGCATAAGACAGTCCCCAAAACGCCCGTCCTGCCCCACTTCCTAGTGCTTTAGCTGATAAGACGTGCCGCAACAGACTCCCCAGCAGTATAATAAAAAGTTAGAAAATTCAAAAGTGCACAACTCATAATGCTCATTTGAGTATAAAAACCATAGATAATAATATCTATGGTTTTTATACTCAAATGGCTCTTTTATTCAAAGTAGTTTAATTATAATTAATAAAAAACTAACTAATATAAATTAGTTAGTTTTTTATTAATTATAATTAAACTACTTTGAATAAAAGAGCCATTTTCAATAGGGTTCCTCATATGGGTAAAACGAATCTATTTAAAAATAAAATGACCCAATTAATCAAAGGTCTGGGTGTGGGTCTTTCTAAGTTAGATTTCTACCGTTAAGAACAAATCTCGTATGGAAAAGTGTTTGTGGTAGAAATCTAACTTAAAGAGATATATTAATGATTCTAATGACTATGATTCTGTAAATACATCATGTCTATTATAGTCGCGAATCATATTTGGATCAAGATACAACCTGACACTGATCTGCAAATTGCAAAAAACTTAAGAAAAATTGAATTTCGCGGGCTACAACTACCCATTCACCTTAAGTAAGTTCTGCGTACTAGCAGGAGTACCTATAACAATAGAAACAGTTGCAGAAAGGAGGCAAAAAGAAATTTCGATCGTAAAGCACTCTCTAATGCTTCGCATTATATGAGTCGTGCAATTCAATATAACTTGCTTGAGCAATACAGATATCGCAATCACGTATTTTCTTAGGATTTCACTAAACATTTGTTAAGGGGTAACGCTAAGGTAGTGGCGTGCAATGGTTTTCAGAATAGGTAGGCACTAAGGCCGAGTCCAGTCTAGACAAACGCGGTCACTTATCAGAAAAAAAGTGAGGTCAAAAGTGTGGTTATTTGAGTAGGCATGCCTACTTAAGGGTGATAAATTGCGAAGGTCGAACGTCATGGCATTACGCGTAAGACGTACGTATTTTTAATTTTGTCGTATTAACTTGAAGGTGTAAAGAAAGACCAATGACAATGTGCGAATAGTACGGGAGCCGAGTAGGCCGTCCGGCGACTGCCGACTGCCGCGCGTGTTTGCATGAAATTTTGTTTTTTGTTAGGTATGATAATTTATGAGTTTCTTAATTGTGGGGCACACACACTAAAATGTAATTGACAGGCTTATGTTGATATATCGAGGTAGCCACTGCTTATATGCTTATACACAATGCACGCCACTGCGCTAAGGTAGCCCGCGAAATTCAAGCACGGGCTACCCTGGCGCAGTGGATCAGTGAAAGCAGATATTTAGTATATACAATAGCAATATTGTTAGGATGGTATTGAGAGGGCCTCCATATTATTTATGGCATTCATGTGTCAGTTTTATAAGGCTGTGGATATCAAGACTCGCACTTTTAAATTATAAAAATACTTACTATAGGTAGGCTTTTTCGTTGGCGACAGTCCTATGGTCCTGGCGGGTGAAGGGACACGCGGGTAAAAACAAAATATATGACGCGCAACCTTTACGCACAAGGCATTGCGTTGTCAAAGATGAGTCTGCTGATTTCTCTATGAAATATTTCGTGTTTTAATTACGCTGAACAATATTAAATATACATGACATTTATTAGTATTTCAAAAATGTTATTTATTCAAAACGATCTGTGCCCACAACTCTGCCAGTGTAGTATACAGGGTGAATTTTTCAAGTGGGCGTGGATGGCCAAATCCGAAACTATGAGGACTAGCGAAAAGTACTCAAAGGAGTCGCGGGTTCGATTTTGATGAAAACTAAAACTGCATCATTGGATTTTTGAAAAATCAATATTTCTAGCCAGGAATCGAACCTGTTGATTTGGAAAAAAAAAACTCGCACTGTATTATTACACCATTCGATAGTGTCGCTAATAAGGATCGAATTCTGGGAAGTAATGACATACGGCAAACTAAAGGAAAGAGCTCATTTTTTAACAAAATACTTTTTTTATTTTCCTTATGTTACCTACCTCATCATCATCTGCCTAGCCTTCTCCCAACTATGTTGGGGTCGGCTTCCAGTCTAACCGGATGCAGTTGAATACCCGTATTTTACATGGAGCGACTGCCTATCTGGCCTCCACAACCCAGTTACTGGGTAATACAATACCCCTTCCCCTTTTGTTCAAAATGATGACCACTATTTTCAATACATAGCTGGATTCGACGTCTGAAGGATTATACTGCATTCAGCATTACAATATTATTGATTCCATTAGAATAATTTCCAAAGATCGTAATAGAAATTTAGAACATAATGTTGTGAAGGTAACTGCGCTGCGGGTGTGTTAATAAAAATACTGAGCATCATTTCGAACAAGGTACGTAATGTAGGTATGAATACTTTAAAATAAGAAGTTTATTCAAATTCAACATTTTCCTTATGTTTGCCGTATGTCATTACTTCCCAGAATTTGATCATTATTAGGGACACTATCGAATAGTTTAATAATACAGTGTTTTTTTTTTCCAAATCAACAGGTTCGGTTCCTGGCTAGAAATATTGATTTTTCAAAAATTCAATGATGCAGTTTTAGTTTTCATCAAAATCGAGCCCGCGACTCCTTTGACTACTTTTCGCTATTCTTCATAGTTTAGAATTTGGCCATCCACGCCCGCTTGGAAAATTCACCCTGTATAGTAAAGATAAGAGATAATTAATTTTTTTAAATAGCAGAAATATTGAAAACTATGACGCTTGTGCGCAACTGGCGGTCCCGCCGCCCGCACACTTGTAACCACTCTCCAGGACGTCGATCGTCAATCACGTAAACCATGGGACTGTCACCAACGAAAAAGTCGGCCTATAGGATATCTTGGACGAAATTTTATCATCAGTCACAACAATAATTGAATTTCCTTCACCCCATTTAATTTTGTAGACAATATTTACCCTTCAATTTCTTTGTCACTTGCATCTTGATTGTCAGAATTCTGGCCGCTGCTCCCACTGGGTTTTGCTTTAGAGCGTACCATCTGTAATTATTTTCACATTTATTCAATCTTCATATTCTGTAAACTACAATTTTGTTCAAATACAAAGTACAGGTATAAAATAATAAAATTTTATTCAATCATTAGTTTAGCATTGTCTATAGGTAGGTAATAGGTAATACGGGCTGGTGTCCGCAACTCCACGTCAATGCGCGTATTTTGCGTACGGTAGCATTGTCTATTTACTTATTTAGTTTATACCTCTATTTTGCATTTAGTGCGTAAAATAATGAAAACTACCTTGCATTGCTTGTCTCATTTTTGTGCTAAATTAAAACTCCATATGTTTCAATTGGCATTTAATTGCTAACTACCAATGCACATCCATAATACAGAACAATAAGTATTATCCTTAAACAGATAGTTGGTACAAGTAAGTAGACATGAACATGAAAAACTTAAAACTACAAAAATGCAATTTATGTTACATAGTTTTTAACACTTATAATAATAGAGAATGGCAATAATAAGTGTACATACTGTTATGACTTATGTACACTGTTGATAAAACTTATATGTATTTTGAGTGTACTTATGACTTATGTCCTAACCTTGCTAACACTGGAATTTGACTGCTCATCTATGGTTCCATCAATCTGGTCAATAGTTCTGCAGACCCCATCTTCAATGTCTGATTGTGGCTTACAGCTTTTGTCTTGAGAGATTGATTCCCGTGAACTAAGATCCTGACTGTTTCCCTCATTCAGTGAAGAAGAGCTAGAAATACGATATTTTCTTCTAGTATGTTTATGAATGTGCTTTTGAAAATCCTTATTTGGTTCTTGAGAGTTCTCTTCCTCGTTTTCTGAACTAGATGAATAATGTAAAAGACTTTTCTTAGCTTCCCTACTTTTGATGGCATGCTTTCTTTCAAGCTTGCTCATTTTCTTTTTGATTCCTGGTGATTTTGCCTCACTATCAGATGAATCATTCAACAGGGATGATTTAATTTTTTCAGGATCTTGAGTAGATTCACATTGCTCAGTTTTGTCAGACTGATTTTGTGACATGCTTTTTTCTTTATCACTATTAATAGGTTTATCAACATTATCATTTTGATTCTTATCTGAATCATTGATCAATGCACTTTTAACTTGTTTAGCTTTTTCTTTATCACTGTTATTAGATTTATCAACAGTATCACTTTGATTCTTATCTGAATCTGAATCATTGAGCAATGCATTTTTAATTTTTTCAGCAACTCCTTTCTCTAATTCTTTCTCACTTTCATTAGCAGTAGAATCAATGGTTTTATTTGTTACTTCCTTATCATGTCCATTATCGTCAGATTCATTTAGTAGAGCATCTTTTATTGCAGCAGTATCTGTTAACTTCTCCTGGTTTATTTGGTTACTATTATCAATATTTTTTGAAGTTTGTTCCATATCATCAGAATCTGAATCATTAAGAAGTGTATTTTTTACTTTTTTTGCTTCTGAGGTTAAGGCATTATCAATATCCTCTGACCCAGACTCATTAAGTAAGGCATTTTTAACTTCATCAATATTTTTTTCTAAATTGTCATTTTCTTTATCCTTTGTTACCTCACAAATAGTTTTGGATCCATGAATTATTTTTTTGAGATTGTGTGTAAGCATAAAGCTTATAGTTAATTGAGGTAATTTATTTATATTTACAGTAAATGGTTTAGGTTTAAATTGCTTAACTTCATTCCTTTTTAGTGCCTTAAATTCATCATCGCTTTTGTCTTCCTTTTGTGCATTATTACAATTTGTACTAATTTTCCTAACTCTTCCTTTTTTCATTATGTGATTATTTTGTGTCATTTGTTTACCTTTGAATGATGCACTTGTTTTGGTATCTAATATATCAGGTTTAAGTAATTTAGTAATATTGACACATCTTATTAAGGGCTTAGAATTATTTTCACTATCATTTGCTTCTTTTGAATTCTGATCTGAATCATCCATAGACTTTGAATTATCACAAGAGTCAATTAATTTCCTTTTTTTAGTCTTGGGTTCAAGTTCAGTAGTTTTCTTTTTGTTTACTTCATTTTCTTTACCAGAAGAGGATTGATTTTTGTTTTGTGTGGTGTTTTGATGTTTGTTTTTTATTGATTCATCACTCTCTGAGCTATCATCAGCAATCCTAATCTTACTGAACTTCTTTCTTATACCGGTTCCTTCTTTATCTCCTCTTTTAGTTTTCATACTATTTGTTTTATCTTCAACTACCTTAGCTTCATTTGCAAAGCATTCAATAAGTTCTGATACTGCTATATCTTCTTTAGAACTAATAGTTTCTTGCCTACTTTTATTATCTAAATTTGTATTATTCTGTTCATTAGCACCTTGTTCACATGTGGAATTATCATCTTGAGTCTCCAATGAATCAGTAGGAATAGCGTCATTAATTACATCTGCAGGATTAGAATTTATCGTCACATCTAAAGATTGCCTCCTAACAGTTTTAGTATTTTCAGAATCCATCCTTTTTTTTGTGGATTCCTTATACTTACTAGATTTTGCAGATTCACTTTCATCAGATTCAACAAGTTTTGAAAACTCGGTTTGTTTTTTTTCAGACTTTCCAATGTTCTGATTTGTATCAGAACTGCAAGAGGAGTCCTTTCTTTTTGAACTTCGTCCTCTTTCCTCTTCAGTCTGTTTTTCTGATAGTTTTCTCCTTAGCCGCTTTAGTTTACAATCGTAAAACACAGGATATTTTTCTTGCATGGAAGTAGGCATCTCTTTGGCAAGGACTTTAACACCCGTGAAATGGTCGATTGAAATCTTCTTCGATATTCGCAATTTGAATGACTCATAATTGAAATAATAAAACTTTTTATTGCTATCTTGGCTTTTCCTTTCAATCGTTTTCCCGCCATTATCTGGGTGTGCTTGAGCCGCGTCAACTATGGCTAGTACTTTCCGAACGCCGGTTTCTACATTCTCAAGTGATTTTTTTGACAATTCACAAATGAGGAGTACCTTTTTCGCAGCTTTATGAACAGCGTGCGCATTTCTTAATTTATTCTTACTTATTCTCTTCTCTTTTAAGTTTTCAGAACGAGATCGCAAATTTGATCCGAGTTTAGACAAATAATCCATTGCTTCACATAATACATCACAAACGGGCACCTCGGCAGCCATTTCACGTATCCGCTTTAGTTATTTAGCGCACAATTATATACGAGTAACACAAATGTCATAACTTGATAATTTTAACAACAAACTTGGGAGTTTCTTCGTTAATAATGCAGTTAGATCATCGAACTTCGATGTTAATTATTGAGATTTTTAGAAAACAATTCGCGTTTTTCGAAAACCAAATAAAAAACCATAGACTAAAAAACGTTCCATTTCCATACTTTTTTTCTTTGATTGGTGCAAATTGTCAGTCCACCTTTATTTTCAAATATTTTTCTATGATACACCCAAATTTTGAACTACTATAATGTTTTATTAGACTTTCATCTTGAGGTCACTAAACTTACACCACCTACTATCTTGGATAGGGGAGATAATCTATCGATTGCAAAATACCCGTACATGAAATGGAACGTAGTGCTTCCTCATGACCTATTCAACTCAGTCGGGTAATAGTTACTATACATAAATATAACATACAAAATAGCGGCAAATAGGTATATATATGAACTATAACTTATGCAGCGCTGTATGAATAATTATTCATAATCCGGTAACATTCATTTATCTATTTTAGAACAGAATGGCACTATTTAAACCCCTATTTTCCTATTGCCACTAAGGTGAAACCTATGCTTTACAAAAAAAAAATAGAGGTACCAATTTTTTGTACTCACCTTTCATGTAAATGGCTGAACTTGTGTTTTACGGACACCTGTAAAGCAATTAGACTTAACTATGATTGAAAAACATTATAACATGTTGTATTATAGATTACACAGTAAAATTATACACATATTCCGCTTCCAGACCGAAAAATCGGCAATATAGGCAAGGTAGGTAAACTATCCAAAACAGTCGTGAAAAAGAACCATAGACACTAGAGGAGACGCAAAGTACCACGGAAGTAAAGAAATGTCTGTGTAACGATCCATCCATCATCAGTTTTTTCGGCTGATGAATAAATAATACTGCTTATTTAGGGAAACTGAATTGAACTGAATTGAGTTAGTCATACTTAAATTGTTACTCTTACAGTATAAAAATAAACAAATATTTTGAAATACTAACCAAATAATAAGATACGCAGGTACGGAATTCGTATCGATACTTGTAACATCATTTAAAATAATCGACTTCGTGACTCAACCTAGTGCCATCCTATTGAAAATACTTAAAATTTGCACTGGTTCTCTGGGTGCTCTATATAAACAAATTATGGCTTCCTCGTATTCGGTTAGTAAATAAAAACAAATGTTTAGTACAAAATATGAGAATTTGATTGAGCTGGATCGAGCCCATTCAATAATAAATAGAGACTTCCTTTAGTTAGGCACTTATGTTTTTGGATTTATTAAAACTAGGTGCATAGATGGCGCCATTAGCGCAATCAGTAAACCTAAACAGTATGATAAAAAATAAATAACACTGAAGGTACTGAAGTCTTTCCAAAGTTAATTAGTTCAGATAAGTCGGTAAGTCTTGGCAAAAAAAGGTGTTTCGGGGAGCCCTTGGAGGAGGAGAGGCTTCTAAAATTTCTCTTTGGACGTCAGCCCGGTTTCCACCGCGAAAGAGTAATGAGCCGAAAATGGTTAAGCGGAGCGGACTTCGTTTTCATGAAATAGGTTTGCGTTTCCACCAAGAAAGAGCTGAGTCGTCTGATTCTCTCTAGAAATGAGCTCGCTCATTTTTACTCTTTTTTCCCGTTGAGTAATTTCCGCTCAACTCTTTGTTGGTGGAAACACATGTAAGCAGTTTTCTCTTGAGAGGTAAAAGAAGTCGTTAATGGGTCCGCTCCGCTCGCGGTGGAAACCGGGCTGTCGTCGTTTCACGGGCCACGCTATATGTACGCGTACAAAACAAAGCTCACAAGTTTACTTTCAAAGGCTAAGAAAGTGCTTGGATGTAGAGATTCGGTTCGGAGATTAGGTAGGTACCTATTCAGTTTTGCTGAAACTCATTTTTTTTAGCAGTGATGGCTCAATTGCTACGACCGTGACTTACGAGTTGTAGGTTCTAGGTTCGAACCCAATCAAGCACTTTACTTTGTATAAATGATTTCATCACCACTCCTCTCAAAACGGTGAAGGAAAATATAGTCAGTAAACCGGCATGTCCTATGAACCAAAAATTCGAGGACATGTGACATCTACCAATCTGCACTGGACTGGACACGTGCGGTGAATTATGCCTACCTGAAACGAGGGTCGAGGCCTGTAGGCTGTATGAGTGTCCCAGCAGTGGGAACATGATGCTTTTGTTGCCGTTAATGTAGTACGGTACGAGTAATAACAAAGAACGTGTTTTCAAAATTTCTTGAGTTTCATGTGCTTTTAAGTTTTTAACACACTTTTATTAGCTTCTTCTAAAATCTTGGAGTTTTATCCTCGAGTTTGGGGTTACATGATCCGTTTTGACGAGTACAATATATTGCACTTAGTATTGAGGGTCTGATGATGGAGCCAGGAGGTGGATAATGGAACTCTTTAGGGGATACTTGTAAACCCCTCGAGTTTGCTAGTACCTAGCCCCTAATCGTCATAACTTCGTTGACTTTATACTTATTAACTGAAGAATATACTAGACGCAAAAATTAATAAAAATCAAAATATGGTACCATTTAAAAGAAAAAAAAACTAAAAACACTTTTATCACGCACTAAAAATGATATAATAATTAATTTGACTAAATTGAATTCAAAATATTTTTTAGAAAACAAAATATTAATTACTATACCGATACTTCTTACAAACACCTTATCTAGGATAATAAAGTAAAAGATAAAAAAAATCACAAAAAAAACAACCCACTTCCAAAAAAAAACACTACAAAGTGAAAAATAACTTTTAATTTCGGAAGTCGGTGTTGTATGTTCCGCATTTTCGTTTTTTGACATCAACTGTTATTTTTCACTTTGCATAGTGTTTTTTTTTTGAAGTCGGTTGTCTTTTTAGGGTTCCGTAGTCAACTAGGAACCCTTATTGTTTCGCCATTGCTGTCTGTCCGTCCGTCCGTCCGTCTGTCCGTCCTCGCTTAATCTCTGTGACCGTTAGCACTAGAAAGCTGAAATTTGGTACCAATATGTATATCAATCACGCCGACAAAGTGGTAAAATAAAAATTGGAAAAAAATGTTTTATTAGGGTAGCCCCCCTATATGTAAAGTAGGAAGTGATTTTTTTTTTAATTTCAACCCTAACGTGTGATATATTGTTGGAAAGGTATTTTAAAATAAATAGGGGTTTACTAAAATCATTTTTTGATGATGTCAATAATTTCGGAAATAATCGCTCCAAAAGTAAAAAACAATGTGTGTCCCCCCCTCTAACTTTTGAACCATATGTTTCGAAAATATGAAAAAAATCTGAAAAGTAGAACTTTATAAGGAATTTCTAGGAAAATTATTTTGAACTTGATAGAAACAACAATTTTTGTACAAAAAAGACAAAAAGTTGTACAAAATCATTTCTGGACTAAGTTCGTAGTATAATCGTATATGCAAGCATTTTTTTTAACTTCGTTTACATATTTTATTATCCTGAACGTATCTTTTTTCAAACAAAAAAAGAATGATTAAAATCGGTTCTCGCAATCCAAAATTACCACCGAAAACTTCTGGCACGTCTATGTATTAATTAGTAACCCAATTCCCCGAGAGATGGCGCTGTAGGTACCTACTTATTACATTGGGTCGGGTATTATCGAATTGTACGTGGGAACACTTATTGTGACGGACGGGAAACTACGGAACCCTACACTGAGCGTGGCCCGACACGCTCTTGGCCGGTTTTTTTTTTAAGTTTTTATTTTTCACTTTTTAGTTGTACACACAGCAACACATCAAGCTATACATTTCGAGTTTTAGCTGACCTCGCATTGTATAGGTTTTTCATACAATCAGAAGTCAGCTTATACTGGTTATGTATAGCTTGATGTGTAGCAGTGTGTGCCTACCCCACACAAAATATAACACTACTTGCTATGTGAATATCAGTGACAGGAAGCTATTAAAACATCATCAATATAAACTAAGAGGAAACAATTGTATTATTGAAGCTAATTCAAAAACTACCCAAGCAAAGTTCATATAATTTATATGGAACCACCCCTAAAGCACATGAATAGACAAACGCCTAAAGCATACTTTATCCATTAAAAAATGAGAGAATTTTTCAATTTTTAGATTAGAGGTAACTGTACAATAATAATCTGTGAATCTGCCTTTTGTTTGAGTCCTTGACAGTTGACTTCTGTCAGTTAAACTTAAGGCGAATGGGTAGTTGTAGCCCGCGAAATTCAATTTTTCTTACGTTTTTTGCAATTTTCAGGTCAGTGTCAGGTTGTATCTTGATGAAAATTTGATTCGCGACTATAACAGGTACGTATTCACAGAATTATAATCATCAGAATCATTAATACATCTGTTTAAGTTAGATTTCTACCACCAACACTTTTCCATACGAGATTTGTTCTTAACGGTAGAAATCTAACTTAGGAAGATGTATTAATGATTCTAATTATTATAATTCTGTAAATACGTACCTGTTATTGTCGCGAATCATATTTTGATCAAGATACAACCTGACACTGACCTGAAAATTGCAAAAAACGTAAGAAAAATTGAATTTCGCGGGCTACAACTACGCATTCACCTTAAATTGTCAGTTGTCAGTCAAGTCAATATTGCAATTTTTTTAGTGCTGTCAGGTTGTGTAATATAAAATAATAATGAATGCTCTAAGGAGGAATACGTTAAGAGCTTTAACTAGATATTACAGCGAAGGTGCCGGGGGTGCTCAGAGTACGCCCCCACCACCTGCGCAGGCCAGCCAGACAATGCCCGATGTTCCTGGACTGAGCAGCAATGTAATCCAGCCAGCGGTTCAAGCCGTGGGTCCTGGCGTTGACCCTAAAAAGACCGGAGCCTACAAAGTCCCTGAATACTTTCAATACGATAATATGAGTTTCTTCGAAGCTGAAATTGAAATGGCGAGCTTTAGATGCCCTCAACCATCCGCTCTCAAAAAGTAATGTTTGCTGAATATTGTCTTTTGTTATAGTTCATTTAATAAATTATTAGAGAAGGTTAACCATTGTTTAATTTCTGTATTATGTTTTGCAAAAGGCAAGAGTCATATGATCCTTCAGATAACCCAAAAGCCCTAATGATTATTATGGCTGGTATATAAATTTTATTCTCCAACTGGGCTCTTTGCGATACCCATCCATAACACTGTCTGTTTGACTTAGTCAATCAGGCACCTGCCCTTGCAAAGGGATACATGATATTGTTTACACGGACAATTTTCCATAAGTATAGTTCATTTAAAATATTAAATGCACTTCCTTTATGTTGTTGATGTCTTATTGCAACAGAAATTTGGTAGATTCATGTTTAAATAACAATACAATAATAATTTACTTTGTGAACCACACAAAAAGAGAAATTATGCTCATGTAAATTTCCTGCCCTTGTCTATAAAAATAGGGTTGGTGCAGATCTTTTATTTCAGACTGATAAAGAATGCACATTTCTGCCTGGCACTGTTCCAATACCTACTAATGGCACTACCTATTATAATCATTGAGTACCTATGTAACATTATAATTTCTCTTTATTTATGAACCAGGAATAATTCCACCAGTGCAGTGTGGTTTATAAATCCACAAAAATATTGTTTGTTCAGCTATATCTCTGTGCTTATTACAAAGAAGATTTGAAGAGGAGCAGCCATTTAGTTTGTTCTGCACGTTTAAAAGATTCTTAAATTAAAATAAAATAGTTAAAAATTTCAAAGAAAATGCTCTTCCATCAATGCTTTTACATGACCAACTTCAAGCTGGCTCATCTTGTTCAAAAGTACAGTCCACAGCTGTATGAGTCAAAGTGATTATATTGCTGAATAATAAAGAATGTGACGTTACTGTTGGAACCCATACAGAATCATTGCGATCAACATAAGAACAAGAAAAGAAAAGAAGAAAACCCTAATGTAGTCAGAAGAGATTGCAATATCATTTTAATAATGTGCAACCTGAATAAATTGTAATTTTTTGTGTCATAGCTAGAGTCGCTATTTTGCAGAGTGAATCTTCTGTACCTGTATAAATGTAATTTATGCCCCAACATAGTTGGGAAAAGGCTTGGTAGATTGATTTGATTGATTATAAATACATATTTACACATTAACCTTTTGAACGCCAGAGTATAAACGTATCGCCGTACCGCTGATGCCAGGCCACTTTAACAAAACAACACAACTTTTAAATTATATAAATAAAAACACACAAAAGTAATGATTAAATTGTTTATTTCATAATATGGTGCGACCCGTGCGACGTGTATTTTGTCATATATTTATGACGTTGGCGTTCCGGGTAAGATTTTGTTTGTCACATATATGTGACAATGTCGTTCAAAAGGTTCAAGTTGTTGTTTGAACCTTGTTGATTGTTTTTGAGTTGTGTAACATTTTTGTAATGTGGGTAAAAAGGAAATAAAACAGTTTGCTTTCTGATCTCGACTTGGTTGTATCTTTTAAAAGTTATAAGTACTTAATTCTTTGTTCAAGAACTGCACTGCTACTCAATTCAACAATAAGATAAAATAATGAAGTGGTAGTAGAAATTAAGGTAGGTATGTACATACTATAAAATAACAAGAACATGAAATTTTGTAGTTGTTTTATTTCAATCAATAGATTCCCATACATGCTACAAACCTACAACTAAATAACGTAAAATGCAATATTACATATGAACTGTCTGACTTTATACATAATATTATTTGTAATGCTCGTGGTACCTACATAGACAAATGCACTAGACAAGAACTGAAGCAACGCCACCTATAAGTACAGCAGCATCAACATCTGTAAGAGTGGTAGCAGGCTCCAGGCTTTCAGCGTACACACTCTCAGCCTCATGTTACTTCTTCTTTGTAAGCTTCTCAGACAAGTCGTCAAAGGTGGGGTCCTGAAGGTTGATCATCAAGCTGTTACCAGGAAGGAATACACGGTTTTGAGATTGAGCAATCATCCTAGAGATGCTTTGAGCAGCACGGATCTTACGCAGCTTCAAGTAACCAGGGTTCATTCCCATAGCCTTTCCCAACATTTCAGCGGCTTCAGCTTCACCCTCAGCCTGAACAATTTTCTGCTGGCGCTCTTGCTTGGCTCTTTCAACAACGAAAGCAGCACGCTGAGCTTCCTGCTGGGCCACCTGCTTAGCCTCAACAGCGGCAGTGTATTCCTTACCAAAACTTAATTCAGTCAGGGACACATCATCCAAAATAATATTGAAATCAGCTGCACGCTCCACCAGCTCTCTTCTGATCAAAAGTGAGACCTGTTGACGCTGAGTAATCAATTGAGATGCATTGAATTTTGCAACAACGGATTTCAGTACTTCGTTGCAAATTGATGGCAATACTTTTTCATCATAATCAGTGCCAAGCTGTCTGTACATCGTGGGGAGTGACATCGCATCGGGGCGGGAGAGTACTCTCAAAGAAATGTTAACCATTTGTAAATCCTTAGATCCGGTGGGTGAAGAAATCTTGCGAGGTCTTGACCTGATGTCGTAAATGATGGGGTACTGGAACCAAGGTATACGGAAGTGCAAACCTTCACTCATGACGTGTTGCTGTATACCTCCTATTCTGTTGAACATGATGGCACGGTGACCACCTTCGACGGTAAATAAGGATTGCGATACCCCATAAGCTGCCGCACCTAAAGCAGCCACCACTTTCAGGCCGATGTTGAGGCCAGGGGTTCCACCCTTGGCGAATTTGCCCGCCATATCGTTAAGCTTACTTTGAGCCATGTTTATTACGTTCCAACAAGTATAATATTATTAAATTTCAATACTTTCCGACAAAAAATTCTAACCTAAAACAGCAGGCCGAAATCGAACAATTTTATTGTGCAATGGCCATGACCATAGACAAAAAGAAACAACAGATTTGAAAAGTATTTTTGGTTTTCTATAAACTGGCAAATTGCCCTGAGTATAACCGAACTTTTAGACGATTATTAGTGTACAACCCTAGACCATCAGCAATAATTTTTATTTTATTGACATGAAAATGACGTTTAATTTTTGTATCTGCTGTAATTTAGAAATTCAGCTGAAAGCAAAATGTCTGTTTTCGTAAATTTCGTCTAAAATATTTACCTTATTTACCTGTAAAGAAAAGCGTCTTTGTTCTTTTGTAGTTCAGTTCCATTGACAAAAGTTTAAACGGTGTTTATATATTGATAAATTTGAATATCGTGATCGCCTAACTATGGATTCGTGTACTGGATTTGAACAGGATTTGGACAAAGCTTTAACAAAATTTAACTCTCTAGATGATCACACAAATAGAGTTCTACAGGATATAATAGACCAAGTTGAAGAACTGAGAAAAGAAACTGCAAAACGTAAGTGATTAATTGTTGTTCCCCTCCTAGTGCCCTCTTTGTTCACTGGGTGTCCTGTTTACGTATATATGACCATGACAAGACGAATTTCATTTATTTACTAATGCCAATTTCTTAGCTTTACCGTTCAGTAGGTCGTCTTAGGGGCGGAAATGTAGAAAACTATAGTATTAGAAATGATAAATAAGTTATATTGTTATATGCCAGTTTCTTCAAAAATGTAACTGAGTTTACCTTTCACCTCTCAACAAGACAAGTAATAAGAGCTTTAGTAATAAAAATAATGAAATAACATTTCTCGGTTTTGTAGATATCAGCCTTTAGGCGGGGCCGCACTGGTACGGCGACAGCGACGCGGCGGCGACGATATGAAAAAATAAATTTCGCTTGTCTTTCTGCACTGCGGCGACCGACATTTGTTTATTATATGAGTTTGTTTTCACGAAATCGCCGTCGCGTCGCAGTCGCCTTAGTAGTGCGGCCGCGGCCTTACTCTTTCTCAAGTTCTTATCTAAGCTCAGCAGTAAACATGCTATTCATAACATGTGTTTATAAAAACGGGTCTGTGAGTACCTTATATTTTTGATAAAATTGCCACACATGCTAATAAAAGAATGCCTTTTGATCATAGAGTTGTATAGTCCCTTTAGAGAGAGAGTATAGAGCCTTTGGCCCTTGAATTTGTTTTGCCATTTCTCCTCAGGGGTACAGTCAATTACGGGCATGTAAATTGGCAAGTTATTCACATAGTGGAAGTAAGTTTGCACATGTCCATTTAGTGCAACAAAAAATGGTCACTTTTATTGTTAGTCATTATTCTATGGTTATTGCCATAAATTAAATTTAAGTTTTTAGTCATGTCTGTTTAGAAGAAAGTTAAAGAAAGGAAAAAAGCATCTAAAAACTTGCCATGTAACGTACCACCACTGTAGTCAGATAGGAAATGTTGATTCCATCTAGCTTATTTTTTTTAAATATGACATTTAAAAGTGATTCTGATATCCTATGTATAGAATAAACCATTTCATTTCTTGCTTGTGGCAAAAACTTGTGTTGAAACTGTGTATACTCCCCGTCACTTTTCCCTAAGGGTTCATTAGAAAACCAGCGTCAGACAGCATCTGTCTGGCATTAATGCTGAACCTTATTGGCGCAGCCGTGAGGCACACACTATTGTTGTCTGAAACATTATTTATTTATTAATTTTGTATTTTGTGTTTCACGAACTGTGTCCAAATATACATTTTTATTTCTTTCTTTCTAAACATGTTTTGGAACACTGTGAGACACTAACAATAAAACTTCTATTCAGTCTTGTTCAGTATACTTCAACCAACTAATGATATTTACTTTTCTTTATTATTTTCAGAGGCTGAGAACACACCATTGTCGCCAGCACAGGCTATGGTGGTGAGTGACTTAGCAACACTAGTCAAACAGACTGTGTTTCAAATGTCAACAGGTAATTGCAACACTTGTACTGTAATTTGAAAGTTAAACTAACAAAGAATTACATTCTCTGCTTATCAGACCATTTAGGTTGGTATTCAATGAGATAAAAAAATATTGTTTTTGAATAAAAATGAAACCGTCACGGAACGCCTGGAAGATGTGAAACATCAAAACTATTTTGTATAGAAAATAGTTTAGTTACCTATCGTTTATTAAAGGAAATAAATATGCCATAATCTAAAATACAATATTCGGATTTCTTAAAGGAAAAAGAAAATATTGAAAAATTATGTACTTATATATTAATCTAATACCAAAATTACTCAGAGTTACGAGTGTGTGGCGATCAACAGCCAGTCTGACCCACCGCATTAGATCTTTCACATCAATAAAAATATCTACTTCTTAATTTAATTACACTACACCTAGTAGAACTTGATGGAAAGTCATGTCCATTTTCATTTATATTACTAAATCCCAAGTAAGAGCTAATACGTCTTCCACAGAACATAGGGAACTTCATGCAACTGTATCCCGAGTAGGCAAGTCTATTGACAGGCACTTTATTGCTGACTATGCATCTGTGGCGCCTAAAGCTGAAACCTTCTGTAATGATGTCAACAGGCCTATCATGGAGCAGGCCATAGCTCAACATTTGTATAGACAGGTAAGAAACTAGAAGTTAGTCCCAATTTTCTGGGTATTAAGCAGAATTATTCAACTAAACTTAATCAGAATGTAGTTTGACATAATGTCTATACTATACTAGCTGCGCCCCGCGGTTTCACCCGCGTAAGTGTCGGTCCCGTGGGAATATCGGGATAAAAACTATCCTATGTCCTTTCCCGGGACTCAAACTATCTCTATACCAAATTTCATCTAAATCGGTTCAGTGGTTTAGGCGTGCAAAGATAACATACAGACACAGTTACTTTCGAATTTATAATATTAGTAATTTAGTACACATCCATACTAATATTATAAATTCGAAAGTAACTCTGTCTGCATGTTATCTTTTCACGCCTAATCCTAGGGAAGGACATAGGCTACTTTTTGTCCTGGTAGCACGTTCTCGTGTGATCATTTCTGAAGCCGCGGGCAAAAGATAGTGTAATTTTTGTTTGAACATGTTAATCTATGAAACCACTAGTCGGATTTGAAAAATTATTTTTCATCCCACCATCTCGGAAAGAGTATTTTTAATCTTCAATATCTGAGTGGAAAAGCCGTTTTTATTCTCTAGAGGATAAAGTAAATTGAATTTAGAATATCGTGTGCACTAAGTTTGTGAATTAAATAATTAATACCTAAACTGAAATAAAAGTGTACCTATCTTGTGATTGTAAACGTTTTTTTTTTGCATTTAGTCATTTCCTCGCTGAGGTGGAATGAAAAGTTACGTGTTGCACTCGAGTGCAAAGATTTTTCACCTCGTGCTCTTTTGATTCCCTCGCTAACGCTCAGGATTCTAATTTAGAATCACTCGCTGCGCTCGTGATTCAATTTTAGAATCCTTCGCTTGCTCGGTCATCAAAATTGAACACGCGGTTAAAAAGCAACTTTGCACTCTTGTATAACAAATAACTATTTGCATTTTATAGCCTAATTCTTGAGGAAGGTTATAGACTATTTAACATCGGGCTACGACACTTAGGAGCCATTACATTCTATCATAACCAAATTATGGTGTACAAATATTATATCTACAAATGCAAATAAATCTTAGCAGGCTGTTGTGATTTATTGACCAAAAAATAGTAAAAAAATATCATTTTTGTAAGAAATGGGATATTATTTTTACGTTCATTCATTTATTCTCTAATAAATACCTACTTCTCTAATACATACACATAAACAGCCTATAACGTCCCCACTGCTGGGACACAGGCCTCCTCTTAGTGAGAGGGAGTGGCCCGTAATCCACCACGCGGGCCCAGTGTTGGCAGATGTCACATGTCTTCGAATTTTTAGTTCTAGGACATGCCGGTTTCCTCACGATATTTTCCTTCACCGTTTTGAGAGCAGTGGTGATGGAATAATTTACATAAAGTAAACCGCCTGTCTGGGTTCGAACCTACGACCTACAACTCGTAAGTCACGGCCGTTACCACTGGGCCACCACTGCTCTAATACATACTTAGTATAAAAAGATGATACAATATAAAATGCAATTTTACATACATATAATGTATAGACTTACTGTAATTCTTACCATATTAGAAATAAATACAAATACAATAGTATCCTGTTCACGAGACAATTAATTAATAAATGTCTGCAAACAGGTCCTAATTCTGGTTTTCCTTATATTGTTATTATGTTGCCTAGACTGTTTATAATTATATGATTATGTGTCATCAGTTCACCACTCACCATGCTGAGTATTCGGTATTACACGGCAAATTTCAGTAGACATCAGGCATAAAAACAGAAAATTGACTATTTATCAATTATAATGAATAATAACGGGAATTCACTGGATGTGGCAATTCAGGACCAGTTGATGTAGAGACGCTTGGGGGGCGTATACCTACCAAAGCTTTAGTATATTTCATAATCCACAGGGCCTAGAAAATGTAGGGGACGCATTCGTATCAGAAGCGAAGATTAAGGGCGTAGAACGTACATGTACGTTCGCGTTGCTGCAACGTTGCGCGGCGGCGTTGGCCGAAGGAGAGCCGAGTGCTGCCCTGCACTGGGCCGAACGTCGTGCGCATGAGTTGCATAACTCGCCCCTTCCTTTCACCTTGCATAGAATGCAGGCCCTAAAGGTATGTTTAACAAATTCACTATAATAATGTACTATACGGCTCTTATTTAATTCACTGGTTGAAATTCACTGACAATCAGTCCCCTGGCCCCTGTAATATTTATTTGATTTAAAAGTGCACGCAATTTATTGGATATTGAGTATTTGATGATTGATATATTTAACATGCCTCCTATTTTTTTGTCTATCATTAATATTTGTATTTTAGTGTGTTATATTTGTACGCCACTTGCTGTGGCAGGACACTGGACACAGTGATACTTACCTATATAATTTGTAACACCTTGTAACCACCATCACCATCATTCTCTGTCCCTTTTTTTATTTAGCCTATACTGTCCCACAGCCGGGCAAACGCCTCTTCCAAGTCCTTCCAGGAACTCCTTTCTCGCGCCACCTCAAACTAGCCCTCGCGGTACGCGTCCAGGTCACCTTGCCACCGCTTTCTGGGCCGACCTCGGCGACGTCGTCCATCTTCAGGCACCCATTGTGTGGAAAGTTTCGCCCAGCGGTCATCCTGCATGCGGCTGATGTGACCCGCCCAATCCCACTTGAGCCTGGCAGCAGCCCCTTATCCTAATTTATTTGGGGTCGGCGCAAAACAAATCTCGGTTTTTTTTAATACTCGAGCTGAAGGCTAACGATACATGCTGCTTTGCCTAATGTTTTCCCTGTAAACGCACATATTTTCCACCCACAGCTGGCACGCGAGAAGGGCGTAGGCGCAGCCATAGAGTACGCCCGCTGCCAGTTCCCGATGCACGCGACGCGACACGAGCGCGCGCTGCAGGCGGCCGTGTGCGCGCTGGCGTGGTGCACGCCGGGGGCCGGGCCCGCGCCGCCCATCTACCAGCACCTACTGGACCCGAAGGCGCTGGGTCAGTTCTAACAAAACTAATCTGCATTCGCGATTTCTTTGCCAAAAATGTAAACAAATATGAATTAATGGAAAAATAACTTTAATTCCTACATAATAAAGTTTAGTTTACGCTACAACTTCAAACATTTTTATAACTTTTTCAATAGTCCTAGTCACTCTGAAATCAACTTAATTCACATTGAAATAAAGTTGATATTTGTTTAACTTGAAATAGGGTGGGGGTGTATACCACTGCGTACTTTTACTATACTTACATAGCACTGCAGACCATGGCCCACCTTTCATCTTGCACCACATGGCTCTGTCACCTGTTAGACATGGGAGGATATTCTAATGCCTGCGTCAGCGAATGTTGTTAGTGTTACTACTGAGTACTGAGCCAAACAAAGTTTTAACATTATTTTCAAAAAATATTGGCCATCGACACACTAAGAAGAAGATAGCTCAGGAAAATAATATGTTTACTTATTATTACACTGCAGTTTGTTGTCCCTAAATAAATAAATAAAATAAGACAAATTACAGGCAAATTACGAAAAAAATCTTTGTGAAGATTTCTCACCGGGATTAAATTCGGATTAGTTTCAGAAATACTGTACTAAAAGTCCATTGGGAAATCGTGTGCGAAAAAAAAGATACCGACTGTCGAAAATCAGTTTTTGCAGATATTTCTGAAATATATAATATTTTTAAATCTGAAATATGTAATTTTGGTCAATACAGCATTACGTACCTAATTCTGCACAAAAAAGTCCTACACAATATTCACGTGGACCAATAGTTATTGCGATATATGCCCTTAACAAACCAACATTGTTTTCGCAGGTGCTGAAGCAGCAGAGCTATTCATAAAGGAGGCGTGTGCATTACTACGCTTGGCCCCACTATCCCCTCTCGCTGGCGGAGTGTTAGCAGGAGCTCGTGTGTTACCTGCACTACACGATATCAGGGCTAAGATGACGCACCCGCACGTCATCGCTGCCTGGTCTGATGATGAGCTGCCTTTCGAGGTGAGACATCCGTTCCATTAATATAAGATTCTTTAGTTGCCATTTCAGTGCGAGGAACTTAGGTTATTAGGATTACATGACATCACAACAACACACCAATATAATACATCATATTGAGCAGGCGTTTGGAATTCATAACTAATCATAAGGCAGGCAGAAACTTCCATAAGTCATAAATAAAAACATATAGAGCGGGGCTTACAAATGCTGTTTACATACAAGTGATACACCCAATTTCAAAATTTAAAATTTGAAGCTAAAAACTTGTCAAACTTCACTTTACTATTACTTATGTTGATTCCTTTACGTTTTTCCAAAACTATATTGAATTTCGCGGACTTTTACCTTAAGTAATGCTAAAGTTCTATCTTTATTATATTTTACTAAATAAACAAAAATAACAAAATTGAAACCTAACTTAACTAAAACTATACACAAACTAAAATATAGCGTCGAAAGCCGCAGCAGCAGCGCCAGCACAGCATGCCGATCCAGGAAGGTGGGATGGCGCAAGAGTATCGACACAAGTTGCGTCCCACACTAAAGGCCTACCCACCTTCCATGGAAATAAAGACATAAAGTCGAGTTTCAATTCAGAAACCTTCTGTTTCATCTTCCAACCCCCTTCGTTTCAGTATTTTTATACCATTGTACTTCGAAAATCTTCTGATCAATAATGTTATGAACCAGGTGGACCTAGGCGAGGACGGCGGCGGCTACCACTCGGTGTTCGCGTGCCCTATCTTGCGCCAACAGGCGTCGGAACAGAACCCGCCCATGAGACTCCTCTGTGGACATGTCATCTCCAGAGACGCTCTTAACAAACTCGCAATGGGTGCCAAGTGAGTATACTAGGAATAACTATAACTCACAGCATTTATTTCAATCAACGCACACTACAGGCGCGCCGCATCGCACCTTTTTGTATGAAGATGCGTCGCGCTGCGGCCTGTTGTGGCTGTAATGTGCGCTTCGCTTTACAGGCAGTTTTGAATTGTCATGGATTCTGTCAGTTGGTCATAAAGTTGAAGCTAGTTAGTTAGCTACTATACGTAAAAGTAATAACTACTATTTATAAGTAGACGGAGTACTAGGAGCAGTGTAAGGAGCTAACACATTAGCTGCTATGCAACCAATCCAAATATTCTTACGCCAAATTCAGAGCCTTATTCGCTAGGTTAATTTTATAACCTCAATTTTCGTCGATCATCAAATTGCTATTTAATAATGTTATTTAAACAATAATTCTTGGGAACCGAGCCCCAACATAGTTTGACAAGTCTAGGCAGATGAAGAAACAATAATTATTGGAAAAAGTGGCGAGATATCAAGTTGAAACCTTTTATATACAGATGAAAGTGTTAATAATTCCCATTACTAAGTAATTGATGAGTGTCAGAAGTTAACCTGAACAGGGTTCGCTTACTTTTGAAACAGACCATAATGCACTGCACGGCATTCGCGTGACTCTGCAATAATATCACCCTTATTGGCTATAAGAGAAGAGTCTATAAGTATTATGGTATGAGGCTACTTATGAGATAAATAATTATATTTTTAGAGTTGCACGGCATGATGATTGATGCGTGTTGGTTAATTTCGTACATAGGTACATAAAATGAAAGTGTGTCATCTAATTCATTACTTGCCAACAATAGGTACCTATATCGATTAGAGCTGCACTATTTATAATAAACATTTGTGTGTTTTATGTGAAAAGGTACTTAGGGTTTTAGGACGAGAAATCGATGTGTTACCTCACGTTTACCACCAAGCACGATGATTGATATAAAGCAAATAGCTGTGCCCGCGACTTCGCGTGCATGTGGGAAAAAAAATCGGATTTCATGAGTTTTTTGCGCGGAACCCTAATTCCTTTTCAAAATAAAAGTAGCCTAAGTAACTCCTTATAACATTAGCTATCTGCCAGTGAAGTCCCGTCAAAATCTGTCCAGCCGTTTCGAAGATTATCCGGAACAAATAGACAGAGAATTTAATTTTTTTTAAATTGTTTTTTTGTTATAAGTATCGTATATACTTTCATATTATTACTAATGAGCTGTTATTTTTTAATTACAAACAGACACTTCAATTTTATTTATTTGGATAGATTTGTCGATTATTGAAGCCTGCTAAGTTTTCTTTTCCATTTCCAGATTGAAATGTCCCTACTGCCCAATGGAACAGTCGCCAGCCGAAGCTCGACAGATTTACTTCTCGTGAACAGTTATATAGCAATATAGACCGTTGTTATTTACTTGAAATAATCTCCACAGGTAGAAAAAGGGAACGAACTTGCCACGGTTAAGCTGTGTTGACACTGTACGAGTATTCTCGACTCGAAATAAAAAGAATAGACAATTTGTATTTGAAGATCCGATTAGTCAATCAGGGCCCCAATTCTGTATGGTAATTATTTTATTATTCCCCGCGCAATCTTACCACGTGCAAACCACGTACGGTTGTCATATGGGGTACTAGCTGTGCCCCGCGGTTTCACCCGCGATTAAAGTATTATAGTCCTTTTTTATTGATTCCCTTTATAAATCTGCAACCCCCTTTTTACACCCTTAAGGGATAATTTCAGGGATAAAAACTATTCCATATCCTTCCCCACAACGCAAACTATCTCCATACCAAATTTCACCTAAATCGGTTCAGCGGTTATTATTTCCCCGTATAAACTTCCAGCCCCTTATAGGATGATTTCTGGGATAAAAACTATCCTATGTCCTTCCCCGGGATGCAATCTATCTCTCTGCCAAATTTCATCTAAATCCGTTCAGTGGTTTAGGCGTGAAAAGGTAACATACAGGCAGACGGACAAAGTTACTTTCGAATTTATAATATTGGTATGGATTTTGATAGTTTAAACCAAGCCAACTTCGCGTTCATTTCGTGCGGTTTCATTCTTTGTGTCATAGAGACATAGAGAATACGTTATTAGCAGATGTCGTGATTAGCTAATGAATTGATGTGGTTTCGAATTAAAGAATCATTAAGTGGTCAAAGTGAATTAGGGTCCAGATGGTTCTCACTCGTATGGTGTCAACGTAGCTTTAGAATTTGATGTTATTATTACATTATGTCTAGATTGTATAGAATGTGTGAACGTGTCCAAAAATATTACTAAACAATCGTTGTCACTAGCTGAGAGCCGTTCCACACGGTGCGGTGCGGGCGGTGCGGCTGTTGTTGTTTGTGCAGCAGAGGGAAGGGCGCGCGCTTGTTCATTTTGTACAGACTGTTGTAGAGATGGGCAAGCCAACACTCCTCGTCGCCGCCATAAGAACGTTGGGACGCCGCACTGCCCATGTGATCGCCAGTGCGGCGAGAAGTTTTGCGGTGCGGCGTCGCACCGCACCGTGTGGAACGCCTCTGACGCGGTGTCTAGACATAAAAAAATAATCAAAAGATTTAGATATAACATTGCGGGACTGAAAAGTAACATTTGATGAATATTCTGTTCTTTTATGTACGTTTTATAACATGACAGAAGTTTTAAGCTTTCATTTTTTTTTACAATTTGACCAGAGGCAAAAAAATACAAAATTCAATGTTCCAACATGTAAAATTTACAAAACATAGCAGCATAAAAAATAGTCATGGTGAAGAATGTCTTTGATTCAAATATTTTTTAGATGATGTATGAATGGTTATGAAGAATTCATTTTATTGAAGTTATGTGCAATACAGCGTCCGAATTAGCGCTGAAGACTCATAAATGGAGGAAAAATCATCTTTCTGAGCACTCTGTTAGTTTCATTTTAAACATGTTCTACATAAGAAAATATAACAAACCTTTAGCAGTTATGCATCTGATTTTCTAACAGCAGTTGTGAAAAGTTGAACATCTGAAGCCTGGAAAAATTGGTTTCAAATCGAAATAGTCAAAGGAGCATTTTCCTATTTTACGGTGATGAGTCAGATATGGCGAATGTTGGAAATACTATTCTAATAGATGTTAAATAAGGTAGACAACATTATATTGTAATTTTAAGACAAATATTATTATTGTATGTTAACGTACTGACTGGTTGTAGAGCCATGCTTTTGTTCTTTTTTTGTAATAAAATGAATTCAGTATTCAATAATTATTGTTTTATTTTGAAGCGTACAAAAATAGATGTCAGTCTGACTTTGTTGCATTTACTCAGTTTAATGCTGGGGTACGTACACACGCAGCTACTTTAGTCGCCGGCTATGTCGAAATCTCATTTCTACACACAGATTTTGACATCGTTCGCAAGGAATTAGTTGTCAAAATCTGTGTGGACGTGAGGGGTCATTCCGTTTATCCACCCTAAGGTGGATACGTTGAAACGCATGTCCGAGAATCCACTTAGGCCTAGTAGATAAACGGAATTTATAGGCTGGGTGGAGTCTGGCGACATGCATTTCCGCGTATCCACCTTAAGGTGGATTTTTTCAGTCCGGGGCAGTGGTCCAACTGCTCTGTCCAACTAGTTGGACTATGGGCCTTTACTAGGGGCAGTTGTCCAACTTTAAAAATAGTTGGACCACAGCACCTTTTGAGAGTTCCGTGGTCCAATTCATTTAAAAAATAACTTGCTAACTTTAAAAACCCCAACTGCATCTTTATGTGTGTATGGTACCGGAGAAAAGCAAAAAAATTAGGTACTTATCTAAAAAAACTAAATCTAATATATCGATGCCTTAGTACACAATTGCATTAACTACAAAATTGACAATTTTTACTTTTTTGGTGCCAAATATAGTAAATGTTGTGCTCTTTCGTTTGCGCGTATCGAAATACCAATAATCCGTCTCTTTCTTCCAAAAAACCTAGTTCACAGTTAAGAATCAAGAAAGTTTGATGTACAAGACGTGTGTTAAGTACTTCTACTTTAAGGGGTTTAGGGGTTTTTTTTTTTACTTTCTGGAGAACCTCCTCCAGTACAGTAAAAGTACCTACTTACCTACTTTTACTTTAAGGAGCCTATTTTTTAAGAAATTTAAATGTTTCTCATTAAATAGTTAGTAATTGATTATTGTTACCAAACTGAAGACTGATTAATAAATTATAATTATTAGGAAACCAAAAAAAAATTGGTTTAGCCCTCTTAAAATTTTGATTGCGAGTTCGAAAAAATATTTTATGATTGTAGTTTCAAAAACTTTGTGTTTTATAGAATAAAATAAACATTATGAATATGAATCACTGGTTTATTCTTAGTTGTTGGACCTAGAACGAGTTTGTTAAAGCTGTTAAATATTTTTAGTTTTTCACTTAATGCACATCAACATAATCAATCTTAGTGCACAAATGTATTAAAAGGGGGGTTTGTACATTACATAGCTATTTTTAAAATGTTATGGTTATACTAATATTACAATATTGAGATATGATGGAGTTAAAGGACTAGTCTTGTGAATAGATGCATAATTGTTTTATTATTTTTCTTTGTTTTCATAGTGTACATGTCTAAACTTTAAAAAACTTTAAAACGCTCTCCTCAAAATTGTAAATTTTGTAGTTAATGCAATTGTGTACTAAGGCATCGATATATTTACAATGTACATTATTCGATTAAAGGAAATTTTGATGAATTTTCTCAGCTTATAAGCGGCAAAACTAAGTCGGCGCATGAATGCAATAAATGTTACAATGTTTTAGAAAATGTTACAACCTTATCAAGTGAAATCGCACACAAAAGACGTAAGGTCCAAATTGAGAATGATGATTATATACGAGAAATTCAGCTAGAACTGATTTCAGGTGATATTACTCTAGGTCGTGCTTTAGATAAATTTCGTTGAATGTTATAAAACATTAAAAAAAATAAAGTTTAAAGATTAGTCACCCGACTTTAATTTTGTTATTTTACTGCAAAGAGGTTCAATGTAACCGTAAACCAGTAGGTACCATACACACATAAAGATGCAGTTGAGGTTTTTAGAGTTGGCATGTTATTTTTAAAATGAATTGGACCACGGAACTCTCAAAAGGTGCTGTGGTCCAACTATTTTTAAAGTTGGACAACTGCCCCTAGTAAAGACCCATGGTCCAACTAGTTGGACAGAACAGTTGGACCACTGCCCCGGACCGGATTTTTTTGGGGTGGATAAACGGAATAATTGAATGAGATTTTTAAATAGCTAGCAAGTCGCCGGTGACTGTAGTCTCTGCATGTGTAACAAGCATAAGACCCAGACTCCACCAAAGCGGAGAAGAGATGCTTAACGTCATCTAGGGTGCATCCACCGAAGCGGGGTGCGGAGATGCGTATTGGCTAGACCGGAGCAGAGATATGTACTTATTAGAGCGGGCGGGCGGGTTGTGCGACGCGGGGGGAAGTAGCGGTGCCGCACGCCGCTTAACCTTTTAACCCGGCGACTTTATATCAGTTGTCGTGCCCCCAGCGCCCGACAAAAAAAAACGAAAAATAAATACCGATGAAACGAGCTGTGATGATGTAATAATAATACATATTAAACGAGCTGTGTTATTTGGTCGTATATATACGACTGGCGGAATGGACACGAAAATATTTGTCGGATTTATCCGACGTAGTCGGTTAAAAGGTTAATCCTCTCGTCTCCGTTGCGCGCCGCTGCCAGTTTGCAAGGCACAGCTCTCATCTCTGTTTTGTCAGAGCTAAGCAAATACGAGACATTTCTCCTCAACCGTATTCACTGAAGCGGAGACATGTACTTAAATAACGAAATCCTATTGGTTGTTTCCAACCAGGGCCGTCTTTACCCGGGGGTGGAAGGGGTGCATGGCCTTAGGGGGCGCAAGCCAATCCTTATACTAACTAACATGACGTACCATGCGTAAACCTTCTCGAAATTGAAATGAGTAAAAAACTACTTACGATTAACTATGACTCAAGTCAAGGTAGATTGACTTTAGCTATAGTATACCTATCGAATTGAAAGTTGATTACAAAACAGACTATTTATCATAAAAAAGATTGCCGATTTTAAAGTCGGAAAAATTAAATTTGATGTTTGAAAATATAATAAAACAAAAATTGGGGCGCAGGTTGATTTTCGCACCCCGGCGCCCAATATGGTTAAGACGGCCCTGTTTCCAACACATCTCTCCTCTAGTATCTTCTCAGCTTACAAATGGTCTTAAGACTCGATTCAGAAAAATGAGAGGACTTAACTCTTCTCTTTCGAGTTGGCACCAGCAATAGCGTCAGCAAAGTTGGCAGGGGGGCAAAGTACCCTGGGTACGCCGTTCATTAAACTCACCACTGGTAGAGTCTACAATGTATTCTTCCTTTCAATATCTCGTAGATTTATTTGGGCGGCATTGGGAACGGGTCTTCTTATAAAATAAAAAAGAAACGATGCATTCTCGGTACATAATTTATTTAATGGATATGTACAAAGACAAAAGATTTTAGGACAAATAAAAATTTGGCAATAACTCTCAACAATAGCAATAATATTAATAAAGAGTGGTGACGTTCAAAAGCCGGCAAAATATCAACAACAACAATAATTTAATTTTATACTTAAACATAGTTCGGACATACCAACGTAGGGCTAGCTTTTTGCGAATTGTGACGTCACCGCTGTAATAACACGCATCATTGTCGATACACACACCTATAACATTTAACCAACAAGATGTTTCTCACAATCAGTTTCCGCATTCATAAGCGAACATTTACAGAGATGACGTCACAACGTAGTCCGTAAAACGATAATTCCAAACAAATACCACTTAATTCAAATAAAGACATACATTTTGTTTAAAAATTCCGTTTTACAAACAAATAATAACAGCATCATTAATTAACCTAAGAATAAATTAATTGATAAAAAAAAAATCTTTTTGACCATAGAACATGAGCCGTAACAATTTTAATATCATATCGATATAACTCTTTAAAAGGAATTTTATGATCGTTAACAATTGAGTGATTTAATTTACTCTATCATCCAACTGGTTTTTAAATAAATTTTCGATATTATCATAAAAGCTTGTTGGTCTGAGACCATAACAGGTGAATAATATATTGCTTGAAAGTTGCTGAAGATCATAAAATTTAGTTTAAACACAGCACTTAATAAATAAATCGCGTTTTATCACACATAATTATATACGTAGCATCTACCAGCAAAGTACTACTATTATGTACTAATTATTGCTGTAAAATTTCATCTACATACCACCGAAAGAAAGGCTAGTGTGTACGGTCAGACAAAAAAGTTCCCGCAAAGGAAATACGCTTTCAATAAACACTACATTTGAATGAAATGTTCGTATTATAAAGACGTGTTTAACACAGTCTCTGGCTGTTAGTTTTTTTTTTTTACCTCAAAGGCAAGTTCAGTATCAAATACTGTAGGTACTCTTCAGAGGTCGACAAAATGATTATCACGCAAACTTTTTTCTCCAACCGTAGTTATCTAAGAGAAAACAATACGAGTAAGATGGAAGACGCTCCTAAATACAGCAAAAATGTATGTATTTTAATTATTTAGCAATTAAATTATATTACTATAATATCACTTACGACCTAATCTATCTATGCGTTACATAGTATTTTTTATTAATATAAATACATTTATATTACTGGTATTTGAATTTGCTTGATATAATATGGTAATAATGTTATCATCTTCATAAACATTTGGCACACATAGACCATTCATTTGCCTACAAAACATACGAGGAAGTCAACAAATCATAAGGATTGGAGAAAATATATCTAAGCATTTCGACATTGGTTTAGATTTAGAAGCACTATGAAAGTCTATGAAAGTCAACTGTCATATCATAATTTAATCTGCCATTTATTTTATTATACGACGCGTACAAGTCCACGAGTGACACTTTTTATTACTAATACCAAAATGTATTAGCAGATTTGAAAATTGTATTGTAGCTAAAATTTGAAATATCTATTTGGCATTTATTCAAAACATTCTAACGTTACACCACCCATGTATCTTCACTGTCACGATGGAACAAGCCGCAGCAGGTTCGGGGGGAAACGGAAAAATATATAACAATTTCACTAATAAATAATATTGCTTCATCACAAATCAGTCATTGCATCAGTCTAGTACTTCCTACGCGTAAACACGACGAAACACCAATGAAATTGTACTAATCAAGCCATTCAAATAAAAAATACAGTTGCTTATGATAACAATTAAGGGGGCTGCGCGGTAAGGTAGCCCGCTAAAATCAAATTTACTTACGTTTTTTGCAATTTGCAGGTCAGTGTCAGGCTGTATGTTGGTAAAAAAAAATAATTCTCGACCGTAACAAGTATGGTTTTACATAATTATAAGCATTAGAATCAGCAATACAACTCCTTGAGTTAGAATTTGAACGACTATTTGATGAAATGAAATATTTGAGGTCATCAAATATTTCATTTCATCAAATAGTCGTTCAATAGGGCAGTAATTATGAACTTAATCGCTCCGCCCCGGCGCGGGCCTCTGGCGGCCCATTACAATAGAAAATCAATTGTGCCTCATTAGCGGGGATCAAGCGATAAAAAAGTTGTAAGTATTGATAATTTTATGATTATAACTCTATAGATAAATAATGTTTACGGCAACATACAACGTGATTCTGACCTGCAAATTGCAAAAAACACAAGAACAGTAGAATTCCGCGAGCTATCCTGATGCTTTCGCCTTAAGACATTCCGACACCACAGTTTACTAGTGTCTTTCTGTCTTATACATACTCTTACATTTAAAATATATTCTTAGTACAATTTAAGCGAAGAGACATGGTTCGTAAACTGTGGCGAAGAAGATCATTGGACAGTATTATTATACCAAAAACCCAACTAATATTACGAGACATTTAAACAAAAGTTAAACTAAACTGAAGTTTTTATCACAATTAACTCTATTTGGTGTATTCTTTCAAGGCTTTGCCGTGAGCGCCAGATAAATACACACTTTGTAATGGTTTAGTAAGAAAATAATATTTACTAACGGGACTTATAAACACAGAATTGTATTTTTTTTAATTCTAAGTCTGTCACAGCCTACTTATCACTAGTTATTTTGGTGTTATTTAAAGTAGTTTGTAAACATCCATGAATACGTCCCTGCTGTCATAAAGTACAACCTGCAAGAGTTAACTTGAGCTAGCAAACCCGGCCTGTTACCGATCTCGCTATCGACCCCTTCTGTACCGCTCGCTTATGTCATCCGAGCGAAGTCTTCAGTTAACTCTTGCGGATTGGTTAAATATTTAACAGAATATGTATGAAGCTGTGTCAATGGTATTTATCCCGGCACTCGTCCTCTCTAATGACACTCCGTACTCCAGTTATAATTCTCTAACGATAGAATAGAAGCATTTTAGTAGGCACTTGAGAGAAAACGGCCTCGTACCAAGTATATATTACTTAACCAATAGTTTATACAATAGCGATTCAGCCACACCAATATAAGAGGCATTGATATAATTTTGGCTATGTAAAATAGCAACACTCATCCGCCATCCATAAAGTTTTTATGACATTTTGTTTTTTATACTTTTGAAAATAGAGTTCTAAAATGGCGAACACGATTTTATCAGGTTACAGGGTTGTTATTAATATTAATTTCTATCACGGACCTAAAACAAGAATTAAAAGGATTTGAGTTGACTTTTGGATCTGGATGCACAGGTTGAACGTTTTCTGTACTTATTAGAGATTAATTTACGGTAATGATTGATAGTCTCTAGAAAGGAAGCAGCTACATAATATAATCGAAAATTAATAAGTATATCTTATAATGACGAATAAAATTTCTCTATATCTGAGGCGATTGCCATTACATGCTAAGTCTTAACTGCGAGACAATGGGAACTCTGTCTACTGGCTAGTAAATATACCGGTAAAATTATTTGAGTACATTTTTCATCTAATCACTCACAGATACGAAGTTATAAGTCCTTATCAATATGATAAATAAGATTTTTTTGTTAACACTGTAGGCGATTGTATGAAATAGTTCCCTTGGTTTATGAACACAAAATACGGCTTGCTTATGGCTAATGCAGGTATTTGCTACAATAATGTAAATATATACATGTACTATCACTTTTGGAAGTAACACAATCTGAATAGATAAAATACATTTTGATCGCTCTGTATACAATATTTGTATGTTCAGATCACAAGGTATATTAAATAGATTTATACATTTAATATTGCTCAGTTTAGAATCAGTAATTTTATCTCTATACTTACCGGTGAAATATATCCTGACATATTGAAGATGCAGGTAAAACAGTATGACATAAGAGTAATTATAACTTAAAAACCTATGCGCCACAGTTCCGTCTAATTATGCACAATAGCAACTCTATAAAACGTACACTCGTACATTACTCTGGCAACATTCGGCATAAAATCAAATTGATCGACGGAAATACGGGAACACTATATTACTTTAAATTATGTATAGAATAATTAATTCTTACAATATATTAAGATTGATTGACTATTAGTAAATGGGGAAAAAAAACCTAAATGCATATAGGGAGTAACTATTATATTAAACTATTTTCCATTCTTTTAAATAAAATATTTCATACTAAACAGTATCAGTAGTATCACATCTATCACTATAAGTATCTACTATTATGTAAAGTGTAATTATTCTAGAACATGGTTCGCGTAACGCCTGTCTTTACGATAAATGTGATGTTTTACACTTGGAAAATTTACTGAATGAGAAAATAGGTCCTAACTAGACAGCAAGTGAGCCATTTACCTAAGCACGATAACTATTTCATATTGAATATAATTTATATATAGTAAAGACATCTGTGTATCTCACCGAGATTTGCTTATATGGATTGTCTTTATTGGACTAGAGAATGGTAAACTTTTATGTCTATTTTATAAATTGCGACAACAGAATCAGAAATTGTCAAACATGTTTCATAACAAATTTTCCGTTCTTCGAACTCATATGTCAATATAGAATCACCGAACTTTTTGAGGGCCTTGCCCCGAGAAATTTAATTTTTCATTTAATTTATACTTTATTGATTCAATAACTTAGTCAAATTTTAGAATTATTATTGAACGCATTTCAATAGTGCCCTCGTGAAATCAGTGTTTTAAAACTGCATAACGAAAAGTATTCTATACTCTTGAAAAAAGAACAAATCATAATTGCAAGTGCTGTACTTTGTCGCAAAATAACTTTACCATTTAGATATTGTACAATATGTTACAAGACTGGTATTCTCGCCTGAAACTAGGGGGAGTAACATCGGTAACGTGCCTGTTCATCTCACAAATTGACCAACGCAAAAGGTACAGGGTACTCAAAGTGTGCTGCCAGTATATTATACATTTTTGGCGTACAAAAATTCATGAACAGATAGTATTTTAGATTTTGTGACGCTGATAGCGAGCAAATAAAGTTTTTGCTCGCACTTTGTGTACCCAATACCGAATTGAAAAGTACATTATGTCTTGTCACAATCAGATGAAATCGAGATATCAGACTTTAAAAAGAGTGTACTATCGGAGATAGCGGTGTTCCGCGCACTGTACCGGTGACACAAGAAGTACAATTAAGCGCAGTAGTTCAATACAGTGCGTACGACGTAAAGAGAATAAGCTGAAGTATGTAGTACCTGGACAGGTCAACAGAGGGCGCTAGACAGGTGTCTGTACAGTCACTCACTATAGTCCGCGCGGAACTAGTTGGCCGCTGAGATGGGGACAGGGGCGAGGCGGCGGTTCGCAACGCACGTACTGAGTAATGCGCCCCCGCCCCTCCGTCCCACCGCTCACATATCTAAGGCGCGGCCAACTAGTTCCGCGCGGACTATAGCTGACGGGCGTACAGCGTCGTGAGTAAGATGAATTACCTAACCCCGCGTCCTAACCAAAAACATCGTTCACGCGAATACGCGATCGTCGCGTTCATAATATGACACGGGCATCCTCTGCCAACGCGACCACGAGTTCGGGTTCGCCGAACAAATTGAAAGCGACGATCGCGTTGATTAGCAACCTAACAGTCGGCTTAGTAGTTGCGGAGTTTAAGAGAGCGCTAGGAGTCACTTGGGCGCGGTCTCACTAGCTGGAAGCGGGCTCGGAGTGCACGCGGACGAGGTTGAGTAGGGCCTCGGCCATCCAGACAGGTGTCGGTACAGTCCAGTACAGAGGGCGTACAATGAAGAACAGCGTCGTGGAGAGAATAAGCTGAAGTACGTAACAGTCAGGTCTTTAGTACCTGTGGAGTCTAAGAGAGGGCGCTAGGAGACGTAAGGGGTCGTTCTCACTAGCTGGGCGCGGGCTCGGAGCGCACGCCGGCTAAGTTGAGCAGCGCCTCGGCCGTGCGCCTCTCCTCGCCGCCGCTGTACGAGTGCTCGTCGCGCGCGCAGCGGGAGATCACCAGGTGCGCCGCCGGCGGCAGCTACAGGGGAAACAATCAATTATGTAAGTCCAAAAATTTCAACGTATACAAAAAAACTGGATCCAAGGAGCCTCAAGGACTAGTTCAACGCCTTACCACCGCGTCTTTATGGAGGATGTCTAGACTGAGACCTCTTCATCAGCTTATTAGCCTTTTGCTTGATGTCAACTGTTGGACATAGGCTTCTCCAATTGCACGCCAATGAGCTCGGTCTTTAGCTACACACACCTAATACTAGCGATCCGCCTAAGATCGTCGCTCTACCTAGCCTGCATGCGGGCGACCTCCCTGCGTTTGCAGATTCGCGGTCCCCACTCAAGAGCACGTTTGCCCGGACAGCTAGTATAGCGATATTGTGTTGAGTATATCTCTCCCATGGTATAGGAAGAATTCTAGAAGAAATACGCACTAAGAGCTCATTGCTCGCAGAGCGGATGGCCCATGAAGCCGAAAGTTCTGGAATGGTAACTGACTACCGATAGACGCAATGTGGGTAGGCTAAGCCCCCCCCCCCCCCCCCCCCCCCCACAAGATGGACCAAAGAACTAGTAGAGGGCTTAGGAATCCGCTGTATGGGAAACAAAAGACTGGTCGTTGCGACGATGCTTGAGGGCTACGTCCAGTACGTCGACGTCTTTAGAGTGTCAATTGTGTGTTGTCTTTAGTTTTGTTGTTAATTTACCTGATCTAACACCGCAGGTCCGTACTTCATGGCCAGCACGGTAGCTGCCGCGAGGTACTCGTCAGCGCCAGGCTCTGGGTCCGCCAGACGACGCGCTAATAGCGACACTCTCGCGCCATTCTCCGGAACAGGCTCGGTGTTCTCCACCGCGTCTCCTGGTGTGGGTATGGGTTGCCGACCGAATGCCTGTGGAGATGTTTTCTAATTAGAACTTCCTAGTGTTGTCCGCTTGTTACGTTATTGGGCGTGGATACTTACTGTGGGGTTTGTGGTGGTGGAATAGAATAATATTTTTTTTTAAGGATTTTCAATGATAACTAAATACCATTTTCTTTATTCGGACGTCCTATTAATTTCTGTTTAGTTCAATAATTTTAAATTATGCTAGTGTTCATACTGAATCAAATTGTTCTACCCGAAAGGGTCCATTTGAACTTGTAAATTATTATTAAAAACTTGTAAAAAATCATTTGAAATGCAGAATTGAATTGAATTAAATTAAAAGGTTCTATTTATAAATATCAATACTTTATACATGCAATCTAATAACAGAACTCGCGAAATGTGTATGTGCCTCTTTCAGAATATAGGCGTGATGTTTTGTGTAAATCAAAGTCATTTGTGATTCCGTTATGTAGCAAAAGCTAGGAAAATATTTACAGCTTAGGAGATCCCTGCAGGACATACTACTTGGGTTTAAGATATGCCTAAGAATATCCATATATTTATAGTGCCAACCAACCTGTAATAACGAGGCGCGATGCTGCGGGTCTACCGTCCAAAGTGAACCTTTACCTAGACCTGGTGCAGCTGCCACCTGAAATACAAATGATTCCTGTTACATTCAGTTAATTTTCAGTGTGATATGAAAATGTAATCATCGACCCGAAGAAGAAGAGTGATGAATATTACATTCCAATTCGTATGGGAATTGTTCTTATATCTGAAAACAAGCTTATGATTTTAGCTTTAACATAATTAGATTTTTTTTATAATTATTTTGTCAAGACACAGGCAGGATAGAAAAAATCATTTTAATTGTTTGAGGGCAAGAACTTTTTTATGTCAGTTTATTTATTCTCTAAGCACCATTAACCAACACTTACCTTATGGAAGCACTTATTCAACGACAAATTATGTCGTACACTGTTCTTCCACCCTTGCGGCGCATGTCGGAAGTAGGGGAAGTGACGTACGATCCACGCATAAATCTCTTTGACGGGTAGCGCTCTCGCGGGCGCAGCTTCAATAGCCATAAAAATGAGGCAAGAGAAGGAGTAAGGAGGTTTTGTATGCGTGTTCGCGGGAGGGGAAGGAGGGGCCTTGCAAGGGGTGCGGGGAGGAGAGGGGACTCGGGCCACTGGGGGTGGTGTTTTTGTTTCTCTCTGTGGGCAAAAAGAAAAAATGCATTCAGTATTACGAGTTACGACGTCACCAATTATTTGCTCTCATGCGCATCACACATTTACATAGATAAATTAATATGAGTTTATGGAAAAATAACTTTAATTCCTACACAATAAAGTGCAGTTTACGTTAAAACTTCAAACATTTTTAAGTATAACTTTTTAAACAGCACTATTTAAAAAGTTATACTTAAAAATGTCACTGAAATCAACTTAATCAAACATTATAATAAAGTTGATTTTTGTTTAACTTGAAATAACATCAATTTGAAACATACATTTGAATAGACAGTATATGTTGAAAGGTCTTTTCAGCGCAATCCTATAACAGCTATTTTCACTTGAGTATTGGGTAACATAAGTTTTTTTCACGAGGGAGCGAAACAGAGTACCTACTTTGGCAACATTCCAAGAAAAAGTGAAAATGAAATCGGCACTAGCGATAAAGATTTTCAGCTTGTCCCATATTCATTTAACTATGTTTCAAAACTCATTTTCAGCTTTCGGTAACAGGCTAATTTTAAAATTGAAATAAAATATCTTGTCACATGAATATCGTTATCGGTTCGGGAGATACAATTCTCACCTATATCAGTTGATATAAGATACAAATCAGTCATTGAAGTTGTACGTATAGTACATCCACAATTCGCCAGTGATGTTTTTAAGTCCCATGTAATAGGGAGCAAGCCTATTGCCATCGACCGGGCACAAATCCAGACTCCCGGAGTCCGGGTTTGCAGTAAAACGCAGATATTTTTCTGCTTTAGAAAAACTATTATTTTGGTATAAATCCTCGGTCTCCTTTCAAAAATCTACTTAATAAGAATGATTGTCATTAACCTTGCCAAAAACAAGACAAAAAAAAGCCTCAAAGAAATTCGTAGATAGACAATGATACAAAATTCTAAAGCGCGTACAGTTCGACACAACTTAGATGTAGCATCGGCAAAATTCGTAAAACGTTCGTAATTCGTAAATCTTTATTACTACTTTAGGAAAAATTGATCAATTTTTCCTAAAGTAGTAATAAAGATTGGTGATTTTGAAGGCGCACTTAGTTCCAATGTGATCGGTTTTACGAATTTTGCCGATGCTACATCTAAGTTGTGTCGAACTGTATCTACGTATGTAAACATGCAATATTTAGTCATCATACTGCAGTAACCACGACTAAACACTTCCCATTCAGAATTCGGAAGGACAAACATCAAATTAAGTTCATAACGACGAGATAGGATAAATGTAGGTCGGTTACAAATGAGCGCTTCCTCCACATGATTGTAGTGACCGTCCAACATGCACTTGTGTAAATAAAACAATGCGATTGTAAACACTGCTGGTAACAAAAGAAAATACTATTGATCTCAGCTCTCTGCTGTAGAGGTATGTATCTTTTTTTATAACCTCATCAGTTTTGCAATTTGTGCTCTCGTAAATCTGAAAGTCATGGTTGTAAATTACAATGGTAGAGAAAAGAAATCAAACTATCTGAGTAGAAATAGTTATTAATTTAAGTTTGGATGTTTATTACTCAATCACGCAAAAACGGCTGAACGGATTTGCATGAAATTTTCCACACGGATAGACCACGAGCTGGATTACGATATAGGATACTTTTCATCCTTTTAGCACGTTTGCGTGGGAATGTGGGATAGAATAGAATACTCTTTGTTATGGATACCATAAATATGTATTCCAGATATGAATGTAGAAATTTTACAAGGGTTGACACAATGGGCGGTCTTATTAAATGCGATCTCTTTTGAATGGATTTGGAGAGAAAGGAGAGACAATACTAATAACAATATCCGACCTTCATGTGGGCAAAGTCGCTCGCAAAAGCTAGTCGGGCATATCGCTCATTTGGAGAAACATCGACATAACTGCTACTTTTTTTTTTTACTTCTTTGCTTTCCTAACGTAAGTACGCTTTCTAAGTGCTTTGTCATATTTAACTCATTTTTGGGAAAAAATACATTTACGTCGATGTTTCTCAAAATGAGCGATATTTGTTTATTTTCGAAGCCTTCCTCATCTCATCTCCCAGAAAGGCAGTGAGAAAATACATCACTAAATAAACAAAGTAGCTGAACATAAAAACATTAATAGGTCATTCGTTTATTCTCGAAGCCTGCCTATTACGTTTACATCTCATTATATCTGCTCTCAAAAGGGCAGTGGGCAATTAGCGAGGTTATTATGCACTCCTACTATAAGACTTTTATAAGTATGAGTCAGCTTTGCAATGTATCAATGAATGATGAATAACGAATGAAATAAATTGATTTCCTGCACGCTGTGAGTACCTACTGGTTGAGTACAACATTGGATAACTGAACAGTACCTACCTAACCTTAAAATGCCATTACTGATTTTAGGCATGATTTCAAGCAGTTTATCATGAGAAAATCCAGAAGTATGAGTTGTATAGAAGAAAAAGACATGTTGCGCCGACCCCAAATAAATTAAATACATAAATCAAATAATAATAACTGGGACAAGGGTAGGAGAATGATGATGACGTCATGGGAAAAGGCTTCATGTTTTCTAGGAAAATTATTTAATCCATCACACTTCACACTAATATCATAAAGGCGAAAGTTTGTGAGTGTGTTTGTATGCTTGTTACTTCTTCACGCAGAAACGGCTGGACCAATTTTGATAAAATTTGGTATGGAGGTAGCTGACACCCTGGATTAACACAGGATACTTTTTATCCAGATATTCCCACGGGATCGAAAATTATGCGGGTGAAACCGCGGGGCGCTGCTAGTACTTACATAAATTCGTCTATACTAATCTTATAAATGCGGAAGTAACTGTGTGTCAGTCAGACTATTACCTTAACGGCTAAACGGGTTTCAATGAAATTTGGCACACAGGTAGACCATGATCTGGGTTAGGTCATAGGATACTTTTGATCCCGGAAGTACGTCCCCACAGGATACTGTCGACCTCCACGCGGGCGAAGCCGCGGACAAAAGATAATATCTACTAAGCTATTCTTCATTCATTCAACAAGTGAAATTCCATTTAAAATATCTAGTGAAAGAGGAATTCCCAGTAGCGGATAATTGTTTTTTTTTTTCTCAATGCTCTTGACCTCGGTTCACGCCTTATGGAAAGCGATGGATGAGGGTCTATGATGAAGTTCCCGAGACTAGGTTTCCTTGTAAATTAGATTAGAATATTCATTGAAATTCCATGAAACGTTGCTTGGAGCGTCACCGCTTTGGACTAAGTGAATCTGTATTACTGGCACGTTTTGCGCATGACCCTATACATCATCCTACATCTGTGTAGACTTGCTGAAGTAGCATCTATCTACGTTTATTAATTCTGAATTTTCTGAGACTAGGACTTTATTAGTTCACCATATTTTGTCCCGCTGCTTAGGCAAGGGCTGTATTTGTCAATTGTAACGGCTGTTTGCAGCTGTGGTCCCAAAAGTTAGGAGATTAGCACCCTAATTGCTGGTTGATATGGTTAGATTGTCAAAATGGTTGAAATTTTCATTCGGGTGCCGAAACTCTTTCGGGAGGTTTTTTCTTTTCAATTATTTGTTATATCTTCATAGAAAATGGGTTAAGTACTAATTTACTAATGAGAACAGTAGGCTTTATCAAAAGTTGCGCACTATCGCAATCTTTGCGCGTTACACGTGGCGTGGCGCTTATAGTGAAGCCACTACGCGCCAATGACGTCTCCTCTACGCTAAACCCGTGTACACACACAGTGGCCTGTGCTGGCGCATTTTATAGCCACTGATATTACTTCATTGAGTAGAAGTGGTGTTTACAAATGTAATGGATGTTTGTGCTGTTAATATGGGTTTTATGATTGAATGATTTTACGTTTAAAATTTCTAAAAGGCAAATATTCAATTAATAATACAATATTTATATTTACAAAATCACATAAGTACTCCATAACATGTGATTTTTTTTACAAGCTTTTTTTAATACTAAGTTGGTATTTACAGCAATTCACGAAAGAAAACCCTTATGATTAGTTATGATAAGGCTACAAAAAAACCTCACAGAAAAACCATTATTTTTATATTATGGTACCTATGTATTTGCCATTTAACCGTTGGACTCTATTGGACCTTTGAAACGACACTGCCAAGACATTTCAAGGTATTATTAATAGTGAGTAATTATATTGTGTCACAAATAGTAATGATATCACATCGAATAATACAAAAGACTACGTATCTATGTTCAATCTGTTTATGTCACACTGAAGGCTTTATTAATTAGTGAGTAATTAATAAACCTGAACTTAAGTTCACGTTTAATCTCAATACGTATGTATGTACTTACTACGGGTATGTCTTTGAGGTCACATATGACAAGGCAGTTAATAAGTATAGGTTACGCTTAGGTCACATAAGATCACATGGTATTAAGGAACATACTTTCCCATAGCAGTCAGACACTTATTGCGTAGTGTTGCATTGTGGTTTTAGTTTATCAGTCAGCATTACATAATTTAGTACATACAAAAAATTCAACCTCAAAACACTAATAAGTTCGTGTATGCCACGTTATCATCTGTAGGTATGTCCCGCGCAATCCATATATTAAAATGTGTGTTGTACCACGTAGGAGTACATGTCTCTTACAGGTGATAATATTCTGCAGTTCTCATACTTACAATACAATATCTACGATAACTTTTACGGGTAGCACCAATGACAGATTTCTTGCAACATTGAAAAGTCAACGTTGATGTTATAATCTTAAGGTCTACTTTGCTCATTTATTATCAGTGATAAAATGTTTGGGAATTTTACTGAAACGTATACTTTATGAAAACTGTTAAAGAAGAACATGTGAAATGCTAGCAGCTTCCTGCTGTATCCCTATTCCCTAATAACACAGCGAAATACTACTCAAGCATAGTTACATTACTCGATGTTGTTTCATTGAGTTTTATTTCGCACTCACAGATCATTACAGGTTGATTATAATCTAAGTATAGATTATGATAATGAACTCACCTTCACAATAATTTGGTTATCAACCATTTTCGTGTCCTCCATATCCACACCACTTTTTGTTAGATTTATACCTGGAACAGAACAAGTTTTTGTTCAGTTTTAATACCACGTCACAAGAATAACCTTTGCAATTTAAAAATTAATCAAGATTTTAATGCAAAAAACGACTGAACGGTGCATGTTATTCTATATTAGTGATAACAAACTTCTATGTTTTTCAACGGTTCATTTACAATCCGAAACGGCACTTAATATTGTTTCTAAGGCTATAAATGTTTATAAGTATTATTGCTTTATTTTTTCGATTTAATGGCTTCATTCTACTGGCGGCCATTATTATCAGCACTAAATGGAAGTTTGACCATTGAAATGTGAATGCAACTGAAGCCGTACAATTAGTCAGTCCACTGTTGAATTGACTCAAATATCTCTGCCGAACTATTCTGTAAACATCTCACCGTGAAATCTAAGGTGCAGTGAGTTTGAAGTGAGCCGTTATTCCACCTGACGCTTGGGATTGACGGCTCACTTCATCGAAGCGTTCACTACAATAGTGTTACTGCAAAATCAAGTTGACATCTTCTCGATTGAAAATAAAAATCTCCCAGCTTTGTTCCGGCTTGGCAACAGACGCGTAGAGACGCTTAAATATTTCGCAGTAAGTACAAAATACAGTTCACAGACAACTCGTATCTCAAGTATTTGCTATGTATGAGTAGTGCCTTTGCTAAGATGCAAAGCGTCACGTTGCGTCACGCCAACGCCCAGCAAGGGCTAGCTAGCTGTTACGTCATAAGCTTAATCACTAAACTATTTTCTAATAATATGCGAACTTCGGTCTAGTGAAGCCGTAGTCTTAAAGAACGTTCCCACTGTGTCGTGACGCCCGACAATTTTCATGTTCATAGCGGTTTGTTTATTTAAAACAACGTTCTCATCCAGCTTAGGCGTTTCTTTAACGTATACGCTGCGTTTAGGCCGCGTCAACGCAACGACAATCAACGCCAGATGCGAAGGCACACTGAATAGAGGTGATTATATTACCAAGGCACCATTACCCGTCTTCCGCTGTAGAATGCGATTGTAATTTACCTTCATTATCTTCTGTCATCACGCGATGCAGTGGGAAGAACAGTCGCCGATATCAAAATCGTCAAGACACAGTGGGAAAGGTTCCTAATGTAGGATACATTCACGATCGACGTAAAACAGTAAGTCATTGCAATGTAACTCTTATCTTGGTAAGGTATGGTATAAATAAGAATGATTGCCGAGACTTTTATGAAAATCACGGCAATCATTATAATTTACACTTTATAACAATGAAATAAGAGTTCAAATTAGATCGTGAATGCGGTGCTTAAGTGTATCTAATCTACCTCTAAGTAAATTCCTGTCTTGCAGCCAGCTCAAACTGGTGAGGTCATCGTCGTGGTCAGCAGGGGGTAGGTTGCCGGCGTTGCCTCCGCAAGCCACCCTGATGAGAACATCACATTCGTATACTATGCGAGACCAGGAAAAAGATTACTTATGTATATATGCACAGGAATTTGGACTTGAATGCAAAAAAAGTGTAGACTTCGGATCAAAAAATATTTAAGCACAGAATGACGATGATCGACTAGTGTTTCATAAATGCTATAAATATACAGGTTCTCAAAGAAAAAAGAATTTCCTAGTTCCGGAGATTATAATATTTATGAAATACATTATGTTTTTCGACATCCACGCGGACGGAGTCGCGGGCAAAAGATAGTTGCAAATAAAATAAACTAGCTAAACATCTGTTACAAGCATTTCATATCTATTAATTAATATTGCACATTGATATCCGTCTAGAAATGTTCCTAAAATACCTCAAGTTTACTTAGATCGATTTCCAAAAATACCTCGTCTAGGTTATTTCTGTGCATTTATGTATAGAAGATGTAACTGAATACTCGAGTATGAATAATTATATGCAATCTGTTTCTACTACCTACTAATACTGTTGGCACGTGTAACATAACAATATAACAATGCTTTATAGGTGGCTAGGTGCCTTATACCTATATACTAGCTGTGCCCGCGACTCCCTTCGCGTGCATGTCGAAAACAAATTACATTTTATGGGTTTTAATTTTATGAGCTAAGCCCTAATTATTTTTGTAAAATAAAAGTCGCCTTAGTTACTTCTTACAACATCAGAAAAACGGTCAAAATCAGTCCAGCCGTTTCGGAGATTAGCCGGAAAAAACAGACAGACAGACAAACATTTTAAAAGGGTTATAAGTATTGTTTATACTTTAAAATATGTATTTAGTAAAAAGCTATTATTTTGACATTCCAATTTTATTTTTTTGTATAGATATATTCTCTATAGTATTTGGTATACCTACCTGTTACCTAGAATTGACAGCTACACGAGGTCTACCCTATCACTTCCCGTACACATGTCCGTGAGGAATTAAGGATATGACGACTTCTCTATGCGAGGGGAGGTCTAATATTAAATTGCTCGTTACGGTAATAGTACCAACAGTTCCAATTTACCTCATTAATTACAGAGTTAATTTAAACAAAATATTTTAATGATTTTATCTCCCTACACAATAACTATGTCGCACCTGACGGCGCGCCGTCAAAAGTTTTGCAATATGGCCTGTTTGCACGACGTGTAAGTCCAAAAGCACACGATCGCGATGTCATAATCAACAATTTGTACTTTATCAATCTCGGCGACAACTCCCTTTTTATCGTTCATCGTTTGTCTTACCCACTAACCTAGCGAAATGATAACAACATGTTGTCAACATTTTATCAGTTTTTTTTTTACACTGACTTACGTTTGATTGATGACATGAAACGTCTTGATACTTTAGATCGCAACAGTCTATTTTGAATTTCTGGCCTGATTTGAAGGCCTTGTGTAACAATGTTTCCTGGTGTAAAGTGATGATTAGATATTGCATTATCAACACCAGTTCTGAAAAATTTGCACGATAAAAATGCGAAAAATTAAATCAAAGGCTCTACAAAATCAGATACTTATACGGATTACGGATAATTTATGCGCGTTCGTCAAATCTAGTTAAAACTCTGAAGTGGGTCACAAATTCACAAAAGACAATGCTGATCAAAATGAACTGTTAATAAAACTTGTTAGTGTTTTTATTACATCACAAAACACGTGCTGCTTCGCGCGTGATGACTGGGACACGTGTCACCAAAACATTTAGAATTTGTTTTCTAATAAATTATTCATAATGAAGAGAACCATATGTTTATTATTATTCTGTGGCCTATCGCGGTAATTTATACTGATATTCGCAAAAGTTGATATTCATAATGTATCGTTCAACCTCCGAACCGACTAAGTAGCGCGTCATTTTTCACAAAAGGTGTTTGCTCTCTCAGATGAAAGTACTTCATAAAGGAAATTCATTTCCACACAAAGGTGCTAGATAACAAAGAAAAGTGATACATTTCTTTGAAACGACTAATATTAGTTTGTTTACAAACAATATAAAATTCATACTACGTTGCAGGGGAACTACCAATTTGGTTGGCAAATGGCCTGTCCCTTGCGTGACGCTAGTTTCCTTTATACGTCGTCATGCGTTCAAGACGGTGAGGTGTCACCGATTTAAATGTACTTCCGTTTATACAGGATGAGTTACCGTACCACATTTAGAAAGGGCAAATATATTTTTGTCACAACGGGTAATATACCGGGAAGTAAATACTTTTCGGATATCCTACGTAGCCCTTATTTTCAAAGAACGGATAATATCGACAACAGTCTCAGAAAAGCCATTAGGTATTAAAGTCACATTGCTGATTCTCCTTCACAGTTCCGTTGCTAAGTCACCTTATTAAAGATAAGAGACAATCTGAAGGTCCTTTTAACTATAAATGTTAACATAGATCTGTCACATCTGAATATTTATTGATTACTTGACTTTATCAACAGTTGGACAGGCGCCGTCACTATTTCCTTGTCTACTTTATATGAGGTCAATATACAGTCCATAGGAGTGTTTGATCTAGGCAGTGCGCCTTGAAAAGCTGAATGTGCTATTGACAAATGAAACGAGTTCTCTATAAAAGGAGAGCGGACTTTCAGTGTGAATGTTGAAAACTATAAGAGGAAAGTAATAGCAGGTCGTAGCCGTCGCACTTTCGAAAGTTTATTCAGAAATAAGTTCGGATCTCGCTTCTATTCAGGAAATGAGGGTGCTATTCGTACATCGCTTGAGCAGTGTTTGACGGGTCTATTTTCGTTTTTGGTATTTAACTGGATATGCTGTCGATACTGCTTTCCCAATCCTAAATTCTACTTTTCGTAAAAATCTTTTAAGAACCAAGGCTGATGTTTCACCCACTCGCGTACTCGGAAACAATCTTCACTAACCATTGTACACGTGCTGATCTATGTAACAGGAGAAACCTCGACCCCTATCATACAGGATGACCTAGTTCAAGGGTCGAGATTACAATGATGTAAAGTTACTGAAGTTTTGGAAATAAATTACTATTACTGTCCGGAATCCTACGGGAAGAATGCCCAAAAGATAATGCAAGTGTATAATTTGTAAAACTTACGCAGGCTGTGGCTGTTCCATATCGGACTCATCAGAAGCATCCTCAATGTCGTCAAAGTTGTCAATGATCCTGCCCGACACCTCAAGGCGTCGTAGCGAGCGGCCGCTGGAGGCTACGTGCCTTGCAATCTGGCGAATCAGCCGGCGCGGAAGCGGCAGAGATGCGCGTGCGCCTCGCGCTGGGGACCCACCCCTTTCGCCGCGCATTGGCGCCATCTGGTGGTGAGAAATAACGTGTAAGTACAAAAAAATAGTGAATAAATCGCCGTAGAACAAATACATGTTATATGGCCATATTATATTGAATTATTTGTTCCATAAGCAAAAAGCTAACACCAAATTTTTTAGAGAATAATAACTTGCAATCCTGTCGGTACCTATTAGCTTTGATACTAGATCAACAAACCCTGAGTGTACCTATGCTTAAGCTAAATGATAATTAATACAAACTTGAATGCTAATCAGATTCTACTTGATAATCGGTACTTTCAAAGTTAAATAAAACCAATTCTGATTCTTATTGAATTTTCATGAATACATCTACGTAACGAGGCTTTAAAATTCAAAGGAATCATGTGACGAATGCAAGTAGGTACCAAACTAGTATTGCGTAAAGGGCACCAAAGTTGAACGGTTGACAAAAAAAAGATCCGAAGATGACGTAAAAGTGACGTTTCTAAGTAAAAGTTTTGTCTCTCGACAATGAAGGCAGTTTTACATTGCATAGTAGGTACCTACTGGGTCAAGTCCGCGCTGATTTGATGTTACCAGCAGCTACTTACTTCAATGTGAAAATGCCTCAGTGTACTGTCAATTCGACGCAATAAGACGTAAAGTAATCGAAGTGATCCGAAGTCCGAACCTTCGGAAGCGAAGTTGCAACCGCTCGAATTATTTATGTCTCGTCTATTAGTCATTAGGCTAGAAATTAATTCAGCATCTAAACATGTGATTTAGATGCTCTGTTTTGTCTCTTCTAGTCCTGTGTTAATAGGTAAAGATAAATGTTTTGATTCAAGAGTATTAACTACTCCAATGTTTGAGCTTGCAATTTAAGCGCGTTAGAATGCGGCAGGCTCAGCGATGTTGCAGAGAAAGCTAAGTGGGAAACAAAATCCTGGCAACGAACTACCTACGTTCAAGGAAATTTCTAGGTAGAATCTTATAATACCGATCCAAGTTCCAAGACTGCACCTACCTACCTACCTACCTATAGCACGTGCTGTGCTATAGAATTTAACATAGCTTTGCAACATTTAGCAAAGCAACGTTACATTCCTTATTCAGCCAACTGATATCTTTGCTTTATTTTTGTTACCCACTTCGAAATATCAGCGCACGGTTTCAAACAACTGCGAACTGCGGAATTAGCATCTACAAAATGATATCGCGATCGCGACCTGTGTTGATCTATAGAAAGTAGGTAGTATTTTCAGTGTCATTTTAAACATTATTGTGTCACATCACCGAATTTACGTAATAAGAATGTAGAGTAGGAACGCGAAAAAGAAAATACAAGTATTTTTATCTTTAATTTATCGCGTCAAGTAGCTACACAATCACATAATATCGCGTGACCTTGGCATAGTAACAAACAGCTAAATGTAATGGCGTGGTTGCGTCGTGTCGTGGCGTCCCCGTGTCATCGGCGAATTGAACTCGGACCGAGACGCGGACTGACACACAAGAGCGATTATCTAACGAGAGATTTATTTACAATGCCCTATTACGGACCTGCACAAGGTACAACAATTTAGCTTAGTCGATTATCGCTCTAAACCAACCTACCCATAGTTAATTGATTGTCGCTAAATCAGAAGTTATGATCGCATTCTAGTGTAATGGAGCTTATATTAGAAACGTTATCTTTAATGTACGACAAGGATGTCAACAATCTTGTTGATGAGGATGGATCCGGCACGTGCACGAAGCTTCGAGTCAGCAGTCAGTGTGTTTTGTAGCAATCAGTTTGTACACATTAAACAGGAAAGACCTGTGTTTTACACGGAAAAGGTGGCCGTATATTTTATTACAGAAAAACCAATTTCGCAATGAGGTATTTACACGCATGGACAACAGTTATGAGGAAAAAAATTAAGATACAGAATAACGATAGTGATTTAAGAATAGAAAATAAGTAGGTCAAATGACAAAATGTTTTTTGTTCAAGTATCAAGATTTTAGTGAGCAGTATACTTTTATAGTTGGACCATAGGACTTGAAAGACACAACAGGAAATAATTTATAAAGGTTTCCGATTTTTTTCTACAGAACTTTCTTAACTAGATAAAAAATACTATCATAAATAATGTAATCAATCATTCAGTTCATTAACTTGATGTTAAGGAGTTGTAAACAAACATTGAGTATCAGCACTTCACACAGTTGAGTCCATCCAATCAGGAAATAATGACATCACTCTCAATGTTGTTATTTATTTGTTTTGATACTGATATAAGAAACACACCTTGGTAAAACTGTGCAGAAGAATGGCAAGTGTAGTAGATTATGATATTTCTTTATATTTTTATCGGTGTTTATTTATGAAATAAAATTATGTTTGTTTTCCATGGCTACTGTATCTTTGATGTTGAGAATAAGCATTACTGATCCATACTAATATTATAAGTTCGAAAGTAACTGTCTGTATGTTACCTTTTCATGCCTAAACCACTCAACAGATTTCGATAAAATTTGGCAGAGAGATAGATTGCATCCCGGGGAAGGACATAGGATAGTTTTTATCCCGATATTCCCACGGGATCGACACTTATGCGGGTGAAACCGCAGGGCGCAACTAGTATTTAATATTTGAGCATTTATAAATTTATGTCTATAAAAACTTTCGTTATAAGTCCTGTAATCAAATAAAAAACGATGTTTGACACTATATTGTATTGATTGTGTAAAACTTAGATAACAGCTACTATGTCTTCAAGGAATGCTATCTTAACTTGTCGCAAATTACACTTATCATTTGGGGGAAGATTATGTAGCCTTGAAACAGCTTATAATATTATGTAAATCATATACAATATATAACATTTCGGCAACAGTCTAGACATAGGTGAGATTTAAGACAGTTCATCATGTTTCTAATAATAATATTAAGGTCTTTGCCCTTTCTGTCTGGACTAGAACATGTGGTGGTACAATAACATAATAAAAGTTGAAGAGTTTTTAAATAAGTATGAATTTAAATAAATAGTAAACTTATGAATGCTTGTAGTGCTTGGAATTCTATCTACAATTTTGTTAAGATACTATTTAAAGGTAAATTGAAAATGCTAAAAATGTAGCTACATGCTCATTGAAAACTAGAACACTGTCTCTGGGTGACACTTAAAATTAGAAATCCTACAGGAAGTGCGAACTGAAATCTAGGTCACACAAAGGTCTAGACTCTATTTATAGCCAGTAGTACCAGGCTCTAGATATTATGCACCACTGGGTTTGTGACAAGCTCTACTTGATTGAAAACAATAATGAGCTAAGCACCAAGGTCACAATTCAATTAAATTACATAGTAAAGGAATAAATCTAATGATATACTTACTCAGAAACTTAAAAAATTACACCAGTCAATCTAGCACCCCTACAATGTGCCTAAGCATTTATGTTATGGATAATAGACACCCTAGCAACGTAAGCAGATGCAATTTAGGTGTGATGTAACAGCTAGTTACCATGTGTTATTGTATTCATTGGGTCAGCAGTGGCATCAACAACGTGTTGCTAGGAAACTGGTGTCCGGCCAGCGCGGCGACCGCGTGCGCGATTGCGTCGTGCCCGAGCGTCCTACGTCGTGCTTCCGACGTGGAGGCGCCGCGTGCAGCTTCGTATGCACGTGCCGACGCGCACCTCCAAGGGCTCTTACATAATCGCAGGGACCGCCACAGTTACGACGCCGAGGACAACACAAACGTTGACTAAGACCCGTTCCATATTTAGAAGGAGCGCCACCAATGCGTCCCGACGTTATTCATGCGTCTAGTCACATTTTTAGAACCGCATGTAAACGATACTTTTATCCCCCACGCTGTACACCTCATGTGCGCATCACTGTACCCTAATATTAGGTTAATCAGGGTGCAAAATCCAAAATGCGTAATATATTGAGCTCAAAAACAGATGTAATCATGAAACTATACTTGATGATAGCTTGGTTTTACGGAGAAAATTGTAAATGATCATCGATTTCAATGCTATGCACTTACCTTGAGGTTGTATTGTTTGTTAGACGCACTAATTATAAATTAATAACAATAAATAAACAGCATTCCGCGACCTCCGTACTTGTGATCAACACTCAACAAACACCTTCCTCAACACCCAATCAAACCGTAAACTATAGAGTAACCTACATAAATAAACATATGATTTGCAAATGTCTTTGGTTGATTTTCCGTTTCCGAAAACGCTAGTGATGCGCATTCGTGAAAATGAAAAACGTTACTTAGGCGATTATTTTTTCTTTCAAAATTAGTTTGTTTGTCATACTCAAGAGAACATAAATTAGCCATACTAATTTTAATATTGAATTAATTTAATTTTATACATGTCCATAATAAAGAACCTATTGATATTATAAATCGGGATTGAAGAAAATACGAAAGTTTTTCCGTGATGATTACAATATTTTCTGTAACGTGGCTGAATAAAATGGCAACAATGCCATTAACCAAAAAGAAGAAAACACGTTAAACTTGACGTGGACTAAAGTAGCTGGCTCACTGTTGCGAAATAAAATTAGAAGATTTTAATTATTCCACACTGTTATAAGTATAGTGATACTATAAAATAAATATTCTAGATGTTAGGTTTTTAAATGAAAATGATTTTAAACATTGTAAGTGCATACTTTCTTTTAAAACGCTCGTTTGCTGCGTCAACCTATTTTCCGGAATAGCTGATGTGTTTTCCGTAGTTTCGAGATTTATCTTATTGTTTCATTTTTACTTTACAGAAAATGTTTGGGGTGTTGAGTGTGTTACTGTTACCACTACTTTTAAGTCAACAAACGGAGGCCGCAGCGGTAATATCCATCGACTTGGGTTCAGAATGGATGAAGGTCGGCATCGTGTCTCCTGGAGTTCCGATGGAGATAGTATTAAATAAGGAGTCTAAGAGGAAGACGCCAGCTGTCGTGGCATTCAGAGATGATGTAAGGACCTTCGGGGAAGACGCAGTTACTGTTGGCGTCAGATTTCCGAAAAACACTTACAAGTTCTTGCTGGATCTGCTTGGAAAACCTTTTGATCACCCAATGGTGCAAGCTTACAGGTCAGTGACATGCCCACATACAGCCTTGGAGAGAAAGTAACAGTCTACTCGCCTGTTCTTTTTTTTTTTCTAAGCACTTGAATATTCATTCGTATTTCATTTCACTTTGTACTTTTGTTGTACATGTCGCTTTTTAATTAGGTTTGAAATCATAAAATTCTTCAGTTAGCATGAAGTTTAATTATGGCTGCATGTTGTATCATTTTAAGGGAGACTTGTAAAAAGTTTTCTAATGGAAACTTTATTGCTGTCTTAGATTAGAATAAAACTGATAATAATTAATTTTAAAGTTTTACAAAGATTATGTTGCATTTCAATCATTTATGTTTGTCGCACAAAATATAAGCATGTTGCAAATGTTTTCTACACTAACATGCATACATTGTTCCTTGGGCTCAATATCATTATTCTTATCAAATAAGTATAGTATCTTATAAAAATTAATCAAATAGAAAGATATAATTATTATCCATGTGGATTTGCAATGGGATTATCTAAAAAAGAAAACAAATATCTATAGGGAAAAATAATTCACAAATTTTAATCATATATTTTTCCCTATATGCTATTCTGTAAATGTTTTAAAACAAGGAGAAAATAATGGTAATTATTTCAATTATGAATAACATATCAATCATTATTACAATTCATTTTGACCTTAATCTAAGTCCATATAATTATGTAGGTAGGTACTTACATTGATTTAAAAAAGAACCTTAATATGTGTAAAATACATAACAAAACATCACACATCTTTTCTCCAAAGGGTTAGGTGTACCTATAGACATAGGACATAGACATACACTCACATTTGGTTGGTAATGTTTAAGTCCCATATAAAAGGGGGCGAGCCTGGTGCCATCAACCGGGCTCAAATCCAGTCTCAAAAAATATTGTGTAGAATATTATTAACAATATCAATCACATTTTCAGAGCCCGCTACCCGTACTATGAGATTGTGGCAACAGACAGGGGCACACCACTGTTTATACATGATGATAAGACCAAGTTTACACCTGAGGAGCTGGTTGCGCAACTCCTAGCTAAGGCTAAAGATTTTGCTGAAATAAGTCATGGTAAGATTTATTTATGAAACTGAGATAAGAGACTTATGGATTTACCGCTGCATTATAAATTCAACTTTGTATTAAGAAAGAATCTGAATTATTATTACTGAGTGGATATTTTGAAAGTTGAATGAACTATCCCTTATTAAGATGAGGAAATCAAAGTACTCTGAATTATTTACTGTTCCAACTAGTGTAGTTATCACACTGATACTGATTGAATTCATGTCAACACATCGTTGAGATTATTTTTAGAAGTTAACAATGGCTGTCTAGCTTACTATGAGCATTTCAGAAAGTTAAAATTCCAGAACAACCAAAACAAATTATTTTTTTTTTAAACCAGAAAACTTATTCTGTGTTATACATACTTACACTGCAAAACAGTAATTTTATCTCACGAGGCGACGCGCGCTTTACTTGTGGCAACCAAGTGTACAAACACGCTGTGAATGTGTGCGTGTAGACGAGTAGCGTTAGCAAACACACACGCACACACTTCCGGCTTCGCCATAACCGGACGGTATTGACTGAGAGCTCCTGCGCTGTGAATTTGTGTTTAAGACACCCATTCACATCATATTTGTAGACTTGGTGACCACAATTAAAGCGCGCGTCGCTTCGTGATATAAAAAAACGGTACCTACGTATACTGCATTAGTAGAATTTTCTAAGAGATAGTAAGTTTATCAATAAAAATCTGAGTAGGTATTAGCTACTGTACCCTAAACAAACTAAAAAATGATTATACATAATATCTCTCCATTCGCCAGGTCAACCAATCACAGAATGCGTTATCACAGTCCCCGGTTACTTCAACCAGGCTGAACGTCGCGCGCTCAAGGATGCCGCCGCGCTCGCCGGCTTGAATGTTTTGCAACTGATTAATGATTATACTGCTATTGCCATCAACTATGGTATCTTCAGGAGGAAGGTGAGATTATTTGCCGATCTTGTGTTAAAAAAGAGATTTCACAATTATACGTACATTGATAACAGGTTAGGCTTAGGGCAAAATTCACAGACAGCACGTTAACTTTATTAAGTTAGCGTTTATGCTCATAATGTTCATATTTGTATCTTTTGCTCAAGACATCAAGCTTTAGAAAGAGAGCATCACTGGTATGATTTACAGAAACAATACTACAAAGCCAAACTTTATATTTTAAAATCCAATGTATCTAAACGGCCTTTGTTAGGATTGAAATCGTCACGCCGTCACCGCCCAACAAGAGTTAGCCGTTATTAGGTGTCAAAATATTTTTTTCTATACACATAAATAATGATTATTTTCTTATGTTAACCATGTTACTGGTGAACGCAGTTTTACTGAATCATTTTACTAAACGTCTTGAATCATATACCCTTACGGAATCACTGGTTCCCAAGTCACAGACTATAAACCTACTTTGGGTGCCAGGAGATGATACTCAATGCTCTCTATATTGTACCACGCTACTGTAATTGTAATCTTTGTAATCATTTTTCCGGAAATAAACATTATTATTATTATTATTATTAAAAATCCAGCCAAAATACACAATTTTAGTAAAAAAAAACATTGAAGCGTAACTTTACGCTAAGTATTGTCTCCCTAGCTTTATCCTCAAAGCCTCTCAGTTTCTGGTATTGCCAAGCCAGTGTATTTAGTGATTAAACGAACTTACCTGTATGTGAAGTTCTATCACAATTATAGTTGGGCCTCGTCCGAAGAGATTAGTATATAACAAGTAGTAGCACATATAATGTCGCCTCCATGCACTTTAGTTTATCCAGGTAAAAACTCCTTTAAAATTTTCTTTATGGTCGATGCCTTAATTTCGCTGTCAGTTCAACGACAATACTTCATTATGTTTAGAGCTGAAATTAAACTCAACAGATATTTTACTAAAAGGGATCTAAAAGTAAAGGGGAGGGGGGGTAGCTAATCTCTTCGGACGAGGCCCAACTATAATTGTGATAGAACTTCACGTACAGGTAAGTTCGTTTAATCACTAATTATACTTGGGCCTCGTCCTCGAGATTAGTATATAACAAGTAGATCTTGAGAGATTAATGTAAAATATCAAATGAAAGAATAATTCAACTTAAACTTATTCTTTAATCTTTCATTATTAAAAGAAAAAACAAAAAAGAAACGAACTTAAAAAAAAAAGATAAAAACAAAAAGAACTTAAGTAAGAGTTCATTATTATTAAACGAAAAAATAAGTAAATAAAGGAACTTAATTATGAGTTAATAATGCTAGAAGCAAATACATGTTTATTGGGATCAACAGAAATTACTCTATTATAAAATCTAGCAAAACAATTGGAATTGTCAGACCATCCGGCGGTCTTTCTGATAGTATCTAAGTTAACCCCCAAGCTACACGCTTTTGATGTACTAGCATGTCTAGTACTGTGCGCGGAAAATATAGAAACGTTAATACCACTCAAAGCTAATGTGGTTTTAATCCACCTGCTTAAAGTTTGGGAAGACACCGCAGTATGGGGTTTTCTTAGACTAACGAATAATGAGTCATGTTTGCGTAGATCTTTTGTTAAACCGAGATATGAACAAAGTACCTTCGCAGGACATATCTCTGGTTTGTGTTCAAAAAAAGGGAGAACGAGCCTAGGTTGTAGGGATCCAGGTCGAGATGTTTTAATACAGTCAGGGATTTTAATAGAAATCTCATTAGGAAGGATGACAATATTCTGAATCATGATTTTAGAAAATGTTTGTACTCTGTGCGCGGTTACCAAAGCAAGCAATGTTATTAATTTTTTTGTTATTTTTTCTAAAGATAAGTTCTCATTTGGAAACCAAGTGGCTAGAGTATTTAATACTATAGAAGTGTCCCAAGTGGAATCATACTTAGGTAACGAGGGTCGTAAGCGAAAAACTCCCTTAAGAAATCGTTTAATGAGATCATCTTCACCAATCTGACGTCCGAAAATGAGAGCCAGAGAGGAACGGTACGTATTTAAAGTACCATACTGGGCTCCCGATTGGTAGCCCATATTTAAAAATTCAATAATATTTGGTACCGATACATTAAACATATCAAAATTTTTTCCTTGGCAGAATAGGAACCATTTCTTCAAACAGGAATCATATTGCTTGAAAGAGTTTGCAGAAAGTGACGCTAGCATGACATCTATGGCGGAAGGTGACATGCCCTTCTTCAATAGAGATGTCCGGATAATATGCCGGCCACCAGGGTAGTCTGCCGATGTATATGTCGGCTGCTGGAGTGAGAGAGAATTAGATCTTTACTTTGATAAAGAATAAGAGGTTTACTCTCTAAGAGTTTATAAAAGAGCGGGTACCACGGTTGTGTAGGCCACAAGGGTACTACAAGTATACCTCTAGCCTTGTCCGTGATGAATGCGGAAAACCGTAAAAAAAGAATTTTGACCAATTCACTGAAAAAGCATTTATGGCGTAAGCGTCTGGATCCTGATGCCAAGAAATGTACTTAGAACATTTTTTATTAATCCTACTTGCGAATATGTCTATAATAGGAGTACCTAAAGTATTTGCAACCTTTTGGAACGCGAGATCTGAAAGTTCCCACTCTATGTCAGGATGATTTTTTCTTGACTCAGCGTCTGCCACATCGTTGTCAGCTGAGCGAATGTAAGAAGCGAATATAAATAAATTTCGAATCTCACACCATTGCCATATTTGTTTGGTAATGTATGTAAGGTGAGGGAATTGTACCCCACCCATGCGGTTTATATAAGATATTGCTGTAGTATTATCGGTGCGCAACAGAATCTGACTATGTGACAAGTCTTTTGCAAAAATCTTGAGTCCAATAAAAACAGCAAGGATTTCCAGATAATTTATGTGATTGAGTTTCTCATCTTTACTCCAAATCCCGCTCGCCGTTTGGTCCGCACAGGCCGCACCCCACCCAGTAGTTGAGGCATCAGAGAATATCTCAACACAATATTTATCAAACTTTATCCTATTCACTGAGTGGTCAATAGCCTTTATCCACCAGTCAAAATCCGAATGTAACGAATCTGGTAAGTACATATATTTTTCATAGTCACTATCGGATTTTAGATTAAGAAATTTACATCGTTCGAATTGTTTAGTATAAACCCAGCCATATTCAATAGCTGGGCAGGCAGACGCTAACAAACCTATGAGACGGGCAAATTCGCGGATTTTACAACGGGTAATTACCCTGAATTTATTTAATTCATTTTTAATCTTAATTCTTTTTTCAGGAGGTAAACTGATATGTAGATTAATGGAATCTATTATATAGCCAAGATATTTGCATGTATTACTCGGTATCAAGTTACTCTTTTCTGTATTAATAGTAAACCCTAAAGCCGATAAAAGTTTAACTGATGTATTAATGTTCTGAATACATTCCCTACGTTCGCGTCCTATTAAACAGAAGTCATCTAAATAAATTGTGGACATGAAACCACATGATCGTAGTAATCTTACTACCGGTTTCATAATTTTTGTATAAACATATGGTGCGGTATTAAGTCCAAATGGTAAAACATTAAACTCATACAGAATATTCATCCAAGTGAACCGTAAAAACTTTCTTGAATTTTCATGAATGCTAATCAAAAAATACGCGTCCTTTAAATCTATAGTACTCATAAAACAACCTTTAGAAATGAACTTAATAGTTGTACGCAAGTCTTCGAGCTTGAAATGTTGTGTTTCGATGAATTTATTAAGGTTTTTTAAGTTTAGAATAAACCTAGTTTTACCGTTTGGTTTAGGAATTAAAAATATACTTGATAAGAATTGCCCTTCGCAAGGTTCACATTGAGAAATAGCGCCTATTGTTAACAGATTGTTAATAGCCAGTTCGAATTGTTCAATTTCTTTTCCAGAATATTTTTGAGAATTAGACATAGTATAATTTTGAGTCGGTGGGCATGCAAATGGAATCTCATACCCAGCTACCCAGGAAAGAATGGTCTTTTCAGAGGTAATCCGTGACCATTGTTTATAAAATTTTGATATTTTACCAGCATACCGTACCGGATCTAGCGGCGGTTGTTGAAGGGCGTCTGCTGCGACCCTTTCGACGATTGCCAACGCTGTGGCTTCGTCTGCGCAGGCTGTGTGGTCCTCGATGTCCCTGACGGCTGTGCTCGTGGAGGAGCTGGCCTGCGGTTCAGGGGAGGACCTTTCCAGTTTTTTATAGGACCAGGTTTCGGTTTTCTAAACAAGGGTTTAAAATTAGAAGGCAATTTTAGTTCTGCTCCAGATTGGTGGATTGCTTTGGCAGTCTTCAATGCATCAGATAACTTCTCGCTGAATAAAAATTTATCAATTTTCGTTTGCTGTAGTTGAGTCCTCAACTCTTTCTTCAGTACAGGCAAAATAAAATTACGCCTTGTAATTGATTCCGAATATTGTGAGTCGCACAAAAGCCTGCCTGTGTCCATAAGGGTTTTGAGTAGGACTGGATCCTTATCATCTTTTTGCAGCATTAGTGTTATCGCTTGACTAAGGGAGGAAATCGCTGATGCTGTTTGCTTTTGCTTATCAAAAAAAGCCTTATCCCTTTTAATAACAACTTCCGTCAACGCGGCCTTAATTTCCGGGTTAAGGATAGGGGCATTAATGGAGTAGCAGTTACCGGGAGGTAAGTATTTCTCAAGCAGTTCTTTACGTAAACTCTTATCTAACCCTGATGACGCTAGATAATCAAACCGAATTGCTAGATCTTTTTGTACGTTTTTCACGTGCGATATGTGGACTGAGGGATCTACGCCCAGTATCTCTAGAGCCACTTCATCTAAGTCAGCAACTATTGCTTCTTGTGTTTCAGCTGTAGTCACGGCTGTAGGCTCAGACAATAAAGCGGACGTTAGAGTAATTGTTGGCTGCTGCTGCGGCGCTTCCGGTGCCGTTGTAAGCTCATCCTCAATCTCCAGCAATTGGGTACCAGGTGGAGCCTCAATGTCTGTTCTAAGATCATATAGCAGATCTTTTTCAATTCCGGATTCTAGAAATACGTCTGAAATTGATTGTTTAGACTATTAGGTAGGAAAGCGTGTACTAGAATGCAACAGGCGCCTGCTTGAACTTGAAAGTTACTAGAAAATAGTGTTAGCTCCGTAAGGAGCAATGGGCACTATGCACAAGGGAAAGGGCCCAGTAAACATGCATAAGAGCCAAGTTATAGCTACGGGTAAGGTGCATCTCTAAGCGTTGTACCGTGAACCCGAGATTATTTTCAAGACAAATCACACCTCGAGTCAGTATGATGTGAGTCTAGTATTACATGTAATTGGATACTTACAAATGGTAAAGTAATCATGGCAATGATATCCAGTGCGTTGACAACGGATAAGGTACACCTCAAGACGTTGTACCGTGAATCCGTGTTTCCAAGACAAGTCACACCTCAGATCGTTGCGACGTGAGTCTTACATTATTATACTCAAGGGAATACTTACAGTTGGTAAGGTACTTTTGCATTAGGATAGAGTTATCAGAATGCGTTTGCCTCGGGTAAGGTACATCTCTAGGCGCTGTACCGTGAACCCGAGTTCTAAGACAAGTCACACCTCAAGACGTTGTGACGTGAGTCTCATGTAAAGTACCTTGGGTGTCCTCTTGCGAGCCTGTAGAGGCAACGGAACTCGAAGAAGACCTCCGATGTTTCCGTTCCAGTTTTCTTTCTAATTTTTTAAGTTTCTTTTTTATGCGTTCATATTCCCTGTCTGAACGCTTTCTCTTCGGCATGATATACAATTTCTTGCGTTATGTAGAAATTTGTAATGCAAAATGGCGAAGCACTAAAATGTGAATGAAGTATTGTCGTTGAACTGACAGCGAAATTAAGGCATCGACCATAAAGAAAATTTTAAAGGAGTTTTTACCTGGATAAACTAAAGTGCATGGAGGCGACATTATATGTGCTACTACTTGTTATATACTAATCTCGAGGACGAGGCCCAAGTATAATTTATAACATCTATTATTTATCCAAGTAACACTGGGTACCAGTGGCGAAGGTGCCATACAATTCGATTCCCACCGGCTTCCCTTCGAAAATTCAGGACAACCACACTATAGTCAATTCATAATTTAAATTTTTTTAGCATTTTTTTTTGCTCTGGCTTACCTCTGTTATAAATTCACCCATCGCCAGTGCTGGGTACTTAACCTAACTATGTTAAAATCGACAGTCACAACCTCCTTATTTCCTCAGTACTAACAGCTATTTTCCTTTCATAGGAAATCAACGAGACGGCCTGGTACGCGTTGTTCTTCGATATGGGCGCCGCGTCCACAAAGGCGGCGCTGGTCGAGTACAAGACTGTCAAGATAAAGGAGAAGGGCTACGTCGAGACTGTACCTCAGCTGCAAGTGTTGGGAGTTGGCTTTGACAGGTAAATAGAATACACTTGGGAGCAAATAAATCGAGCCACTTGCTTTTTTTTGCACGTATAATGGTTATTATTTTTGGTATTATGGAACGTATCAAATCGAAACATATATCGCCTAAGAGCTTATTTAATAATCTTTACAATGAGGGTAAATTTTTGAATGATAACCTTATTTAGTGATAAATTATTGGCTCGGAAAGAAAAACGGTAATTTTGATAGAAAATTGTAGGGTTAAAACAGTCCAGAAAATCTATCGAAATCAGGGCAAGGGGGGGTAATACAAGATATTAAGAATAAGTTTATACCATAATTTTGTTTTTAATTGTTTTTTTCTGGACTGACAATTTTCTATCAAAATTACCGTTTTTCTTTCAGAGCCAATAATTTATCATTAAATAAGGTTATCATTCAATAATTTACCCTCATTGTAAAGATTATTAAATAAGCTCTTAGGCGATATATGTTTCGATTTGATACGTTCCATAATACCAAAAATAATAACCATTATACGTGAAAAAAGGAAGTGGCTCGATTTATTTGCTCCCAAGTGTATATTGGGCTTTGTCAACAATGTCAAAATACTTATTGAAATAAAAAAAAGGGTCTCTAAGTATGGCTAAGATTCAGAGTAGACCAAGTAAGGTTAATGTAATGTGTGTTTTTTCTGGTCTATATCCATATTTCATTCCCATTGATAATAAAAAAACTTAAAATCTTTAAGAGCGTTATCGCTTAGCGCGGATCGTCAAGTTTAGGTAATTCTTTGCAAATTTCACTCACACAGACGCGTGCGCAACTGTGTGCGTAGGGTTAGCGCGTTCGCTCTGCTTATAGTCAGACGTACTCACTTTGATCCGTTCGCTTTAGGGCAATAATTGTTTTAGCATTATTTTAATTTGAATTTAAATCCAACTTCAATTTTTTGTCATACTTATGATTTATAATAAATCTGAAATCCTCTACACATAAAATTAAGTTATTTAGGAGAAAAAATAATATTAATAGTCCTCGATATGACTTTAAACTGTCGTGCATTTAGTATTGAACTAAATGTAGAACGCCACCTGTAGGCTATGGGATAAATACACCCAAATAGGCTCGGATGGAACAGTCGATATTAGTGCAGGATATCAACTCAGGGCGGCGGCTGATGAACATCTAGCACGTCAAAGGCGGCGCCCACGGACCCAGTCAGGCGGTCCACTGTACACCCACCAACTCGCACTAGACAAGCGCGGTGGGTTAATTTGCCTAAACCTCTACTCTCTCATGAGAGAGTAGGGAGGCCTTTGCCCTGCAGTGGGACGTTACAGGCTAATAAGAAATAAGAAGATTACTCAAGTGTTGGTGACTAGTTTCAGTTGGTTGTAAATAGCTTTTTTAATATTTATGCACTAGATGAGTAGGTGGGAAATTAAATAAAGGTTTAAAATCAAAATATTTTATTTGACATAAACCTACATGGGCACTTATGAAACGTCAGAAGCTAGGTGCACAGTTCCAATTGGTCGTTTCCTATGGAGAAGAACTGGCAAGAAACTCCACGGTTACTCTTTTAAAAATAATTGGCTTTTACAATGTATTCAAATTACAGTAGGTATTGGAGGACAGCGTAGGCCTGTACCAGGTACTTGATAAAATAAAAAATGGTCTAAAGGTCTAAAGTCTACAAGGCTTACAAAGTCCCCACATTTACAAAATAAGAATCTATCAAAAGGATAAATAAAATTATAAAAGTCTACTAAAACCAAGTGATATGATTTCCATTACAACCACTATTAAAGAGGTGAAAAATTAAAATTGTCTGTATATAATGTCAAATAATAAAAAGAGTATGTCAAAGAAGTATGTAAAAAGAAATAAAAAATAAATATCGTAATTTGAGAGCAGTTAAACATTTACGTAGTTATGCCGTTAATGAGGTCCCAGGGAAGCCACATGTGCAGAAGGAATTATTGCCAAAGTACCTTGTCTTTAACATAGTCTTTAATCTTATAATATTATGCTTTTTTGATAAGGACTCGTTTGATGAGGGTTTTGAACTTTTCATCGCTAAGTTCTGTAACCGGCTTTGGCAACTTGTTATAAAAATGGATGCAGTTTACAAAAAATGACTTACTAGTTTTAGTAAATCTAAATTTAGTTAACACAATTTCATTTTTCTACGTTTATCATGTTATGCTGTTTACATTATAAAATAGTTTCCCTCAGTGGCATTGATCGGCTTTTTGTGGGATCAATTATTTCAGGAAGAACGCACATATAATAAAATTTTGTCAAACGAGGAATCAGTTTTCTTTCCAAAATTGATCGTCTTTATAAATCTTCAGAACATTTATTGGAAATTCAGGACCAGTGTACACCGCAAACAAACATAAATTTTTATTTTCAATATTTAGTTGGCCCTGAACTTGGTAATACCAGCCATGGTTAACGTTGATAATGACGTTATCGCCATCAAATAAAAAACATTTCAATTGTTTTTTGACGGATTGCTGCTCCACTGTCACCACAATACAATTTACTTTTTCGGCCCATCACCTAAAACATAAAAGGAATAATAGACCACACACACCTAGTTGACACTACACTATTACGTTTATGATTCGAATGTACAAAATAAATTTTATGAAAAAAAAATACTTACGGATCAAAACGTGTCAGGCGTAGTATATACCGCCGGCAACTACGTATCTGTGTATAGTCGATCGATGGCAGCGCGAGCGACATAGGTCCTACCTCGGAGAGCGCCACAGCGCGACTGGCCGACACCGCTCGGCGCCGCGTAATTTATTAGTAACTTTGAAATATTATACTGTCGATAAAATATCTTTATGTAAGTTTTTTTTTTACTGATTTTTGTTTGCCTGAACTCCTCTTACAAACAGTGTATTTTTTTTTAATAATTTCAGCCTTAATATGACATAAAAATGATGTTTTATTTTGCCAAATTTAGATTAAGAAAATATTTTTTTTGAGACACTTAATGAATTAAAATTTCTTTTTTATTTTATACAAAAACAATAACGGTATCTTTCCTTTTTCCACGTATTTTTTCCAGACTTCCACGACTCATTGTTGATTCATAATTTCATTCCGAAATTCAGTCTTCCCGTATAGTCTCAAAAATATGAGTTCAAAATAAGCTTTTATTTTGATATTTAAGAATATTTTTCAATTTTTATTCTATACAAATACAATATAAAGATATGCTTAATGCGGTACTCAAATTAGTTTTTAATAATTTCATGCCATTTAGTAGTAATTTAACCTTAAAAAACCCCGATTTTATGTTTATTGTCATTTTTTAACGATAACACTCTTAATACTTATCTGAAAAATTGGTACAGTAAAAATGTCCTTACATATTTTGCCATTGGTAATTAATGTGTACAAAAGGTGTTAAAGGAGTGATTTGACACTTGTAAAGAACTTTTCCTAAGCTACTGCTGTTGAAAATAAAATATTTGTCGGATTAATTAATTAAGTAAGCGGTTAAATATTGAAGCCAGTCAGCAATCTTAGATAGATGCTAAGATTGCCGACTGTATTATGATTGTAGAAGGAAAAGGAGACCGGGCACGTTTCATACAAAGTTGGTTCCAAAACCTAGTCACTGAAAAAAAAGTGGCACTCCGGGAGTGCCGACAGAAGTGAAAACTTGAACAATTACGTGTATATTTTTTAAATCGTCATATAAACAAAACACAAACAGAATACATTGCCATCACTCACTGACATATCGGAAATACATTAAAACCGAGTACATTCCGAGGCCAGCCGAACAAATCCGAAGCGGTGTCGGTTACGGTAACGGTGGCGCGAATTCAATGGTTTTTTCGCATGTCAAAAAATGCCCAACGCGCCTGAAGAAGTTTTCACTTCAAAAATGTGTTACCTTAGTCGGGGAAGTCCTCTTTAGAATTTTTTACTATTGCGCCGAATCTCTAGTCGAGAATAAAATGAAATAAAAATAGGCTTAACGAAAACACCTGTAGGAACGGTCATAGAGATTTGGTGCCGCAGTGCAAAATGCTTAGGTGGACTTCCCCGACACTTAGGTCTTACCCCTTTTTTCGTTGGCCGGACATTTTGGATTTTGGACCAAATATGGCTGACCTCCTTTGGAAGGTTCTTACATAATTGAATATGACATACATCATACATACATAACCTCAGGTCTTTTTCCAATGGCGGTAGGCAGAGACAACACGATGCCCCCCCGGCTATGATCCTTAAATACTCTTTTTGCTTCTTTTATGTTCATACACACGTTGGTTGCGAGAACTATACACCTGACCTAGCATAATCAGGCTATTATGTTCCCACTGCACACACGCACACACACACAGGGCTCCTCTCGGTGAAAGGGCGTGGACCGTAATCCACCACACGGGCCCAGTGCGGGTTGGTGGATGTCACATGTCTCCAAATTTTTGGTTCAAGGACATGTGCATGCACGATGTTTTTCTTCAGTGGTGATGTAATAAATTACAGAAAGCAAAGCGCCTGATTGGTTCGAAACCACGACCTATAACTCGGCAAGTTAGGGCCGATACCACTGGGCTACCACTGCTCTCCTGACCTTAATAATTAATTATTAATATTTATTTTTTGTCCACAGAACTTTAGGTGGCCATGAAATGACCCTCCGTCTTCGCGAGCACCTCATCAAAGCCTGGGAAGCGCAGGGCGGCGGTGACGTCAGAGTCTCACCCCGCTCTATGGAGAAATTACTCTTAGAAGCAGAGAGGCTGAAGATTATTCTCTCGGCGAATACCGAGTTCTACGCGCAGATCGAAGGCTTGCTTGATGATAAGGACTTCAAACAGCTGGTGAGTTATTATGAAATAAGCCGTGTGCCTATGGAATATCCCGTCGGAAAAAATGAGAGACTACCATCCCCTATTTAACCAAGGTTTCTAAAAAAGGTTTCTATTCGGTAAATTTTATCGAAAATATCGTCGAGTGAGTAGACAAAAGAGTATGCACTTTATTTTTAGCAGTTACCTACCGAAGGTTCGGTTTCGGCCAGTTTTGGCCAAAAAATCAGGTTTTGGCCGCAGTTTCGGCCAAAAAGTGGCCGACCGAACCTGACATATGGCGTTCGTGAGAGCTATCGGTTTTGATAGGAAATGAACGACTATAGACAGACAGTGTAGACTTAGACTGTGGTCCCGTTTCCACCCTTTTTGTACAAAACCCAAAAAAATAAAACATTCTTAGCGGACACGCTGCTTTTAGTTTTAGAGAGTAAGGATTTATTCGCTTTCTGGAAGATTACGTAAAAGTTAATTATAATACCGGTCGTGGATCAGTTTTTACAAAAAAAAAACTTTTTGTTATTCGCATTCTATCGTACGAAGCTATGAGATCGAATGTATTAGCTTCAAACGAATAATACGAAAATAATAATTTTATATAATGTAAGTAAATCAGTATAGAAAAACTTTGCATCTACTCAAATATCAATAAAATATATAAATTAAACAATCCTAAAACCTATTTGAAAAGATTTCAATGGATTTATACTGCGGGTTTTGTACATCGAAAATTAAACAACCAAATAAATATTGTATTTAATAATAAAAATAAGCGCAGACATAGAAACCGCACCATTTTTTATTCGACAGCAAAAAATCGATACTACAAACAAATTAGTGTAAATAATCGAAATATTACGTTGCTGCAATCACTAGTTCCATCTGTAAAAAACCGGCCAAGAGCGTGTCGGGCCACGCTCAGTGTAGGGTTCCGTAGTTTCCCGTCCGTCACAATAAGTGTTCCCACGTACAATTCGATAATACCCGACCCAATGTAATAAGTACCTACAGCGCCATCTCTCGGGGAATTGGGTTACTAATTAATACATAGACGTGCCAGAAGTTTTCGGTGGTAATTTTGGATTGCGAGAACCGATTTTAATAATTCTTTTTTGTTTGAAAAAGATACGTTCAGGATAATAAAATATGTAAACGAAGTTAAAAAAAAATGCTTGCATATACGATTATACTACGAACTTAGTCCAGAAATGATTTTGTACAACTTTTTGTCTTTTTTGTACAAAAACTGTTGTTTCTATCAAGTTCAAAATAATTTTCCTAGAAAGTCCTTATAAAGTTCTACTTTTCAGATTTTTTTCATATTTTCTAAACTTATGGTTCAAATGTTAGAGGGGGGGGGACACATTGTTTTTTACTTTTGGAGCGATTATTTCCGAAATTATTGACATTATCAAAAAATGATTTCAGTAAACCCCTATTCATTTTTAAATACCTTTCCAACAGTATATCACACGTTAGGGTCAAAATTAAAAAAAAAACACTTCCCACTTTACATATAGGGGGGCTACCCTAATAAAACACTTTTTTCCAATTTTTATTTTACCACTTTGTCGGCGTGATTGATATACATATTGGTACCAAATTTCAGCTTTCTAGTGCTAACGGTCACAGAGATTAAGCGAGGACGGACAGACGGACGGACGGACGGACGGACGGACAGACAGACATGGCGAAACTATAAGGGTTCCTAGTTGACTACGGAACCCTAAAAAACGGATAACCTAGTGGACAGAGTGTAGTCAAATTATTAGTAACAAATCTACAAAAAGGACGGGTCGCAGAAAATAATGTCATTTATTTACCTAACTTTATAACTTTTGGTTTCGGCCGAAACTAGAAGAGGAACCGAAGGTTCGGTTACGGTTTCGGATGAAAATCGTGTTTCGGTCGGTTACTAATTTTCAGGCACTCTTAGTTTATATTTTTGTGGAAAATAGGTATAGGTAGTGTTGCAGATTTGAATTGTTGGTACTATTTTAGATTATCTGATTAAGTGCCGGAGCACACGATGCGTTGCGGCTCCGCACCGCAAAGATTTCCGCATCGTGTGCTCCGGCACTAAGAGCCGTTCCACACGGTGCTGTGCGGCTCCGCACCGCAAAACATCTCGTCGCACTGGCTGTTACACGGGCAGTATGACGTCGCAACGTTCTTACGGCGGCGTCGCGGCGACGCAGCAGCGACGTAAAGAGTGTTGGCTTGCCCATCTCTACGACAGTCTTTACAAATTTAAAAAGCGTGCGCGCTTCCCTCTGCCGCACAAACAACTCAGCCGTGCCGCACCGGCGCCGCACTGCTTAGGGCCAAAGCACACACGCTACTTTTTGCATCGGCGATCGGCGATTTTGCGGCTGTATCGATGCTGTATCGCGTTTTGGCGACTCTCTGCGTTCGGACGCGGTATCGGAATCGCGTGTTTTAGCGACTGCTCTGATGCTGCATCGCGTTTTGGCGACTCTCTGCGTTCGGACGTGGTATCGGAATCGCGCGTTTTAGCGACTGCTCCGATGCTGGCGCAAATGCCAAATCGCTGCGCCCGGCAGCCGAATGTGTGCGGAGTGTAGCGTTCAGTCGCTATATCGAGCTTCCGAAAAGCGACTGAATCGCCGCGTCTGGCGTTTTTGTGTGCGGTGTGGAATGCTTGGTCGCTGCATTTAGCTTCTAAAAAGCAGCTGAATCGCCGATCGCCGATGCAAAAAGTAGCGTGTGTGCTTTGGCCCTTACGGGTCTCTCCGCCTCGTCTCAAGTCCGATCTGCGTGCGGTGCGGCACCGGAGCGCACCGGTGCGCGCCGTGTGGTATACCATACATTTTTATATGTGGGAAACCGCAGCGGCACCGCTCAGGCGCCGCGTCGCAGCCGCACCGCACCGTGTGGAACGGCTCATACACTCCCGGACTCCTAAATCGAGCCATCGCGCAATTCCAAAACCCAAGAAATTTTTGAGTTTGGGTATGTGTAAAACCTTTGCCTAGTTCAAGCAGCATAGTAATTGGCGAAGCTTGAATATTTAATTACAACACACGCGTGCCTTCAGCTTTGACATCTGAAGTCGGACGTTTCGATCGTAGAAAACGTGATAGCTGTCGATTACAATATTCATTTTTAGATTATAAAATTAATAATTCAAATAGTGCCTACATCGCTAGTTGCTGTACTTGTCATGTGTCAACAGCAGTATGCGGTCAGATCCTGTCCCACATTGCGTTGCGTCAGGTTGAGAATACTTTAATAAATTAATAATAATTTATACAAGTTAAATATTTGATCACCTGTCTTCACAAAGCGAAAAAGAGGATTTGTGATAATATCTATGGATTTTGTTGGCGAGTTTGTTTTATTATTATACTAGCAAATGCCCGGCATGAGTTGCAATGCCAATTTTTTTTTGTTAGGAACCTCCTGCGTGCACACAGATTACCAAAATTACATCACAATCGGTCGAGCCGTTTTCGAGTATTTGCGAGACAATTGATTTTATACATAACGATATCCCCAATCCCACTACATAAAATATCTCATGCTGTCGTAAAATATATTAGGCACATAATTATACTACCCATCATGACATGATCAGTCATAAATGGCAATTTTATTGAGCCAGACACTGGAATCATAATCATAATTGTTTATTATTTGCTAAGAAAGCAGGTAGGTAAAATAAAGGTGTTTACAAAGCTTTGTGGTCCCTGTACAATCTACCTTAAATTAGGCATTAAAATTAAATTCTTAATAAAAAAAATAAACACGGTCAAATTTAAATTGTCAAAAAAATTATAGAATTTAAACCAAGTATTATTATAACACTAAAGGGCTGATTTTACCAAAATGAGATATATCTTTTATCCATGGATTTTAATTGACGTCTGACAGTTCTAGTATAGAAAAACTGTCAAAAATTCAAAATTTATTCTCAGACGTCTTATCCTATGTATAAATGTTTGGTGGAATGCGCCCTTAGGAAACACAACGTCAAATGTTAAATCTAAAGTCACGTAAAATCATCCACAAAAATATGCATGCTGGTTACGATCAAATTCCACGTATGACGTATCGTACTTAATATGTCTGTAATATGCATGATGTAAGGATATGTTAAAACCTACAAATACAAAAAGCCTAATATTTAAATACATATTCTCATTCAGCTATGCAGGTGCTTGTTTTTGGATCAAACTTAACTTGCATACTGATTCAGCTTTTGTCCAAAAGCTTATTAACTTACAATAGTGAATATAAAGTAATGTAATCTGGGAAACTCTGTATGTGCAGTGAATTTAAATAAAAAAATCCAATTGTGTGACTCTCATACTTAATTATTTTTAATTTGATTCTGATTTTCTGCATTGAACATAATGTTGAAGTAGTTATAAATTCAATGTAGAGCGATAGTCACGCATTATCGTCTTCGATGCTAGTTGTTACTGGCGTGTCTAAATAGGGCACGATTATATGTCAATTTATTGCACGCTCGACGATTCCAAAATTCAACCTTGAATAAAGATTAAGCGAGCATTGCGATTTAATTGTCAAGTTGCAAGTCAGTTGTTGCTTCATGAGAGTGGGGCTTAAGTATGAAAATCAGCACTTTTTGAACGCCAATAGTTACAAAAGGCAGTTCCTCCTTCTCCAGCTGGCTGGGAAGAAGTGCGACAACAAACTCGCCAGCAATTTCTGAATGTTATATCAGTCGAATCTGCACTACATTTGGGATGGTTCACACCAAACGCAATGCTCGCTTTCCGTCAGCTACCAAATGTGTACTATAGTTACATAATTACGTTACGTAAAGTTGAAAATGTATGAACACATTTTTAACCGACTTTAAAAAAGGAGGTTCTGTATTCGACCCGTATGTATGTATGTATGTATGTATGTATGTAAGTATGTTTGTATGTCCGCGATTATCTCAAAAACTACTGAACCGATTTTGATAATTCTTTAATGAGTGTGATCTACATACTTTCAGGAAGGTTTTAGTATATAATACATTAGGTAATTATTCTTATGTACGAAGTTATATGTAACGGAAGATAATGTGGGCGTTCGTTGCCGGACTGGTCGTCGCCATTGTTGTAGCCGAAGTAAGACTCAATATACACTCTGTAGTTTTAATTAGACCAAACAATCTGAAAGTCACACACACGAAGCGGGTGGAACTGGATTCCTATCGGAACGCGGCGAGGTCGGCGCGAGGTTGGCAGCACGTCCGTGAGTTCTGTGTCTGCTCACCACGTTTGTAAACACAGCGTACTTTTTATTTTTCTTATTCGTCAAAGTATCGGCACCTTCAATGACAGCCGTGATATGTCACCGTTTTTGTTTTCCCGCGCAAAACTCCCAAAAATGACATAGACTGCTCGCACAGTGTTGCCAACCTCCATTTCCGAACACACCCAAGTCGGTTCAGCTTGACGTTCCGTTCAGAATCCACGACATATGCATAAATGTAATGCATCTCCGGCATTTTTATGTGAATTTTGATGATTCTTCGAGTCGTGTCTTCAATGCACTTGTGTTAATTGAATTTGTGTGGATTAGGTACAACTAAAAAGTGACAAATAAAAACTTTTTTACAAAAAAAAACAACCGACTTCAAAAAAAACACTACAAAGTGAAAAATAACTTTAATTTCGGAAGTCGGTGTCAAAAAACGAAAATGCGGAACCAACGACATCGACTTCCGAAATTAAAGTTATTTTTCACTTTGTAGTGTTTTTTTTGAAGTCGGTTGTTTTTTTTTTTAACTTTACGTTCACATACAACACTTTTATTAAGCCTGCCAGCTGATGATACATTTAGTGTGAACCGTCCCTTGAGTTGTTTCAAAATGAGTTCCAATAATCTGCAATAAATTGCATCTCCACACAATCAGTTCACATTGTCGCTCAAAACAATGGAAAGCAAATAAAGAAACATTCAATTTGTTTGTGACTCGTACAGTCATCTTCATCTTTGTTTCCATTTTCAGGTTACCCGGGCTGAATTCGAGGAGTTATGCGCAGACTTATGGCCTAGAGTATCAGGGGTGGTGCAACGTGCTATCGCAGCGGCAGGCGGCGCGGGTACCGGCGCCAGGCTTGTGTTGGCCGGAGGAGGGTCGCGTGTGCCGGCCGCTATGTTGGCGCTCAAGGATGCGGTGGGACATGACCCTGCCAGGTCTATTAATGCTGATGAGGCTGCTACTATGGGAGCTGTTTACAGGTAATATTATTGAACTATCGATTAAGAATGAAACTTTTTAGAATTTCTAATATCTACGCTTTTATCACTGAATTTTAGTAAAGTTTATAAAAAACCACAACTTAAAATCACATGCGCTGAATGGGATATGAAAGATGAAGATATAATCAGGCAGAAGTGCAACAACAGTTTTACTATCAGAGGAGGTTCGATAAGACTAGTTAACGACAGCCATTTCAAAGAGAAAAAAAAAAAATTAAAATGACTCCTAACAAATTTATCTTAGCCAATAGTCTGCTTACCAAGAATGTTAAAATTTATCAAATAATCAATCGAGAACCTCTCGAAGTCTCTTATGATTAACCTAAAACTTAATAATGCGACTTCCATGAACATCATCATGATTATCTTCGTAGCCGTTTCCCAACAATTTTTGGGGTCGGCTTACAGTGTAACCGGATCGATCTACCTAGAATACCAGTATTGTTCGTGGAGCGACTGCCTATCTGACTTCCACAACCCAGTTACTGGGCAACTTCCACTAACAAATCAACTAAATGTTAAATCTTATTCACAGGGCGGCATCTCTTGCGACTGGTTACAAAGTTGCTGCGCTGAACGTACGCGACGCTGTACTGTTCCCCATACAAGTGACATTCACCAGGCACGTCGACGGCAACGATAAACTGGTGAGTTTACTACTCATGCAACTTATAATCACCCTGAAAATAATTTATTGTCTTGCGGTGATGGACATCGAAAGATTGTATAGTTTTTAAGCTTAATGTCTTATGGTTGATTCTCGTATAAATCATTTTAGAGGGTTCAATTGAATATTGAATTAATGCAGGTCTTGGGTTTCTTTCTGAACCTGTTAATTATTTCGTATTCTAGATTACGAATTTGATAACTTATAAGTTTAAGCATATTTTATTGAGCACTGGTCTAATAAAACTCTTATTTGTTTCAGATCAAGAGGACATTATTCGGCCCCATGAATCCTTACCCACAAAAGAAGGTAATCACTTTCAATAAACACACTGATGACTTCGATTTCCACGTCAACTATGCCGAGTTAGACCACATTCCCTCTAACGAGCTCCAATACGTTGGTACCTTGAACCTTAGCCAAGTTGTGCTTAATGGTGTCGGTGCCGCCCTCGCCAAACATACCGGTGAAAACGTCGAACATAAAGGAATCAAAGCTCATTTCAATATGGACGACTCTGGCCTTCTAAACTTGGTCAACGTAGAATTTGTCGCTGAAAAAACAGTCGACGAAGACGAAGACCAAGATAGTACATTATCCAAAATAGGAAGCACTATTAGCAAACTCTTCGGATCAGATTCCGAAACTCTTGAAAAGGTTGAAGAAAAATCTGAGGAGAAATTCCAAGAAGAAGAGGCTAAGAATGATACAAAGAAAGCTAACCAAACAGAGGGCGAGAAACAGAATGCTACTGAACCAGAAACTAAACCCAAACCTAAAATTGTGATACTGAAGGAGCCAATCAAAACAGAGGAAACACTCCTAAATCTTCAACCACTTTCACCAGAACAGTTCAAGACATCCAAAGCTCTGATTACCGAGTTGAACATGATTGACAAGAAACGCATCGAAAGAGAGACTGCCCTCAACAACCTTGAAGCATTTGTAGTAGACGCACAAATGAAAGTAGATATGGACGAGTACGCTCAATGCGGAACTCAAGAACAGATTGAAGAAATTAAGAAACTTTGCAGTGAAACATCTGAATGGTTGTACGAAGATGGGTATGAGGCGGCCACGGAATTGTACGAGGCCAAATTAGCTGCCCTGAAGGATAAGACTAGCCCGATCTTCTACAAGCACTGGGAACATAGAGAGAGGCCCGATGCGGTCGCAGCTCTCCGCAGCATGTTGAACAGCTCTCGGGAATTCCTCAAAATGGCGAAGAACTTCACTAAAGACGCCAACCCAGACAAAGACGTGTTCACAGACGTAGAAATTAACTTATTAGAGAAGAAGATTGAAGAAACTACCACCTGGCTCAGCACCTCTATCAAGGAGCAGAAGGCTCTTAAAAAGAACGAGGACATCAAACTGACGGTCGACAGCATTCGAGAGAAGATGGCGAATTTGGACAGAGAGATGAAGTACCTGTTGAATAAGATGAAGATATGGCGCCCTAAGAAACCAGCGAAGAAGGAGACTGAAAATAAAACTGAAGAGACAGTTATTGAACCTGAGGCTGGAGAAAAAGAGGCGAAAGCAGAAGAAACACAAGAGGAGGAGCCAGCAACGGAGAAAGAGAATGAAACTGAGACTACAGAACCGCCGCTGCAAATCTCAGACGGCGAAGACGAACATTCCGAGTTATAATCACCGCGTGGAGTAACTTAATGTATTAGTTTAATTTATTTAAATGACTGCGTGGCTTGTTTGTTTTTTGTATGTGGTACTGCGGAATGTTGACTTTGTTCCTTTATTGGAATATCTTTACATTTAGGTTACACTTATCAATCCATCCATGTTTGCATTTTTTTACATTAGTTTTTTGGGGTTGACTAGATTTTCATCTTGTAACAAGATATTCACCAATCATTCCACAGTGTTTTTTCCAACGTGGAAACCCTCTTTTCGGTCTGGCTAAGCTGGCTTTCCCTGACAGTCTGACACACGTCTTGGTTGTATAATTTGTTCATTCTTCGTTGATAGAGGAAACCATTTTAGAACGATCTCGCGCTCATCCAAGCTAATGATTCTTATAATAACTAATCGAATTATTTCCATATTTATTTTCAATTTATACTAGGTAATTTTATTAGAATGAAATTCTCTCCATCTACAATTTTTATATTCTTATTTATTTATGTATTGAAGTTATTATTCTCTTCGTTGCCGAAAACGAACAAGCCACTCAAATGGAACTTACAATTAAATCTCAAATCAAACGGTGGCCGCCTTCCACAATGAAAGAATTGAAACAAAATATATTTATTTAGTTGACTTCGTTGTTACATTGAATTTTTTTTACAAAGTGCGGCTTCTCTCTAGCAGTGGCCCCAGTAGTAGCGGACGCGAGAGTAATATATTTATGTGTACCTAAACTTTATGTGATATATTAAAGGCTATAAGTTTGTGTGAGTATTATACTGTTTTTCTATTACAGACACAGTGTAAGCACAAATTGCAACGAACGCAAAGTTCTATTAGCGCCGTCAATGAAATTAGTTATATTCTAAGCGATTTGTGTGTAAATCTATGTACCTATTTAATCACTCGACAGGATTGTGTGCGATAGAATATGTGTGTACTCTTTCCTCTTAGTTCTCAGGTATCTATGCCTTTATTACAATGTTTACTGAGTAGTATAAATTAACGGTGGTGCGGACTTGTCCAGTGAGCTTAAAGCTGATAAATTTATGATGAACATCACAGCAATTTAAATAAGAATCACTTTGAGTGTACCTTTATTTTCTGAAACCAATGTGTCAAAGAAAGGGACCTAAGTAGTTATACGTAAAAAGAAGAGGCTTGTAATTACACCGTTGTTTTTAATTTATAAACGCGTTCAAATAGCAATATAGATACGTCCGCGCCGTCGTGTGTGTCTGCGAAACACGGAGTATTGAGCAAATGGAGTGCTTATGTTGTATGAATAAATACTTTCTGGGTCGGCGGAAACACCGTTGTCAGTTACAATAATATACTACTACTTCTGACACAACTTTAAGGTTCCATCGGGAAATTCGTCAGACGCGATCTCTTGCGAACTAGTGCGTCTTGAGTTTAAACGAACTCAAGTAGGGTTGACAGGGTAAAGAACGATTAATAACTCGTGAGTGGAGCGAAAATAAGCGATTAGTATTTAGTTATGGTTGTTCAACTAGGTGCAAATATGGAACCTTTTTTGTGGTGTCGTACACTAATGTTAAATGTGTCTCCCGACCTTTCATGCTTATCAGCATTCCATATCTTCACTATTCCATGTTCCGAACCCCTGGGTGTGTCCGTATTAGTGAAACAGTGTGCGGACTTAGGTCATACAATTGTAACATTTTAAGTGAGATTCGTTCAATACCCAGCCGCAAATGGAAATAAATTATACATGAATGAATATATTGTCGTTTTATTTTATCTGAATACCAGCTGCCGTTTGTACTGTTGCAAGTTTCGTGAAATTTCATTTTGACTGACTTCTGTACCCTTTTTCTTTTTTTCTCGCGGTGGAAGTCCATGAGGACTTCCTCTGTCGTGGGGGTGATAGAGGGGCATGCCGGACTCTTACCGGCTAAAACCACCGCGGTGTTCCACCTCTACCTATGGCCGGGGGTGCGGGATTCGCATAAGCATTCACCGCTCCGACTTCTGTACCCTAATTGCTTGACCCTGTTTGATGGATATTGCTAATCCAATGCTTCATATGTTCGAAAAATTTGTCTGTTCAACAACGTAAATGAATGTTGAACTGTCAAAATGAAAACTGTCAGTGTGTTACGCTATTACCCCGCTGTTTGGTAGAGGAATACCCATAGTCTTGCCGTGGTCATGGTATTTACGATTCATTGATGTGCCGACTGCTGATCAACTTTCGATATTTATTTATTTATTAAAACTGTATGCACAAGTAAAAAAAAAAATACTGTACAAAGGCGGACTTAATGCCTGAGGCATTTTCTACCAGTCAACCTTAGGGTGATGCAGAGACAAAACATGGCAGGTGTAACATACGGGATAAATAGCTAGGAAATGACTAACTAACATCAAGAATAAATACTAATAGGTACATAGATAGATACATACATAACTATTATACACAAAATGAATTGTCGGGAGAAAAAATGATCGGTAGTGGATAAAACGAATTCAGCAAATTAGCGCTGGGATGTTGCGGCCAACTTCTGACGGATATGTTCACGTGCCTTCATTTTAAAAGAAAATCGACTGGTTGCCGTCTTGATGTTCAGAGGGAGCGCATTCCAAAGAAAGACCGCCTGGACAAAGAAAGAAAAATGAATGAAGCCCGAACGGTGAGAAGGACAACGTAGAAGACGATTGTTGGTGGAACGAATAGGATACGATATTCACATCGACTCTTTTCTGTAAGATGGGCAACGCTTTGACAATCCTCAATGAGTTGCAGGTTGCAGCCGATCTATTCTATAAAAATCTCACAGTGACAACTTTGGTATAGTTAGCGCCACGAAAGATGAGACTTGGCCCCGCCTCCCGCGCTCTTTCTGCCGCCCCTACGACGCCCGGTCCCGTCCCGCGCTCAGACCTCATTCCGCTAAAGAGACCTAAAATCGTGTATGCGCAAGTCAAACCACGTGGTGTGTCAAGTCTCATCTTTCGTGGCGCTAACTAGCTGGATCCACACCAGATGATCCAGTGCGATCTCCATTCTTCTTGCCGCGCGCGATCGGAGCGCACTGGATCGTCTGGTGTAGATCCAGCTACTGTACGTCGCGATCCCAAGGATTTTTTACAGAATACACACAATTTTTACACTCATTTTCATAATTTTTAATAAATTGGTTACCTGTTTGTAAATAATAAGGCTACAAAAACGTTTTACAGGTATCTAGCGCTTATCTGCGATTCTTTTAGTCTAACGAGCGCACCCATAAACCAAGTATTTACTGTGGGGAAACTAGTAGCAACACAATTTCACGGTTTGAGCTTCCACAGAAGGCTTTCTTTACACCTTTGACTAAAGTAAATATTGAACGCAAAATACACTTGAGAAAACCGAGTGTTCTCACAGCTTGTTCTGCTGGTCGATAGTTTTTGATTTTTTTGTATTATGTTATTTTTTCTATGTAATAAGTATTCTGCCAGTTATGGAATAGGGGGCGAGGGTGTACTATAGCTACACCTCTGCCTTACACTTCGGGCAAAACTGGCGTGATTATATGTACAATCATTGCCTCGTTGGTCTAGTGGCCGCAAGCGCTGCTGCTAAATATGAAGTTCGTGGGTTCGATTCCCGGGTCGGGCAAAAAGATACTGGGTTTATCCATCTGGAATTTTTCAGTAGCAGTCCGGAGTCTGGATTTGAGCCCGGTTGATGGCAATAGACTCGCCCTATTACGTGGTACTTAAACATAACTGGCGTACACCTCTGCCTAACCATTCGGGGAATAGTGTCGTGTTGTTATGTTATGTTCAAATATCACAAAAGTGTTTGGGACATATCTACTGTTATACTCTGACGTGTGAATCCAAAACACTGTATCTCAGAAATACCTATTTCGTGAAAAGGGCTTGTAAAACTTTTTTTTAACCTTAAATGTACCTAAAATACAGTGTTTTGTATGTGCTTATATCTAAGGAGATATAAGCACATACAAGCCTTACCTGCCGCACTTTAGGAGCATTTTTTTGCTAACCGTATCTCAATTATTTTAAAATGCTCTTGATTACAATTATTCAAGTAGAAATTGACACTTTACTGACGACTTACAACTACACAATAAATAGGATTGCTGAAAATTATAAAGTACTGTACTGACTGGTAAATCCAACACAGGTAACTCGACTTACAGTGTATTGCCTTTTTCAATATACTGTATGTAGAAGGCTACATACAGTCTATTGAAAAAATATTAATACAGGGATATGTAACTACCTCGAAATAATAAAATGAGTGCTATTAAGGCAATACACTGTAACTCGAGTTACAGTGTGTTGGATTTACCAGTCAGTACTGTACTTTGTAATTTTCAGCAATCCTATTTATTGTGTAGTTGTAAGTCGTTAGTAAAGTGTCAATTTCTACTTGAATAATTGTAATCAAGAGCATTTTAAAATAATTGAGATACGGTTAGCAAAAAAATGCTCCTAAAGTGCGGCAGGTAAGGCGAAATGATAAACTAAAGTAGGTATATGCGAAATGGTCTAGCAAAATTTGGAATTGGTGTATTTTTGACTTCTTTATATTATTCAATCTTAATTACTATGTGATTTTTATTGTATGCCTAAGCAGCAGGACATAACTGATCTTATTTTAACGCATTAAGAACTATATATTGTTAACCTACCTATGATCCACAATATAGAATATGAATATGAAAATTAACTAAGTATTAACGGTAACTTTGGGGGTGAACGAGGCAATAAAGGCAGTGTGTTAGAATAAAACTTTTTTCAAAGCACTTTTTACCCGACTAATAAAACCAAAAATTTACCAAATGATTTTATTTTTTGTCCCATTTAGAGACTTTCGTAAGTAACGATTTCCATATTTTAATTAAGTACATTTATTTCTTTCGACTCGCTTTGGTTTACCTACTTTTCAGAGTTCTACGCTTAGACCAATATTTTTTATTGGTGTGAGGTTTTGCGTTGTTGAAGATCGTGAAAGATAAAAAAAACTTATGCGAGGTAAGCCTATTTCTTAAAGTTATTTACTATAATATTCTTTGCTTCATGTTTTACAGTCGTCACATTTTTCAGGGATCTACGGTGTCGAATATCTTGAAAAGTATACCTGGGTACCTACCAATATTTTTTTATAAGTAAGTAATTATTATTGTATTAAGTGCTATGCTTTTAGTGTTTGTGCAGACAATGCAAACAAATCTATCTCTAGTTATCTCCAAAATATCTTTTCTGTATCTTAATATGGCTTTTGGATCTCTACTATTTATTAGGTCTTCAAGTCACACAAGATTCCTTGTCGAGCCATCACGATTCACGTCTCCTCCTTGATGGCATCTCAAACAAATTTTAAATCATACAATAACTTGACAGGCACCTAAAGCCCCATTACCAGTAACTTGTTTCAAAAGAGCTTTTGTTTTTTTTAAGTCCCGAAGGAAGAAGTCGGCGCCCGCGCCGTGCACTGGCGCCTTTCTTCGAGTGAGCGAGACGGCTGTATGTAATTATATACCACGTTGAAGAGAGACAAAGCAATAGCATTCCGCGTCATAGACAGACAAGCCAAATGAATCCAGTTTGCTTGTTATACGCCGGTCGCTCGGGTGTGTGCTGCCTTAGTGTTTTTTTGACAGTGATGTAAACAATTAAACTTGAATTTTTCTGTGAATCAACGCACTCTCATAACACGAGTGTCGATAAGAACATGTGTTGAAGTCAGTTTTGCACAAGCACGAGTGGATTTTGGTGGGATTTTTGTTTGTAAAGGTAAGAATAACTAAGAATGCAGCCGATTCCCTCTCGCGTCCCTCTTGGAGGAATGCAATGCACCTCGCTGTGCCCCGGCGCACCTTGCGAGTCTATCGAATTTTCTGTCCGATCATACAATAACTAACTCAATATTCGGCGGGTCTGGTTTTTACCTGAAGCTATATTTCGAGATTTAATGTTAAAAACGGGAGAGGACACAGATGTCATTGTATTGTTTTCGTAAACAAACATTATATTCATGTATTCCGAGACATGTGCGCCAGTTTCCGTAATTAACAACCCAGAAAAAAATGATTAGATGCGAGCGAACACATTTTAAATTACAAGTTAAATTTTAGTAAACTGTAAAGGGTAGGTTGGGGTATTTTGAACCACAAGACGTTAATGTTGATATATTTTCTAGATATTAAGGATTCGTGAATATTTTAAAGTGGTTAGTCGTAGCTATGTAAATGAAATATCTGCCTCGTTTAATCTAGATGTATTATGCAGAAGGTTGGAGGTCAAGTCACCGCCAAAATAGTGCACGCTTATCGTTTATTACTTCCTGTAAATTTTGAAGTAAGTTGTTATCATTTGTTTGTGTCTTTCATTCATACTAATAAACCATACGATACGATGTAGGTACTGACGTTAAAACTAAGTACAAACTCGTGTCGGATTCACGTTCAAAACAAACGTGAGGGTGTACGGTTTAAAAGTTTGTAGCTATGAGTTTTACTACCTCTATTTTAATCGAACTAGCCATTCGTTGGTGATACTGTAGTCAAAATGACCAATTTTGTATTTTCACGTGACTTTTTCGTTATCTGCTTCTGTATGACTTTAATTTATTTCACTTTTTACATTGTTTTTTGTCGTTTCTGATCTCTTACCGGAGGGTACTGTATCCAATTAATATTTGACAAGGTGTCCGGTCTTACCAGTAACATACGCAAGTTTCAGGGGCCAGCTATAAGGCTATAGCAGTAAATGGCAGTAATAGATATCGCCTTAGTCCGAATTAATGTACGGCTGAAGCTAGATTACAATGCCAGATCCAGATGCCCCAAGGAATCAATTGCGAATAGGTACTAATCCGATTATTGATAGCGAATATCGAATTGATTCAACTGCTAACAATTTGGTTGTGTGTTACTTGATGTTTGAAGAAAGAAATTTGTTTGGAACAAAGTGATTCATACACCTGCTCCCCGTTTTTACCCGACTGCGCCAGAAGGAGGGTTATGTTTTTCTCTTATCTCTTTATCGTCGTCCTCCTGCTCTTATCTCAATTTATTTGTGGTCTTCTTCTATGCCTACATCTCTATTAGTCATCATAACAGAATAAACTTTCTAGCCATATCACCTGTTGCACAGTCCATACTTTCTTCGGTCTTCCTCTACACTCAATCAACCAACTCAGCCTATCGCAGTCCACTGATGGACATATGCCTCTCCCAGGCTGCGCCACAACACCCTGTCCTCCGCCTTCCGCCTTCTGCATCCAGTCTGTCCCAGCCACCTTCTTAAAAGGTCGTCGGTCCATCTAGCTGGGGAGCGTCCCACACTACGTCCCCCACACCACCAGCACAATGAAAACTTTCCTTTCAAGATTACCGTTTTTCTTTTGTCTTTTTTCACGATTTCCTAAAGTCATCTTTGGTATTTCCTTGATATTCGGACTCTGTAACACTTCGATTTCGATAGAATCATGTGATTAATTTAATTGCGTTGAATTCATTCCCGGTTCCCGTCATCCCTTCAATTAGATACTATCTATTTAATAGTCCCGTCCCGAGTGGCTTAAGTCTTGTTCGAGATGAGAATACGGCTTTAATTTCCGGATATCACGTATGGCGTCATTATTAACATCTCCAAGTTCCCTTAGAAATTGGGAGGTTGTATAGAACAGGTATTTTAAGCCGAAGAGCTTTCGTTACGAAATCAGTGTTAAAATCGTAGGTGGACGGTCAACTTCGATGCGCATTATCGAGCCATCTTGAGCCCGTTCATTAAAATTTTCTCGTATAGGTACTCGTAATCACCTCTTTTGATGGATGGGTTTCTCAGCGGGTAGGTATGATTAATAATGCAGAAGTTTGCGTTATAAATTGTGACTCCGTGTGATGGTGAGAGCAGTGGTGGCCAACTGGTAACGGCCGCGACTTACGAGTTGTAGGTCGTAGGTTCGAATCCAGACAGGCGTTTTACTTTGTGTAAATTATTTCATCACCACTGCTCTCAAAACGGTGAAGGAAAACATTGTGAGGAAACGGGCATGTCCTAGAACCAAAAATTCGAAGACATGTGACATCTGCCAACCCGCACTGTGCCGAGCTCAGAACGGTATAGCGAATCACTCTTCGCCGATGGTACGGTTCGCCGAAATCACTCTTAGTCGACGGTTGGTTCCACGAACAAATCCATCGCCGATAGAACTATTCGCCGAAAACACCGTTCATCGATGATCGCTTCAGCTACAACACCTTTTACCGATGGAACGGGTCGCCGAAATACTTCACACACAAATCATTTCACATCAGCTTCCTGGTTTAGGTCTTTTCATAACATACAGTGATTTCCTCTTTAGGATATTATGCACAACATGCAAAGAATACTGTAGGTAGGTACTGGCCAATAATAATATCTATGAAGCCCTTATAGGAAGCCCTAAGAGGAAATCACTGTATGTTATGAAAAGACCTAAACCAGGAAGCTGATGTGAAATGATTTGTGTGTGAAGTATTTCGGCGACCCGTTCCATCGGTAAAAGGTGTTGTAGCTGAAGCGACCATCGATGAACGGTGTTTTCGGCGAATAGTTCTATCGGCGATGGATTTGTTCGTGGAACCAACCGTCGACTAAGAGTGATTTCGGCGAACCGTACCATCGGCGAAGAGTGATTCGCTATACCGTTCTGAGCTCCACTGTGCCCGCGTGGTGGATTACGGCCCACTCCCTCTCACTGAGAGGAGGCCTGTGCCCCAGCAGTGGGAACATTATAGGCTGATTATGTACGTATGAATGTGATGGTGGATGTAAATATCTGCATTCCTTTCTACTGAAAGTAACTCCTATATGAATTATGTCGCTGCTCTCGTCTAGATAGTTCTCTAGGTCTCGAAAGGGCTGATGCTATGATTCTGTCTGTGTCACGTTGACTATTAAGACTTCATATCTAACCAGTGTAGTAATACTTAGGTACTGCATGCAAAGCCATCTTTTTGTATAGGGAAATTCGTCGCAGTAGGTAGTTCTTCAACATACGACCTAATTAGCCCGATACGACTGTAATTTTCAAAATGCAAAATATTTCAGACGGACATTTTTGCAACAAAAATACCATCTGGATGCTTGCCAATTTATTTTAATAACCTAGATATATATACCGAGTGCATACTTTGCTTTATTTGTAACAATTTTGGCGACAAAAGAATATAGTAATTGCACGTATATATACGTTTCGTACGCCCAATTACAACTCCGGTGCTTTCACCAGAATATAATGCTGAATTTTATTTGAAATGTTACTTTAAAAGCTTTTCATCCAAACAACAATAGGAAAAGGATAAAAATAAAACGAGTCAGATTATATTTTTACATGTTGTATGTTGTTTATGGCATTTAACGAAATTTTTCGCTTAAAATCAAGCGAAGATGTTGCCTATGGATAAAATATTATTGTTAATCATTTCTTGGTAAAATGTGGCTTTATTTGGAATCGTCTGCTTTTTTACCAGCGTGTCCGGACAATATCATTATTTTTTTATGCTGAAGTGTATTCATTATAGCTTGCATATTAATTGGTGGAGTTGTTTCGATATTTTCGCTCAATATTACGGTGTAGTTTTTTCGTGGGGTTATTTTGTCCATTGCTTTTTCGATGTAAGAACTGCTACATTGGTGACGTCAGAAAATAAAAACTTTACCAGCAGTGGTTTAGAAACGTTTCAGATTATTTGAGAATTTCACCATGTTCTCTTGATCGTGGTAATCACTTATCTTCAACTCTAACAGTTATTAATGTTCGATCATTTAAACCCAGACTAATTATTAAGTTTGCCTGGAGACCCATAAATCGTGATTATTTGCAGCCTTGGCCCTGTACTGGAGTACGGACTAAGAAAAAGATCTTTCCATTAGGACCGCTCACGTCGTCTTTCTGATTGGTACCGTCAACAAAAAAAGATATTGGACAGATATACTAAATGCTCAGTGATGTAAGGGTTATTTTTATCGTTTTGATTGGTCGCTTGATCCCAATATTGTGGAGCCATAACCAGCAATAAAGTAGGTAGGTACGTTGATAAATTATTACGAACATTCATGATAAGGAAATGCGTACGTGATTTCTGAGACATAGCGTCTTTCATAAATAGATCTTCGACTGACTTCTCTAAAAATTTGCATAGCACACTTTTTTAAAGTAGGTAGGTAGACATAGATTACTTATAATATATTATTTATCTTCATATATTGTGTCAAGATAATGGAAGGAAAGACAAGACAAGTGTCATTTAAAAATGAATTCTGTGTTAGCATAGAAAGAGGTGTATTAATAGCTACGTGCGAAGTAAGTACATCATCGTGTTTTGCGTGTTTGTCAAAAATTATCTGCAAACCTAGTTAGGATCCGTACCTAATGGTCGTATTCAATGCTTCTATACTTATCCATCTATACATAATTCTGCGCCATTGTTGCTCAGCACGCCACACTGGAAGTCCCACTTTCCTCCGCTCGGCTGATCACCACAACACGTCAAATTCCATGTTCACGATTTTAATTGGTGTCTAATATTTAGCCATGTCACAGCTGGTACGAGTATTTTAGGAACAAATTACTAGTTATAATATCCCACGAGCGGTTCCCTTCACTATTATCATTAAGGCATAAATCAACGTTGAGAACGCCTACTTACGACGCCAGGGGCACGATTCAATACAACAGTGTAGTGTAGTTAAAAGGTTAATAAGAATGCACTAACTGACGGCCTGTGCTGTGTGCCTTGCTTGACGCTCCATTTCTCTGCTGTACTCCACAAACATTAGCCGCGAGATAAACGGGTTATTTGAAACCAGTGTACGACAGGGACGCCATAGAACGAAGGGATTTCACATTTTATTCATGTGATTCAACTGCCTCCGTACAAGAACATTCGTCTTGTTTTGCCAGAGCAACATCCGCTGTATTTTTGTATCAATAAAATGTTATGTTTTACGGCTCAGATTAGGTCCATAACTGAATTCATAAATAGTAATGCAACGTGGTCTTTTTCAATGAGAAAATTGTAGCGTAACTTTAGCTCTTCGCATTTCAGCCATTCGTATGAAATCAAAGTATTTTTTTTCTGTGTGAACACAGGAAAAGAGTACCTAATTAGTCTCCGTAAAGGGAAGTAGACATCAGTATCTCTTTAGCATCAGGGAAGCCTTTGACCATTCACCAGTGTTTGGCTCACTTTTGTAAATAGAAAATAAAATATCTCTTTCATCTTTTGCGAGGATGCTTTTTTACTTATTTTTATTGGAAAATGGGTAGGTATGTGTTTGACATTTGGTTTCATAGAAGTCGACGATAGATGCGGTTAAAAGCCGGACACGTTCGTTTTGTAGATCGTTATTGCTTTTTACCAAAGCGTAGAGTTTTTAAAAATGTATTCCGCACTGAAGTATGTTTTAAATTCCCTTAATACTTTAAAATAAGATCGCTTTGTCGCAAAAACGTTTTTAGCTGGCTAAAAAACTACCTAACCTCCCAACTGTTATTGGAAACAATTAAAACATTTTATAACTTCAAAATACCTTTACAACAAAAACGTATACGTGTAGGTATTTAAAATTACTTTTATCAACATTGGTTTGTCGTCTCCAATCACATGCGGTACAAAAACTGGTCTTTCAAGGCGCAAGCCTTAACGTTCAAGTTGAAGGAAGCAATCCCTAGTTTTTATGATGAGTGATCTAATTTATTCGAACATGGACAGGACATATTTAGACACGTCATGGCTGTAAATATCTTGATATCTTGCAGCTATTAATAACAACTTAGGCAGGTTTATTGAAGCTAGTACATTTTCGGTACAGCTTACGACTTGGTCTTTCGAGGTGTAGTTGACTAGCTTCTGCTTCTTTTTAGCGTGTCGATGGCAATCTAAAAGAGCTCAGGCCAGAATTCGGCTACGTGTTTGGTATGGCGCCATCACTAGCGCCCATAAGTTCCAGTAATGTGCAAGCAACATGACACGATATTAAGTATCGTTTGTGGAACAGTACCTAGCTAAAATGGTGGTGGTTTCAGCAAATGATAAATAAGTTACTATTCCAAATGCAATTTCGGATTGTAGTGACATTAGTCAAGGTCTAGTTGAAATCTAGTCACGAATTAATGTCTGTGAAGATTTGGAAAAAGTTGCTTAAATACCACATAAAATCCATTTGGAATGTTTAGGTGGCCTACTGACCACATCAATCATTGTAAACCTGTTGGAAGAAAAATAATTCTGCCGTTTTCAGTAACTTTTTAGCAAAAAGGACACCTGCTCCTTGCCGTTCTTTTTCTTAGGACCAATTTCCTACTTTTCCACCAAATTCCGGCGCTACATCCTACAACCCTCATTCCCCTACAAATTACCCCAATCTCGTTAATGAACCACGTGCAGTCTCTTAAGCACGTGCCGCACTTAAAACAATGGTTATTGCAAAAACGGCTTTTATCAAACTAATCGACATCTATTTCCTATTTCATGGTGGTCTTGGAGCGTGGATGAAGTAGGTGCTTGACCTCACGCGCGCTTTAATAACAATGTATAAAGGAGCTTTTTTGTTGGTGTTTGAATTAAAATAAAATAGTAGGTCTGTTATTTTGTTAAGGTATTTTACTTATTGACTGCATCAGGTCTAGTAGTCGCAAGCGGGATCGCTGAGCGTCAGGTTCTGCATTTGGTCACCAGCCGATTTTATCATCGTCATTCTTCTGTCCCTATACCAATTTATTTGGTGTCGAGCAACATGTCTTTTTCTTCCACACTACTCTATTAGTAGTCATTCCCTTTCTCCGATTTATTCTGTAAGAAACTAACCCCCTTACTAATAAACGTATATCAGTAGAATAGTTACACACCGATTTCTCTCTTTCAGTCGTCAGAAATTTGACTTTCGAAAGAAGAAGGCAGCGTTGTGTCACTATACAGACGCTATAAGTACAACGTTTATTAGTAAGGGGGTCAGTGTGAAAACTTAGGTGAGATGAGCTTGAAGTAAGCTGTCATTCCACCTGAACTAAGAAACAAACTAGGGATGGACACAATTGACAATTCAGTTCATTCACCTAAGTTTTTACGGTGAGATTTTTACAGAATATTTCCATTAGGAATTTGCTCAGTCTTCATTCGCATCCAGTTAACTATTAGGCTGGCCGTGGGCCTCAAAATATGGTTTGTGAAGACACCTCTGCTTAACCCTTGTAGGTAATATAGGCGTATTATGTTACCTATAACATAGATTGGTTGGCAAAATCAATATTCGGAAAGATAATTTTGTAAGAGAAATCCATCAATTCCATTTCGCTTCTTCGTCAGCTCCGAGCTCACAGTTTAAAACAATCAATCATCTAAGATTAAACCAGTCTTTTGATAGACATAGGTCTCTCTGAAGAAGTGATAGATAGTATCTTGTTTGTCGATTTTCATAGGATTAAATCCTTTGAAAGGAATTCGGAACTTTGTAGGCCTAAGTTCGTGAAGACTGGTGTTACCTTATGTAGAATTGCAGGGGCGTTCTACTCAAAAATAATTGATGAATTGATGATAAATTTTGTCAAATTATTTGATTATTCGCTCAATAATAAATTCATGACTATTTTAGTCTTCAATTGTGTATGTATTTTATGCCTTTGGAATAAAGCGCTAGAGCATAATGAACTTTTTTGTACGGTGTAACGCATAAAAGCATAACTCATTTCGATCTTTATCTTAGCAACCATTACAATGGTAATTACACGTATGTTATTAGCGTTATCATGTTATTATCTACCAGTTCAATTATAGACGCTTTTGACCTTCCGACGTCGTTCGCTTGTATTACATATTTCCAAAAATATGCATTCTCAATTTACCGCACAAGCATGACTATTGTGCGACAAACTATAGATAATTATTGTCGTAGGTGACAGTTCAGCTCTCGTTTGTATAACTTTATTGGTTTTATCTAACCACGCAATATACTTACAAGATGGCAGGGACATAGACACACAACCTGTTACCACGGATTCAGTAAATGATTCTGATGATTCTAAAGTCTGAACCCCTTGCGTTGCAATTTCGCGTCGGTTATTTAAAGCAACATTAGCTCTGCCATACATTTTGCCGATTTATTCCGGCCAGATCCCCCTTAATCTCTGTCTTATCCACTTTATCTATGTTACTCTTTTTGACAGGTAAGTACAGTCAAAAAAAAATAAACGTTTCATGTTTAAAAAAAAATTAAATAACGATTTTTTTTAAATTATGCTTTGTACTTTTCTCTGAAGCAGCTTTTTTTGATAACCGACGAAAAATTTACATGCTAGGGGTCTAGAATCATGTGCTGAAATCATGTTTTCAGTTTGTGCGTTGCTATCCGTGCCACCCTGTAATATCTTGAAAAGACTCTTAAAGTCTCGGCTAAAAACCACTTCAGTCGCGAGTACGAAAATAAAACACGAAGGAAAATATAAACACCTGTCATAAAAATACTATGTAAATCTTTATAATTCTTCTCTCAACATTCCGCCAACGTTTATCTTCTTTTAAGATCATTATCATTACATTGTTGCCTGCAAAACGACTGCGCGCCTATTCCGAAAACATTCGCTTGATAATTTAACATCCAAGTGGCGATTACGTAAACTGTATAGACTTATTATACAAAATAGGCTCGGTATACATAAAATTACAGGACGAATACATAAAGGGAAAGAAATGGACGTAAAAATACAGCGCGAAGTATCTGTGGATGAGAATATCTGTGTTCATAATAATAGGGGCGTCTCTTTTGTTACTTTAGGGCCTCCTACTAAGGGCTGTAGGCACTTCAGGTGGAAAATAGTATTTTTGTCTAAGTGCGTAGCGAAATTCATTTCTTTAATGGAAAGAAGATGTTTTCATGAAAAGCACGAACACTATCAAAAATAGAAAATCAGAAACGAAAAATTTACAACATTCCTTTGCATTGCAGCAGAAATTGATAAATGGCTGACATGGAACATGGAACTGAATAAACATAAAACGAAGCCAAGAAAAAGATCACCTCATTCTTGCATTCTAGCGCAGTAATTTCTCACAGGTGCTTTGTGTAAATCAGAGTGGATGCCATAGGCTGCCCTGAGCCCAGCTTGTTAAAACAATTGTGCCAGTGAAAGGTAGTGTACCACGCAGCCGGCTTTCTTCCCATTATTAAGGTTATTTTTATCGGGGCTCGACATCTAGGCCCTTCGCAACACAACAAGATAAACAATGGGCTGTGAAAAGTGATATAATCTGAGCTGAGAGTAGGAAGCTGTAACCTGAGGCAAAGGTTTATACATTATACCTGTCTACGTAGAAAGTAACTTGATAACCTAGGTTGTAACAAGGTGATGATTTCGCTGACGAGGAACGAATAGAAAAGGAAGTGAGTGAAATCCCTAATCGAACTTCCAGTACAAGTTAATGTTAGGGTTAATGGAGGAACACCAAAGGAAAGTCCGTTTTAAGGATTTCAATAATATGTTTATTATCCTTTTATTTATATATTGGAAGGTGTGTTTTCTAATATTATGTGAGACGTGTGATCCCACACAAGGCTAATAGAGTAGTAGTGTCACTATGCAAAAGTAAGGATTTCGTTCAAGTGGTAAGGGCAGGTTCGGATACTTAAAATAGTATTTATGAGTTAGAAAGAGAAAGACGATAGTGTTGAAGTAGGATCGATTTGTTTTTGCTATACTCCAACACGCCCCCTCAAAAATAAATCCTTTTCCTTTTAATTACGATATAAGATATCAAACATATATCAAACATCTTTATACAATTACAAAATCACACACCTCCAATTTATCTCTCAGTCTGGGAATACAATCATCATGGTCCAACATTTGTTGCGCAGGATTAGGGAAACCCAGAAAAACCTAATCAAACCATTATCCATCAATTTATCCATTATTACTGGATACTATTAATGTTATTCATCTACATATTATAACCAAGCTCTTATAATTAACATATCCTTATCATTTTATTTATCCACGTTGAATATAATTACAACGACACCCCGAGTTTTATTCTCATCTCGGTGAAACGCACCGCGGGTAATGATTTTGTCAGGATATCAGCCAGCTGGTTATCTGTAGAAACATAAACCATTTTAATCACATTTTTCTCAACCTGTTCTCTAGAAAAATGATACTTAATGTCAATGTGTTTAGATCTTTTGTGACTAGTAGTTCGCGATGCTTATACATCCATTATTATCCTCATAAATACAAATAGAATCTAGTATCGCAATGCCAATACTTGTTACTAATGATTTTAACCACAGAGTTTCTTTTACTGCTTCATATAGAGCCATGTACTCTGCTTCAGTGGATGATGTTGCCACTGTATGCTGCCTTTTTGTTTGCCAGCATATTGTGCATTGATCAAATAATTTAAACAAATAACCCGTAGTACTTTTTCTATCTATTGTATTACTACCCCAGTCAGAATCAACAAAGCCACTTAGAATATTTTTGTAATCATTTCGTGTAAATGTTAACTTGAGATCTTTAGTGCCCTTTAAATAACGCAAGACCCTTTTTAAGTGTGACCATAATGAATGGTTGTTTTTGCTTGCATATCGACTCAAGATGTTAACAGAAAAACTTAGGTCAGGTCGAGTGCACAGCATGATATACATCAAACACCCAATAACATTTCTACAAGGGGCACTTGTGATTTCACACGAATTTAATGCTTCGTAATCTAGTTTACTTTCAAGGGGTGTAGTGACAGAATTACAGTCACTCATGTTAAACTTCTCAAGAACTGTTTTTATGTACAATTCCTGATCCAAAGTAACTTTATTTTCTGACTTGGTTATTTTGATTCCCAGAAAACATTTGATTTCTTTTAAGTCTACCATTTTAAAAGTGTTCATTATGTATGTTTTAAAACTATTCATAGTATTTATATCTGCGGTTGAAATCACAAGATCGTCAACATAAAGTAAAACATAAATATTCTTTAAAACATGACCTGCATTAAAAATGTAAATGCACCGGTCCGCTGATGAGTATTGAAAACCCCTTTTTATCAAAGCTTGCTCAAACATTTGGAACCAACAGCGTGCAGACTGTTTCAATCCATATAATGACTTATTTAATTTGCAAACCATATTACTTCCAGCCGGGATACCCTCGGGAATTTTCATATAGATTTCCTCATTCAGTTTCCCTTTTAAAAATGCTGTTTTTACATCCATATGGTGAACCAGCAAATTAAATTGATTCGCTTTGCTAATATTAGTCTAAAACTTGCGATCCTTGCAACAGGTGCAAATGTCTCGTTATAATCAATCAAATATTTCTGACTAAATCCATGAGCCACTAATCTCGCTTTATACTTCAAGGGTTTTCTAAACTCATCATTTTTAACTGTAAATACCCACTTACAATCGATAATATTTCTATTATCTGGCTTTGGTACTAAAGTCCACGTATCATTTTCAATAAGTGAATTAATTTCCTCTTTGATAGCATTTTCCCATAGATGCTTATCATCCCTGGTTTTAATTTCTGTATATGATTAAGGAATTTGAAATATCAAAGATTCTGCACACAACAAATAGTTGTCATAAATACTGTCTTCATAATTTTCATTATAAGAAACAGTTGGCATGTTTTGGACCCTATTACTCCGTCTCAAATTATGTGATGTATCATTGTTTTGAGATAAAGTTAATTCATTTTCATTGTGATATGAAGACGGATTCAAGTGCTCCCCTGTTTCATGAACAGATTTATTTACAGGTATATCATCCGTTTGTTTACTCATACAATCTGATTGATCCTTATGAGATTCACACCTCTTTTCAAAAGGTTGTACAGAGTCAGAGTTGTCAACAACAGAGTTATTGCTATTTCTAGCCATAATCCGTTCGGGCGCAGGTTGCACTGGCCTATTTGATAAGAATTTAATCTCATCCATTTCCACATCTCTTACAGAGTTGTCAACCACAGAGTTATTGCTATTTCTAGCCATAATCCGTTCGGGCGCAGGTTGCACTGGCCTATTTGATAAGAATTTAATCTCATCCATTTCCACATCTCTTACAGAGTTGTCAACCACAGAGTTATTGCTATTTCTAGCCATAATCCGTTCGGGCGCAGGTTGCACTGGCCTATTTGATAAGAATTAATCTCATCCATTTCCACATCTCTTACAGAGTTGTCAACCACAGAGTTATTGCTATTTCTAGCCATAATCCGTTCGGGCGCAGGTTGCACTGGCCTATTTGATAAGAAATTAATCTCATCCATTACCACATCTCTGACTCTCACAAACTTTTCATTTACCACATCCCACACCTTATAACCATTTGGTTCATAACCAACGAAAATTCCCTTTAATGATTTCGTTTTTCTACTTTTATTAACAAAATAAACAGTTGAACCAAAAACTTTTAAATACTTTAGTTGCGGCTTAGTATTATGCCATAACTCATAAGGTGTTTTATCTAACCACAGTGCTTTCGTGGGGCTGATATTTATTAAATAAGTAGCAGTTAACACAGCCTCACCCCAGAACGATTGATTTAATTTAGACCCTTGTACCATTGTACGACTTCGTTCTGTTATTGTTCTTATCATACGTTCGGCAATACCATTCAAAGCCGGAGTATGTGGCACTGTTAAGTGGTAACTAATACCTTTATTCGCACAGAACTCTTTCATTTCATTGGATACAAATTCCCCTCCATTATCACAATATAAGTTAACAATTCTCAAACAAAAACGTGCTTCACTTTTTTGCTACATAATCCCGAAACGTAACAAAAACATCTGATTTACGAGCTAACAAGTAGGTAGCACAATAATGAGTGTATTCATCCACAAAAATCACAAAATAATTTTTTTTTGCCATCAATAGACGAAGGAGTTATAGGACCACAAACATCTGTGTGCACTTTAAATAGAGGTCGTTTCAAATCTTTTGTTTTCGATTTGTTAAATGGGAGGCATGATTGTTTACCATAAATACAAGCCTCACACAATTTATCGTTTGGCATAATATTATCAATTTTATCAATATCAGAAAATAATTTCTTTCTTTTTATTTCCATAAATTTTGATTTGCCTATATGGCCTAACCTCTGATGCCACAATTCATAATTATTATTTACGACTCTATTTAATGAGCATTCGCTATTTAAAGCATGTTTAGACAGCAGAAAGTTAACGCCGATTAGATTGTTCAAAGACTCACCCTTTATTACCGGCTTACCATCGTTGTACACAACAACACTACCGTTTTTATCAAAAACGACAGTCATTCCCGCATTCTGCATTTTCTTTACCGATAGCAGGTTGTAGGGAATATCAGAACAGAAAAGTACATCCTGTAGTATACCTGGTACGCCCATCTTGCTGGTAACGGGGAGATCACCTTTCTTTGTCGCTTGTATAAACGTGCCATTTTTCGCTACAGAAATATTCATAGGCTTTTCAAGCTCAATGAAGTTTAGGGCCAAATCTTCTCGATTTATCAAATGATCTGAGGCTCCAGAATCCAAAACAAAAGTAATATTGTTTTGCCCGTCATTACTATCATTTGTATCACTGTCCGTTATAAAAGCAAATCCAGCATTTTGTGGTTTTGAACTCACCATCTGAACCGTTTTATTGTTGGTTCTTTTGTTTTCAATAGCTCTTTTGTAAGAAAAACAATGCTTTTTAAAATGTCCCTTTTTGCCACAGTGATTACATTTCTTGTGTTTAAAATTGTTCGTGAACGGTTTTATTGACTTTTGCTTTTGTTGATGACGATTTCTTGAAATATTTGAAGGTGGTCTAGAACTTTCAGCCTGAAGTACTTTTACACTTAGATCATGTCCTTCGCTTGTTAATTTGATTTCATGATCTAATAATCTCGTTTTTACAAAAGCTAAAGTTATATTGTCTTCAGTCAATGTCTCGATTGCTGTGACGATGCTGTTATAGCTGTTCGGTAGAGTCATGAAAAGGTGGGTCACTTTATCGGATTCCTCTAATTTCGCACCAGCAGCCATAAGTTCGGTGACAATTTCATCAAATATTTGGAAATGTTTGAATAATTTGGTATCACTATCCAATTTCAAGTTCAACAACCTTTTTCTAAGAGACAGCTGCGTCGCCACGCTTTTTCTTTCAAAGATAGAATCAAGCTTCGCGAAAATTTGTTTTGCGGTGTCTTGTTCTGTAGTCAGGCCAAGTAATGAGTCTGACAAACATTCTATCATCGTATTCTTAGCTGATGCATTACTTTTAAGCCACTCAGCACTTCTCTCTGTCGGAGATTCATCGTCGATAACGTTCAGAACTCCGGGTTCACTTAATAGATTGCGAATTCGAAATTTCCACACACTATACTTTTCTCCATCAAATTGTTTGATGTTCCTTTTGGATCTTAAATCCATTTTTAAACACTCGCACTAAAATAACTTTTTATGAATTATTTAGTGTCCAATCACTTTCACTTTGTTTGATGTTCCTTTTGGATCTTAAATCCATTTTTAAACACTCGCACTAAAATAACTTTTTATGAATTATTTAGTGTCCAATCACTTTCACTTTATATTATTTATTCGCACTTTGACTTAGCGCTCTGGGCCCATAACCTGTTAGGGTTAATGGAGGAACACCAAAGGAAAGTCCGTTTTAAGGATTTCAATAATATGTTTATTATCCTTTTATTTATATATTGGAAGGTGTGTTTTCTAATATTATGTGAGACGTGTGATCCCACACAAGGCTAATAGAGTAGTAGTGTCACTATGCAAAAGTAAGGATTTCGTTCAAGTGGTAAGGGCAGGTTCGGATACTTAAAATAGTATTTATGAGTTAGAAAGAGAAAGACGATAGTGTTGAAGTAGGATCGATTTGTTTTTGCTATACTCCAACAGTTAAGTCATCAAGATATCTATGATATCTATCCATCGAAAGAAGTCTGAAATCTAAAAGTTGCGTTATCGAAAAACCGACAAGAATCATCTAGGTATCTAAAAGGAGAAACTGATGACTGAGTTTGCATATCAACGCACAGCCGAAACTACTGGGCTTAGGGATGTGAAATTTTGCACTCGGCTTCCTTTTTATAATGTAGCACTAAGGGGTTTTTGGAAATTGAACCTCTAAGGTGGTGAAAAGGGGGGATTTTGTTTGAATGAAAAATCTTAAAATCTTATTCCTTGTGAGTTAATAAACTTGAAACTTGGCATGAATTCTTATCTAAGTAAATTATGAAATGTGTCATTTTTTGTTTTTCTAAACTACCTCCTAAAGGGGGATTGGGGGTGTCAAAATTTGTATGGAAGAATTTTAACGCGCAGTTCGATTAACTCGGAACTCAGAATTTAACTCAAGACTAAAAATAAAGAATAACGTGTATCAGGGTTTTTCGGAACTCTACCCCTCACGGTAGTAAGGGGTGGTTAATTTTCCAGGGGCGGATTTTACTGCGTGGATAACTCGTGGATTGACTTGAAAATTAGTATAAATAATATTTGAGACAAGTTATGAACACATCCCGAACGTTTTTTCAAAATTCCACCCCTGTGGGGATAAAACTGTGGGGGTGAAAAGGCGGGATACAGTTAATATGAAAAATCTTCGAAAAATCATCTTAGATCGTAAACTTTAGTTTTCGAAGGGGATTTTTCAAGGGGAGGCGGAGAGGCTGATAAAATTTTTAGAGGAAAGTACGAAACCCACGCGGACGAAGTCGCGGGCAAAGTGCTAGTGTGTAATAATATTTTACTGTCATCCCAAATATGTTGTAGCAACGACGGGATGATGTTGAGTAGGGATTTGTTTTCAACATTAATTAGTTCATGTTGCTCGAATAATTTCGGGAAAATAACTAGTTACTAACCCTCCATCTACATACAACATCATTTACATACGCTTTGCTTGAATGCGCAGTAATATTTTGATAAATTAACACCAGTTTGTCAAGGGTTCGACTAATTTTACAAATCATCATTTACTTCTAAGGTTGCGTGCACCATCGTCGACTGTATTATCGTTCAACATCAGGTAAGGTGGTGGGCCAATAACTACAAAAACAAAACATCGCGCCTGAAAACCCCTAAGGAGACGGTAGAGGTGTATAGTATATCCTCGTTTACCCGGTTATGATTAGTCCCATGTAATAGGGGACCAGATTATCATTATCCGGGAACAAGAGATTCCTAATGGACAAAACCCAACAGCACTTTGCCCGATGAGACCGTTATCCAACCCAGGTCTTCGCGCTCATCAGTCGTGCATGCGACCACTAAGACTAAGGAGGCAGTGGTACCGATTCCCTTGTTCACAAACTAACCTAAATTTAAGTTCAGTGTATCTTTTTCTTTCTATTTCATTAAGAAAAGGACGGAAATAAATTTTAGTTTAGTCCTGTCAAATTAATCAGCGCCTGACACTACTCCATACAAGTTTGGACGTGATTAAAAACTTGCTTACTAAAATTACGTCAATTTACGTCAGGCACTGATTAATTTGACTCAAACTCAAGGCATTTATTTCAATTAAACCGAGTTCAGGCACTTTTGAATTGTCAAAATTAAATAGTCAGTTAGAAAGTCCGCCTCTGTACATTTATGTGCTTGAAGTATTAAATAAATAAATAAAAAAAGTTGAAGCTAGTTGACAGGACTAAACTAAAATTTATCTTCTATCCTTTTTTTAATGAAATAGAAAGAAAAAGATGAGTTTAGTTTGTGAACAGCAGAATCGGCACCACCATCCTTCATAAAACTATACACTATAAAGGGTGTAGTATAGACCATCAAACTGAACAAGTCATGGGACCAACATTGTAATCGCGAAAAAATAATCAGCCGTCCCATATATTTGTGTCGAGTATTGAAGTTTTGTATGGGACAGTTGATAATTTTTTCGCGATTACGATGTTGGTGGTTGTCCCATGGAGAAAGTTGCTCAGTTTGATGGTGTGTACCACGCCCTTAAATATGACCACACCTTACATTCTGGAGTAGGTACCTACAAATTAAAAGCAAAAACCTTTCCATTTCTATGAAACCATCCAGTTAATTCTGAACTTTTATTGTTTCATAAGCGTCTACCAATTATTTGTTAGCGATGCTTTTATTAGTCTTGTTAGTTAGTTAATTAGACAAACTTGTTATATCAACCAATTTATGAAACGCGTGTTGTTTCAAAATTTGATCATGTTCATGAAGGATATATTAATAACGTTTGGTAGTTCAATACAATATTATTGGATTAATATAAAGACTACAGAATACAGATACGTGTTTGCGTAGTGACTATGAAGGTCACAGTTAGCTTTAATTCATTCATCCTTTCAAGTCTATAAAAAACTTAACTTGGTCCACCTGATGTAAAAAAAAACGAATAAAACAGAATCAACGTTCTGAATCATCAAATATACTTATTCCATACTTGATGATTCAAAAGCTACATCTTGAAGGTGTTTGCTAGCATCCTGAATGTGTGAAATAATAATTATTCTGTAAACCATAACCTCTAAACATTTTCTTCAATGGCAACAAAACATTCTCTCCAATATTTAAAATATTCTAAAATTCTAACCCCCTTATTCATAAAACTTATCAAACCTATTTTAGTTAAAATGGGGTTTGTCTCTTTCTTACACACAGAAATAACAACGTGACAGATAAAGACAAACGTTCTATAAACCTATTTTAGCTAAAATAGAGATAAAATAGGATTATGAATAAGGGCCTTTGTCTAAGTATGTCTTATAAATCAATATAGCCAGTGTCCAAAAGCGTTTGTTTTGAAATTGGATCGCATGTCATCGATTTCCGTGCCCCCCTCCCGGGACCACACACCGTATAGTTCCGGGTACTTGCCCAGTTCGTATTACCCACAACGCATATAGGGCTGGCAAGATTTTGATCCTAACTTTTTGGGGGGAAAGACCGGCTTTGCCACTTTTTGTACAGTCTTCAGTAGAAAACATTTTCAGGGTTTAGGAGTTTTCTGCATACCTAAGACCCATCTCTAAATTTAATATGATTGTATCTACTTTATGAAGCTTAAATTACAACAATAAGAATGAGCTAAGTTCGGAATGTTCAAGTAGGTCTTTAAAAGAAGACTTCTTTAAAAGACGTCCAAACGAGGCAACCCTACAACGAATTGTACACATGGTGATCGATGCACTTAGAGACCTTCGAGTTTAGAAATGGGCAAGTGACAAAATGAGGAAGTGTTCCGTTTTAACCGATCCGATGTTTGAAATGCCCTCCAGGATATTAGTCGAACTGTGTACACTAACCGTAAAGTTTCTCTATGGAGTTTCTGTTTTAGATAGAAACATTTTCGATTTAGTTGAGTGGCTGTTCTCTAGAGACTTCAGTATCCGAACCCTCTCCCGACACATGTTTTAAGTAATAATGTAGGAGCAATAAACACTGATATTTAAATGATTGTGTATTTTGCAGCTTCAGGTCCAAAGCTCTCGAATACGCGAATTCACATTAGCATCGAGAGTGCCCTGCTGCATGTGGTTTCAATAATTCAAACAGCTTAAATTACCCATACAAAGGTGCAGAGACGTGGCTTAGTCTCAAAGAAAAGAGCTAAGATAAATAGAAGGTATTATACATGACATACCAGAGCAGAGGTGTAAAACCGGCAGCAAATTCTTAGAAAATTCCCCTTTGTTGCAGTCTCCGTAGCTACCTCTCGTCTCACGTTATAGAAAGTGCAAATAAAAGGAGTTCTTGTTGTATATTAAATCTTGTGGAATGATAAAATTGAGTCTTTAACGTAGTATAAACAATTTAATTACCATTTGATAAGCTGACAATGTGCTTGTTCAGAGTGACGTATGTTTGTTGAGTCGCTCGGGTTTGTTCTTCGATAATGTGTATTGGCCCGGTTCATTAACTACTACTGTTTTATCGTTTGTATCATTTCTATGGTATGTCCTCATTATTGGGTCGGGCCGGTCGGGCATTACTGGATCTCTATCAGAGACGTGTACAAAGAATTCGTTGCGGGGCATTGCTGGGTCACGGAATGTCACGAAGCTGCTACAACAAATGGTACATGAGAGTATTTCACTCTTCACTGGTCACTTTTTGTAACCAACGAAAAAACATGAAGGTAGTCTGCAAATGTTCGTCCTACTTTAGAAATGCTACGTAGGTACAACACTGGTTGCGGAAGATGTGATCGAGATGATGAAAACACCTTATTATATTAAAAGAGACCATGACCCCGTGAGTTTGTTTCGGCATTTCTTCTCAGGGATCAGTCAGCTGAGAAATGCCGGCGCCATCTATTTTTTTTAAAATATTGACCAACAAAATACTGACTTGTAAAAGTGTCATAAAAGATCTACTTGCATAAATAAACATTTAATTTCATTATTCATTGAAATTGTCAGTCCGTTATCATTGTATGACATCTAAAACTGATCTAAGTGATATGCATTTGGAAAGTAGCAACGATTTGAGATTGCTTGTGAGTAATGAAATACACAGGCAGGTGCTTTCCATTCAATTACAGCTCCCAGTATTTTCTATTTATCCGAACTATCCATCTTGTCTGAATTGTCAATGTGTTCAGCTACTGTAGCCTTGCGCTTAACAATAAGTACCGGAAATTGCGTCCCTAGTGACTGCGGCGTCGACAGGTGGATGTATTAAATAGAGATTCGTATCGAACTGCACGACTCCCTCCTGCAATCCATTATTATTTATAGTTCTTTTTACAGTAGGTAATTGTTTATTAGCTTCAAGTGTTGCTGGTTCTTTCTTCATCCGCTCGTTAGGGTGATTATTGCGATCGGAATCTGATCCAAGCGTCGGATAAGTTTTATTTTCATCGTCTATTTAGACATCCGCTCAAATAGCGTACAGAAGAGCTTATTTAAACAAGATCGATTTTAACATTGTGGTAATTGGAAAGTATTATATGTGAAAGGTTTCACACAAAGGCACTTAAAATAAAAATATTTATGTACTACCTAAATATTAAAAATACTAGCTGCTGCCCGCGACGTCGTCTGCGTGAAGGCTCTACAGCACCAAAAATACCTAAGATGCCAGTGTCGCTATAGCATTATAAGTAAACAACTTTTAAAATAACATTAAAATATAAGTTTTTTTTGCAAGCGAAGCAAGTGAAGAGAGTTATATGGGAGTCCTGCTGAGTTCAGACATAAGATGTGACTGAAGGAAATAGAGAAAATAATGCAAGAATAAAGAGTAAAAATACGTACAAAGGTAGGTATCATACCTTACAACACTTCCCTATAAACTACGTTGGTAGTTATGCTGCCAGGAGCCAAAATGTAAAGAGAGTCAGGACTGGTGACGCGGGAGCAAGCGACGTACAGTTGTCCGTGTGAGAAGCAACTCGTCCTGAGGTCGACACCCGCTGCCCTCAATGTCTGCCCCTGCGACTTATTGATGGTTATCGCGAAGCAAACACTCACGGGGAACTGTACTCGCTTGAACTGGAACGGGAAGTTATGAGCTATGAGGGGAATGCGTGGTATAAATACTGCCTCGCCGACGCCACAACCCGTAAGAATTTCCGCCTCAATGGTGTGTCTGTAGAGCGAGATGACTTTAAGGTGGGTCCCGTTACACAACTTCAGAGGAGATAGGTTCCGAAGAAGCATAATCGGGACACCGACCTTCAGCTTGATGGTATGCGCTGGAAGTCCACTTGCTGACAGGGAGTTCAGAAATTCCACGGGATAATGTGTGGCGTCATCTTGCTCGACAACAGTGTTTATCGAGGTGTAGACCACTTCATTCCCCTCAATTTCCGAGAGAATGCATTCGTTAATTGCTGCAGCCTGATCATTTTTGGACGTCAAAATGGCCCGCTCACACAGCCAAGAATTCTGCAGGTGCGGTATACGACTGATGTCCCCGTACACACAACGAATGAGTTCTTCTAAGCTGGATACCACTTTACCGAGAGACTCTGGAAGCACCACCTGTCCACCTCTCTCTTCTGGTAGAGTGCCTTCGCCAAGATTTAGAAGGACATCGGAAAATTCTTGAGCACGTGCATTGCCGCCGAGCCGAGCTCTCATATTAATGGTCAAGCGCAGCGTACGAACTCGTGACCACAACGAAGATCGTTTCAACGAAGCATTCACCTCGTCAGCCCTCGATCCCCGTGTCACCACGGGAAGCATTTGCCGGAAATCGCCACTGAACAGAACTGTGATACGACGCATCAAATGTTCGTTCCTGCGGATGTCCTGCAGGGTTCCGTCCACGGCCTCAACTGCCTTCCTATTGGCCATCGTACACTCATCCCATACGATCAGAGAGCAATCCTTGAGCACGTTTCCCTTATCGCTGTTACGTGACAGACCACAAACAGGCGTTTTGGCGCTCTCTAAATCGATGGGAATTTTAAACATGGCATGTGCTGTCTTGCCACTCGGAAGCAGTGTGGCAGCGATTCCCGACGACGCTACAGCAATAGCAATTTTGCCTTGCCCGCTGACCTCTGCAAGTATGCCAGTGGTAACAAATGTTTTTCCTGTTCCACCAGACGCATTCCAAGAAAAACATTTGACCCTGGTTTTTGCCCAACGCTTTCAAGGACGGTGTCATAAATTTGTTTTTGCTCTGAAGAAAACAAAGCGACATGGTCATTTCGCCCGGATCGTAATTTTTCTCAGCGTTATACTCCCGATTTACACGGTCTTGATGCGGTGATGATTGGGGAGCTGGTAACCCATATTCGATCAGTGGATTGCCCCCGATAGAAATGACCACATCTTGAAGTGAACTGAGACAGGTGTTCAGCACGCGTTCATCAGTTACTCCGACTTCGTCTCCAGTAGGAACATAACTTTTTTGTAATACTTAAGACCGCATTTTTTTTTAATTGTCGTCCTCAACTCTGCTCAAGATTTTAAGGGTTTTGTTGGAACTTGAATTTGTCAAAACGAACTATACGATACAACTTTTATGAAGAAAATGCACATTGCCATCTATGAATTTTAAGAATAACTAACTACTAACCTCGACAACATGATCAAATTTAAATTATTAATTTCCAAAAAGTGTCAACATGTAACTTGATTTGATTTTTATGAAATCTCATAGATGGCGCTGCTTCAAAATTTTCTTTATACTACTAATATTCATTAAACTATGTTTCTCTGCCCAAGTTACTTAAATGGCGTAGTTTTTATAGTGTAAAGCTAGATAATAGCATGGCTTACTGAAAAACAACATTTAAATATGCGTCGTTAGATTACACGCTGTCACAGAATGCGTAAGAAAAATAAAGATTCACAGCTCCTCCCCCGTAGGTGACAGCGTGATAATATGTAGCCTATATGTTGACCCAACCTCTTAGTAATATTCATGCAAAATTTGAAGTAAATCCATGCAGTACTTTTTGAGTTTAGCCCGGACATACATACAGACAAACAGACAAACAGATAAACAGACAAACAGACAAAAATTCTAAAAACTATATTTTTGGCTTCGGTATCGATTGTAGATCACGCCCCAAGTATTCTTTTAAAAAAATATTCAATGTACAGTTTTGACTTTCCTACGATTTTATTATATGTATAGATGTTTACTTTTGTAGGTATGCTTCTTCTAACCACAGGGCGTATAGGGCTTAGACAAAGTGACATTCTATCAGCGATGACGATGACGGAAAAGTTACAAAATTGTATAAGCCGCCGAAAAGCTTATCTTTACATAGTATAAAACAAAGTCGCCCCGCTGTCTGTAAGGTTATCTTTTAAACCACGCAACGGTGTTTAATGCAGTTTTTAGCAATAGATAGACAGATTCAAGAGGAAGGTTTATATGTATAATACATACACTCACAGGCACAATTAACCGCCCACCTTGTATTTCTTTCAATTTGCAGAAATCTTCAAATTTGGACCACATTTGATGAAAGGTACGTTGAAAGCGGCCTTTAAGGCATTAAAAAAAACATAAAAGTAAAAAAAAAAGTCGTTTAGTAAAGGATTCATACCAAATATCGATTTTGTGATAATCTTTGATGAAAATTTAACAATTTTAATATTGAAAAAAGTCGCCCAATAAAAGATAAAAAAAACAATTAATAATGGGTGTTGCCGCCTCGGGCTCTAATGACTTCTTAGAGCCGGTTTGGCAATCCATCCATTACATCTTGGATATCCGACTGGGGGATATTGTGCCACTTCTCTACTACAGCCGTCTTGAGTTCTCCTAGGGTCGTAGGGGCTGGTACTCTTGCTCGGACACGTCTTTTGAGGTTGTCCCAAATGTGCTCAATTGGGTTAAGATCGAGACTGTCTGCTGGCCATGGTAAAACTTGAATCCCGACCTTATTAAGGTACTCAGTGACGGATTTTGCGGTATGGCAACGTGCATTGTCATGCATTAAACTAAAGTTGTCACCAATGAATGGTGCGAAAGGCATGACATGGTCTTGAACAACTTCTTCCACGTATCTTTGAGTGTTCACACTGCCTCTATCGAACACAACAAGATCGGTACGAGCCTCGTAAGAGATACCTCCCCAAACCATTACGGACCCTCCCTGGTAACCCACTGTTTCGGTTATAGCGCATGGATCAAATCTTTCGTTTAGGCGCCTGTAGACACGCTGACGTCCATCTGGATCTCTTAAGCCTATTCTGCTCTCATCTGAGAACAGTAAGTCCTTCCATTCCTACACAGTCCAGTCAGCATATTCTCGCGCACAAGCAAGTCTAGCTCTACGGTGTTGTGGGAGCAGTTGTGGGGCGCGAGCTGGATGAAAAGTCATCAGATTTCTTTCTGCCAGTCTTCTTCTATACGTACGGTCACTTACACTGACATTTCCCACCTCAAAAAGACGCGTACGAGCTTAAGTAGCGGTGCAAAAGCGATTTCTCAGCATGTTGTTGACAACGAAACCGTCATCTCGGGTTAAGGTGCATCGATGTCGGCCTTTACCTGGCCTGCCGGTGTATGAGCTTGTCTCCCGAAATCGTCTGATGGCATCCCGTACCGTGTTTCGAGGTACAACGAGTGTACGAGCGATGCGACGTTGGCTATACCCAGCGTCAGCTAAAACCACTGCCCTACCTACACCAGTTGCATCGAGTAGCATTTTTTAGAGTCCCAAACAATAAGTGAACACTACAAACTCAAATTAAACAATATTCACACATTATGGCAGAAAAGAACAGGAAATGTTAACACGATAACGCAACGGCAACAATGTCAAACAACGACTAAATTCGAAAAACCCTTCGGTGATACAAATTTACTAATCGAAATAAGGGTATAAGTGTTTAGTTAACTGCTACAGTAGCCACTTGATAAAAAATAAAACAGTGGATAAGCCATAGTTAACATAAACAAACAGGGTGACGAATGATAGAGGTGGGCGGTTAATTGTGCCTGTGAGTGTACATGCATATTATAGTAGAGAAAAGCCGAGAAATTCAAAGATTTGACAATTCCGTAGTAAAAGATCGATAAAAAAATCCGCGATGGTATATGTTAATCTCCTAAGAATAACCCACAGTAACCATAATTATCTTTTACATATTACAAAAAAAAAAAAAAAATGGGTTATTTACCAAGCTATTTTAAACAATACAGTATTATTCCTTATCCAATTAAATACATTTGTTACGTTGTGCATTTCATGTAGATCAAAACTGCCGTTTACAGCATATCATTAAAATGAATATCTTAGGAGATATCAGAGATTTAAAAAGAGGAGGCAGAGCGGCTGGCGGGGCGGTATGAAGTTCGCCGGGTCAGCTAGTTTCAATAATAAAATAATGTTGAAACTTACTGTCTAAAAACGAAACGCTTTGAAAGCAATGACTACTTGTTTTTTGACCCTCACGTAAGCTAAGAAAGTTACCTTGCTTGACATTGAAACCATTGACATTACTAAACATGGTACAGTACAGCAAACATCTAGTTTCTGGGGTTACACAGTTCAAGTGATACTTACTATAAGTACCTACATGTAAAACAAGAAAGTTTCGTCATTTTAATAAGAAGAAACCGATCGTGTTCTCCATTTCTCATTAGCAGGGAGGGCATCGCGAGTTCCCTTAAACAATCGGACCTTTAGGAATTCACGGAAAAACGATACAAAGATAACAACGTAAAATAAAGTCGAGTTTAAACTCTTTGTTGTTTACTGCAAGGAAAAGGCTACTCTTACTGCAGACTGCGGCAGGATTAATGTCAAGAGGCGGACGGATAGTCGGCATTCTTTTTGCAATCGTCAGATCGTTTTGCCCAATGTAATTATTACGGTTGATTCAATGTACCCTTACTGGTACTGCCGCTTTATAGCAGTTGATGGTTCTTATATTCAACAGTGACTTTATACATGCGAAAAATCTAATCCGGTGTTGGAATTATCGTTGTGGCAATGCTTGGAGGAGGTCCGTCTGTAGTAATGAGCATTTTTTGGATAAATAAAAATAAATAATGGAGTGGTGTCCAAGTGGTAACGGCCGCGACTTACGACTTTTAGGTCGTAGGTTCGAATCCAGACAGGCGCTTTACTTTGTGTAAATTATTTCATCACCACTGCTCTCAAAACGGTGAAGGAAAACATCGTGAGGAAACCGGCATGTCCTAGAACCAAAAATTCGAAGACATGTGACATCTACCAACTCGCACTGGGCCCGCGTGGTAGATTACTCTCACTGAGAGGAGGCCTGTGCCACAGTAGTGGGAACATTATAGGCTGATTATGTATGTATGTGTAAAAATAAATAAAACATTTATTTCAGGCTACAATGGCCCATAGTTCCTTCCCATAGAGTACCTACCTTACAAGTTAACATATACCGGATCAAATTAAATTAGCTAGAGAAACCGCGCAGACATGATGGGTATCGATATCTAAACGTGATAAAGCAAAAAATAAATTAATTTTGGTGATTTTTTTGTGGAGTCATCGATCGCTGTAAGTGAATTTACTTGAAATATCCGTTTTTTTTTGTGTAAATTTAAGAGACGTGGTTGTATCGACAACTAAAAACGATAAAAAAACAAAATCAGAATTGGTTCATCCTTTCGGGAGCTACGATGCAACAGACAGACACACACACACACCCCCACACACACACAGACACGTCAAACTTATAACACCCCGTCGTTTTTGCGTCGGGGGTTAAAAACACATTTTCTCAAGAGATTTACTTCAAGAAACAACTCTATCAGCGGTCGTCGACTTCTAAGAAAAAAAAAAAAACAGGAAATCTTTTTTATTTTATCGTGTTTAGATATATCGCTCATTTGGAGAAACATCGACGTAACTGCTACTTTACTTTTTTTTACATCTTTGTTTGTCCTAACGTAAATACGCTAAGTGCTTAGTCATATTTAACTAATTTTTGGGAAAAAATACATATCCATCACGTCTGCAGAGTTTCGCTAGGTCATTTAATTTGACCCGTACAAAGTATAAAACAAAACTTGTGTTAATCTGTCAAGCGCCGCTAATGAGACACCATTGATTCTCTATTGTTTTGTCGCCGATCGGCGAACCGCGACGCTAAGCTAGTGAAATGCTACTAACATAGTTTTAGCTGAAAACTATGTTAGTAGCATTTCACTAGCTTATCCTTGTGCTATCCTGTGGTACTTTTCCGCGGAGGCGACGGAATACCACGTCCTGCTGTCAAAAGTCTTCTTCCATGACGACGGGCAGATAACAATTCTGTACGCGCACCACGAACGGCTTGAAGTTGACGTTGCGGCGCGACTCCAGTTAGTTATTGCACCCTCGGCGTGTACCTCGTCTTCTGGCGCACGTACTCCACGATGTCTTCTGCCTTAGAGGTGTAGTGGCTCAGACGGTGATCCTAAACCAAGCTATTTGCAAATGAAGAAGACTGCCAGCGACTGAACATGGGCATATGGCCCATATATGCCCATGTTCAGTCGCTGTCAGTCTTCTAAACTATTGTCTGTTGTGAGCTACCTTTTGTATTGCCTTTATTACAGTGATCCAGAATTTTCCGTTTCGCTCGGCAAGTGTTAATTTTCAGTGTTGGCGATAAAGCTTAATTTTCTAGTCTAGTGCTTTCAGGGCAATTTTGTACGTCGTTTGCTGATACCGCTCCTGAAATGCCGCATTATATTTGTTAGTAGTTTTCACGCAACATTCGCGAACACTTTATGTACATTGTATGCTTGACATGACTAAAGGAGCAGTCTTACAATGGTTACCAAAGTTCTACGTGAAATTGTGAAAATTTAGCGAAAATGTCTCAATTACTTTTAATTTCTTGGTGGTTTACCCCAGAGTGGTATTTTGTAAATTACTTTTCTTTGTGTTATGGTCTATTGTCTTTCTTCGTGTGTGATCTATGATCAAAAATAGTAACCTGTGTCCTCCTCCAGGTCATGGTCTACCCATGTGCCAAATTTCATAAAAATCCGTTGAGCCGTTTTAGCGTTAAAGAGAAATAAACAAAAATACAAAAAAAAAAATCAGATCTTGTCTCTTTATAAGTTTAGATATACAATCACTGAATCTTAAAAATCTAGCTCAATTACTCCCGACTTTTTCCTGTACCTTCACATACATAAAGTCGGTCTCCAACAGAAGCAATATCACAAAATGATACCATCACCCACCGGGTACATTAATACGGCTTAAAACTTGTGATAATAAAGGATAAAAGCCGCGACGATATAACAAAGTGTCTCGTTAACGTAATATAGTAGAATGTACGCAGTACTTACTGCTCCTGGTGTCAGAAACTACACGTAATAAACATCTACCGCAAACATTATGAGCGGTTCATATCGCGAGTTAATTCGTATTTAGGAGAGCGTTTACATTGGTAGAAAGTGGTCGAATTAGAAAATTGCTTGAGTCTTAAATGGTCTAGAATTAGAGGCAAGCTAGTGTGTAAGGTCCGCAGCCTAATTGCGGAACGCCAAATCGTCAAATGATTCTGATCAGTTGGCTTCATTTCTATCACAATTGGCTTCATTTTACGTTTTTCGAATTGCGAAACTCTAGTTTCTGCGCAGGGCCTTAACGTTCATAATTGGTTTCATAATAAACTAGAGTTTCGCAATTCGAAAATCGTAAAATGAAGCCAATTGTGATAGAAATGAAGCCAACCGATCAGAATCATTTGACGATTTGGCGTTCCGCAATTAGGCTGCAGGTCGCTCTAAATTTGCCAAAGATGTAAACAACAATAGCCGTTCGGAATGGAATAAAGTCTATATACAAGAACATTACTTAAAATAAATGCTGACGAAAACAAATAAATGTTCTTGTATTATATCGATTTTATTCAATTTCGAACGGCCATTGTTGTTTACATCTTTGGCAAATTTAGAGCGACCTGCAGCCTAATTGCGGAACGCCAAATCGTCAAATGATTCTGATCGGTTGGCTTCATTTCTATCACAATTGGCTTCATTTTACGATTTTCGAATTGCGAAACTCTAGTTTATTATGAAACCAATTATGAACGTTAAGGCCCTGCGCAGAAACTAGAGTTTCGCAATTCGAAAAACGTAAAATGAAGCCAATTGTGATAGAAATGAAGCCAACTGATCAGAATCATTTGACGATTTGGCGTTCCGCAATTAGGCTGCGGACCTTACACACTAGCTTGCCTCTAATTCTAGACCATTTAAGACTCAAGCAATTTTCTAATTCGACCACTTTCTACCAATGTAAACGCTCTCCTAAATACGAATTAACTCGCGATATGAACCGCTCATAATGTTTGCGGTAGATGTTTATTACGTGTAGTTTCTGACACCAGGAGCAGTAAGTACTGCGTACATTCTACTATATTACGTTAACGAGACACTTTGTTATATCGTCGCGGCTTTTATCCTTTATTATCACAAGTTTTAAGCCGTATTAATGTACCCGGTGGGTGATGGTATCATTTTGTGATATTGCTTCTGTTGGAGACCGACTTTATGTATGTGAAGGTGTGTCGATTGCTTCTACGCTACGATGCGAAAAAGATGCGCTTCCCTGGTGCGCCGGGTGCGGGCCAGCCCCAACATTATACTGCGGTGTGTCGCGAGCAGACTGGACTGCTTATATGTGAATCGCTGCTGCAAGCTTTCCACATCAGTGTTGAGCTTGTAGCAGGGATTTGCATTAACCAGTATTGCAGTGTTAGGTTAAGTGTGTAGGTTAAGTTTACTAACGTAGTTTGTAAGAAATATTGTTACTAACATTTTTTGAGTCCTTGTTACTTGTTTTTGAATATAAATAAATAAATAAATATCATAAATTATGAAATTCGCTATTCGTGTCTGTCTGTGTGACCGCGTTAGAGAGGAGCCACACGGTGCGGTGCGGCGCCGCACCGCAAACATTTTGCCGCATCACTGTTCACATGTGGTATGCGGCGCCGCAATACGGCACCGTTGCGGCGCCGTAGTATGCGGAGCGGGGACCTGTGCCTGCGGTGCGGCGCCGGAACGCACCGTCTGGCATATCATTGATTTTTATATGCAGGACGCCGCAGCGACATCGCTCCGGCGCCGCGCCGCGACCGCACCGCACTTTGTTGCGGTGTGCCTGCGGTGCGGCGCCGGAACGCACCGTGTGGCATATCATTGATATTTATATGCAGGCCGCCGCAGCGACATCGCTCCGGCGCCGCGCCGCGACCGCACCGCACCGCACCGTGTGGCTTCTCCCTTATTCTTCTAAACTACGCAATTAATTTTGATGCTATAAAGCATACAAGGCCAGCCCGCGTATGTAGTCTACATCCCAAGGGGCGTTCGACAGGATTGTGTGGTGCCTCCGTGGCAGTTTTCACCATCATTTAGATTTAAAGTATTTATTCCGGAAGGTTGATTGTATACCTTTTTTTTTTGGGTGGGAAATCATCAAATAACTTCTCCCGCTCTGGGCACAGCGAGAGGGCGTGTCAGACTTTTACTGACTAAAACCCACCCGTGTTCCTTCAGTTGCCTGTGCCAGGGGCTACGGTATCTCTTTCGAACAACCCGCGACCCCGGCAGGCTTCGGTCCTGGTAGACCCCGTCAGTTAGTGCTGATACCTCTTTGAGGCGCGCGTGGAACATAACGCGCCGTCGACCCGGGCCTGGTCCTTACCGGACGGCGAGCTGCCCATACGAGTATAATCCATTCATATTAATCGGACGTATAATAATAAATACGATCCGATGTTTGTCAAGTTGTAAAAACCATGTGAAGCAGGGGCAGGTCGCTAGTTGCTCATAAATACAGAAAGATTAGATACCGAGTGTGAGAAAAAGTTAAAGACGAAACAATTGAGCATTCTAATAGCATCTTCTCGTGTTAACGCCATCAAATTACAATGTTCTCAGAAGGCAGGGTCTACGCGTAGTAATTTATTTAAGTATTCCAAAATCGTTACGATAGATTCGAACGTTTATCGCCTTAATGGCAAGTTGGTGCGTATCAGCCTTTAGGGCGCGTTTACTTTTATAGGGCCAACGCGCAGTTGAAACGGTTTAGTTTAATCTAAAGCTTACAATACATATCTAAATCCAATTTTAAATCAGTAAATTGACGCTCTCCAATAAAAGCTTTATAAAAAATAGCATCCAGACCGTATTTCGGCCATGGCGACCAATCTCAGTGGAAACTAGCCTTCGGCGCGAGAGCGCGTGCACTCTTACGTCCCAAACTCTCATCATCCGATGTGACGGCAATCCGACACGACCGGAGAGAGATCAGGCGCAAGACCAAAGGCTTTAACGCTTTAATAAAAGCTTCATACTGATGACTGATTGACCTAAAAGTATTGGCCGATTACCTACAGTATCTTGCGTTCGGGGACTTAGGTAGGTAGTAGAGTCTAGAATGGGCAAAACTCTATCGTACTAGGCCAATTCAAAATTCTAATTGAGGTACATAGATAGTGAAAGCAGCCAGCACTTCGAAGGTCCGGCCGCGCTAAATTTCCCCGCTCCGCATACTACGGCGCCGCAACGGTGCCGTATTGCGGCGCCGCATACCACATGTGAACAGTGATGCGGCAAAATGTTTGCGGTGCGGCGCCGCACCGCACCGTGTGGCTCCTCTCTAACGCGGTCACACAGACAGACACGAATAGCGAATTTCATAATTTATGATATTTATTTATTTATTTATATTCAAAAACAAGTAACAAGGACTCAAAAAATGTTAGTAACAATATTTCTTACAAACTACGTTAGTAAACTTAACCTACACACTTAACCTAACACTGCAATACTGGTTAATGCAAATCCCTGCTACAAGCTCAACACTGATGTGGAAAGCTTGCAGCAGCGATTCACATATAAGCAGTCCAGTCTGCTCGCGACACACCGCAGTATAATGTTGGGGCTGGCCCGCACCCGGCGCACCAGGGAAGCGCATCTTTTTCGCATCGTAGCGTAGAAGCAATCGACACGAGCTTCAGCAAACATCCCTGAAGCGCTACAGAAGCGGAACAGCCCCATCAACACCCGGAACGCATTATTATATTGAATGCGAAGGGCGCTGTACGATTTTTGAGTGTAATCTACCCACAGGCTGCACGTGTAAAACGATGTACAATATGCACGAAATAGGGTTTTTTTAACTATTCTAGAACAACGTGCAAACCTGCGAGCGATCATATTAGCTCTCACCGACAGCGCCCTTCTTTCTCTTTCAATATCATCATCATCTTTGAGGTCGATATGAATTAATAGATTTACATTTGAGAACTTATGCCATCGTGTATCGCTTCGTCGATTAGCCTACTGCATCGTAACAGTAAGGTGTGCTGTCTCCTTAACCATTGTCCTAAAATATGACGAAAAGCTCATGATCCCAAAGAAATAAAAGCAATAATGTTATGGTCGCACGTACTGTGTGGTATGCGGGTCCATACAATATTTTACGAGGCATTTATTGAAAACAATGAGGTCTGTCTACTATCCCTTTAACACCCGTGTGATGTGTGTGACGGGAATAAAAGGTTCAGTTTTATAACGATTTTAAAGGTCCTCTCAGGTTCAATGGCGTGTGGGTAAGCCTCTAAAAAGTATGCAAGCAATAAGTTTGATAGCTGTAATAAACGGCGCTCCGATTAAAAAATACTAAAGTGAACGTAAGGCTTGAATGCACCCAAATAAAGATTAAACCTTCTTGTTTTAGTTTTTGTGAACGTTTTATGCTTTGCGGCCCTTTGCCTCAATAATAAATGCAGCTGGCTTCAAGTATTTTGACGTGCGAAGGTAGAATTAAAACCATTTGTTTACAAGGTTTGTGTCAATTTTGGAGGGTAAAGAAGCCATAGGACACGCCGCGAGGAAAGCCAGCTGGCGTGATTCCCAAATTCCCGCTTTGTGAATAAAACGGAGATTATATTACAAAGTTTATCCATCACTTAAAAGTTAACTGGTAACGTCCCGATAAAAGGAAATTATTGTTCGATAAAGACGAGGAAGATTTACTTTGACAGATGATTATAATCATATAATAAGGGAGAGGTTTATGCTGATCGGTATCAAAGTTCGGAATGTATGAGCTTATCATGAATAACTCGTGACTAGGGTAAAGGTTGTTATTGTGCACTATATGTAGGTTCTAAAGAAGATTGTCGATGGGCCAGCAACTGGCAACCAATCATGACATCTGCAAGTCCTTTCTATACAAGTGTGCATTGATTGTGTTTGTGGTTGCTCATCATACAAAGATGAAGATCCTACCTGCATCTTTTTTTATTCAGTAGATCAGTCAGTTAGCTAGGAAATGCTTGCCATCTAGTATTAAAATATTGACCAACAAAATATTGACGTGTAAAAGTGTCTTAAAATATCTACTTACAGAAATAAACATTTCATTTCATCGTCGAGTAGACAGCCTTACCCAATCTCTAAACAGTTTAAACCTCCGTGGTTTGAACAAACTGCCAGATTATATTTGTAGCAATAACTTTAAAAAGTTTCCAAGTTCTGAGAGAAACCATTGTGTTTGATCGTGATAGGTTACCTAGTCTTAGTTTCCTTCGGCCATTCGTTCCTTTTACTTTCCCTTGCAATTTATATTAAACGTCTTCATTGGTTATCTGATTTTGTTCGATAAGTCGAAACTTTCTGAATTGTAGATATGTTTAATTTGTTACGTTGATTACTTTTCATTATATAACTCTCGATGGTGTAGTGTCCGCAAGCGTCACTGCTGAGCTTGCATCAGGTCCTGGGTTTGATTCCCGCGCCGGGCAGTGTCATTGGGTTTTTCCATCTGGAATATCATAGTAGCAGCCAGGAGACCGGGTTTGTGCCCGGTTGATGGCAATAAGCTCGCCACCTATTAAATGGTACTTAAACATAACTGGCGAAACATGGGTGTGCAGACGCCAACACATCAAGCCACCCGAAACTGTCAAATTTTCCTCCTCCTTCCTTGAACCTAATACTTTAGCGATAAAGTTGAAAATCTATTAAAGAAATTTGACAGATTGTAGTAGCTTGATGTGCTGGCGTCTGTACTATAGGTGCACCTTTGCCTAACTTTCGGTGAATACAGGCGTGATGTTATGTTATGATTACTGTCGCTGTGAAAACAAATGATGGAAGACGAGTAGGTAGCGCAAGATACTTGCCAATCAGCTTTACTTTACTACAACATTGTATAATTTAATTGCTTCATACAACTAAAACACAACGGGCCTCTTTCCTGTTTTCGTACCCACAACGAATAGAAAACGTTACATCCTTAATCTAAGCCATACAATGACGTCAGATAAAGGTATGTAGTGACAAAGTGACGAAGGACCGGCAGCCGTCAATTAGATGGCCATAAATCCGCATTTCAATAATCCTAATGCGACGCGCATGTCTGTCGAGGAAGTACTAAACCATGTCCAAAATGATTTGAATTTAGCGAGGAAACGTCACCAATGCACGCGTTAGTGTTGCCATATTACGTGACAGTTTATGGATTCTATATTCAAACGTTCGAACTGACAGAAAAAATGGCCAGTCCTAAATTGTTGGACAGCCAATGAATGATGTAAGACATGCTTGCTTTCCTTAGTGGGTTAATATCAGCATTCATGGATCTTTAATGATATGCGGTGCGAATGGGCTGATGAATGCTTTAGTGTGTTTACTATTTAGTACATTTACAAACATAGCTGTACTGAGAGGAGCTTAACTGTTCTTCTATTTAACCACAGAATAGATGATTGTACCTACTGTTAAGCTTCTAGAATCCATCGGTTTCCTAGCATAGAATAAACATTACTTACATGATCTGAAATCGATATGACAAAAGTACCTAATACTGGGAATATTTTTATGAATTTAAGTGGCAGTTGCCATTCTTTTTTATGAACTTATGGTAAGTTCATAAAAAAGAATGGCAATTATAATTTTACCAGTCTCCAAGCGAAGAAGAAGAAGTGAAGGATACTCACTTCAATACTATTGGATATTCGCCCCAAGAAAAAAAATCGACTTAATTAATATTTAAAAGGTAGGTACATAGTTGACAACACCGACGTTGCGTAGACACTGTCCTCGACAGGACATGCCCGGCATAGTAATGCAAACACTCCTGACTGTAATGATATGTTAACTCAACGAATAGGCCCGTTGTACACGGCACGGTTCCTTTACGGTACGGCGCGTTAGCCGCACCGTAGAATAATCGTGTGAGCTTGTATGTGACACGGCAAACCACCAGACGATGCATACGGTGACGTCTGTCAACAAGCTTCCATCCATAGTGATCCCCACAACACTAACGACCGTGCCTACACACGGCGAATCAACCGTAGTTTCTCACGGCAAAACCGTAGTTTTTCATGGCAAGAAAAACGTGGGTGTATAACGGGCCTTAGAATGATATGTTAACTCAACGATTAATGTGTCACACTATCAATCGTGGCTCGTTTGTTTTGATTGAGAGCCCCTGTCATTTACTTCGATGTCTTGTTTAGGCTGGCATTTAGCATTTCTAATTGTTGATTTAATAAACAATGAGTGTCGTACATTAACTGTCGAATTGATTGAGGAAATACATCATTAAATATTTGGCTACATCAACAATAATTGTTATTAATGTGACTTTAATTCGTAGACACAGTTATAAAACTTTTTATAACTTTGTATAGGACAGTAGATTATTGACTAAGGTACCACGAGGTACGGACAGATATGCTCATTACTAGCACGAAATCATGCTATTATTAAGAAATTGCTACTTAGTAGCACGTGTGTCAAAACATTGCTAGTAATGAGCATGCTTATTTCGAGGATTTATCGAGCATGCTCAAAAATCAATAGTCGTTTCATTTTCGAGGATGCTACCGGTGCTGGTGGAAAGGGGAGTGCTTCGAGCGCGTTTGCACTCGTTTATTTAGGAGTATGCTTTATACTAGCATCCTTATTTCTAGCAAACGTTAACAGCTGCAGGGCATGCAAATTTTAAGCATGCTTTCGATAAGCATGTGTGTCATGGTATCTTAAGGGGACAAAGCAGTGTAATATCAGGGGCGCTATATTGAATTCCTAGCGTAACGAAGGATTCTAGTGCTCCCCAGCGCAGCGAGTGTCCAGAGTTAACTTCTCAGCGAAGCGAGGGAGTTATGACTAGAATCCTGAGTGACTAGAAACCTTACCCGATTTTTATTTTTTTATTTTTTTTTATTTGAAATGGGCTTGCTCTTGACTCTAGCCTAGGTCAAAGGTGACAGAGACAAAGTCGACGATGGAGCGAGCTTACGTAGAAGAAGCCTGTTCACTCTCACTTTAAAGAGATTCGGGTTGTATGCGCTCGGAAAAACAGACGCAGGTAGAGAGTTCCACTCTTTTGCTGTGCGCATTATAAACGACATCGACATTTGCAAACGTTTAGTGCGAATTGGCGGAATAGCAACCAGGTAGGGATGGTAACTTGCAGTGCGATTACGGGGTATTTGCCACACTTTCTGGGAACTTCAAGCGAAGCCAACTTAAAGGGTTCCCAGTAAGCTTAAATACCCAGGACAGTAGTGAAGAGTGGAAGTGTCTTGATGTATTTTGTATGTGGGTAGTGTGGGTACCTGTGTCATTTATGAGAGCCTTAATTTTAGCCCTTTTTTATGGAATAACTTTATTTTGTAACTCTGACGTAATATGGGACAACCATAAAGTTTCTACCTATTAAAACAGCATTCGAATATTTTAACCAAGTTTGTGGTTTAGAGAAACCTGTATAAGATAAGCATTGGCGGCCCAGTGGTAACGGCCCCGACTTACGAGTTGTAGGTAGTGGGTTCGAATCCAGACAGGCGCTATACTTTGAGTAAATAATTTCATTACCACTCTTTCGAAACGGTGAAGGAAAACATCGTGAGGAAACCGGCATGTCCTAGAACCAAAAATTCGAAGACATGTGACGTCTAGCAAGCCGCACTGGGCCCGCGTGGTAGATTATAGCCAACTGTTTCTCGGAGAGAGGAGGCTTGTATCCCAGCAGTGGGAACATTATAGGCTGATTATGCTATGTATGATACACATCCAATTTTGTTATTTAAATGGTTGTAATTGCATTACAAGCTTCAGTGTGGTCTAATTCAAGCAGCTTTTGAACACAGGCCCGCCCTCCACTGGCATTCTCAGCCTATTCTTAGTCAGGTACAAGTTTAGAGACCACGCCGTACATAAATCATTGTCTTAGTAGGTACATAAGTACAGTTCACTGGCAACTATGCAGCTGCAACGGCTACCAAGCAATAGGTACCTACTTTAGCCATAGTTCTAACTTATGTTTCATCATGCACGATTGAAAATAACTCCCCGTTTTTAATTTGCACTCTATTGCAAAGGCTTAAAGACTTTTTTTCTGAATAAATTCTCTGTAGAAGCTTTTCTCAGTAGCAAAAAGAAAGAAAAGCAACTTTCAAATTAGATTAGGTCTTCGATTAAAATACGTAAACTGCATTTTCATTAGGTAAATCTGTATTTACATCGTTGTAAATTCAGTAGGAGTTGTACGTACAGCCTTTTGTACATACATTTAATTGCATTAAAATACCTAGGTACCTATCGAAGGAGTTATTTTTACATTTTACATTTACGAAAATTTAACGTAAACCGTTGTTTATTTAACCGGTCAAGCGGCGCGCGTCGCCGATTGGCGATGAAACAATAGAAAATCAATTGTGTCTCATTAGCGGAGCTTGACAGATTAATTAATATTCTTAGGTTCAACAACGTAAATAATTGAACAGTTTTTTTAGAAAAATAATAAGAATTTTATTTGTGTAAGTATGTTAAAAGAGATGCACACGAATCAATCAATAACCATAATTTGGTAGGATAATTATGCTGAATCTGTCATACTTAAATACATAAATATTACGTGGCCAAGAAGCTGGGCATCCCTTTATAAAGCGCAAGTCCGATCCTGCATGGAGTATTGCAGCCACCTTTGGGATGGCTCAGCGAAATACCAACTTGCCGCGCTTGACTCGGTGGATCGCAGAGCTAAGATAAGAGGCTCATTGGCGACGTAAAACTGGTGTATGCCAAGCTTTACAGCTCGACCTCATTACACCGACCTCCTTCTACCTTCGGACATCCAGACGTACTGCAAATTACCATCCCTGCCTAGTTGCTATTCCACCAATTCGCAAGCGTTTTCAATTGTCCTTTATAATGCGCACAGCAAAAGAGTGGAGCTCTCTACCTGCGACTGTGTTTCCGAGCGCATACAACCCGAATCTCTTCAAAGTGAGAGTGACCAGGCGTCTTCTGGGTAAGCTCACTCCATCGTCGACTGTCTCTGTCACCTCTGACCTAGACTAGAGTCAAGAGCAAAACCATTTCATATAAAAAAACACGTCACGACGACGACGAACATCGTTCCTTTTTCAAAATCGGTTAAGCAAATTAAATCGCTAAAACATTTACCATCGTTATCCTTTAAGATCTGCTCATACGGCTACTAAAAAAAGTAAAAACACAAACAAAAAACTCAACAGTCAACATCGATAAAATTGCCCACACCTGTTTGGTTGCCAGTGACATTAGTGCTGGAATCCTGAATGATGTTCAGGGTATAAAAAGTGCACGGTACAGTAATGTCGCTTGACTGCATAGCGAGGCGCCTCGCAGGAAATACATAGTCATACATTGACAGTGAATACCGAAGAGGTTTTATTCTACTTTATAGGATGAAAAAGGAGATTGAGAACTTATGAAATAGTTAAAGGGTAAACATGTTAAACTACAAACGCACGACTCGCGGGGTATTGCGTAACGTACTAACAGTAAGCAAAGGCTTTCCTTTTGACAGTTCAACGACATTCACTGCGTTATTTATGTTGTTGAGCTGGATTTTTTTCGAACATATGAAGCAATGGATTAGCAGTATCTTTCAAAATGATTAAGATTGTTATTAAAAGTGTGTTATGCAATTAGGGTGCTGGTGGTTTACATCTTTGGGTTAAAATTCAGAAAATATTAAAAAGAAAACTTTTCTTCACCGAATTTCTTTTGTTTAACAGAAGTGGTAATAGTTTCGTTTATTTTTAACTATAGTTCTTACTTCTTTAACATTTTCCGATGAATTCTTATGGAAATGCACCTGCAATATCAATAAAATAGCCTATTAAAATTCAAACAGTTTTATAGTATGGTATAGTAGATCAGAGAATGTAAAACGTTATAAATCCAGTTAAGTACCTCACTGATCGAAAAAAACATAAAATACCCAGTTTATCCAGTTTTCTCGCAGTTCTTCAATTTAACAGCGGAGACTTTTCCAGTCGTTTCCAGTAATCGGAAAATGGTTTTATGAAGAAAAAAGAGAGCAACAAACTGGAATACCATTTCTACGTGGATGTTTTGTTTGTTCCATTTATTCGGTGTATTATGATTACACGGAAACGTATAACAGATTTCCTAATATACTCTATAGTACTATGATTACAATGGACTATAATAACAATACCTAGGCTTACTAACGCGGCCTAACGTTTACTAATGCGTAATGGGTTAGAGTTTTACTGAAAACGGATGCTGCAATTTGTAACACCGTATTTGTAGTAAACTAGAATTTGTGGTATGTATTCCGCGAAAAATATATTGTATTTCCGATAAGCTTGAAATATGACGATTGATTTGAATAATCCGCCATTTTGTATTTCAATTTGGCAGTTGGCTACTTGAAGCGTTTACCGCGTAATTATGTGAAGTGCATCACTGTTGATGTTGTTGGCCACAGGGAGTTACAGATTAATATTATTTTAATAAGCTGCTTTTCACACCCCAATTGGCCCAATACAGACAGAAATTAATGAATGAGAAATCTGTGAAAAGCGGGTTATTACCTTACCTATATTTTGTCTGTATTGGCTATTTGGGAAACGAATTAATTCGCTTCGACTGACTTATTTTGTTGATTTGCAGTAAAATGTTTCTGCTCTTTCTCTCCACGAAGTTAGGTGTACGTATTCCCTTACGTTTTGTATTGGTATTATAAGTCACGTTATAGCAAAAAAAAAAGGGTTTTCATGATCTTTCGGAAGTCGTGAAGGCCGATTCTCGTAATTAAAAACGTTGTAAATCTAGTCGCAATCTCATTTCAGTGACAATCAATGTCAAAAACTTGTCGTAAATGTAGGGAAATTAGCATGGATCATGGGCTTTTTACCTATAACTACGTGGTAGATATGGATATATTAAAATAATATATCAATGGAAATTAGAAGTATTTTTGACAGATTGAGACTGAGATCAGGCTGTAAACGTTCTTAAAATTACGAGAATTATCCTTCTGATGTTCTGCCGGTGGCGCTATATTAAAATAATGGATGGCTTTATCTTCTCGCCATTCGAAAGTATTAAACTTAATCTTTGATCTTAACAGCTAAACTGCAGTAGCGGACGTTCACACACTAAAATGAAGATGAAAATAAGTCTTTAATGAAAGTTACGCCATCTATTTCTGAAATCCAATTTCCGTGAAATTAGGGTTAAGAATTTGGGATGCCACTAACTTCGTCTAAAAACTGAACGAGGAAGCACTTTTTGCGTGCGGACAAAAACAATAATACTGTCCACCACGTTCACCCACATTTTACGAGTGATCCCTTTTCTAGGAATCGTTAGTCACACATTTATGAGCCAATTCTTGTTATTTAGTATCCGATACAACTGGTAGCACCTCTAGCGTGCTCAGAATGTGTAATGAAATTCAGAATGTGAATGGCTCTCGGGCTAAACTGTTTGATAGTCTGTCGTATTATGATACTGCATAGTACATAATATATTTTTCACTTCTCATGCTCTAAAAGTCCGTCTTTATGTTGTGCTTAGGCGACATAAAATCGATTTTTATGTTCTAGTGCATAAAGTAAAATTTTTTTCTAAGACTAAAGTAATCAGGCCCAACAGCCACACGCACAATAAAACTTCGCAGATTAAAGTCGTGATTTATTTCCTTTTCTTTAATTTATACCACTTCCGTGTTTTCTATCGTTAATTTAATAAAATCAGGTAAAATAGTTGTCATTTATTATTTAAAAAGGCAAAGAAACGTTTTCATTTTTTGGCAGTATGAAGTACCCAAGTCGAATGACAAATGTTGAAAATTAAAAAAAAAAACTTTTAAAAAGTTTCGTGGCGGTATTATCTGTGGTGGCGGGAATTAGCTATGGATGCAACATTTTTGATTAATTATGTACTGTATATTTATGCCTGTTTCATTTTCTCGCAATCGAAGTGAAAAGCAGAGTGTATAACTCAGGCATAAACGAGCCATTTTACCCCTCGACTTAACTATCCACACTCGCCTGCGGCTCGGGTGGATATAAACGTCTTGGGGTAAAATAGCTTCATTTATGCCTTAGTTGTACAATCTACTATTATTAGTGTTATAGCATTCAAATTGTACATCATAATAATGCACCCAATATTTCTGTAGCTTTGACTGCAACGCCATCGCCATTAGTTTCTTTTGTTGCATTAGGCTATTGTTCAATATGTATGCACAAGTGTGGACAGTGTGGAACTGTGGACACACCCTCATTTAAGTACATATTGAAATGTGAATGAAGTATTCGTCTGTCTGTCTGATGTCTAACCAATGTAGAACTTTAATATTACTGCATACAATCAAACGAGGTATTCGAAGTTCAATTCAAATAAACCCAGTATATTTATTCGATAGTTTCGAACTGGCTGCTATAACATACGCCGAACTCTCCAGGATGAGAAAATTTAGCCAAGCACTACGCTAGTACCCCCATTCAGGCTACTTTACATAAAAGCATTTGGCAAAGGTACCTAATACCTATGAGTGCCATAGAGATGTTGCTCACAATTGGCAAGGAAAAAAACATTTAATAGGTACTTTCTTTCTTTTAGTTGCTTGCAAATTAACTTTAGAAAAAAACAAAGTTCTTTTGCCACTAACAAGCTTGGGGTAATTCTACGAAAAAGAAAGTCAGGACTAGACAGAATCGTATTAGTGTGCGGCGAAACTGTGATTACTTTGATAAAATAACGTTCGCGCCTCGATAACCGGAGCTATAACGTTAGAGTTAACATCTATTAACGTTATTAGCTGGTCATTAGCCGGCAATATCAAGTGGTTATCGATCGGCGATTTCTTCACTGGCTATTACTAGATGATTACGATATACTACCGCCATTACGACCGACTTAATGTCAAATTTGTGATAAATAGTCTACAAAACATCGCGGCGGGCAGTCTATAAATTAATAATTACCATAGATTAGTGTCTCAAGTGTGTTTTTATTCATAAATGCGATAACTGCTGTTTTATGATCGATTCTGTGTGTTGATACGCAAATATTCAAAGATATTGACGTTTCATCTCGCGATGTTGAGATTAATTAACAACACAGTCTTGTACCTAAACGAATGATCGATCAGGAATGCATTGACGTTATGCAATAAAAGACACATTGTTGTGGTTATTTTTTGTTTATAAATAACGGTCTGTAACGGTTAGCGCGTTATTTAACGTATTTTGGTTTATTGGCACGCGTCGGTTTCCGATTCCAACAACGTTCTAATTTTAAAATTGTGTTTTGCTTTTTCACGTGGGTTATGACAGAAATAGGTACATAGGCTGAGTGGAGAAGTGCTTTCGCTTTTGAAATGCGTTTACAACTTTGCAATTTAAAATAATACTTCTTGCTGCCCAATAAAATTCTGGCTCGTTAGAACATTTTCATTTTAATTACAAATTGAAAGAAGCGTTTATGTTTTGTTTGGAGCGTTTGAAAACAATTTAACTTGACTGTCCGACCAACTGTGGATAGATAATGTTCAATTTAGTTCAGAGAGATAAAAGCAGGAATTCTACGTTAAGAGCTCTATATAACCCTATAGAGATTAACGTAATAACAAAAATATAGCTTTTTTTTATATCGAGTAGTGTACCTACTTTTACGTTAGGTACTTATGTCATATTTGGGTTAGTATGTAGGTAGTTAACGTACATACCTACTCGTGAAACAGACATAACATATGACGTGAGACGTGTGTTGTTTTCAAGCCCTTTTATTTTATAGCGCATAAAAGTTTTATCTTAGATTTAATTTATTATCAATTTATCACGCTGTCTTTCCATTTAGAGATTTGCATTCGAAAAAGGAGCAAGAACAAATGAAGTGTGCTTATTTTATTAATGTTTTTTTTTTTTTGGTTTGACTAGAGTTGAACCATGGTATTAGTATATACTGAGACGAACCTAATTTAGTGTACTAACACTTGAACTTTTATTTTCATTTGAAGTCAGCCTGCTCAGGCTCTTTAGAAAAGGTCTGATGGTCAATTAATTCATTTATTAATTTTAAGAACGTTCACAGTCTGATCTGTCTCAATCTGTCAAAAATACCTCTAATTTTCCTACATTTTTGACAAGTCTTTGACATTGATTGTCGCTGAGATGAGATTGCGACTAGATATGGAACGTTTTTAATTAAGGGAACTGGCCTTCTGATTTAACCAAGTTGAACAGCTTCAAATACGCGGTTATGCGCGTGGATTGTTGCGCAGCGCCATGGATTAGATATTCGTTAAACGTACCGACAATTAAATCAATCATGGAACTTGTAGTGTCTAATTAAGATAACGAGGTAGTCCTAATTCGTTGTCTATGAACTTATAATCTGTGAGGCTGTGAGTGACTAATATCAATGATTGGGATATTTAGCACTTAGGTATGGAGCTTAAGAGGAAATGCGGGTGGTCGTTTCTCCATAGAAACGCTCTCGCCTGTTTTCTTTCTGGTTAATGACCATAAAACAATGATTTTTTACAGAATAATAAATATTAACTACTTGTATGTCCCTATGTTTTCCTTTTTGATGATACATTATTAATTATAAGCACTAGAGCCCTCAAAAAATGCCTATTTTAAACGCTGTCAACAGAGGCCTAGTGTATAAATTTGACAAATACCTATCAATAAGAAAAACAGGGTCACAGTATATTATCCTTCTTACCTATTCAGTTAACGAAACATCTTTTAAATTAGTCCAATATTGGAGGAGGAAATAGGCGAGAGCCAAACCTCGAATTACGACTTTTTACTTAGGCTTTTTCAGAAGTCTCTCCGAACGCAAGGTCTAGTTAGGATAAATAAACTAATAAACATACGAACCAAGCAAGCTAATGTAAAGCTTGAAAAACCATATCAACATCAAAATTCGTATTACAAACTTCTTGAATTTACAAAAAAGAAACCTGGCTGGGCCTATCCGCCTTAAAAAAAAAAACAATCCTCTGTCGAGTATTTTTTAAATCTTTTCTTTTTTATTTCAGTTTGCCAATATGGCGGCACCGTTGCATCTACAGCTGCTTCTGGTGATGTTCGTGCCAGCGATAGCACGTGAGTATATTTTACCTATTTGAAACTAATGACCCGCCCCCGCTTCGCATGGTGTTACGGGTATCACAAAACATCGAGATTTTTTTATTATTTGAAGTTTATTACTAACCTATACCTACTAATATTATAAAGAGGTAAAATTTCTTCGGAACTATCCATCCGACTTCAAAAATTCTTTCACTACTAAAACGCTACGCTATGGCTGAGTGACAGGAAATGTTAAAACATGCGGACGAAGTCGCGGTTGGAAGCTAGTTTATTATAGACGTAAGCCTTCCGAAATAAATTCTCTAAATGATGTTGAAATTCCTAAATTTTAGAGAAGTTAAGCCTGGAATTTGGAATAGTTATAGCGTTATTATTTACTAACACATTGAAAACTTCACATACACCTTCTTCAAATATTCACAAACTAGATAATTATTACGTTAAAGCATATTAACTTTATTAATATACAGAACTAACGCTTAAATTCAAAACAAATTACTGTACCGCGTCAGTACACGCCAACTATTTCAAGTTTTCAACCGAGTTAAAGGAAATCTTAAAGTTAATACCTTTTGATTATCATTGCGTATTTAGAAAGGCCTGGTATGGCGTGAAAAGGAAGATGAATGGTGGTGTACGAGGTGTAAAACGATAAGATTTTTTTTGTCTATTTTGGAATTGTAACAGGCGGGACAAGCTCCCGGATACCGCAGGTAGCTACGCACACAGCGACACAGGCTTATGGCGGTGAAAGGACAAAAAATATCCAGATTACCGGGTTCTGTAGATATTTTGTATTATTTTTATATCTTAGTTACCAGTACTTCCCAGTTCAAAGATGACGACAGTTACAAAAAAAAGAATTCATCGAGTGATAGTGAAAAAAACAATCGCAGTCTGTCTGACAATAATTTACAAAAATACAGGCTTTCATTGTTTTTGTTATTTCATAGTAGAGCAGGTAAATAATGTAAATGTAACTTGTTTTTTATTTGTTTATTCACGTTAAGAAATGCAAATACATAATTATGTGTAAAACAATACTTGTTATTTGCGCATATAGAATTTTGTTCACATAAATAAATCAAATATGGTTGAATAATGAATACCAAATAACCAAATATGGGAGAAATGGAAATCTCTAGAGGAGGCCTTCACCTTCAATTAAATGAGGGATTCCTACTGGCGTAGAAGTTTAAAATAGGTTTATAGAATTTAAGAAATTGTAGTTAACTTAGCCAGTTTAGTTTTTTATTTTCTTTAATTGTATTTTTGTAACTATTTTAATAAGAAATAGGCTTTTTAATGTATTTATTATTTCATCCTTTTAAGGGGTCATTTTAATCATCATTATGAACAACTTTTACTATGGGACCAAAACTGAAAACGCAAAAAAAAATCAGCTCTTCTCTACATGTCATTTTGTCGAGTTATGTGAACATAAATGCAAGGAAGAGCTGATTTTTTTTCACGATTTTAGGTTTAGTCCCATAATAAAAATTGTTCATAATGATGAGTACAATGACCCCTTAAAAGGATGCCCATGAATTTAATTTCACCCTGTATACATAATAATCCACACAGCTTACTTATATTTTACGAAAGGGTCACTATGTCCGTCCAGTTTCGAAGGGAACCCAAAAAAGTTCGGGGTTTGTTTGTGTGGGTGTGTGCCGAACAAATTTTACGCTTACTAGTCATTATATTGTCCAAGTATTTGTGTGAAGTCATTAGTACCACCTACTCGTTTAGGATTTGTTATATTTTTTCCTTCTATGTCCGTTCATTCCTGACAACGGCCAGAACTAGTTTTGATTCGAAACGGCTCGTTCAGAAATTGGATTTGGTCACTCGCAGTTGATTAGACGTCCAACAGTGGAGTGTTTGACGTTTTGCGTCAAGTTTACAAATTGTTGACGTTTGTTTCTGAAAATACGTTGTTGTTTCCCTGGTTGTGTTTACACTGAATGCTTAGACATTGTTTTGTTTTGACTAGGGTTTTAATAATAACAGTAGGATCTAGCACTGACCGGTGCGAGCTACTAGGGTATTCGATTTGTCTCATAAAATATCCAAAAATCGGATCAGTAATCTCATGACCTGCGGCGTTATTGTATAACATAAGTACTAACAGTAGCAATGGCTTTCACATTGACAGTATAATCAAATTGCTGACAAATTTTACGAACATATGAAGCAATGGTTTAGCAATATCCATCAAAATGATTCCGACTGTGATTTAAAGTGTGTAACGCAATTAGGGTGCTGTCCATATTGATCACTAAGAAACCTTTATTAATCGAAGTTGACCGAAGATTGTGGTGTTCAGATGGTATTCGTTTATTAAAGTGTAGGAATACAGGCTGAAGTCCCCAAGCCATAGTTTTGAGCAACGCCGAAACAGTAAACCTAAGGTCCGGTGTTTCTAAATTTGCCAAAAATGTAAACAACAATGGCCGCTCGACTATAATATAAATAATATATGCAATAGTCAGGGTCAGGCAAAACCTCAACAAGCAGATGATATAATTAAATGCTTTAACGCTTTAAAATATCAGTGCATTTGTCACTTATCTTTATTGAAATTAATGTTGAGTACGATGCGAGAGCTTATTCCGCTTGCATGATAATTATTAAAAACGCAATATCATAAAACATTCCTGTCAATGACGACCGCACGATATGAAATGCAATGTGCATTAATAATATTATTCACTTATTATTTGCGAATATGATTCGAACGCGATCTCTGAAACATTAATTTGGTTGAAAATGCTTGATTAAAAATCCTCTCAATTAAACAGTCAAGTTCAGAATCAGAGTTTTTAGATATTATTGATGATTTACATAATCAGATAAGACAAGAGGCCGACCACAGAAAAGAAAAATGGATTTTGTGAAAGATGACAGACTAGCAGCGCCCCGCGGTTTCACCCGTATAAGTTTCGATCCCGTAGGAATATCGGGATAAATCTATCCTATGTCCTTTCCCGGGACTTAAACTATCTCTATACCAAACTTCATCTAAATCGGTTCAGCGGTTAAAGCGTGAAGAGGTAACAGACAGACAGACATGCACACTTTCGCATTTATAATATTAGTATGGATAGGAAGAGAATTCCGAGACGATGCTTAAAGATATGGAAGAAAAATCAGTGTCGCGCCATCCCAAATTAAATAGAACAAGGGCAGTAGATGCTGATTTTAGTACTTAATAAGATAAGCATAATATATTAATTAATGCTAGCTGTCTTCAAAAGATAAATGATTTTATTTCTGTAAGTAGGTTTGAACAAACACTTTTACACGTCAATCATATTTTAAAAACTAGATGAGGGCGGCGTTTCCTATCTGACTAGTCTGAGAAGAAAGGCCGAAACAAACTCAGAGGTCACGGTCTCTTTTAAAGTCCAGACATGATTTTGGTCAGATCATGTAGATTGCTGTCTGAAATGGTCTTGAGAGGAAGAACCACTCAGATTGAGTGGGTCTGTCCAGTCAGTGCACGCATTTGAAAGTAATCATGCAATTCAACTCAAAAGTCATGTAACATTGACATTTTCACAAAATGCAGAAACTTAATTATTCAACGAAACCTTGAGGTCTCATAACGTACTTACAAATGTAAATAGGTCCATGCAAATGCGGTTTTGTTCGTTCCTGAAAAGATATCCGCGGTTACCATAGTAACGACTGTAACAAATGAATGGCAATCTCAGAGAACATCATATTTCGTAGAGATGGTGCTACGAACCGGTTTACCATCGGAATGCATGTGAACGTCACTGTTGCGTCTCCCTATGGCGTTTGATGCATATCTACCATTTGTCAATGATTTGGACTTGTGGAGTTTTGAAATGCGTTGAACAGGAATTTGCTTGTATGTAGGACGTATGAAAATGACTATGAAAAGACGTACACAGCGGGTTTATGACCAAAAGTACCTAAGTTAAGTGCAAGTTTATGTTTTGTATAAATTATCATAAATAGGATCCAGCACGTAGGTAGGGTTGCCAACCCTATTATATAATATGGTATCCTGCTATTAGTGGCCTAAATACTATATTTGCAAAAAAAACTACTATTTGCGAAATTTAAGCGCCTTAGGGCCAGTGTTAATCTTATACTATTATCTCATTATGAATGAATGGTATTTTCTAACCTTAATTTAGAGTATAATATTTAATAGTTATGAGTCATTTAAACAAAAAAGCTGTTAGTAAAGGCTCAAAGAAACAAAAAATATGCATTCATTAATTAATTTTTTAAACAGACCTACCATATCTTTTTATTTTTTCGCCACCTACTAAACTTTTTCAGGCAATGACTTAGAAATATTTGATATAAAAAAGTTGGCAACCCTAGATGTACGTAGGTATCTTATAGACGAGAAACACAGTTTAGTCCTAAAGATAAAAATCTCCACTATTATGTTTTAATTTTATTCAGTTTATATTCTTGAGCTATAAATATATAATTTTTTGCTAACGAAATATTAATTATGCAAGATTATAATCAATAAAAATATAATATCGCTTGTGGCAGGATTTAAATCATCTTTTATAGCGTAGGTAGTGGCCGACTGATATAGTCATTACTATTATAAAATAGGTATCTACATAAAATCAAGCGAGCAGTAGATTTACAGGTGTGAAACACGATAGCCCGCGCCGAGCTTTAAAAAGTTCTAAGTGGTGGTGAAAAACCTTTTCTAGATCTATCTTAAAGTTTGTCCCACATATGTACCGATACCGTGTCAAAGGTGTTACTAACGTTTTCATTAGGATAGGTGTTTTGTAATAAACGCAGTTGCAAGAGCACTATAGGCCAACCACTTAACTGAGACGTTGCCTGAGGTAGCTGCGCGGAGCGGGAGGGGTCATAGTTGTCACAAGTTGACAAATCACTGAGCTTTCGCATCACGTCATCACACACCTTCCGCATCGCGCGCTACTTCGGGCAACGTTACAGTTAAGCAGTCAGCATATAACGGTTGAATAAATAAACATTTTATTGAACAAAACGTTTACCTACAAAAAGTAACATACAGTAAGTAAGTTTACATTTAGCCAACAGTAGTAAGAGGTTGATACAATTATAGTGCTTAAAAATAAATTAAAACAAACATTTTATTACAGGTGCAAGTAATGATAGTTCGGAATTACAATGTAAGGTAGCGACCCGCCACATGTAGGCTAATTCAAACTTGTCTTTCAGGCCATCACTGTACATTTCAAATAGTTTATTAACAATTTCCTATGAGAAAAATAATACATAACATACCTAATCAGCCAATAATGTTCCCATTGCTGGGATACAGGCCTCCTCTCGCTGAGAGAGTAGGACATTGATACCTAAAACTAACCTATGTCAATATACAAAAGTAAATACTTACGAGGGAAAATCATCATGCCAAGACATTTTCTGTGTCTGTGTATTTGGGTATCGCTAAATATTCTGATAACATTTTAGTACAATTTTTAAAACCTACAAGAAGCTTAGTAACTTGTTGAGCCTAGTATACAGAAAAAATCCAAAAAAACGCCTAAAATCGATTAGCAAACGCATAACTATGAAATAACTGTAACCACCAGCTTTTCAACAGAAATATCACCTGTACAAATCGTACATACAGTATTTTTATTCACTCGGCAACGAGATGAAATTTTAAAAATTCTCCATAAAGTTACGGTCAATGACTGACGGGACTGAAATCACATAAATTGGTGCCCGACAACAAAGAAAAATAAAATGTAACATCTCAATTACTGAATGCATTTCAATACGAACTTATTGCTGCATAACATAAAGTCGTTATTTGTATGCGTGTTTTATTATTATGAGCTTATTTCACTGGAGTCGGATGCGTCATCCGAGATCGAAATGTGTGGGTAACAAGGTATCAAGGACGGCAAGATTTCTTTTTTTATTGTTATTGCCGGTCTTTTGGTATGCAAATAAAAAAAAGATTCTAATTGTGTTCCTTTTGATCTTGGGAATTACTGATTACTTGTGTATTGATTATGGAGATTTGACTCTGATTTGTTAAATGATGTAAAAACGTTTGTTCCATTTTCGAAATTATTTCATTTCCAACGTTCTTTAGTAAATATCTTCATAGGACCCGCTTTGTATTTCCATATTCCATACGTAGAAAGATATCAGTGGATCTTGCCGCTGTAGTTTCATTTCGAACTTGTTACTTAGAACTTATTTCAAGCTTGTACGAAGCGCAATAGACTAATATTTTGATAGTATGACGGAAATACATGTTACATTTGAAACTGTCGAAGCTGCATTCGAAATGGGCATAGATATGTTACATTTCTATAGAAATGGGTAACGTTGTAGGTAATGGTTTCGGTTCTCTTCGTTACCTTTGCTTGGGATATCGTTTTCTATGTAAAGTCAGAAATTCGGCACGCCCTAGGTACCCCGCGAAATTCCCTGAAAATTGCAAAAAACTAAAGAAAATTGAATATCGCAGGCTGTCACTTCCCCTTAAATTGTCCGTATATTCCAATCTCAACTGTCATTCTTTGACAGTGTATGAAATAGCTATAACACGGCAAATTATGTGTCATTTTGCTTAACACTGAATTTTCCTAAATGCTCATTGTAGGTATGTTCGTCTTTTTGTCACGCTCCATCTTCCATCTCAGTGTTCGCTTTGACCGGTTTTCGATATCCTCTACAGAAATTCCGTTTACTCCAGGCATCCTTCACGACGTAGATGCAGGATCGCTCGCAGTATTATTATTTTATAAAGTGGTTTATCTGCTTTCTTCTAAAACGTTTGAGAACAAAATATAGATAGTTATTTTTAAAAGCTGCTTGAAGCCAAGCTCCTTGTTAAAGACTAAAAGGATACACATATTTCTGTTGACATGCTGAACGGTAAAGGAAAACAATGTGAGGAAACCGGCATGTTCAAGAACCAAAATCTCGAAAACATATTGTGACATCTACCAACCCGCACTGGGCCTGCGTGGTAGATTACAGCCCACTCCCTTTCGAAGAGAGGAGGCCTGTGTCCCAGCATGGGAAAATTATAGGCTGATTATGTTATGCTGTTTCGATTTGAACGATATTGGGGTTATTCGCCAACAAATTACAAAGAATCTATTCCCAATTTCCCGAATATAATTTTACAATTTATACTTTCTTCCAGAACTCGAGATGAGGTTCACAAAATACCCTGAGTCGGTGATAGCCCCTCTTGGAGACAGAGTGACGTTCGAGTGTGAAGTCAACGTGCCAGGAGAGCGGTTCGTGTGGCGATGGAAACCAGACAGGGATGGCGATAACTGGGCTGAAGTGGAAGAGGGAGAAGGCAAGAAAATTATACCTGGACTGCCGGGAAGAAGCACTAAAATGGAGATAGAAGTTAGGATGAATATGGAAACTACTTGGTATCAGGTACGTAATTTATTGTAAATAACATTAGACATAACAGTTTTAGAAATGACTATAATCTTTTTACCCCAAAGTTGACATTGACATTTAAAAGTTCGTCGTCAAAGGGCCAAAGTCGAAAAAGAGGGTATTGCGATGTCCGTTCAAAGTTGTAGTCATCTGAAAATAATATCAACGTGAGACTGTCCATGTCCATTGAAGAATAAAGGCGTTTTCTCACTGAAAGACCATTGATCATCTTCAACATAAATGTTTCTTGACGATGTGCCTATTACTTTATGTTAACAAACCTAGTGCACCTGTCATTGAAAGGTAATGAGAATTCAATAGTTAATTACCCGGGACTCTAATCTCCAGATCCAAATAATTAAGGTAGGTACTTACCCCGAAATCTCGCTAAAACCTGTTCAGTCACATTAAAAGGCAATATATTAAACAAGACTTCCAATCGTCCCCATGTGGTGGTCGGTTACGGATGACTACGCCACACCCCCATGGGTGTCGTAGGAGGTGACTAAGGGATAAACCACGGAGAATAGTGAATAGTGGCTGTGGTACACCTGCGGTAGATAATGTAGCGATTAAGTTCCATGATTATGGCAATTTACGAGTAATTACTGGATTGGGTTTGGATTCTCAAGTAGGAAGCTGTGAATCGATTTATAGAATCAGATATCTTTTCCTTTATGACGAAACTGTATCCGAAGAAAATAAAAACTTCCCATCTACGATATAATATTTTGAATTGTATCATGAATATTTTAAATTAATTATTATTGAATATTGAGATTCTTTACTGGTTTATATGGCACGTATGGATTTTATGTACCTAATATGATTTTAATTTTAATTTTTGACGTTTGGTGAAGTTTGGTATGACATGTTTAAATATTTTAATGAGTTTTAGGTAGGTAAATGATTTTAATTTTTGAGATAGTGTCTTTTTTATTTTTGTAATTAAATATTGTTGTACTATTTTTATGTAACACATTCAGACACAATGTAAATTGTTGTGAAATATCATAACGGTAAACAAGTACCTAGTTAAGTTGTTCTACATAGATATCTGCATTTTGGAATGGGTTCAACTTTCTGACTAACTGACCGACTACTTGACAAGTGCCTGTAATGGGTTTATTTGAAATAAACGCTTCGAGATTGAGTAGGTAACATATCAATTAACAAATAGCAGTCCGATTTGAAATGTTCTTCTTCCAATTACTCACGTGTACCGAACTAAAAAGTAAGTCGAAAGTGAACCAATACTTTTTGATTGAAACTCCGATTCGTGCAACATCGACAGACAAACATTCCAACTCAAACATTCAGCAGTTATTGATTCGATATTGTTTGACTGCCTTAGTGCCTTTAGTGTTGGTCTAGTGGACTAAGCGCAACTACTGAGCATAAGGTTTTGGCTTCGACCCAGGCCGAGTAAAGTATTGTACGGTTTGTTCATATGATTATTCCATAGTTATCTCCGAGTTTGTTTCGGTGTGAGTAGTCAGCTAGGATACTCATCTAGTAAAAAAAACTGAAAATTAAATGTGCTTTATAACCGATTCACTGAATAAACATCATTTTTCATCAGCATACATACATACATACAAATAAATAAGATTGAAGTGTCTGTTTGTAATGTCAAAATAACAGCTTTTTACTAAATGCGTATGAGTGTAGTCTCTGTCTGTTTGTTCCGGCTTATCTCCGAAACGGCTGGTTGGATTTTGACGGGACTTTCACTGCTAAATAGCTGATGATAAAAGGAGTAACATAGGCTTGTTTTGTCGGAGTCGCGGGCAGCAGCTAGTTTATAATGGAATGTATCTTTAGTAGTCTGGATTCATGACTGGATAGCAATCGCCCCCCTATACGTGGGACTTTATGATAACTGGTGGAATGTGCCTGTTGTAGGTACGATAGGTAGGTACACCTGTTCCTTCCGCTTCAGAATACAGATATATGTTATTGTTTACTTGTTCCAGTGCGTGGTATGGTACGGTGCTATCAGTCTGACATCAGTGCCTGCCCGTCTGACGGTGGCGAGGCTGGCCAACTCGCCCAGTGAGATCACGGCAGAGGAACGGGTCATCATCGCTCCTCTGCAGAATACTGTGATCCTACATTGTAAGGAACCGACTTCAGAACCGCCAGCTGTGCTAACGTGGTGGAAAGAAGGATCTAAGGTAAGGTTTTGAACAAAATGCTATATAAATTGTGTTACTTTGCCTAAAATTATATTTGCTTGAGTTGGCTGTACCTATACTTTTTTTTAATAGAATATAAGAACTTTGCTAAAGCTGATTATTATATTGTACAGACGCTAGCACATCAAGCTACCCGAAACTGTCAAATTTTCGCAATAAACTTTGAGCCTTACACTTTAGCGATAAAGTTGAAAATCTATTAAAGAAATTTGACAGATTGTAGTAGCTTTATGTGCTGGCGTCTGTACATGCATTACAACCTATAGATTGACATGACTATGGATAGCAAAATTTATTCCGAAGGGATTTTGAAGATTAATCGTGTGATTACTGCATTCGTTTTGTGAATTTGTAATTATTTCGCTGTTTGATGTCATCAATGTATCTGTGATAATATAAATCTACGTGACCAAAGTATCTGGATAGCCTTTTGAGACTAGACAACACTAATCATATAGTGTACCTAATGTGTTTAAACACTAGAGGGGCAATTCTCGTAATTTTAAGAACGTTCAGAGTCTGAAGGCCAATTTCCGTAATTAAAAAATCTAGTTGCAATGTCATCTCAGCGACAATCAATGTCAAAAACTTGTCAAATCAAACTGTGAACGTTTCCTACCCCCAGAAGTCCATTTCTCTTAATTTAAAACGTTCATTATCTAGTCGCAGTCTCATCTCGGCGACAAACAAATGTCAAAAATGTAGGGAAATCAGAGGTATTTTTGACAGATTAAGACTGAGATCAGACTGTGAACGTTCTTAAAATTATGAGAATTACTCCTGTGATTTGTCTCAATCTGTCAAAAATACCCTACATTTTTGACAAGTTTTTGACATTGATTGTCACTGATATGAGATTGCGGCTAGATTTTAAACGTTTTAAGTGACGGAAATCACCCTTCAGAATGAATAATATAAAGTTTGACAAATTAATTCCGGACTAAAACTCCTGCTGACATAATACAACTTTATATTGAATATGAAAACAAAAGCTTATATGTATTTCAAAAGAAACCCGATACCCTAGAAAACTCTTATGGCCGGTTTGTGAATAGTTGGTAAACAAAGTTTAAGCTTAGCCTGTATCCCACAGAATCAAAGCATGTTTCAGTATACTTGTGGTCGCTTTGAACGGTGAACCGATATGCGAATATTTTTAACGAAGTTCGTTTCATATCCACTTTTAGAGGGTTTGTTGAAAGCGGACTAAGTCAATGTTTGGGGGATTACACTCACTCACTACTTGTACTGTTGAAGCCTATTGATGTTTAGGTCCTGATTAACTTTTTAGATGTATATTGTTCTTTTCTGATGAATAGTTTAGTTACCCGATTAGAGGACAGCTTGTATTAGCTGTGAAATATTGCCTAGACAGTTGCTGCTTGTTACATAAACTGTCTTAAAAAGCTTGCCAAATTGATAGAATCGATTGTGGCAACAGATTTGATAAACATATCGACGATGTTTGTATACCTATGTCGAAGTGTTGGAAAACACTTCGACATATACAAACATGAACACATTGAACGCGTCAAATATTATCTTTTGATTATTTTATAAGAACTTTGTTATTTCCAGTTTAAGAGAAGTTGCATAAGCTTCTACTTTTGGGTTCTTTGTATTAAAATACGATCAGCTGACAAAATATAATATAGGCTGATGCTAATGTTCCCACGGTTAAATACTCTGGCCTCTATGGAGCGGGCTCGTTGCAGGTTAGAGTTGATATAGGCAGTACCTACATATAACTACCTTCTATTTATGTAGTCAACTACAAAGCGTGATGATAGTAGATACCTACTCCATTATCTCCTACGAGGCAATTCCTTGAATTTTTGTAAAAAATATGTTGCATTCGCGGTCCAAGTTGATTTTTTGTTACTAGCATTATTTTTTCCAGGGCAATAGAAAGCAACTAGAAACCCCACATGGCGTGCTAGTCATCCACAACGCGACGTCTGACGACAGTGGTACATACAGCTGCAGAGCCACCAATGAGCTCAGCGGAGATGCGCTAGAAGTATCACAGAAGACACATTTGAAGGTCCAGCGGGAAGGAAGTAGGGAAGTCAGGTTAGTACGATATACTGTTTAAGTATATGCCGTTAATCAGACATATTTACTATTGATAGGCTCACGTTTCACTACTGTCTCGATGTAAGATGTGGTCGACGACGATGTACGCTTGCCTAGAAGCGACTTCCACATATTAGCAAAATACAAGGAAATAGCTATCGAGGCAAAAAGTTCTATACTTTTGCTGTACGCAAAATGAACGTGTTTCCAAAACGTTGAGTGCGTATCGGTGGAATGTATCAGCGTTTTTACAAAAATTGTTGTTGTGGCTTGTAGAACATCGTGTCGTCTCTGTCATTCATACATGTATGGCCCTCTCTTTCTAAAACCCAAACTGCTATATTAATGTGCGGGTATTTGTACTGTACTGTGTTTCAAACTGCTGCGACCACAAGTCCTTTAGTAGGATTCAAGTGGTACTGAAAACCAACCAAACCACAAAATGTCGAGACTAGTCCGATCGCATATACAGATAGTTGGGGTTCCGAAACTTTGTTTTCCGTGCACTTGGATTTCGGATGTTCGTAAAATATTGGAGTTTTAAAGTAAACTTGTTAAGTTTTTAAGTTTAATGTAATTTTACTGAACTGTGGTAATAAATAGGAAGTACTCACATTTTCGTGAAATTGTAATGAAGAACTATAATTTCATTGAAAAAAGAAATAACTTTATTTAGAATCGAAACTCCCGTTAAAAAATCGTTCAAAATACTGTGCTGTTACCTTAGGCGCTCCACACACTGCACCGCGCTCTGCCGCGGTGAGCAGATAACGCGCCCCCGCGCGTGATTTTTTACATACAAATTCAACTCCCGCGCGTCAGCGCGGGAGCGCGGGTGTTGAATTTGTCACGCGCGGGGGCGCGTTATCTGCTCACCGCGGCAGAGCGCGGTGCAGTGTGTGGAGCGCCTTAGTTACGGGGCGTATGATATGCCCAGTTTAGCTGTTGTAGGTATTGTTTCTTTTTCTATGGGCTCGCACAACTTTTAGTCTATTCTATACAGGGTGAAATTTTAATCACCGTTATCTTCTTAAGGGGTCATTGTACTCATCATTATTAACAAATTTTACTATGGGACCAAACCTGAAATCGTGAAAAAAAATCAGCTGTTCCTACATTTATATACAACATTATTTTTAGTATATGCGAAACCCGAAACACGTGTCTAGTATTTTTATGTAAAGAATCTATGTACAAAATTTCAAAACTGTATCATGAATAATCACCAAGTTATAAGCTTGTTATGTTACCTGTTTGTCCGTCCAAAAACATGGTCACCGATGAACGGCACGCGGTGGGCCGCGTGACGTTCGGTACGGCGCGGCGATTGTATTGTAATTAACTGGTGATAACATTTTCCATCACACTTGCAGGCTTTGGACTGTCGTAATGGTCAAGTGTAGGTAGTTATTATAATGTACTTTATTCGTAAATAAATGCAGCCGTAAGCTACGAATAAGTAATTACTTATTCGTAAGCCGTAAGTGATACAATGTAGTCAATGCGATTTGTTGCACCTTATGTCAACCACTTAACGTTCAAAGTGGATGAAAAGTGTTAAACATCGCATTACTTAACCACAGCAGGCTGTAGGTACAAATAATAACTTTCTACAATTAACCATCTTGGCGTGTTTAAAAATGTTAATCATCACGGCAAAGCATTGTGTTCCACGATACTCTGATGTACGTACCATTTCTGTGTACTGGACGTTGGTGTATGAGAAAGTCATGGTTACACGACACTTTTTACATACGATAGGTAAGTACACGATCAACCGAAACAAAACTGTAAGGCCCGCGGCGCGGCGGCCGCGCGCTCGCGATTATGCACTTGGACACGCGCGCGCCAGCCTGTAGCACCTGGGCGACTGAAGGGGTTGCTTCACCCCCGCCCCGCTCGCCCCGCTCGCTGTGCGCGGGCGCCGCGCCTATTGTGTATGGGTATGGTAGAAAACTACCTAGGTACTAATGTCGCTCGGTGGCCAAGATTTAACCTTTTTTAAATATTTTTGGGCCAAAATATAACATGGGGTAAAAATTATTGGAATCGATTCAGTTACTTATTCTGAACAAACTATATTCAGGTTTCGCATATACTAAAAATAATGTTGTATAAATCGCGTCACGCTCGTCGCGTCGCGTAATCGCGTTTTTTTACATAAATCGCTGTTCGATAACAGCAGATTTTTATTTCGCGATTTAATGTTTGGTCCCATAGTAAAAGTTGTTCATAATGATGAGTACCGGTGATCAATCTGTATTTCTATTTTTTTTTTTCTATTCCCAGATTCCTCGAATCAGACGATTACGTAGGTGTAATAGACGACGACGATGTACTCACAATGCCTGTTAAACCTAACGGGGTACTCCGTCTTTGGTGCGGAGCTGTCAGCACGCCTCCTCCGAAGATATCCTGGACCTTGGAAGGAGAGGGAGAGTTGAAGTCGTATGCTAATGAGCATATGCTGATGGTGTCGCCTTTTACACCGGCTAATGAGGTTTGTTATTACTTGTTGTGCATTCTAAAAGATAAATGTAATTTATTTATGTAAATTGGTTAAATTAAAACAATTGTATACGTCAAGATTAAATCCGTCTTGAAACTATAGTAAAAGTGCGCAGTGCTGACACCCCCACCCTATTTCAAGTTAAACAAATATCAACTTTCTTTCAATGTAAATTATGTTGATTTCAGAGTGACTAGCACTATTGAAAGAGTTGTAAAAATGTTTGAAGTTGTAGCGTAAACTGAACTTTATTGTGTAGGAATTAAAGTTATTTTTCCATTTATTCATATTTGTTTACATTTTTGGCAAATAAATTGCGAACGCAGATTAAATGAGTTCGGTGTTACCTATCCGGCTACTCTGAGAAGAAAGCCCGAAACAAACTTAGAGGTCTCTTTTACAGTTCAGACATTATGTTGTTCAGTTCATGTGAGGATCATGCAGATTAGTGTCTGAGATGGTCTTTTGAGGTTAGTTTTGTAGACTGTGTTGGTATTCTGGTCGCCTGATCTCTCTCCGGTCGTGTCGGATTGCCGTCCCATCGGACTATCAGAGTGAGGGAAGAGGGAGTGCACCTATGTCTGCGCACACACTTGTGCACTACAGTATCTACCGCTCCGAAGGCTAGTCTTAGTTGAGATTGGCCGTCATGGCCGAAATAAGGTCTGGAGGACTATTAGTATTTTGGTGATTTGTAAGAAAATGAAATGGGTGGATAATCTAGTTCGGTGTTCGCAAAATGCAATAAAAGTGACGTCATATGAACTAATTGAGCAAAGGTTGTACCATTCTATTGATGCAGTGATAAGTAGAGCTTGTTAGGTGTTGGCTGGGCTAGCAGCTTTTCCATACTGCCATTAATTAAATTGAAGATTGTGAACTCTTAACTCCGCGCAATCTTTCTTTCAAGTTATTTTATGAACTGGACCTTAGTACGTAAATACAGCTTTTTTAAACACAATGCGGAGCTTCTAATATTGTTTTTTTAATGTTTTTCAAAGATTATAAAATGTGAAAACATTTTATTTATGATAAAATTGTGTTTAATATTTTTTGTCGGAGCATTGTATTGTGTTTTGAGTCTTTGAGGGGGAGAAAAGAGCTTTGAAAACGATTTTCAGTAGTGCGCCATTTTCTTGTAATATAAATATAAGTCGTTTGTGTCTTAAAGGCATGTTTTTGTTTGATGTTGTCAAGGTATGACCTGAGGCCTCACTTGTTTTTGTCATTTTAGATTGAAGATTGGATTCGGTGACTTAAAATATTTATTTAGGTACCTGCTCACGGTAACATAGGTATTACGAGAGACGTAAAACTTGCTTCGGAATTATTTAAAGCAGGTTACAACGATACTGGTTACTCATGAATGAGTCTCCTCCATGTAGGTCCGCCAACACTAATGTAGGGTTAGGCTATTTCAGATGCAACTCATTCAGATGCAAAATATTATATTCAGGCCGTGAACATATACAGGTTGAAATTGAAAACATGCGTCAAAATGTAGGTGCTTCCTACATTTTGACGAGTTATGCGAACATAAATGTAGGGAACAGCTGATTTTTTTTCGCGATTACAGGTTTGGTCCCATAGTAAAAGTTGTTCATAATGATGAGTACAATCTCCCATTTCGATTTGTCGCATGTTTTCAATTTCACCCTGTATATACAGGGTGAATTTTCCAAGTGGGCGTGGATGGCCAAATTCTAAACTATGAGGAATAGCGAAAAGTACTCAAAGGAGTCGCGGGCTCGATTTTGATGAAAACTAAAACTGCATCATTGGATTTTTGAAAATTCAATATTTCTAGCCAGGAATCGAACCTGTTGATTTTGAAAAAAAAACACACGCTGTATTATTACACCATTCAATAGTGTCGCTAATAAGGATCAAATTCTGCGAAGTAATGACATACGGCAAACTTAAGGAAAATGTTGAATTTTAATAAACTGCTTCTTTTTTCATACCTTGTTCGAAATGATGCTCAATATTTTTACACCCGAAATACTCGTAGCGCTTGAGTCACCTTCACAAAATTATGTTCTAAATTCAAATTTTAAATTGCAGTACAATCCTTGAGACGTCGAATCCAGCTATGTATTCAAAAACAATTGTCATAATTTTGAACAATTAATCAGTTAAGGTTTAATAGGTAGGTAGCATAAGAAAATAAAAAAAGTATTTTGATAAAAATGAGCTCTTTCCTTTAGTTTGCCATATGTCATTACTTCCCAGAATTTGATCCTTATTAGCGACACTATTGAATGGTGTAATAATACAGCGTGTGTTTTTTTTTCAAAATCAACAGGTTCGATTCCTGGCCAGAAATATTGATTTTTCAAAAATCCAATGATGCAGTTTTAGTTTTCATCAAAATCGAGCCCGCGACTCCTTTGAGTACTTTTCGCTATTCCTCATAGTTTCGGATTTGGCCATCCACGCCCACTTGAAAAATTCACCCTGTATACCTACTTATATCTCGGGCTCGTTCTCACTATGGTAAGTCTCAGAAACTTTTTCTGGGGCTTTTCTTATACTTGATATACTACAGGTGGTACTTTAGATTTCTGACGAACCATGGAACTACCGCAAAACGGGGCTACTTTGACTTCCAGGGTTACTTCGACAGATTTTGTAGCTACTTTGACAGAGCGCCAAAATCGGTTTTCACGTGTGCTCAGCAAGTGTGCGTGACCTCGAGTAATATTGCGCGAGGCGCGGGGTGTGGGGAACCCGTCATAGCGTTGTAATCGGCCTGGTCAAAGTAACCCTGGATGTCAAAGTAGCCCCGTTTTACTGTACTGCCGCTACTGCTGCCCGGAAAAGTTCATGCAAGCATAATCAGCCCATAATGTACCCACTGCTGGGCCACAGCCACAAGCCTGCTCTCTTCGAGAGGGAGTGGGCTGTAATCTACCACGCGGGCCCTGTGCCATTGTCAGAGATTGTCAGCTACAAATACTATAAAACATTGTTCTGTTTATTTTAATTTGATAAGAGCGTTCCCAAATATACGAAGTACATATATATAATTTTCTAGTTTCGAATTTTTGGTTCCAGGATATGCCGGTTTCTTCACGATGTTTTACTTCACCGTTTTGAGAGCAGTGGTGATGAAATAATTAATAATAAATAATTACACAAAGTAAAGCGACTGGCTGACTTGTAAGCCCCCCACCACTGCTCTCCCTTAAAAAAATCCTATAAGCGGACTAAATCTAATTTTCTATCCTCTTAATTTTATAGGATAATCAAATTACCCATTTTTGTTGTAGGGCATATACTCCTGCACAGCCAACGGCATCCGTCGCTCGTGGAAGGTCATAGCGTTACAACCTCCTCACTGGGACGGCAACGTGTCCGTATCGACTCCTAACGAAGGCGGCAAGGCGCACGTGACCTGCGGGAACTCCTATGGAGAACCAGCTCCCCGTGTGTACTGGGTGCTTAATGCTGATGTGCTGAAGAACGAAAAAGGAGTTAAGGCTAATAGTGAGTAGTTCCAAACGTTTATACAGGGTGTTACGGAAAGGGTATATCAATACAAACGGGTTGAAGAGTGTATCTAGTCTAGAATCTCTGTACAAAATTTCAGCTCAAAAGCATTAATTTTGAAAATGCTTAATATTTTTTTATTTCGACATCACGGCACTGCACTGGCGCGCGGCGGCGTGATGTGCGTGTACTAGGCGCACAGACACACTACAGATAATGGATAATGATCCTCGTAGTGCGGTGACACGTTTGTTATGATTTCAATTGAATAAACTATCGAAATAAAAAAATATTAAGCATTTTCAAAGTTACTGCTTTTGAGCTGAAATTTTGTACAGAGATTCTAGACCAGATACACTGTTCAACCCGTTTGTATTGATATACCCTTTCCGTAACACCCTGTAGAAAATAAGGCAAACTGGGGAAGGTAATATTAGCACAAAAAAAAATAATTCGTTTTCGAAAATTGATTGCCCATAACGATTTTCTAGCAGAAATTGGTTTGGATGACCCTTTTTTTATCTGTTTATAAATCTTACTTCGACTTTATGGAAAATAGAGATAGAGATGTGCCTACGTAACCATATTGGATTACTTGTTCTTATTAATTTAACACCTGTCTGAAAAACGAACACATTATTTTCAGTGTAAAATAAAATGTAGTTACATATTTCTGCTAACCTTTACATGAAACCTCATGAATCAATTACTTTTTGTTGCCCCTGTCGGGTAGTTTATTCGTCCGTGACGGACATAAATATTGGAACTTGTTGCACTGCTGTTACAAATAAAATCCAAATGTAAACCATTTACATGCCTATGCGAGATTGATCTCTCTCTCTCTCCTTGATGTTTTTTTTTTTAATTTCATCCTAACACTTTCCTACATCCATGGTCATCAAGAGCAAAAGGGGGGATGAACTTGACGCTTATTGGAGGGATTGGGCCATATTGGCTTAGGTTAGAGTTGAGTGGAAAAAGGAAGGGGCAGTGGGACAATACAGGTTGAATTTATTTAAACAGGCCAGATAAATCTCTACCTGCATGGTTAGGGTTAGGGCTTTTCAGGCTTCAGGTTCATTGTCTGGACCAGATGAACGGCCAAGAGCCTAGAAAGGCTCTGCTCCATATGTGTCCATCGAAACATCCTTAAATAAATCCTTATTCATCAGACACAGACCTGTACATCGAGCACGTGGAGAAGCGTCACGCGGGCATCGTGCAGTGCTTCGCGTGCAACTCGCTCGGCTGCGCGTACAGCGCCGGCATGCTCACTGTGGTGCCGCTGCAGATACCCGACCAGGTAAGAAACAAGCTCTTGCCAGAATGTCTGAAAAGCTGTGGAGGTACAAGCAAATAAACGAACTTGGTCACCACTCTGGAGAAATAAGTCAGTTCGCAGTTCGCAGCTGCTGACAACAGAAAGCCAAACCTCGTAATTAAAAACGTCATCAATGTCAAAAACTAGTCAAAAATGCTGGGAAATTAGAGGTATTTTTGACAGATCAGACTGTGAACGTTCTTAAAATTACGAGAATTGCTCCTCTGAGCATGGTTTTAATGACATGGTCAAAGTTGCAGGAAACACCTCAACGAGGGCCGCTTTACTACGTTCCCTCTCGAGGTGAATGCAAGAAAGAAAGGATTCCTTTACTCAGCAGTGGGTGAATCCGGACTGAAATAATATGTGAATCGTTCGACAATTTCCGTCTAGAGATGCCAAGGCATCATACTTTTAGTGCTAAAAGTATGACGTGTTGGCTTTTCTGGATGAGATTTTAGCTAGTTGTTATAATACTTGCCAACTAATAATCTAAAAAAACAAAATAAAACAAAGTCTTACACCATTTATAACTCAAGAACGGCTGGACCGATTTCTATGATCTTTGATTTGATGGGTTTGTCGTCACCCCAAATAGCAGAATAACTATTAAAACATGAGACAAATTCACAGAAAAAATTAAGGTAATTCATTTTCTCATACATTCGTTCTCATTGATTTTGAGGCGGTTCGAAGTTCCCGGATCTAATAATGTTTCATTGCACAGGATTACTCAGTACAAGTTCCAAAGACAAGGTACTCCATTCAACCACCCAAAAGGCACAGCAGGAAGAACCCAAGAAAACATAAAGGTATGATGAGAAATCAATAAGGTCACGTCCAAACGAAACGCAAAAGGATCCGCTTTTAAATGGAAAACTTTTTGTTACAGCTGTGATGATTCCTCCATCGAGACCCAACGTCACAAGACTGAATGACGAAAGTGTCATGGTGTCATGGTCACACGACAACCAAGGATTAACTATACGGTTTTTCAAGGTAAGCACTTTTTCTGATAAGTATTTTAGCACGAACAAAGGGATTTATGTTATGTTTAAATAGATTAAAAAAGTTAAATTTAAAATTTAAAAAACCCCCGACTCAAACAAAAACCTCTAAAAAGTAAAATAATAATATATATTGGCCCTTTACGTTTAATATAAGTTGCAGGAAATATTTTGATCCAAGCGTCCTCACGTCAGGGGACGGCTAATGAAAAATAATTCAAACAAGATTTTTAGGAAAAAGTGGCGGAATATTAAGTTGAAACCTTCAAAGTACAGTATAGTAGTACAAGTATATAATTGTACCATGAGTAGTACCGGCCGTCGAGAGAATGCCATCCTGATACCTGTCAATGCAACAATTCTAGTAGCTAATAAACATCAAATTCGCAAAACACGTATTCGTTTGTATGGACAAGGCTTATGCCTGTGTGTATTATTAAAATGTATTAATGTACTCTGTGGAACAGGGTTTGTCTACACTTTCGTGAGATTCTTTTGAAATAGACTTTAAAGTATTTTGTATTTCGATTGCATTTGCAAAACCCACACGATGGACGGTGACTCCACCATTTAGCTAGATATTCGGCACAACCTAACGTAATTTCCAATTTTTTCGTAACGTATTTTCGTAATTTGTAAGAAAAAAATATTGTTCGTTGTGTTGTAACGAGTTCTCGGCATGGTTTCTCGTGATTCATGTGCTAGTTATTTTCAGTCACATTTTATGTCACTCATGAGAAAAGAGCAGCCTTTCAACCTAGAGAGCACATTGCATAAACAAGATACACAACCCGATTCATAATTATTTTCTTGGAAACTCGTATTTTCTTGTATAAAATGCTCAAAGGGGACCGAAGTAATGGTTTAAGTCTTTGCTTTTGGTCCCTCGCCCGTGCCTTGCAGACGGAAATGCGGACAAAAGTTAGCATTTTATACGAGCTGCAAGTTTTTGTGGGCTAGCCCATCTAGCGAGAGTACTCATTGGAATTAACGATGGCAAATTGGCATTCGTTTTAATTCTGTTCTTCGAGAAACTAAGGATTTAATAAAAGCACTTTGTGAGGATAGCCGAGCTTCATTTCAATCTGTGTTATTTTTTTACGAGGAGTCTTGAGTAGGGGAGGATCACAATGCTTCTCGTGGTTTATAGCATTGCCAATTTGCTGCTAGTAGCAAAATACTTAAAAGTTTATGTTTGCTATTAAATAAAAGAACGGTTCATGTAAAAGTCAAGGAATGAAAATGATAAGCACCTTAAGGTTGATTTTTACTTGCACCATTGGCGTATTGTAAATATTATGAATGAAAACGGCAGTGTGAAAAGGTGCCTTGCGCCCACTATGTGGGAAAGGAAAATTGCTTAAAGTGTTGGCTTCTTGACCGTACCACATGTACTTTATCTTAAATTCACAGACAGCCAACGCACAGCTTAAACCGCTGTGGTTTAGAAGCACGCATTTTGCACTTGAGGACCATATAATGAAAGTGAGAACTAAGGAAAGATTTTTAAAAATTCATCCCCTAAAGGGGTTTAATAAAGGATGAAAGTTTTTATGGAAGTTCGTCATTTTGACTGTTGGAGAATCTCATGGGGTGCACAGCTTGTAAAATGTAAAAATATATAGATGTTGAATGTTTTACGTTTTTTTTAAAGGTACAATACAGAGAGGTGAGCAACTCGAGTAATGTTCAGTGGAACACCGCAAACCAGGACATCCCAGCTTACATACATTCCTACCAGATCGATGGACTGACTCCCGGGAAATATTACAAGTAAGTACCGACCATCGTCGACGGTGCAGCCCTGCATAATAAACTGCGGTATCTAGGTAGGATTGAGAAAACGTATATTATTGGAGGTAGATATTACAATAGATGGAGTCTTCTTCTTAATCGATTTAAGTATTGAACTTGAAAATGCTCGTTTGTGCAAAATGTTCGGTTGAGTGAGACGTATAAATAATAATTCATTAGCAAGAATAATATTTTTTAGCACCCTGCCTCTGAAAGGTGCTTTTGACAATTCATAAAGAAATAGGAGTTTCTTTGTCGACTTACTTAGAAAAGCTGAAGAATTAAGATATAGTAATATGCAAGAGCGAGCGAAGCGAGCTCTAAAAACTTTGGCATCTTGCCTCGTAGAGGTTAAGTTTCTTTTGATCTTTTATACATAATATTCCATTCGACCTACCGGTGGTCGTGGTTAACATGACTTGTTTTTTTTGTAGGTACGTCCTTTCGCAGGCCCCTCAAAGGGCGGGGCCTGTAACATTTGCTATTTAGATATAGAAGTAGGATATCATCGGTTTCTAATATCTTAAGCATTCCACCCAGGTTCCGCATAGCAGCTGTATACTCCAACCAGGACAACAAGCTTGGCAAGAGCAGCGCGCGCTTCCACCTGCAGCGCGGCGGGTTCAAGGCGCCGCGCGCGCCCGCCCTCGCGCGCGCCGCGCCCGTGTCGCCCACCTCCATACAGCTGGGGTGGACTGTGAGTCATTTTTTTGCACTAAACTTGACGAAAGAAAGAAATAAAGCACAAACACGAAAAGAACATAGTAGGGGAAATATACAAAAACATAATTCTTTTATTTAAATTAGATCGAGAATGAGCACTTTTTGTACCTACGTCAAAAGTTACAAAAGAGAGGCCCCAAAATGGCCGCCTGTCCGTCTAACATTTTCTAGTGTTTGCGCTGGGAAGAAGTGGCGCAAAAAACTGTCCAGTAAATGTCTGTCTATACTGATACTATAACAAGGTTTTTAGGAAGGATATACGAAGCTTTTGCAGGAGATATCAACATTGTCGCTCAGATGATGATGCCCATTGCTGGAGATAAGCCTCCTTCAAACTAATGTTTGAAGGAGCACCACTGATCCACTACCTACAACTGATCCTTGTGCTTCTCGCGTGCACTTTATTTTCGAAGTCTTCACCAGGTCGTCGCCGCGTCGGTCCAGAACCTTTCGGCTCTATCCTCCATCGGTTATGCGAGTAATGTTCTCCTTCTACTTCTATATAAGTTTGGTAATTCTTCCGGCAGGCCCTATGACAGACAAAAATTCGTTTGTTGTACGCCATAAAAATAGGTCGTGGTTCTAACTGAAACTATTTCGTATTCTTCTGCATTTTTGGCTTTTTTCTTCAATCTCATCTATTTCTTCAGTGGACAAGCGGCGGAGAGGTGGAGGCAGAAGGTTTCTACGTGTACTACCGCGCTGTTTCATCAGCTGGTGCTTATGAGAAAGTGACGACGTCGGGAGAACCGCGCGAACTACTGTTAACGCACCTCTCGCCTGACACCAGCTATGATATCAAGCTGCAGGCGTATACAGCACAGGCGGCTTCGGAATTTAGCGCTATTAAGGTAAATAAGAAAGAAAGAAGAACACACACGAACACACACTTGGGACACTTGGGACTTTGGGACACGAACAGGAAATACAAGCCGTAAAAAAATAGGGTCGAAATGTGACATTTTTATTTGGACATGAACGTTAGTACGATTCTGGGAGTAAGTAGTCTTGAGACGCGATTAATGTGGTATTTTCGGCGCTTTGTCAAAATCTCTGGGGCTTGGGATAAATTTATAAATAATATTAGGTTGATGAAAGACAAGACAAGATTCTAAGGGTCTAAAAATATACCCCCCCTTATTTTTAGACCCTTTGTATAGAAGAATGATTCAATTTATAAGATATTTTAAGAAAAGAAAACTGATGACAGTAGAATTATGTCATTTTTTAACTGCTCCAACAGTAGAGAAGTTCAGTGACGAAGAAGTTATCGAATTCCAACATCAAATTAGGTCGATATTAAGGGATATCAAACAAAAAAATCTAAAGAGCAACACATCAACGCAGCGTCTCAAATTATCCATCCAATAATAATTATTTTTCTATCCGCTGTGATTCAAGATTATTATCGCATTTAATTTTATTAACGTAATTACCTTACATTTCTTAAAATTAATAAATGATTGAAACAAAAACATGTTTTAATATGGAATGGTAACGTTCAAAAGTGGAGTCATAGTGCTATCATTTGAAATAACTTAGGGGATCCCTACACTTAATGATGATGCCGGGGCGATTCTATGGGGATGATGATGAAATAAAACCAACCACAGCGAATGTCCGTTGAACACTGATTTATTGAATTAATGTACCAAATTACCTTTACTAGGTACAAAATGCTGAGCGCACAGAATGCACGGCGCGTGATTCTTAAACTAATGTGCGGTTCCGTACATTTTAATGAAAAGGAAATGTGCTTAATTCTTTATTTTTGTAATAATGCTTGTTTGTAAATAAACTATAAACCTTATAGAAATACAAAAATATTTCAAACTATACGTGCACGCGACAACTTTGAGCGTGACCATAGCTACTCACCTCTAAAGTGACAGCCTTTCGGCAGAAGAAATACTATCTCGCATAACTGTGTGTTGATGCTCCAGTTTATTATTTAAAACGGCTAGTAATTTATCAAATGTCCTTTTAGTCATTCGAAGATAGTTATAAAATTCATTACCTATAATAATTGTGTAATTCTGCAAAAAGGACATGAAATTCTCCATGTTTCTCTCTGCGAATTAATACGGTGAACCCAATATTTTCTTGTAGAATTAACCTTTTCATTGTCTTTTTTAACTTGGGCGAATCCATTTTATTTTACACGTTCTCTCTTTGTGACACCTGGAAGCCACTAGATCTAGTGATCGAAGTAGTCCAGTCACTAGTAGTATAAGCGGGTGCGAGGCGTGCGCGATGTGTGCGCTGATTTTGCGCGTGGCGAGCGCGGGGGTAAGGCGGGCACAACGCGTTTACGGGTCCTGTGCGTGGTCGCCGCGGGTTATCTGAACACACCCTAACTGATTTTGGAATGAAACTTTGTTGATGTTTTTGTTTCGTCCATATCGCATTATCTGCCCAAAAACAGAGACGTCAGGCAGGTTGAAGTCAGATTTTTGTTACTAACGCAGTAAATATTATGCAAAAATATTTAGTTTTGTTTCTATTTACAATAATTAGATCCAGGCTTGGATTCAGAATGCATGAACGTTATTGCGACATTAGAACTAAGGAAATATTTTTGTATAACCTGTTCAGATGACTGTCAGGGAGTAACGCCTGATTCCATAACTTATTACTAGCATAGTTGGTAAAATCTCACTCCGTCTTCACAGACTGCTAAAACCCTCCGTCTCGCGGCCGGCCCCGGCAACACGAGCACAGCCCCGCTCCCGGCCGCGCCCGACCCGCGCGCGGCGCCGGGCGCGCTGGTGACGGCGGGCGGCGCGCTCGGCGCCGCGGCGCTGCTGGTGGTGCTGGCCACTGCGCTGCTGCTGTGTCGCCGCGCGAGGAGACCTACTACTGACAGTGAGTATTCGTGTGTTACAACACTAGCGCGGCGCCGGGCGCGCTGGTGACGGCGGGCGGCGCGCTCGGCGCCGCGGCGCTGCTGGTGGTGCTGGCCACTGCGCTGCTGCTGTGTCGCCGCGCGAGGAGACCTACTACTGACAGTGAGTATTCGTGTGTTACAACACTAGCGCGGCGCCGGGCGCGCTGGTGACGGCGGGCGGCGCGCTCGGCGCCGCGGCGCTGCTGGTGGTGCTGGCCACTGCGCTGCTGCTGTGTCGCCGCGCGAGGAGACCTACTACTGACAGTGAGTATTCGTGTGTTACAACACTAGCGCGGCGCCGGGCGCGCTGGTGACGGCGGGCGGCGCGCTCGGCGCCGCGGCGCTGCTGGTGGTGCTGGCCACTGCGCTGCTGCTGTGTCGCCGCGCGAGGAGACCTACTACTGACAGTGAGTATTCGTGTGTTACAACACTAGCGCGGCGCCGGGCGCGCTGGTGACGGCGGGCGGCGCGCTCGGCGCCGCGGCGCTGCTGGTGGTGCTGGCCACTGCGCTGCTGCTGTGTCGCCGCGCGAGGAGACCTACTACTGACAGTGAGTATTCGTGTGTTACAACACTAGCGCGGCGCCGGGCGCGCTGGTGACGGCGGGCGGCGCGCTCGGCGCCGCGGCGCTGCTGGTGGTGCTGGCCACTGCGCTGCTGCTGTGTCGCCGCGCGAGGAGACCTACTACTGACAGTGAGTATTCGTGTGTTACAACACTAGCGCGGCGCCGGGCGCGCTGGTGACGGCGGGCGGCGCGCTCGGCGCCGCGGCGCTGCTGGTGGTGCTGGCCACTGCGCTGCTGCTGTGTCGCCGCGCGAGGAGACCTACTACTGACAGTGAGTATTCGTGTGTTACAACACTAGCGCGGCGCCGGGCGCGCTGGTGACGGCGGGCGGCGCGCTCGGCGCCGCGGCGCTGCTGGTGGTGCTGGCCACTGCGCTGCTGCTGTGTCGCCGCGCGAGGAGACCTACTACTGACAGTGAGTATTCGTGTGTTACGCACAAAAATTAAGGTTTTTTGCGTAATTAAACTTAAATATTTTTGCTTGTCATCAAGGGCAAATTTCACCAATGAAACTGAACGCGATCAGCACGTCTAAACCGAGTTCAAGAGCTGTCATTATTGTTGTGGAATATTGACACTGACACTCTTAGATATGCTAATCGTGTTCAATTTCATTGGTGAAAATTTTCCTTAAACTGACTTGTTCTATTTCGCTTTGAATTGATCCAGCGGTTTTTACTAAGCGGTTTCACATTCACACAGATGGAAACGCCGCGTAGCTTGGAATGGGTACTCAATACCTCAATTTTCATACACGCGGCCACCACACGAGTCGCGACACGAGAGCTAATTTGTTTGCTTTATTGGGAGTTAAAACAACATAAGTAGAACCACACATAGGCACTACACTAAAGGGTATCGCATCCAGCTATCAGCGTACCAAGATCCCTAGCGCAGTATAGTGATTCTCGAGCCTAATCAGTGTCGTGTCTGGTCTGTGTGAAACAGCCTAATTAGAATTATAAATGCATCAAAATTTAATTAAACGTCAAAACATCTCAAGATCATCCGACCATGAAATGTCAAGAGCGGTTAACTTAACAATAGAATCACATAATAACAACATTGATAGCATAATACCGACTTCAAAGTAAGGCTGTCAAAACACATTGAATGATTTATTACAGAGGAGAAAGGATCCGTGCCGGAGAGCGGAGGGGCCAACGGGTACATCCCTGCCAACGCTAAAGTGCCAATCACTATTACGGCCAACCCTATGCATTCTGAGGTAAGACAGCCATTGCGAGGTATTACTCTAAAAGAATATCTCAATAAATTAACATTCCTAACTTACCTTGGGACTGTAGCTTTTGTGTTAGGGTTGATTTTTCCAACGCCAGATAATTTTATCCGAGGAATAATTTTGAATTTTTGACAGTTCTTCCATACAAAATCTCTCAGACGTCAATTTTATTCCACGAATTAAAATTATCTGTCGATTGAAAACTTAGCCAGCAAAATTTATGGTAAAAAAAGGGTTTATGCCTCCAACAAATCTTATAAGTCATTATATTTAGCTGATAGTGCTTATTAGTGTGTAGTGTGCTTATTATTGAGAAATTGCATGATATTTGATTTTATAATTTTAATTTTCAGTAAAATAAGTTTTTTTTTTATTTCCTTAGGGAGGCGACGCAGGGGTAGAAATGTCATTTTTACACAATAACAACACCGGGAATAATGACGACACGCTACCACATTCAAGGAAGAATGGCCCAGCACCGCGACAGTACGTGTGAATAGATACTCAATTACTTAAAACATAAGGTTCACAATCTAAACAAGTGTTGCCCTGGTATAACTGCTACCATTTTGGTAGAATACGAAATTTTTGAAGGAGAAATGTGATATCATTTTATCGCCATATCGAAGTGTACGGACTTATGACAGTACAAAATTTATATTTATAATATTTACTTAGTGTAGGTATTTGTGATTATTTAGTATCAAATGTTAGGGCACTGAGGATTCCGAATTTCCGATGTTAAGATTTTAAGCAAGTTTGCTACGACTGTGGGTTAAAGTATTTTGTTTGAATACCTGAAATTGCTACGATAACGGTTTGATTTATTTATAAGACAAGTTTTACGATAACTTTATTTATTAACGTGTTGAAAAGAACTGTGTAGATCTGAAGCTAGTAGTAAGTATGTATTATTATACTTGGCAACGCTTAGCGTTATGCGCTTTAGCCTGTTGCTTAGATAAGAATCTCTCCAGTGTTGCCAGAAAATGGGAAAATTTAAATGGTAAAAAAGGCAATGTACTTAAGATTTGTTATGGATTTTGTTACAAACAAAATTGTATATTGACTACTTTCAGTAATTTTCTGTTTCATTATATTATTTTAATTCTTGTACATTTTTGTTTATTATTATATTTTTATTTCTAAGGTTGTGACGGACGGACAGGCATTTATATTTGTTTTATTTAAAATACGTAACATCACAATAATGGAACATGAAAGTTTTTGAAGAGAGATATAGATTTTAGATTTTTTTATTGAAGAAACTTATTTGAATAAGATAAAATAAGTACCTACTTACTTAATTTCTCCTTGAACTAGAAACTCAATCAATATTTCTGTAACTTTCTTCAAAAACCTTCAACAGACACCTTGTAGTTATAACTACGCACTATATATTATGATAAATACCTAGTATTATAACTTTATAACGAATATAATTTTAGAACGTGTACTGCCTTTGGAAATATTATAACGAAGTTATCTGTTTGATGTGAAACAAGAAAAAAAGAACTTACATATCAATGCCAATGATGTTAATAATGTACCTGCATTTATTTACTGCTTTCTCTTTGAGGTAACCGTGTACAGAGAAGCAAAAATTGTACTTGTTGAAGTTTTCAGAAAAGAAAAAACCAGCGTCCTTTTTTTGTTTCACATTTAAACGAACAACAATGCATTCGCTCATTATTGCTCGCAAATAAGACTGAAAATGTTTTTTTAGAGTTTACTCAACTTTTTATGTGAACAGCGATATTATTATCGTAGAATGTAAAAAAGTAAAAATAAAAATACGTAAAATTAAGACAAAAATTGAAGTATGAAATTGTTTCAAAAAGACTCGAGGCTTAGCAGAAATAAAAATTAATGAGTACCTACAGTCACCGCTGCGTTTAAAAACAAAAGGTAAATTAAGTTTTGGTAATTTGAATTTAAATGGGCGGCTAATTTTCATTTCTGTTGTGTCAGAGCTGTGTTTACTGAACCTTGTTGATAAGATGTGAAATGTGTATTTTAACGTTCGTTTTAAACTGGACCTAAACAACAGCTGACGTTCTCGTCAGCTGTTGTTTAGGTCCAGTTTTTAAGAGGATTTCTTAATTTTAAAGTCCTGGTAGTAAAATATTACGACCAGCGAGAAAATAATTGAAAAATTATGTCATTTAACGTTCATATTGTTAATAGAATCAATATGTTCCGCAACTTATTTGCTATGGCTTCCATTAAAGAAAGTCGAACTTTCAAAGTGTCAAAAAATTCGGCGGAAGTTCAAAACTTGATAATTAATGACTCGTTACGGCCTTCAATGGAAATATTGTGCTGGTAGACGATAGGCGAGTTCCTATCTCTATTTAATGCAAAATTTTCATCGTTTCTTAAATTAAACTTAAATATCTTCAAGTGGTCTCAAGCAACGCTGATGCCTCTTAACCCTCTCGTAAAGCTGCGTAGAATGTATAATATTTAAATAAAAAAAGCTTAAATAAGGCGCAGAAGCATCATAAATCTTGCTGGCTTAGTAAAAAACACAATTTATCAACATTAATTTGGACGAGGTTTGTGGGATTCAGAGCCATCTTAAGTGTAACGAGAACGACTAATTGATTTATTATTGTACCTTTTACTACAATATACCTATTTGTAAAAAAAATATTAACAATGCAATCCATTAAAATAATTAAAATTATTTTGTTTGATTTATTTTGTCGTCGTGAGTTATACCGAAAGGCGATGAGGTTTTCATCGGTTATCACATTTCAATGAAACCACGTATCCTATATGACGTTTTGTGAACATAAACAATTTTTAAAATAACAATTATTTTTACAGTCGTGACATATCACCTCTCTTAAACGATACCAAACACGTTTAGGTATGTAAATTAAAACATTGTTTTTCTAAAATCAAACGAAATAAAATTTTTTTTTTTGTCTTTGGCAATCTTTGTGCGAGTCACCGAGACCATGAAAAGCAAGAATAATAAATATGCTAAAATTCAGATTCCTACGTGTATAGATCTTGACAAAAACCTTTTTTTTATTATTTGAAATAGGCTTCCTTTTGCCTCTAGTCTAGGACCTTTGTTACAGACGGAAAAGAAAATGTTTTTTTGAAACCTACCTTTGGCGACTTAAAAAACACAAAGCAGTAAAATAAAAAGCTATTTAATTATTGGATTAGAAGATGATAATTCATCACAATAAACAACAATAACTTTCACAACAACAACAATAGTTAGAAACAAGTTTTAATTCCCTATATTATTTATTACTACAGAAAATTCGTGAAAAGTAAGAAAAATTACATTTACATATTCAAATACTGTACATGCGATAAAGATTTTCCATTAAAAAGGTATTATTCCCCGAAAAATTCTCCCTTCTCCCGCGTCATGTTTTTTAAAACACCGTTGATTTATGTTAAACGTATTCATGGCAATTAGCCCTGGAAGCTAATTTCCATTAGCCAGACTCTTGTTGTTCGGTAAAATTGTTCCTCGCCGCAGACTGGCATAAACAGTACGCCGAGTAGGCTGTTGCTACGTTTTTGTTCTAGAGTGGCTTGTGGTAACTATAGTTATTGAATGGGTGGCAACAATCTTCTGAATCCTGATATAGTACCTACGGGATTCTTCTGCAAGGGCTATAAAACTATAATAGGATTAATAGTTCACAAGAACCTAAGGTACAGACGCCAGCATATCAGCAGAGCACATCAAGCTACTACAATCTGTCAAAGTTATTTAATATATTTCAACTTTATCGCTAAAACATTTGGTTCAAAGTTGATTGGGAAAATTTGACAGTTTCGGGTAGTTTGATGTGCTGGCGTCTGTACAACATTGAAAATACTAATGACACTAAGATACCACTTTCGTGGTGACTATCGTTAAGTAGTTACAAGTTGCATAGGTCCAACATATACCATCGGGGTAATTGCGTAACACAACTAAGGGCTGATTTTTCAATCGATAGAAAATTTATATGCGTGAAATATGCATAATTGACGTCTGACAGATTTTATACCTATCGAAGAACAGTCATTCATTATTCATTATAAGCCTGTATTGTCCCACTGCAGGGCAAAGGCCTCCCTTCCCTCTTTCCACGTTTCCCGGTCTACCGCGATTGTGGGCCAATCCTTTAAGAAGGAGTCCAGCTCATCCCGCCATCTCTTTCTGGGCCTGCCGCGCAGTCGTTTCCTGCCATTTGGGATCCACTGAGTGGTGACTTTTGCGTATTGCTGCTCCGACATGCGACAGATATGGCCAGCCCAGTTCCACTTTAATCCAGCAGCTGTGCGGCCGGCGTCCGCTATTTGTGTTTTGGAACGAAGTATGGAGTTCTTAATGCGGTCAGTCAGTTTGACACCTAGTATACTTCGTTCGTAAGAACAGTCAAAAATTCAAAATTATTCCTCAGCTAAAATTATTGACGTTGGAAAAATCAGCCCTAAGAGTAGCATTGGCTTTCATTTTGACAGTTCAACAACATTCATTGCGTTATTTACGTTGCTTAGCAGACAAATTTTTCAAACATGTGAAGCAATGAATTAGCAATAGCTATCCTTCAAAATGATTCAGGTTGTGATTAATTGTGTGTTACGCAATTAGGGTGCTGCTCTTCATTAAGTACCTCTAATCAGTAGCTAGGCACCGACAAAAGTTTGATGAAAAAATATAAAAGAATTTTCCACCAGTCTTATTGCAAACAAGGTTTCTTCAGGAGGGCCGCATTAGCTTGTAGGTTCATTTCGTAAAACATAGGTACACTCTACACTAATTTGAATTCTGTTAACTAAGCAAATATTCGTAATACACAAACAAATTAATCTGGTTACTTTTCCTAATTAAATGTCGAGAAAACAAGAAGATGAAATTATGTTTTCCTTTCAAGTTGTACTTTGGTCGGTGACGAATTAATGAGATTTTTTGTTCATTAAAATACCAGAAACATTAGCTACATATAGAAATGCTATTCAATTTTCCGGCTCATTGCTCGTCTATACGTTATAAAAGTAATTATTTTTCCCAATAGCATGATTAGTTCCCATTGGGCTACTGGAGAATTTTTCCTCCTGTGGCGCGGCGGTATACTTTAGTGCGCGTTACGGTCAATTAGTCGCAAGTCGCAACACGTAGCACCCACTTCGGTAATTAAAGCGAGAGAACAGAACACCAATACAAGGGAAATAATTAATTTTGCAAAGAAAATAATTGCTTTGTTAGCGGCCTGCTTCTGTTTCGTATTTAAAAAAAGAAACGGACGCTTGAATGGAGTTAATTAACACACGCGAGCGTACGCCTCTGTACGGCAACGTCTCTCCGAATTTTATATAAATATACTTAGGGAAGCAGAATTTATTACTGTTCGAAAATTGCTATCATTATGTGAATATAGGGGGTTTAACTGAAATGAATTGCTTCGAAGTGTCGCGTTTTGAACGCAAAATACATACATAAAACAAAATTAATGGGTGACATTTAAATGTCGTTGAATTACTCCTGCTTAGTCCACGTGGGAGTTTATCCGATAATGCGTTGATTTGATCTTATACGATTGATTGATAGCGTGTGAAGATCTTACCTTATACACCTACGACTGATATAAACAACAGATATCTACTTATTTCATTTTTATTAGCAATGGATTAAATGGTAGAGCGTAGGCATTGACATATATTTAATAAATATTCCAGCAATCTTAATGGAATCTTGTAATTTTATCCGTCTTTTCCAATCGTAATTCGTTTCAAGTAACCCCGTGGCTATTGTCTTACAGTCTTAAAATTAAAATAAGGTAAGGTTAAATGTTAAGCTAATAATTCTGTAAATTATTTGTGTTTCAATAAATTAAGCGTATAATGATTATTAAATGCTGTCGGAAATAATGAAACTTTAAACAAACAAATAAAGTCACAATATTCTGGTTTTCGTGATCAAGATTGACCACGACACGTCCGTTTAGCGTGCATACACACGAGCGACATGCGTCGGCGTCAGAGGTAACTGCAACCGTCGACACGTGTCTCTCGAGTACGGTATGCCGAATGTTGTCGATACGTCGCGTCGTCGGGACATCCCTAGGGATATAACTAAATCACGGCTTTAACTATCTTACTGCGACATATGTACACTCAGATAAAACCACAAAAAAAAAGTCAGGACCTATCTCGAAATCCTCAGTGATTAAAATGGTAGATAAGATATTCGTTACTCGTAATGATTTGTTAGAAAATAATAATTTTCGTATTTTTCTCGATCTGTTATTAATAAGCATTGTTTTAAATGAATGAGATCTTGTTTAACGAGATGAGACGTCAGAAGGGCTCTTGACGACCCTTCACTGAAGTATAGCTTGATGGCGAACAATATTACAAAATCCGTGTTCTTAAGAAGGCTTCTTGTTGAACAAGAATTAATTATAGTCATGTTATTATATTAACTAGCGACCCGCCCCTGTTTCGCACGGCTTTTACGACTAGATCAAACATTTGATATTTCTTTATTATTTGGTAGTAAATTGCACATAAACCTTTCGGAATAGATTCTATAAATTATAGTCAAAATCAATAGTCATTTATCTATTCAAAGTAGGCTGAGAATCCGCATTTTTCGAACGTCAAAATTACAAAAGACAGTCCCCCAAAACGCCCGCCATTCACCACTTCCTACTGCTTTAGCTGGGGAGAAGAAGTGACGCAACAAACTCCCCAGCAGCAGTGAAAACCACATTTATGTCCATTGTGTAGTTTAGAAAAACAACGCATTCACACATACCTACACGAAAAGCAACTATGTTTTATAATATGTATGTATAGATTAAAGGTCGCGAATTTTAGCAACGCTTGTGGGAAATGTAAATCAACATAAGTAGACATTAGTTTCGATTTAATTGATAAAGTTCGAACATAATGGAGAAACTACGGTATTTGTTAGAGATATCGGGCCTAATATTATCGTGTTTGAGAACAGCGATTGCGTTTTACCAGAGATTAGCTAATATGTGTTATGTAGGTGTTCCTAATGAGTCGTTTAATGGTTAAGTTTTCGTTATAGTTATCGCTTTCAGAATTAATCTAAGGTTACGTACGCACTGACAGGTGGCTAGTTTCGCGCCTAGAGCCTACATCTAGCGAAGGCGCCAAGCGCTCAGTGCAGCCGGTTTTGAAAATTCTAGAACGTTCGTTTAATTAAAGGCTTATTTTTAATCTTATATTTTGAATTTTTTCTTCATTTGTGTGTTTTTTTACATTGTTCTCACATATAGAAGCAACATGAATAATGTACCCAGGATTTTGTAATATCTTGATTTGAAAGAGTGTCCATGGAGTTTTTTGCCCGTTCTTGTCCATAGAGATCTAGGTTTTGGAATGGGCAACTAGCTTCAACTTTCTGACTAACTGACCGACTATTTAATTTTGATAATTCAAAAGTTTTAACATGGTTTAATTGAAATAAATGCTTTGAGAGTTTGAGAGTTTCACTTCACTACTCGCAAGGTAACTCGATAGGCTCTAGGCGCTAAGCAAGCCACTTGTCAGTGCGTAAGTAGCCTAACTCAAATTCAATTTTCTCTGGCTTGGCTAAATTAATTATTTACAACAAGATTATAGGCTGACAATGAACAGGCCGCACCGCCAAAATTGTGGTCGGCAAGTCGTCAAGCAATTTGCTAATTCGTCTGAACACTATTATTTACGCGCGAGGAAAGTTTCTCGTCATAAATTAAGTGCGGACCAAGTTGTTGGTCGTAAATCTAAGTGCTCCGCCCCCCGGCGTGCTTGTCTCTTGTGACAAACCCGCACCCACCAGTTTTCGATGACTACAGTGACTATGGATTAGGGGTTTTCTGTGCCTAAAATAAATAAATAATTCCACAACAATAATTCTACAATATTGTCTCTCCTTCCCCTTTTAAATCCATTCAAAGGTTGTCTAAAAAAGATCGCTCTTAGCGATAAGACCGCCCATTGTGTCATCCTATGTCCAATTTCTACATTTATATCTGTGACTAGCTTCTGCCTGCGACTTCGTGCGCGTAAAATTTCACTCTCTCTCTCTCTGGAATTTTGAAAAACCCTTTCTTAGTGGATGCCTACTCTTCACAAGGACACACCCTACAAATTTCATGTCTCTAGGACCAGCGGTTTAGGCTGTGCGTTGATATATCAGTCAGTCAGGACTTTGAATATACAATATAGATTTATATGGTGTACATAATAAAGAGTATTCTATTACAGACTGCCTCGTTGCAGTAGTGATAGTATTCTTGGGTTCGGTCAAAGGTCGGGTAAAGTGTTATTGAGTTTTTCATCAGGAATTTCTCAATAGCAGCCCGGAATCTGGATTTTTGTCTGGTTGATGGTAATAGGCTCGCCCCCTATTACACGGGACTTAAAACATAACTTGCGAAATATGGATGTACACCTCTGCCTAACCGTTTGGGGATTAGAGGCGTGATGATATGTTTTTTTACCAGCGTATTATTGTCTCACTGTAGGGCAAAGGCCTCTTCGCATACAGTGAAGGCACGCACGAGCATAGATCACCCCGCGTACGTGTCCAAGACGGTTTGGGCTCTTTACTTAGATGGAGTAATTTCCTGGTATTTTTAAAGGGTCAATAGTGGTATAATACGCGCCACGAAAGATGAGACTTGACATAATTTTAATCCAAATGTCATCGATAAATCTCTGAATTACATACAAATACACATTATGGGTAACTATTTCGTACACGACTGTACCCGGGCAAGCTCCCCACTACTGAGCTCGTAAGTCTCATCTTTCGTGGCGCGTATTGTAACCCTCGACTATAAGAGCATGCACCACCATGCAAGAGATTTGGAGATTTTCATTGACAATCTTGAAGGTAAAGATACAATGGCAGTTCTTACCGTGCTGTTTCGTCGCCTAAATAGGTTTGGAAACTTTAACTTTGAACTTTAGTGATAGAATTATCAAAATCGGTTGATTAGTTTTTGAGAAAATCGCGGACATACAAACATACATATGGATGGAAAACAGAACCTCCTTTTTTGAAGTCGGTTAAAAAACATTGGGATTCCGTCTTCTTGACCCTCCTGGGGCAGTATCCTTAATACATTTACAAGAACATTTTAGTCAAGGTCTCGTAAACGACATTGTGATGCCAATGTTTTGTAATGTTATCCTATAACTCATCGAATAATCTATATACCTACTAATGATAAAGCTGAAGAGTTTGTTTATTTGAACGCACTAACCTCTGGAACTACCGGTCGGATTTGAAAAAAATCTTTTGCATTTGATAGCCCATTTCTTGAGGAAGGCTTTAGGCTATTTAACATCACGCGAGGATCAAAAGGAGCCGGGCAAAAAGAAAAAGGAAGTAACGACGGAGAGTTTTATAAAGATGTGGTTGTTATTTTACATAATTTAGGCATTGTGTATCTTACGACTTCCACGCGAACGAAGTCACGGGCAGAAGATAGTTTAGAATAATACTCATCAAAAGTAAGGTTCTTTTTTTATCCCCGAACATCCGAAGACATGCTCGCCCGCGGCTGATACCCGAGCTGTGGCGAACTAAACAAAACAGCCCCGTTATAAAGTGAAGAACTCGGCAAATTCCGTTTCTTATGCTCACGCAACTATTCAGTTATTTATGGAACTGTTCATAAATGTAGCGTTTTGTATCATTCGCTTAGAACTCACAAGGCGGGACTGTGGTGCTGCATACTAAGTTTTCATTTGCTGAGGAATTTCATTAGCACTCGAGTGGAGAGTAAATTACAAATGTGGATATAAATAATATGCTCTTTATCTTAATGTGACTGACTCGTTGGTCTAGTGGTAGCAAGCGCTACTGTTGAACATTAGGTCCTGGCTTCGATTCTCGGGTAGGTTAAAGTGTTATTGGAATTTTCCATCTGCAATTTCTCAGTAGCAGCCCGGAGTGATCATTGCCCGGTTGAAGGCAATAGGTTCGCCCTCTATTACATGGGACCATACCATCCCACAAGCAAATTAAGCAATTGCTTAGGGCATCACGTCTCGGGGGCACAATAAACAGCACCAAAAAAATATTTGCTAGCACATGGAAGGCAAGGCTGTTTGTCAGCAAGATATTACAAGACCTGAAAGTCACTTTAGAGACATGCGCTAATCTTTACAAATCGTTTGTCGATTATTATTTAGAAAAAATACGAGGCGCCTTTGGATAGGAGGGCCCGCAGGCGTGGATTGCTTACGGCATCTAGTAGTTTTAATCCGGCACTGCATGGGACTTAAATACAGGGTGTTACGGAAAGGGTATATCAATACAAACGGGTTGAAGAGTGTATCTGGTCTAGAATCTCTGTACAAAATTTCAGCTCAAAAGCAGTAACTTTGAAAATGCTTAATATTTTTTTATTTCGATAGTTTGTTAAATTGAAATCATAACAAACGTGTCACCGCACTTCGAGGGTCATTATCCATTATCTGTAGTGTGTCTGTGCGCCTAGTACACGCACATCACGCCGCCGCGCGCCAGTGCAGCGCCGTGATGTCGAAATAAAAAATATTAAGCATTTTCAAAATTAATGCTTTTGAGCTGAAATTTTGTACAAAGATTCTAGACCAGATACACTCTTCAACCCGTTTGTATTGATATACGGTACCCTTTCCGTAACATCCTGTATAACTGGTGGAATGTGGGTGTACTATACTGCCCAGTGCTGCAGTGTTGCTGTGCAGCTTTATATGAGTTCTGGTGCCCGAAGAACCCGAAAAAAGAAAAAAAAAAAAAGAAAAATAAATACCGATGAAACGAGCTGTGATGATGTAATAACAATACATATTAAACGACCTATGTTATTTGGTCGTATATATACGACCCTGGCGGAATGGACACGAAAATATTTGTCGGATTAATCTGACGTAGGTAGGCGGTTAAAAGGTTAAATATATATTTCCTCATTCAGAATATATATAATCCCATTAAATGGGAATTCAGAATATATATTTAACTCAAAACCGACCAAAATGCCTATTACTGCACTTTAGGCTCAGGTGGGCAGTGTATATACACTCCTGCCTAACCCTTCGGTGACCACAGGCGTGATGTTATGTTATTTTGATTTAAACATGTATTTTATATTATACGGACTTTTTACTGCTCAATATTTTTGGAAAACTTACGAAAACAAAGCTCTTCTAGCAAGCAAGACAAAATGGTGAAAAGCAGTTTGAAACAGAGAAAATATGGACACCTAAAACTGTTAAGTGTCCCTTGTCCTAAGGGACTTGTTCGAGAGTTTAACCACTAAGCTTTGAAATTATGTTCTAGAATTTTCTTACGGTACCTAATGTTTGAAGTGGATCGTCTTGTTTAGAACATTCAAAATAAACAAAATTTAATATCAAGTTTGCTTTTTCAGCGTGGGAATCCCTCTGGGAATCTAAGGGGGATTTTCACAAAAAAAGCAAACTTCATACTGAATCTTGGTTATTTTTGATTTAAGCAACCCCTTAGCTCTTGTCGAGCTAAGGGGTTGCTTTTGGACCCGGATCTTCACCAAGGTATAAAACATGCTGTATTCGTTTACCTACACCTAAGACAAGTTGTAGAGACAAAACTTGTCAGAGATGTCAAAAAGGCGAACAAAATAGTTAACTATACATATCTGAAAAACAAAACATGTAAGTATTATACACGACATGTGTTTGACAAGCATTTTACAAGACTTAAACGCGGGGTTATGATTATAATATAGAACCCAGATGTTGATCAGGCCCATCGAGTTTTAAAAAGAGATTGCCCCACAGTTAAGGTTCCTACAAGCTACTGTCAGCAACAATAGTTGATTAAAACTTCAGATTTTAAAATCTTAATTATCCATACTTAATATTATAAATTCGAAAGTAACTCTGTCTGTCTGTATGTTACCTTTTCACGCCTAAACCGCTGAACATATTTAGATGAAATTTGGTATAGTGATAGTTTGAGTCCCAGAAAAGGACATAGGATAGTTTTTATCCCGATATTCCCACGGGATCGAAACTTATGCGGGTGAAACCGCGGGGCGCAGCTAGTTGAGTAATATATCAAACTTTGTCCGACTCCTTATGTGCCCCAAAAATACAGCCATACTGCCATAGTGACACAGTGCCATAGTGCTCTACGCAGCCACCGACGATGCCGTAGAAGTAACAAAGTTTGGGCCAACAAAATCGAATTCACTGTCGTGCCATCGACACAACGTAGAAGAAGATTGAAAAAAATAATTATAAAGATCTGAACTGATATAAAATTAAATGAAACTTAGCTAAAACATGAAATGCAGAAAAGCAATGTATCGAATCATTTTTTATCAATTAAGAGGATTTTGTTAAAGTAACAGCTGACCTTTGTTGGTGACTGTCCTACGTCATACAATACAGTACTTATAATATCGCAGTAGTTTTTTTGGGTCCGTGGCTTAGGCCCCCAGTGGTCGAGGCACCTGTGGCCGACGCCCCCGATTCGATTAATTTAATATCTTCTTTTTTTTCTGCTTTTTCACTTAGTACAGTAAATGAGAAAAGTGTTTCACCATAGTAATAAAGTATTTTTTCTTGCTAAACAAAATTTATGTATCAAATAGCAGAGAGAATAGATCGTCACTTAACCTTATCCTTACACACCTTTTTCCACATTAATAAATATGCTATTTATTATGTACAAACATCCAAAAAAAAAGACTTCTATAAAACGTGCTAATATACATCTATAATAAATTACCATATGGACAATTTATCTTTCAATTTCAACCAACTCGTCAACTAACTGAGCCAAACCAGTTAATGGTAACAATAAAATACCGTCTTTTTGTCCACAAAAATGTCTATCTCTTTCATACCAGATTCAAGTTATTGAATACTGCAATATGCAACAGATAAGAAAGTTTAGTGTGTCATCTCACAATGACGAGCGAAGGTCCTTCGCAATGGCTCGTGCGAAATAATTACAACAAACATTTTCTCACCAAGTCTATTTTTAACTAAGTATATAGTTAAAAATAGGCTTGGTGTAAAAATGTTTGTGCCTGACATTTAATCAAAAATTGCTTTGAATTAAATTAATCGAATCGGGGGCGTCGGCCACAGGTGCCTCGACCACTGGGGGCCTAAGCCACGGACCCGTTTTTTTTATAACCAAGTCAAGACCATTGGCAGCACACCTGGAGCTTGATACTCAACATAATATGATCCAGCTCGAAGGACCATAATATGTTGAGTATCAAGTTCCAGGTGTGCTGCTGGTGGTCTTGACTTCAAATGTACAGACGCCAGCACATCAAGCTACCCCAATCTGTCAAATTTCTTTAATAAGGTTCATATTCAATTGGGAAAATTTGACAGATTGGGGTAGCTTGATGTGCTGGCCTCTGTACATGCTGGAGTCGGTTTACAGAGACCATGCTCTATAAAGCTGAACTCACTCGTATTCTTTTTAAAAACTCGAAGTGCCGTATTAACGGCCGAGTACCTACATGATTTTCTCATCCATTCAGTTCAGGTTGTTTCTCGAATTTAAGAGCAATGAATGTCACCCTTATATCTACATATGGCAGCTATAAAAAAAGCGAGGTTATAAAAAGTAATGGACTGTTAAAACCATCTGTTACTCCTATTTTTCGCTGAAAATTGCATCGGGCTGACACAATGACGTGAGATTGAAGTTATTGGGGAATTCGATTACATATTGACGATTGATCAATTAATATAATTGTTACCGACAGCTGAATTGACGTCCTGATAATTAATTGCGTGATTTTAATCATGGAAACTTCACGGGAAGTAGGCAGATGTTTAATAAAAAATTAAGTTTAAAACACTGTAGTCCGACTACGGAAAAATAAAAGTGATCTAAAAAGTACGAAACAAGAAAATATTTCAGACAAAAATCAAGACATAGGTGCAAAAATGGTCAAGGTAAAGCCGTGGTCCGGCCCTGTCGTGGCTTTCCTTTTGGCTTTGTCGTAGTGTCTAAAGTCCAAAATCATACCTACTGACTTATTTTCAGCAAGGTTAATATTATGTAATATAGTATTTTGTCTCACGAAGCGAAGCGCGCTCTAATTAACCTTAAGCAAGTGTACAAAGTGTACAAGTGTACACACTGTGAATGTGTAGCGTCAGTCAGTCGGCGCATATTTTTTTTATTATATTTTATTGCTGAATGGGTCCACTCTTGACCTCGATCACGCCTGATGGAAAGCGATGGATGAGGTCTATGATGGAACGAGTGTGCCCAGAAGATGCTTAAGGCACTGGTACTCCCTCGCATCGATGAAACACAGCAGGTTGCTTGACGCCGGACTCCGGTTGGAGGGTGGTCGCAAACCAGGCGGGCGTTAGCCCTACCACCGCAAGGGAAGAATTGGCCAGTCAAATAAGGTTTTGGGTGTGACTGTCCAGGATGCGCCGAGCGCTCGGTTCAGTTGAGTAAGGGTATCATTTAAGCTATCACCAATTTAATTAGTTTTGTGTTTCTTAAATAATAGGGTTTGTCCTCCAAATAGTAGATCTGTCACCAAAATGTAGTCACCAAACAATGCAAGTGACCTAACCAAACCGAACCTCGGGGTGCCCTTCGCTCGCTCTTGCATCCTATGTCGACGGAGCCCCGCTTCGCGGGGCCCCTATTTCTGTGTAAAGGGTTTAAAGTAACCTAACCAAACCAAACCTCGGGGTGCCCTTCGCTCGTTCTTGCATCCTATGTCGACGGAGCCCCGCTATCTGAGAACGAAAATATTTCGTGGCGATAGATCTATTTATTAAGTGATACAAATATTTCGTGGCGATAGATCTATTTATTAGGTGATACAACTTGATGACAAATATAAATTTTTGTGATAGAAAATATAGTTCCGGTTGAGTAACTGGCGGAACAAACTGCGCTACACGAGGAGGCTTCTTCATGCATCCCAAAACGAATTAATCCCACACACACTTCCGACTTCGCCATTCTCTCGGACGGTACCGTGAGCTCCTGCACTTAGACACACATTCACAGCGTAGGTATTTGTACACTTGGTAACCAAAAGTAAAGCATGCGTCGAAAAATACTGTATGGTAGGTTACTTGAAATAATTTAATAGTTGTGTTCAATTTTGTTTAGAGATTTGCTTATTGAAAAGAGCACCTGGTTATTTAAATATTTGCATGTATGGCAAAATATGCCATTGCAATAACAATTTATATAGCTAACATCTTTTGTACCGCATGTACTGTAAATTAATGCATATGATTAAAAAAAAAATCAAATACTTACATTGAACTCAAAATATTAAAAAAAAACCCCACAAGGTTCTGTTAACAATGCTGCAACATAAAATAAACAATCTTTTAATCAAACCACAGTCTTTATTCGATTTAGTTATTGTTTCAATTTATTTAATTTACAAAGGAAACGAATATTAAATATTATGTAAATGTAAACCACCCTTTCGCAACTGGTATCGGGTGGAAACTTCACAGACAGAATTTTATTAAATAAGATTATGGAATAACATAATTTTGTGTTAATTTGAGCTAGGAAAAACGGAAAGATTTCACTGTTTATATACAGGGTGAAATTTTAATTACCGTTTTCCTCTTAAGGGGTCATTGTACTCATCATTCTGAACCACTTTTACTATGGGACCAAACATGAAATCGCGAAAAAAAAATCAGCTGTTCCCTACATTTACGTTCGCATAACTCGTCAAAATGTAGGGAACAGCTGATTTTTTTTTCGCGATTTCATGTGTTTTTACTAGCTAACCCGACAGACGTTGCCCTTTTTTTATCGTGTGGAAATCCTCAAGGATGTCCACCACGCCGGGGTGGGTGGAGGGGTCTGTCAGACTCTTACTGACTAAAACCACACGGTGTCCTGCTGCTGCCTTTAGCCGGGGTGCTAGAGTGCTTGCGCATTTCGTCACGCTCCCCCGGCCGGGTGTTGGCCCGCATGAATCCATGCGGACCCCGTCACCTCAGCGGCCGCAAACAGCCACCATTCCTCTTCTAGGCCGAAATATGAGTTCATACAAAAATCCCATAGAAATAGGACTTCAGTTTTTCTCAATTTCCCGGGAGACTTTTCAATTTTTCTTTCTCTAAACCCTTATTCGGACTATTACGAATATTTTAAAACAAAAAAATTGCCAAATGCGTCCTGCCGTTCTCAAGTTATGCGCTTACCAACGAAAGCATTGAATTTTTATTTATATAGATTATGATCTACTCGTATAAAAGTAAAAATTCAATGCTTTCACGTATGCGTAAATCAGTGAGGATCTTTGAACATAGATTAGAAAGGTAGCATAGACAGTCTTCTATTATATCATGGTCACAAAAGGTTTCTAAAAGATTAGATTTTTAACAATAGGTAAGAATGCCCTTAGTCATGTTTTGTGCCTACGTAGGTAAGTACCTACTAAATTAAAAATGAATTGACACGAGTTTAGCACACACAATTGGAGTCACATCTAACCGCTTAAAACCTAGACCATACTCCGGATGTAATTCAATGAATCTGCCTAGCATTTTTCCCTTTTCCAAATATGATGCGGTCGGCTTCCAGTCTAACGGGATGCAGATGGATACCAGCATTTTACTTGGTGCGACTGCCTATCTGACCTCCACAACCTCTGGCAAGACACGTCAGTAACGACTATCGAAAATCTACAAAAGACAGCCGGGGCCAAGTCCTTAACGTACTTTCCGATCTTGGAGGGGTATCCCACCCATCCATGGATCAACCTCGGCAAGCGTTGCTTAACCTTGAAGATCGACCGACCGACCGTGTGACTGTTAATATTTAGTCACGAGCCCGTTCCGGATGTAGTTCACTAAAACAAAATGATGGTCTTAGGCAATCTGCAATATCCATAATTCTTACAATTATGACGATGTTAAAGTTGAGTTCTATAATTCTTTCAATAAAACTTAAATTTAGGAAAATACTTTTCGAGATATACGGTAAAAGTTTTGAGAGGAAAATTAAACAGGCACCCCTTAACTGTACGATCCTGTCTAACTAAAGGCTGCTCCCTTGATAGCTTTTTGAAACTCCCCTATTCAGAGGCTAATTTATTATATTTTTAATTTAAATAAAAATGTGGTTTGGCTTTTGCGTAGCAAGAAGCGCCATTACATTTTTTTTTGTATGGGCTGCTGGCTCAACGAATTTATGAGCGTAATTGGAATGATTTTCATTTTAATTTAGAGGCTTGTTGTCACGGCTGAATGTAAATAAAAATAAAACTGAATTTTAAGCAAAACTAGATTTGGGTTGAGATTAGTATGAAACGTGTCAGTTTTTAATCAAAATTTATGTTTTTTAGCATCACACGTCGTTCTAAAATACGGGCCTATCTTATACGGCTTTAAAATAATAATTTCTTATCAGTTTATCATTTTAAAATCTCTCCGCAAGTTATACTTATCTGACGTTTGAAGCCCGACTGGCGGGAACAGGGCTGTCATTTTCGCGCCAATTACGGAGCCATCATGGCTGCAGAAATAATCCGCCAATACCCTACAAGCGTTGCTGTGACGTCAATATTCCGTGGTATGTGTGCGACGCGGGAAAATGCAGCTGTTGAAGTTCGGTGTTATGGAAAGATCCTTTGGCAAAACAAATTCCAGATGGATAGGCTAGAGTGACATACTTCACAGCAGATCAGTTATAGGTACTTAGATTTTAGAAGAAAACTGCGATAGTTAAAAAAATAGAACCAAAATTAATGGCCAGAAAGCATTTAAAGACTTGAATAGTATTATTAGGGATAATGTAAGCGTTGTGATTTCAAACGAAGGTGGTCAAGGCTTTGACCGTGACGGTGGCCTGAGGGTACTTAGTAGTGATGTGGAGTTATTGCCTTTGTATGATTGTAGAGTTATTTTGGTCATTGAAATAGTATCCCAGAGAGGCGATACTTAACTATACGTAGGTACGGCCAGAATTTCCTGCCCAACATGAAGCACAACCATCTTTTAAACTGATAATACCATCACCACCACCACCAGATCGTTATTTTGATTTAAAGTATGCCATAGTGTCATTTAATTTCTATGTGTTTTAATTTTTTGTTTTTTGAATGTTTTTTTATATATGTAATTTGTTATCATTTTATTGAGCTTTTGTGTGCACTGAATTATATATAAGATCGTGACGATGTGAAAGAAGAATGGCAGAAGTAAATATGGGGACACAGCTGCCAACTCCCTTGAGGTACGAGTATGTAATAATTTATCACTGGATTTTACGATACCGACGACTGCGTCAGGGGAGGCACCGTGTGCCACGGTTCTTTGCTATGAACCACACAGAACCAGAAAATGATAAGCTAAAACATTTCTCCCTTTGCACACAGGTAGTTGTACTGTGCACAGTGCACCAACACAATACCTCCGGGACTGTTGCTTTTAGCAGTCTGTGTGCAAAGCTGTTTGGTATTCGGTCACTAGGTATTTGCTAAATGAAATACTGAGTGTCCACCAGTCTCGCAGTCCGGCTTGTTCACGTTTGCGTGTAAACTGAACATCAAACGAAGTACTAGTTAGAAAGCTTAAGTAATCACAAAGAAATTCTATTAAAACTGTATTTTCACTTTAATATTTTTTATGAAACGAAGTGTTGCAGTTGCGGTTCTTTTAGAAATTTCTTCGCATGCAACGTAAGCCGATATTTTAATTGAAAGTTTAGAATATGTTCGTGACGTGTTTACTTAATTTTCAGGGTTCCGTACTTCAAAAGGAAAAACGGAACCCTTAGGGCCCTATCTCACTAGGACACCAATGACGGCGCAACCATGGTCGCACTGCCAAAAAGTGAATGGTTGTATTGGTTTGTTGGTTGGTTGGGCAACCATGGTTGCGCCACTATGGTGTCCCAGTGAGATATAAGCCATATAAGATCACTTCATTGTCCGTCTGTCAAGACCCTTTTTCTCAGAAACGCGTGGAGTTATCAAGTTGAAATTAATATCAAATAGGGGTGCAATCCCTTGAAACAGTGAAAAAATCAAACTTCTAAGTCAAAGCAATCAAAAGATACGGGCGTTTATGTACCGTTTATGCCGCATATTTTGGCACTCGCAAGGGAATCAAAAGCTATAGGGTAGTTCCCGTTGACCAAGAATCATGAAATTTGACAAGAAGCAATGTCATGTAGCACAAGTAAAGGAAAAAACCCGAAAACCGTTTTGGAGTTACATACCTAAAAAGTACGGAACCCTGGGTGCTCGAGTCCGACTCGTACTTGACCGATTTTTTTTTCTTTCTAACTCACTGCTTTTATAAACACAGTTTTAGTCTTTTATGGTCGAAGATTCTAGGATATTTCCCCAAGGATAAAGTGTTATTGAGGTGGTTAGGATATTGTGAAAAGTTTCCGTGGTTGGCGGTTTAGAACAAGCTGTTGTCCTGCGCAGTAATTGTGTTCGGTTTGGTGATTAGCTTACGCCTTATCACACACGAGTCATTGGACCGAATAGGTCCTAGTGCGAGTGAACTGTGCTAGATATTGTCGACAATTATATAGTAGACATATATCTAATATAGGTACATTCAGCTAGTAGGTACTAACGATTTCATAATCGGTTGCAATTGGTACCTATTGCAGTATTCATAAATACTGCATGTTATTTTTTCGCCATTCATTCTTCTTGAAGTTTATATTCAACCTCATCTTTAATATGAGGCCTAACCAGAAACTTTATTTTCATAATTTTTAAATTATGGTTGTTTGTATTTCAGATCATGGTATAATAAAATATACTTACCATGTTTCAGATGAGATTTTCTCTTTGAAACATGTGTCACATGTCGACATTTGGTCACAGAGGACTGCTTTTTTTTCCTTGAGAACGAACACCGAAATTATACGTTTTATTATGATATTTATGGTAGTTTGATATTCACATCACATAAAATGTATAATTTTGGTGTTCGTTCTCAAGGAAAAAAAAAGTCCTCTATGACCAAATTTCGACAAGTGACACATGTTTCAAAGAAAAAATCTCATCTGAAGTATATACAATTCATAATTTAAAAATTATGAAAATAAAGTTTCTGAAGTTAAAACAAGAACAAAATTGATTTGAATTTTATTTTGTGTTAACGACAGCAGTTACCTACTTGAAATATCACAAAAAAAAATACTTTTGTGTAAACTTCACAGGCATAATGGTTATCTACATAACGGAGAAGGCATGTGTGTCTCGTTATTATCAGCCATATTTTAACTAATGTGGGCGAACTATGGGTATGTGTTGGTTATTACGCAATAGAAAAACGGTTTGCAGTTCAAATCAGATTATAATTTCACGAACAATTTAATCACACTAGCAAATCACACACTATAGGTACACGATACAACCAGATACGGAACGCGGGACAGTTTCTGAGCGCATGTTGTTCGTTTGGTGTCCGATGTCCAAGAGGCTCCACCTCGTTCTCTCGCGCTGTCGTCGACCCCACACGAACTCAGGCTAGACTCTGTCAAGCGCCGCCAGATGGCGCTGGCGTTCCGCATAGTCAAACGAATGACCGGTTGCGACATACATATATTACAATTAAACATAAATAAACTGATTTTCTCTACTCATACTTCAAGCATTTACACTGCAGCAAAAAATGTACAACATTTTTTTCCTTTTATCATGTTTAGATATCCCATCACGCCTGAGAAGTTTCGCTAGCTAATTTAATTTGACCCTGTATTACTGAGCCCGACACAAAAACGTAATACCTAATATGATTGATCTTAAAAAAAAAAAATACCATTTTATTAACCACGCCAGGATATCAGGCTGGTCTTTTTTATAATCCACCATTTAATTTTAAGAAAATCGAATGCAAACAGGCAAGGTATTTTGCAGTAAACCGAGCAGATAGCTCAGTAAAGCACTTTTAGATTTTAAGAGTTTCCTTCAGTAAGTCGGTGGGAATATTCTCGCCTTTATTTGGTCATATACTTTACCCGCGTAAGTATTTTACCTGAGCGACTACCCGTTGTAAAGATGTCAGCCATTTAAATATATCAAAGACCGTCTCTGTCACCATGACATGGCATCCATCGATTTTAAGTAAAAATGTTTCCTATGGTCCGTTTGTGGAAAATAACAGGTTTATTTTTATATATATTTTTCAGTTATTTTTTAAAATATGCAGTTCTAATATCTATATACAAAACCATGGACACTGTATCTAATCCTGGTAAGACATTATTTTTCTTACCACTTTCCGAGGCGGTCCTTTATTAGGAAAAAACAGTAGAATTTTTCACACAAAATCACAATACTGTCACAACAATATCACGGAAAATTAAATCGTTTACCTAGGGCGGTAGACGGCTCCAACCGTATCCGTTAGAGCGTTGTGGATGAAATCTGTTTACGTTTGTGTATGGCACACATTAAGGGCACGTACACCACTTGTTTTTTACACTAAATCAACGTGATCTCAGCCTTATTGGTTAAAGCATAAAGTCTATACAACAAACAAATCAATTTTACACTGCGGTAGCCGTGTTTGACGTAAAGAAAGTACCAAATTATACGGCTGTCGCCGTACTGTCATTCCATGGACTTTTAAAATACGGTTACGGCCGTTACCGCGTCGGAAGGTGTTAATTTTTACAAAGTTTATATATATATTTTTTGGGAATACCTTATCGCAGGTCCACCTAGGAGGTTGTCGTCTATTTAACCGGGCTTGCCTGTGGGTGGCCTTGCCTCAATAAATTAAGGCCTTCAGCCAGGCCTTTTAGCTTGCTTTGTTTGTGTGTGTCTCGAGTTACTCGCATTTTCATCCATTTATCAAGCACTTCCTGGCAACTGATTGAGCTGAAACTTGGCATTCTTATATAACTACGGTGACAACGTACAAGTTTGATACCATGGCGCTTGTTTGAGGATGGAGCCGGAAGATGGCCATAGGAACTCCTCAACAAAACACGATAGCACCATCGTGTTTGGACTCATGGTTACGTTTTGACAAGTGCTATTACACTAGGTGGTGTCCAGAGTCTGATGATGGAGCAGGGAGTTGGCCATAGGACCTCCTCAACTTCACGAGATAGCCTTGTTGTTTTGGGCTCGTTGGGTTTATATTGACTTACAAGTGAAGGTGATAGAACAGATATTTAAACAAATTCTAATGCTATAAAGTACAAAATAAAATATAGACTTGAATGTCCTTCTGACATTTAAAGATAAGCCTCAAACTTAAGAAAATATTAGAGACTAGCTGCGCCCCGCGGTTTCACCCACATAAGTCTCGATCCCGTGGGAATGTCGGGATAAAAAGTATCCTATGTCCTTTCCCGGGACTCAAGCTATCTCTATACCAAATTTCATCTAAATCGGTTCAGCGGCTTAGGCGTGAAAAGGTAACATAGAGACAGACAGACAGAGTTACTTTCGAATTTATGATATTAGTATGGATTATTTTATTTAGTATTTATTTATTATTATTTATTTATATATACTTTATTACCTCTACCTTACCTTTACCTCTTTAGTACCTCTTTTGAAAAGATTTTAACCAATATTTTATTTATGAAATAATCAGAAAACTGATATACTTGTTCACCCAACAGAATATAAAGGAATACTAGTCCTGAAATAATTAGTATCGGTACAAACAAAGCACAGTTCCATGTTGTTTTAATTAAACATCTCGGCGTCGGCACAGATTACCTAATATTGTTTACATCGTAAGCCTTGGCGTGAGTTAAGGGTACATGTGAGATTCTCGGCTAACAATATGTCACCCTTCTACTATGCGGTAAGATTATCATTTTCCTTACGATTTTTCCTGAAAAGAACGTTACCTTTGTGCAATATAATTATGTGCTGGCAATATATTTCCGGGAGCAAATGCATGACATATTCTGATAACGAGAAACCCGCCCACGTTGTTGAAATATGAAATTGTTTAAAAGACCAGCATCATATTCCATTGCCAAATTGACATCAAATATTGTGTTCTTGTGAAGTATATAATAAATAATATACAATATTTCGGAACAATAACACAAGACTAAGTACAACAAGTAAAACGATGATAGCTGCACAAAAAATATAAACTGTAGCGCAGCTAACAATTCCTAAGACGACCCACTGACCCAACGCCCTTCTCCAGATACAATCGAATGATGTTCCATGCAAAAAGTGATTAACCTTTTAAACGCTTGGCTAAATTTCAATTGCCGTGCCCCTAGCGCGCGGCTACAAATCGATAAAATACCTAAACAAATAAGGAGGAGCAAGCAGTCTTTGTATCGATTAAAAAATAGTCAAAAAGTTTTTATCTCTATTTAGGTTTTAGTTGTACCACGCAGTTAATAGGAAGAAAATATAACGAAAAAATCATGCTTTTCTCTGTCGCAGAAGTAGGTACGACACGAGCGGTGGGCACGGAAATAGGTATGTGTCGCATAAATGCAACACAAGCGGTCAAAAGGTTAATAGGTAATTAAGTTAATTTAGATTTAGTTAGTTAATAATAAAAACAAAAAATAAGACAAAAGTAAACAGTTAAGGACATATGATTTGGGATGTATTTTGACGTTGATTTAATGTGGTGAGTGTAGGGTGAATGGGTGTGTGGGTGTGATAATGAGGTGTGCGAGGGGTGTTTGTGGCATGTGTATTGTGTGGTTTTGATGGGGTACCTATGTGCGGAACTGATGAGTATTTCACATTTCCACGAGTTTCTCTGTTTCATCATATTTTCGTGATTTTAACGAGGATTCAAGTTTCATTTCCTCTTGGTTAATGGGTAGATGTGTAAGCTTTTGTTTAATTTGTGAAGTATTCATGGTTTGTCGGCTTTTGTCTAGTTCACAATTATCATTTGACACGAAAACAACTATTAGAAGTCACATGCAACAAAATGAGAGCATTCTCCTGCTACATTACTTTTGTGCCACCCTGAATAATCACTGTACATTAATAAAAAAAAAAGTGTCCGTTCATCCCAGTAGGACACACATTTCAAGACAACAGACGCATAACATTACAAACATTCAATTTAAACAATAATAATTAAACGCTGCTGACTGCTCTCCTGAATAATTCGGACATTGTCGAATACATCCCAGCTTCCCCTAAATTGCCTTAATTAAGTGCATTCCTTCTAGCGTGGGTTTCATCTACTTTTGTTCGCTCTATTCGGATCCCTTAGTCACAGAATAGTTAGGTACGAAAGGACACTCCATACAACGAGCAAAAAACTATCGTATGCACACATATCGTAACACACGTATCATAACTGACGTATCTGACATTTTGGACTAAGCCGATCTAACTATAGTAATTTGATACATTTTCCAAGTCGAATCTGATATAAATATGATCATGTATTCCGAACAAAGTAAAAACAAAGATTCACGAAGTGACGTATCTGTTAAAATATTTATTATTAAAACAATATTAACACGATAACAATAGTAGTAATACCAATACAAAGATCTTAATCAGAACTACACACGTGCTCAATTTTGTATCAGTAGAATTTATATAGAGCAAGCTACCCTCAATCATAGGTAACCCTCAACTGCAAATAGATGGCCCTGTAAAATATGCTTCGAATCAGTTACGTCATTAACTACTATTACTAACTAACATTTTCAATATGTCGCATGTTACACTGCTTCAGATAAGACGCGTCGCGCGCACGAACAGCGCATTTACTACGAACCAGCACCCTGATTGCATAACATGCTATCAATCACAATATGAATCATTTTGAAAGCTATTGCTAATCCATTGCTTCATATGTTCGAAAAATGTGTCTGCTCTACAACGTAAATACAGCAATGAATGTTGTTGAAGTGCCAAAACGAAAGGCATTCCTCCTGATAATATGTTACGCAATTACCCCCCTCTCCGCGCATCTGTTTTTGTCAGTTTACTGCGAACATGCGAAGTACTATGGAGTGCGACGATTCCCTTCTCGCTCAAACAATTGTTTAAAAATACATCAACTAATGAAAAACTCCGAAGACCCCGAAGCTAGTGGCGTACAGATTTGTATAAACGGAGAGCAGGTGCAGAACTGCTTACAGATTTCACATAAGTTTACAATACCAAAAATTTACAAGGATGACGCCAACTGACTATTTTTTGATGGTTTAATACTTGTAGTAAAATATACTCGATTTCTGACCCCGCATCTTGCTTTAGATTTTTGTTATAAAAGTTTATATTGAGGATTCCAGAAAATTTCACGTCTCGTTCAAATGTAGGGCATTTTTTTTTCACACCACTCGTTGTCAGCTTGTCCCTCCATGTTTTGTTTCGTGCACATGGGCCTTTCCGAAACGACCGTCCACGCTACTGTCTCGCGCACACTGCGCGCCCCTCTGTGTTCGTCCGAAAACCGACAAGTCTCGGTTCGCTCTAAGAGCGATTTGTAGCTCGCAACGTGCGCGTGAAATGCACAGGTCGCACGCGCAAGGCGTCCAGATTAAGAGAATTTGTTACCTTGCTTGATACTTTACAGCTATGTGGATGGCAAATTCATTAATTGCATGTGACATTTCACCAGTAGGTATAGACTGGTATTTGTAATGCCACGTTCTGCACTCGCTGTACGCGAACCGTGTCTGTGTGCGTGCGCTTTCGCTCATTGTATCGATTTCACTTTCAATATCTATCTATTTTATGCCCCGGTTTACTCGTAAAGTCAATATGTGTGAGGAAAATCGTCCGAAATAGACCATCTGTCAAAAAAGGGACGGAAAAGGCGAAATTAAAAAAATTTATAGCCACTTAACGAGCGATTAAGATGAAAATTAAGGTGTTCGTTTTTAATTTCTTTTCAACAACAGGTATTAATGTTTCTAAAGTTTAACGTTTCCAGGTGTTTAATTGTTTTACTTGAGAGTGGCAAACTTTTTTATGCGTTAGTCTTAGGAACTTTTTCTTCTTCTTCGTGTCGTAGGCACGACAGTACTTCAAATCTTGCTGGTCGACAACTGTGTCACTTCCAGGGTTTCGTCGGCAGTAACGAGAGGCCAATAGGACTGCATTTTTTTGGAAAACTGAGGTCTAGATAGGAGGTGCAGCATGGTTTGTACATTCAAACTCAGCTGCCGAAACTTTTTATTCGAAGGAGAATGGTTACCACAGGTTATCACCATCTATGGACTGGACACCTAAAATATCAAGAAGATGGCAATATGTGGTCTTATTTGCCCGTAATTTCACCACCTCTGGCTTTTAAAATTAACACTTTAATAAAATAGACAGAGGTTTTCTGGACTGTGGAGGTCATATAGGCAGTCGCTCCATGTAAAATACTGGTATTCAGATGCGTCCGGTTAGACTGGAAGCCTACCCAAACATAGTTGAGAAAAGGCTAGGCAGATGATGATGATGAATAAAATAGACAGGAAAAGGTATAAGTAGTGGAAGTGCTTCCCCTGACGTTCCGGAGGAGACACTTAAACATAACACATAACATCACGCCTGTAATCTCCGAAGGGTTAGGCAGAAGTGTACCTATAGTACACCCACATTCCGTCAGTTATGGTTAAGTCCCATGTAATAGTGGGCGAGCCTATAGCCATCAACCGGGTGCAGATCCAGACTCCAACAAACACACGATACCGTGGAATGGGGTTAGTTTGATTCACGGGGTAACTTTGATAAAAACTTTATATTTTTAAAAAACAGGAATTGTTTAATTTCTGAACGCAACCGAAAGATTTCGTCTTTTGCGTTGGCAGCACTGAATGTCACTCTTTGACATTGCCCAGCGCTTGGGCAATTTAAGGGTTAAAATAATTTCAAGAGATAAGATTGAAGTTATTTTAACCCTTAAAATAGTTTAAACACAATACTCACAGTTTTTTTTATGAAAATCTCCGGTAGCTATCTGTTTGTATGTACGTGCAGCGCTTGAGCAATGTAAAAGAGTGACATTCAGTGCTGCCAACGCAAAAGACGAAATCTTTGAGTTGCGTTCAGAAATTGAACAATTCCTGTTTTTAAAAAATATAAAGTTTTTATCAGTTACCCCGTGAATCAAACTAACCCCATTCCACGGTACCGAAAATTCCAAGACACTGAAATACGACGAGTAATAGATGAATTCATTTGAAACCGCGAAACAGATTCAAACCCCACTGTTCTATAATGACACCAACACACCAAGCAATATCAACAACCTCACAAACCTAATATATAAATCAATAGTGGCAAACCGACAACCACCCTATATAATAAGGCCATGTTTATTCATACTTATACTTGTTTAAACAAGATCGGGTTGTGTAAACTGACATTATTGACTGTTTAACTTACAGTCAAGATATGTATAACTATATGTTGGCACTGCCTATTCCCATATTACTTAGTTTGGTGTTACGTAATTATGGGTCCTCGATATGACTTTAAACTGTCGTGCATTTAGTATTGAACTAAATGTAGAACGCCACCTGTAGGCTATAGGATAAATACACCCAAATAGGCTCGGATGGAACAGTCGATATTAGTGCAGGATATCAACTCAGGGCGGCGGCTGATGAACATCTAGCACGTCAAAGGCGGCGCCCACGGACCCAGTCAGGCGGTCCACTAAACACCCACCAACTCGCACTAGACAAGCGCGGTGGGTTAATTTGTCTAAACCCCTACTCTCTCAAGAGAGAGTAGGGAGGCCTTTGCCCTGCAGTGGGACGTCACAGGCTAATAATAATAATTATGGGTTCAGGTTTTGGTATTTAATCACTGTCATCATCATCTACCTAGCCTTTTCCCAACCATGTTGGGGTCGTCTTCCAGTCTAACCGGATGCAGCTGAATACCAATATTTTACATGAAGCGACTGCCTATCTGACCTCCACAACCCAGTTACTGGGTAATACGATACGTAAGACTGGTTATCAGACTTTCGGACTGTAATATACCTACCTATATAAAAGGCTCCATAAAGTCATCAATCAATAATCTGTTAGAGTTTGATTGATTGACAATAATGGCTTGAGTTGGGAAATAACAACAAACAATAATGGCTAACTGCTGACACGAGATTAGGCTATAGATAATAATATATTTTTCGGGCAAATTACTATTTGAAACATAATAGCCGCTTTGATGAATGGTTCGAATCATTTAACTTCAAAACCGTAGATGTTAAACACCAAAATGATACAAACGTCGACCCAGCTTAAGAGCGAGAACGCAAACACTGCATAACTCAGCTGCCAAAATATTAAACTCCTAGGCTTTGTTCCAAGACATACGTTCAAGACACGTAAACATAGAGCAGTAATGTGCCATATAGGCAACAGCTGCCAGCCTTGATTAAGGCATAAATATGCAGCAACGGTACAAAACATGTATGCCCCGCATGAACAAACTCCGTTTCACCATAGTTTCCGCTAATATGTCCATTTTGAATTTTATTAATAAGTATTTCGCCCTATACACGTGGCGTAGATGACTTGTGTTAACAAAATGGCGGAAGGTTAGTTTAGGTCATTTTGGGAAAGCAAACTTAATAGATTTAAAGTGTGCTCGGAGTTTGAAGGTGCTTCACTTGTTATGTAAATTACCTAGAATGCTTATGGAATGTTATAAGCCAATTAGGGTAGCGAATTATAATGAAGTTGACTGAGTACTTGAACTATAACGGTGAACAAAAACATCGTGAGGGAACCGGCATGTCCTAGAATCAAAAATTCGAAGACGTAATTTCTACCAACACCTGAAGACAGAAGGCCTGTGCCCCAGCAGTGGGGAGATTATATGCTGATTATGCTTATGCTACTTGAACTATTGAATGGCTTTGGAATGGAAAACTGGGATTGCAATAATGCACAAAATACATTTGAAAGTTGCTTTCAGAAAATAGTCTGATTTGATTATATTAGTCAACGTCACGGTCAGAGAAAGGTGGCATACCTAATATTTGCACAATCACATCTTCATTGTAATAACAACGATTATTCAGACCATTTACTTTGAGATCAAAGCATTGAATCAATTTCCAAACTCAATCGACAGTGTTCTCCCTTATCGGCATTCATGTTTGTCAGAGCTAGTCTTTGCAGTGTTCTAACATAATATATAGGTTACACGACTACAGGACTATTGTTTGTTAGCAGTAGCTGTATCTCTGTGCCTTGACTAGAATTTAACAATAGAGTAAGCCAATGTTTCATTTAGGGTATGAACTTTGTAACATAAGGTCATGCCTGTATTCTCTGAAGGCTTAGGCATAGGGGTACTGTGATGAATATAGTGTGAGGACCATAAAATTATTAGAGATGCGCCGAATATATTCGTTTTATATTCGGTATTCGGCGTATTCGGCAGAATTTTGAGGTATTCGTATTCGACCGAATCATTCAGTTGAAATGCCGTACGTATTCGGTACACAGGTAATCAAATACAATCTAGCATTAATAGTTACATACAATCAAGTATCTTAAAAGAAGAGTAATTTTTAATTGCAATAATCCCACTAGCAAATTACATTTATATTGTAATAGGAAAGGTTTACTTATGCATAATAAATGAACTATGTTGTTTTCTTAACTGTGGCACTAATAAATTTAAACATAGATAAATCAAGAATATTTGTGTTTTCGTACGCAATGACAGTGGCGGGGTTCAGCGGGTAGCGGGTGGCGAGGTACCACTCACTCCATTCGCGCGAGGCGCTTTGGAAATCTAGCATGTATAAACTTGTTTGCGCGGCAAAACTATGGAACGGGGAACCGAATTATCATGCAGTATATTCGGTTCGGTAAGAACTTAACCGAATTTTATTCGGTTTTCGGTTATTCGGTGAAACCACTATTCGGCGCATCTCTAAAAATGATACAATGCTGAGCGAACGTGTTTACATCAACGCGCCTCTTCGAAACAAAAAATCTACTAGAAATAATTTACAGCTCATTCAAAATTCGCTTGATGTTTCTAATGCAACCAGAGTTATTTTTCTGTCGGCCATACCACATAAGGTCGACTTTTGTACACAACCTTTACAGTACACCCACATTTTGCCAGTTATGGTTAAGTCCTATTTAATAGGGTGCGAGCCTATTGTGTCTTTGTAAGAGGTGCTGTAAGTGTGGTACAGTCAACAGCAAAAGTAGATGATGAAAATCAGAAATTCAATACTAATGAACGGAGTTCTCGTCAGAACTGGCAACTGTACTAGTAGTAAATGTTTGGTATAATTTACAATCACATACTTTTGAATCACTTCGACGCCACACAGTTCTGACGCGAACTTCCTTCATTAGTATTGAATTTCTGATTTTCATCATCTACTTTTGCTGTTGACTGTACTGTGGTTGTGACAAGGTTGAAGTTTGTAACAGTTCCAGTCAGTGGATCTAATGCGGTTATAGTAAATTTTTACTCGTGACGACAAAAATAATCTTTTCTTGGTGTAGATTGTTTTTTATTTCAATTACTAACAGCGCCCCGCAGTTTTACTCGCATAAGTGTCCATCCCGTGGGAATATCGGTATAAAAACTATCCTATGTTATTTTCCGGGACTTAAACTATCTCTATACCAAATTTCATCTAAATCGGTTCAGCGGTTTAAGCGTGAAGAGGTAACAGACAGACAGACACACTTTCGCATTTATAATTAACAATTCACTAAAATAATCATACTCAAACTCAAAGCATTTATTTCAATTAAACCACTTTCAGGTACTTACGAATTATCAAGAAGTCAGACAGAGAGATGAAGCTAGTTGTCCATTCTAAAGCATAGTAACTTAATATTAAGATCATCATCATTTCAGCCGAAAGACGTCCACTGCTGGACATCGCAATACCATTGTTGTCGAAGAAGTATGTCGTCGAAGTCGCATCGTTTCCTAGTTAAGTCATGTTGAAGAAACGCTTTGTCGGAGTTCAGTAGTGTCGGACTTAAGGTATTTCGAACTAAATTATTGTTGAAATGAAGACGTGTCGGAGTTCCGTATTGTCGAAATAAAATCTTGTCGTATACGGTTGGTAAGTCCTTCCAAGCACCGCCACTTCAACCGGTTCTGTGCTTCCAGCGTTCAGCGGATTCCTGTGGCCTTCATAAGGTCATTGATCCACCTTGTGGCAACTTAATATTAACGATAGTAGTTATAACGTAAACGAAGCAAAAGGTATACGTAAAGATTGTAGCAGGTGGCGTTCTGTAGTTTCTGCTTACCCCCATGGAAAAACGGCGTGAGTTTATGTATGTATATAGTTATAGCTTTTTATAGTAAAACATATGTAAGAATTAAATAAAAGCAGATATCATAGTTTCAAATTAAAAACCACATCTAATCCAATTTATAGAAAGCACCACAATACGTTGAAAGCACCGGTGATTTGAGAACGAATAAAAACATAAGCAGTATTAACTGTTTGTCGTCTAAACAAGTTAATACTTTGAGCAAGTTAAACTTAATTGACCGAAAGGGGCTGCTTAAGAGCGTTCGTGAACGTTCCCACCACAATCTCTAGGTATAAGTTTTTATTTCAAGTTATTTGTACATGACTGGCTTTATAAGACGCATGGAATGGGTTGAAATAGAAGAAGATGTTGGTATTTTCTTAATTGTTAGGCCGGCTATACACGGACAGTTTGAAGCAGCCAATATCGACTGCTTCAAGCTGTGACTGCATAGTAAACTACAGTCTTCTACGTACACACAGACACGGAACCGCTCGAGCAGTTGCAACTGCTTTGGGCGGTCGTGCGGTCAAGCAGTCGCCAGGCATACACTGACTGCTCGAGCTGTCGACTGCTCTCGCGCAGTTACCTCCGCCCGCGCTCTTCATTCCACATTGCGCGCGCTTCTCGCCCGCACGCTTTTTGTTTTGAATGACGAGCAGTTGGTATCAACTGCTCCAGCAGTTATCAATGGCAGCTTCAAGCTGTCGACTATGACTGCAAGAGCGGTCCGTCTATGTTGATCAATCGCTAACTGCTCGAGCAGTCCGTGTATGTCGGCCCTTAGAGTCGTTGGTCTAAGGCCGGCCATACACGGACAGCTTGAAGCAGCCAGTATCGACTGCTTCAAGCTGCGACTGCTTAGTAAACTACAGTCTTCTACGTACACACATACACGCAACCGCTCGAGCAGTCGCGACTGCTTCGGGCGGTCGGCAGCGCGGTGTTTCATCGTGCGGTTAAGCAGTCGCCAGGCATATACTGACTGCTCGAGCTGTCGACTGCTCTCGCGCAGTTAGTTCCGCCCACGCTCTTCATTCTACGACGCGTGTGTTAAGGCCGGCCATAAAAAGCGCAGACCAAGCAGGCAGGTACCAATGTCAGCTTCAAGCGGTTGAATTTGACTGCACGAGCAGTCCGAGTATGTCGATCACTGGCTTACTGCTGGAGCAGTCCGTGTATGGCCAGCCTAAGAACTACTGCTGAGCATGAGGTCCTAGGTTCGATTCCTAGGTCGGGCAAAGTGTGTTTTTCTATCAGGAATTTCTTAGTAGCAGCCCAGAGTCTGGATTTGTGCCCGGTTAATGGCAATAGGCCAACAACCCAAATAATAATAATAATCATTTTGTTATCAGGCAACTAAGGTCCATAGATTAAATACACAAAATAATCTTATACAATAAAATACATATTAAAAACCATAAAACTATGACTATACACGTAACGTTGTCGGTGTCGTGTTTCGTTGCGTGGTGTCGCGTAACCGTCGTCGGAAACGTCGATTTACGACCCCTTTCGGCTAAAAGTAATCTTACAGGCGTGTCTGTAGATGTTGCCAATGCTAAATCAATGGCCAAGCAACAAGCAAGCAAGAGCAGTGGCAAGTGGCCAATGGGGAACTTAAACATAACTGGTGAGAAGTGAATGATGACGTGTGTGATGTGGTATGAATGTGGATGTATGGGTACACCACTGCCTTACCCTTTGAGGTATAACAGGCGTGATGTTATGTTATGTCAGTGTACTAAAATAAGGCTTCTAAGATCTGACAAAAAACAGTTACAGTAAAAAAGTTCTTACTGAAGCCAAATTTTTATATGAAAGCTCTTCTATTTGTTCAATTGCTAAAATGAAACAGCGAATAGGCGAAATAAAAAGGTTACCACTTACCATACAATAACAAATATCATTTGATTTGCGATTCCAATTTCTCAATCGCTACTGTATAAAATTATTTATTTTACTTTGTTACGAATAACCGAAAATATCTACGGAGCAAATTAAAAGGCGATCTGTACAAATTTAATAACACAAGTCATTTGAATATTCAACGAGAACGAACGAAGGATTATTCAGGAAATACTCGATATAATCCGTTCTGTAGAAAATTGGTTTACAAATTGTTTGTGCACAGCCGCACCGGCCGAACGCATTGCTACTCTCGGGCTCGTGTCGCGAGCAATCCTGCGACATTATATGATATCGTACGTATGATCTATAGTTGGGAAAATCGGCATCAGAATTCGAAGGGATTTTCTGGACTTATGAAATCGATAATACCTTGAGCATTATGTTTTTTCAAGTATTTGCTTTTACATTTGGATCTCTTTTTCTTTGGATTTCGCGTTTGTTAATCTTATAATTTTTCATTTATACATATCTATATTACATTATCAAACATATTATTTTCATTTTCAAATATTTTTATAAAAAAGTTACTCCCTTACTTCTCCTAAAATTGTTTGTCTGAAAATCATTATCCATAACACGTTTGCTATAACTTCAGTAACCATAATGTTCAAAAAATCAAAAATTTTGTTTTATTTTATTATTTTTTTGGACTGTAGGTACTCTTCTTAACCCTTCAGGGATTTCAGGCGTGTGTGTGTTGTTTTAAAACGAGAGGATTGTGATAATGACTCTAAAAAAACATATCAAAGCCCGTCCTTATTTATTTGTAACCGAACATTTTAACCGGGCGTCCTTTTCAGAAATTTTATCCTTTTTTGCAGATTATGTTATATGTTACACAAAGTGTGTCCGCGTTAATTAAAAGTTCTGTTTTCGATTAAAATAATATTCAGGCGCCGACGACAAAGGTTCGTTAAAAATGCATGTTTTTAATCTGCCATGTGAAAATATTATTTTGTTTCCGCGCCGCATTGCCAGTCGATAGCGTGGCATTACAGTTTTTTGTCGATGCATGCCATTTTCATCTGTTGTTATCTACTATAAGACACGTTTGAATGAATGTTTACTATTATTTTAATTTGTAGCAGTTTGTTTGTCTGCAAAGGTATTTTATTTTATTTATTTGGGAAAATAAACGGTTACACATTACAATATTACATAAGATATGACCTACAGAGTGAGTAAATGCCCGTTATACCGTATGCACCATTGACCTGCACCATCAATGGTGCAGAGGAGACTAATTAGTTTCGTTTGCACCATTAATGGTGCAATGAAACTGCATTCATAGTATGGTCTCATCTGCACCATTGATGGTGCAGGTCAATGGTGCATACGGTACAACGAGAGTAAATGTATAACCCACGACGTTTTCCACACATTATAAAGAAAAGTTATAAAACTAATGCAATGTGCGCACAGATTACACTATAATATACTGAAAGTACACTATGTATAATATACTGAATGTGCGCTTACAATGTGATAGTTACAATAACATTACGTAAGTGTTAATGATAAAACTAAACACTAAACAGGCATGCAAAATAAAAACTACAACTTGTATTAACTTGTGTTTTGTTTTGCTCTTCGTTTATTAACCCCGACGGAACAGAGGGGGCTAATGAATTCGCCAAACAGACTGTGCTAGCAATAATGAATGTAGGCTATTGGAGAAAGAATAGTTGCCATTATCCGTCCACCGACGCGTGGACGCCTGGATCAAAATATTACCTACAACTGATATTAAACGTAAAGGGCCAATACATATATATTTTTTTTACTCTTTGAAGATTATGGTTTGTGTCGAGGGTTTTTTTTTTCTAGCTGTTGGTCAACTCTTTACGTGACCTGAGGGCTGGCCTATTTTTGTTCCAAAGACTTTCAGCATTGCAATACAACGTTGCAATGCTGCCAGCCTTTTGGGCATCTTTCCTGTCGACGGAAAGACGGTTGTTGTTGCTACGGACTCGGAACAAATAAAAAAGTCAAGACGTAGCGCTGCGAAGAATACAGTGAAGCATACCAAAACTGCACCTCCGCTCTATGCATACACGCTCACACGCGCACATTTACAATCAAACTACACCTCACTAAGTGCACACATGTTTACGAAACCGGTTTCAATTTATTGTTGACAGCCCTCTGTATTGGTTCTTAATTTGATCTGAGGCTACAGACAAATTTTTAATGCCCTTTTCTTTTTTAAATACTTGTGCAAATTATCATTGTTATTTTAAGATTGTTAGCTTAAAAAAAATATCTTGAAAGTCAAAGAGAATTGAATCGTTCGGATTATAATATGCAGGTGCCTACCCTTTTTCATGCATAATGTATTTATTTAGCTTCAAATTTATTTAACTCCAGAATTCGATACAAAGGCTCCAAGACTCATTACTTATTCTTGTACATATATTCAGATTCTCGATTCATTCTGAAAGTTATACTTGAATACAGCAATACAAATAAATCTTCATTGTACAATGTAAACCTGTGTTGGAACTCGAAATTCATCCGTTGGACGTTTGTATGTGTGTGTGTGTGTGGTGTAAACATACCGAAGCCTCGCCTAAGTACATGTGCTTGTGAGAACAGAAGTGTAGCTTAGCACGATGAAAAGTTTAAATTACATTTAGCGTAGTGGAACGTATTTGGTGTCTCTGTAGGATACGTGGTGCTGAGACTCACGATCATGTCAAGACTTGCTGGCGGTACGTCAAGTACGAACTAACTCATCATCTGCCTAGCCTTTTTCCAACTATGTTGGGATCGGCTTCCAGTTTAACCGGATGCAGCTGAGTACCAGTATTTTACATGGAACGATTGCCTATCTGACCTCCACAACCCAGTTACTGGGTAATACGTAACCCCTTGGTAAGACTGGTTGTCAGACTTTCGGGCTTCTGACGACCCGTAACGATTGTCAAAGATCCACGAATGACAGTCGGGACCAACAGTTTAACGTGCTTTCCGAGGCACGGAGTGGTCTTTGTATGTAAAGATGGTCACCCATCCACCGACCAACCACGGCAAGCGTAGCTTAACCTGATCGATCGACCCGTGCAGCTGTTATTACTTAGCCACAAGCCCCTCTGAACGAACTACGAACTAACTACGTGTACTAATTATTGAAAAAAAAAAATGTTCAGAGAAATAGGGGGCATGAACTGAATACATCTGCCTGTATTTCGCCAAAAGTTTAGGCAGAGGTCAGATGACGGGACGAAACCGATGGCCTTCTTGAAAACCGAAAAGAAATTGAAATAATAGAGAGATTAATTTGCTCTGATGAGGGACAGAATTAGTTAGCGATAAAAAAAGGATAGAAACATGTGTCGTTGGAAATAAACGTCGCCTACGCAGCTACGAATATTTGTAGCCGATTCGTAGCAGCTTGCTACTATGCTACGGCGTAGGCGCATACTTCGTTTTGTTGCAAATAGACATGAAAATCAATCTGACATGCAAAGTACCCGAATAGTTTTTAAAAAATGATTTAATTCTGTTTCCCATATATTAGTTGACTGCACGAGTACGCAATGAAAGTTCGATGGCCTATATAGTTAAAATGAAGTGTAAAATTATCATAATCGTTTGTTTAATATGCCAAACGATAAAACTGATTCCAATATTTAGTATCAAGTTTGCGTTTGGGTAGCTGCCCAAATGTAACTGGCACTGATACTATTAACCACTATGTTGTGTTTGTTTTTAAATGTATTCAGTTTAATATTTTATTTAAAACAGGAACAAGATATTTCTTTATTTATGTATTTTATTGTTCAGTCACGAGCACTAATATGTCAACACTTGGCAACTCTCAATTGCGATTTTTTTGTGAAGTAACGAATGCAACATTTAAATACGAAACTTTAACACGACAATTTAATTTTATTTATAGAAAACAAACAGCTCATTTATCAAATTAAATTTCAGTCGACAACATCCATCGGTTTCTTACTAAACTTCAACTATATCCGACAATCCTGCATACTTATCCCTTTTGTTGACTGTACCTAATATTTGCACGCCACACTTGGCAGATAGTGATGATGCCATTGACTGATCTGAAGACCAAATGTACCATAATATTCTGACAAATAACTGATTATGATTGTTAAACGAGGGGTGAAAGTAGTAAATTATAGTTGTTAGATTGTATAGGTAGTAAATCGTTATCACTGTATATGCCATGTCCTCTTCAAGTAGTAATTTCCTCTCGGCTTAAGACACAACAGTGTGTGTGTCAATCATCGTGTTGTATGCTTGTCAGTTGGATGTTTCCGGCGCTTTGTGATGCACCTTGTAAGTCATGTCCACGTGACAGACGGTGGAACTAGAGTAGGTGTACCTGTACAGCATTATGCTTATGATAAGACATGAACATGACTCATGCTCATGTTGCATCAGAGGAGAAGTAGAAGCTCTAGTGTTATTCTGTAAAGACTGCGTAATCAGCCTATAATGTTCACACTGCTGGGACATAGGCCTCCTCTCTGTGCGAGGAGAACACAGAGGAGGCCTGTGTCACATCTACCAACCCATACTGAGCCCAGGGCTTAGTGTGGGTTGGTAGATGTCATATGTCTTCGAATTTTTGATTCTAGGACATGCCGGTTTCCTTTCGATGTTTTCCTTCACCGTTTTGAGAGCCACTGCTCTCAAAATGGTGAAGGAAAATAATGATGGTGGTGATGAAATAATTTACACAAATTAAAGCGCCTGACTGGGTTCGAACCTAAAACCTCAAATTCAATTCAAATTCATTTAATTTGTGAACACAGGGTACATACAGTAGATATTACAAAAAATAAATAAGCTCCGAGCTGTGCTCCGCCATAGGCATACAAAATATAAAAGGTTTTTTTTTTTTAAATACATGCATTTTAGAAATTCAAAGTTGATAGTACAAAATAATAAATAAATCATGTCTAATTTGAGAGATGTCAAGTTAAATAAAGTCAAAGGAACCAAAGAACCTACAACTTGTAAGTCGCCTCCGTTAACACTGGGACAACAGAGCTCTCAACAGACTGCACGCGCCATTCGAAAGTGTTTTAAAAGAAAATCGCGATGATTGTTCGATGATTCATCAAAACGATCAAAACCGAATGTTTGGAGCATAATAAAGGTTAAGTATTAATAGTATATAGGACGCCCCCGAACTATATGGGCCGACGACCTTAAGAAGGTGGCTGGGACAGACTGGATGCGGAAGGCGGAGGACAGGGTGTTATGGCGCAGTCTGGGAGAGGTCTATGTACACTGCGATAGGCTGAGTTGATTAAATAAAAATAGCAAGTTGTCCCGTTGATTTTTCGTAGCTTGAGTCTAAAATTGGAATTTTAAAACTTTTGGTTTTATTTAAACTGATATTACATTTGGACGTGTAGGTTATTGCTTTTGCTTGGAAATGGAGAGGGAACAAATAAAACAGTTTATGAGAGATGACGACACTATTCTCAGAAATTTTCAATTTAATTTCGTTCGTCCTCCCGGGCTATATTTAATTTTTTCAACTCGTTCCCAACAACTGACTTCAAATCGTTCTCAATAGTTTGGTTTACCACCAAATTCAGATGAACGATGTCTAACAGTAGACCGCAAATCAGCTGTTTGGTGCATATGAGCAATTCTCGGATTGTTCATGCCGTTTTAAAGGATTTATCAGTCGGCAAGGTCTGTGTGTATGTTGTCTTGGTTTTACTCAAGTGTTGTCGACAGAGAGCGCCTTCGGGTTTTCCGAACAAATGAGTGACATTTGAACGCGACGATCGCGCATTCCGGCGATTGTTCTTATTCATTAAGATGCGGGATTAGGTCCCGTCCACGGCCTCGAGGGAGCGTTGCGACACACGCTCGTCACCTGTTTTTGTCCGTCGCTCCGCAACTCCGTCCTCTAAAAAAAGGTGCTCTGAAAATAGGTGCTCAAACGGGGATACTCCGTCCTGTCGTCGTGACTTGTGGCATGCTCTAAATAAATTATTTCATTTGTTTTCCACGCAGTCGCTGACGCAAGACGCACGTCACTCGTGAAGCTCGTGGCCCCGGGGTTAGATTAATACTTCTGATATGCCTGTCTCCTGCCCCCAGTCTCATGTATCGTGTGGCGGCTGGCGGCCGGCTCGCGCTAAGTATACGCTTGGGATTCTTGGCACCATACCACTGATGTGTTTACGTGCAGCACTCCTTTTATATTAATCGCCGTTTTGCTAATACTTACGAGCACCTGTTATTTCACAGGGAATTCGGGAGCGGTTCAGTTGTGTTTCATTTTTCACTTGCGCGCGTGTTGTTCTATTTTATGGAAACCGCCATCATAACTGGCGCGCGTATTGTGTTAACGCGATAGAAAAATACGCAGAGTGCAGCATAAACAACAAACTGTACAAAACTGCTGGATCAATGTCATTTGATAAATAAATAAATGTTATTATTTTAAGCACAACCGATTTATACAAGATTTTATAAAATATTTTCATGTTGACAAACTGCCGAATAAAAAATGAACTATGCGAACATCACAAATAACTTTGACTCTCAATTTTAAATCTAAGATCTAAAGTTTCACAATAACTATTACAAACTCAAGACTTTTAAAGCCAAGATAAGGCTGTTAGCCACACTTTTCTAAGCATTAAACTTAATCGCCGTTGAAACAAACCCAGATTAAACACGCAGAACTTTAGTCAATTCGTTAACTGCGTATTCAGCACTTGATAACCAGAGAAGATGCGAATCGTGGAAATTTAATTAAGCTAACAACTCGAACATTTACAAATACTCATTGCATTCTCGGATATCCGACATACTTAACGCTATTATTTATGCTAGACATTTGAAACTTTCTGGTTCTGACAAGTGCCAAGTTGGAAGCACTTACCGTTTAGTTAATTATAAGTCAGTTAAGTACAAAAACAGTCCAAATGAAGGTAAACTGAGAGCAGGCTACGGTTAGACAAATTGTGTTCGGTGTAAAGTTGGCAACTAGTCGACTGGGCTGACGGCTTGTAATAAATTGGAGAAGAAGTTTTTTTGACGATCTTCGGAATTTAAAGAATCAACAAGTTTTGGAGTTGTAGAATTCTGTTGAGTAGTACGAGTAATATGTAGTAGCATTACTATGTCGAAAAACTAGTCGCACAACACGTTTTTGTAATGTTGTTCTTTGGCATCAGGTTGGCATATATACCGCTTAAGTAGACACCAAGTATGCTCTCAAAGGATTAGGTACCGAATGCGTAGCCGACTTTTAAGTCAACTTTTCAACGTTAGCTAAAGTCGAAAGTACTAAAGTCCTAAAGTTGAACTAACATAGGTCGGTTAATCGTCCGTGTGGTGCCGGACTTAAAGAATAGCACCACCCCCCTTCTTCCCATGGGTGTCGTAAAAGGCGACTAAGGGACGTACCGGAGAATGGGCAGCAGCGTTCTCTATGCATTTAATATCATACTGCGATCGCCAACCCGCATGCCAAGCGTGGCGATTATGGCAAATCCCCCCCAAATGACAAGCACAAAAAATACTTGGCCCCTAGTGCCCGGCGGCCCGCCTACCCTTGGCTACGGTAGCGGCCAAGGCCACGGTGAGGCAAGGGGTGCTAAGAATCCCCGGAAGAGATCCGGCTACCAAAATAACCGAAAACTGGACCTGGCAACATACAACACGCGTACACTCCGGACCGACGAGAAGATCTCCGAACTCGAGGAAGAATTGAGCAGGTTGCGATGGGGCATAGTGGGATTATCTGAAGTCCGAAGAGAGGGGGAGGACTCGATAATCCTTAAATCTGGCAACTTGCTCTATTTCCGGGAGGGCGACCAGCAGTCCCAAGGTGGTGTCGGGTTTATCGTCCACAAGTCCCTTGTGAGCAACGTGGTGAAGATCGAGAGTGTGTCGACCAGGGTGGCGTACCTTATACTCAGAATATCCGCAAGGTATTCGCTGAAGGTCGTACAGGTTTACGCCCCGACCTCGTCACACCCCGACGATGAGGTGGAGACCATGTATGAGGATATTTCCAGAGCCATGCATGGCTCTAAAACTCACTTCACCGTTGTCATGGGGGACTTTAACGCGAAACTGGGTAAACGAAGCGATGATGAGCTGCGAATGGGGCAATTTGGAGTTGGACGACGGAACCACCGGGGCCACCTACTGGCTAGTTTTATGGAGAAGGAAGGCCTCTTTATGATGAATTCCTTCTTCAGAAAACGTGAGCACAGGAAGTGGACCTGGCAGAGCCCGGATGGTGCAACTAAAAATGAGATTGACTTCATTATGTCGACGAAGAAGCAAATATTCAATGATGTCTCTGTGATCAACGCGGTGAAAACCGGAAGTGATCACCGCATGGTAAGAGGCACATTGAACTTAAATATAAAGCTGGAAAGGTCTCGACTAATGAGGTCTACGCTCCGCCCAGCGCCGATCCAAGTTCAAAACCCCGAGAGCTTTCAGCTCGAACTTCAGAATCGTTTCGAGTGCCTGGGGAGCTCCGTGGACGAATATAACGATGGGTTCGTGGAAGCTGTCCATACGGTCGGGTCTAAGATCTTCAAGACCCGTCGTACGAATACGAAAAAGAAGCTCTCCGATCCTACTTTGCGGCTCATGAAGGAGAGGCGCGAGATGATCCTGCAGTCTTCAGATGATGTTCTAAAGTACCGGCGGCTCAACAGACAGATCTCTAAGTCCTTGAAAAGCGACCTTCGCCGCTTCAATACAGATCGTATTGAGGAAGCGATAGAGCAAAATAGAGGCTCCAAGGTTTTTGCTAGAGATCTGTCTATTGGGCAGAGCCAGCTTATGAAACTGAAGACTGATGATGGCAGGATCGTATCCGCCAAACCTGAGCTGTTGAGAGAGATCGAGAGGTTCTATGGACAGTTATACACGTCAACAAGCAACCCCGTTACGAATCTGGCAAACGACCCAAGAGCTAGATTGACCCGACACTATACCGAAGACATCCCGGACGTCAGCCTGTACGAGATTAGGATGGCTCTGAAGCAGCTTAAAAACAACAAGGCACCGGGTGATGACGGAATTACGGCCGAGCTCCTGAAGGCCGGCGGAAAACCCGTTCTTAAGGCCCTTCAGAGGCTGTTTGATTCCGTCATACTCGAGGGTAAAACACCACAGGCATGGAACAGAGGTGTGGTGATACTTTTCTTTAAGAAGGGTGACAATGCCCTTCTTAAGAATTATAGGCCCATCTCACTTCTGAGCCATGTCTACAAGCTGTTTTCGAGAGTCATCACGAACCGTCTCGCGCGCAGGTTTGACGACTTCCAGCCTCCCGAACAAGCCGGATTCCGTAAAGGCTTTAGCACCGTAGACCACATACATACGCTGCGACAGGTTATACAGAAGACCGAAGAGTATAACCTGCCTCTCTGCTTAGCGTTTGTGGACTACGAAAAAGCCTTTGATTCGATCGAGACATGGGCTGTACTGCAGTCTCTTCAACGGTGCCAGATCGACTATCGGTACATCGAGGTGCTGAAGTGTCTGTACGAAAACGCCACTATGTCAGTTCGACTCCAGGACCAGACCTCGAAACCTATCCTTCTGCAGCGAGGTGTGAGACAGGGAGACGTTATCTCTCCGAAACTGTTCACCGCTGCTCTGGAGGATGTCTTTAAGGTTCTGGACTGGAAAGGAGCTGGCATTAACATCAATGGCGAGTACATAACTCACCTTCGGTTTGCCGACGATATAGTAGTCATGGCTGAGACTATGGAGGACCTCAGTACAATGCTCGATGACCTCAGTAGAGCCTCTGAAAGAGTGGGTCTGAAAATGAACATGGACAAAACGAAGGTCATGTCAAATGCCCATGTAACACCCACTCTCATGAAGATCGGAGACGCTACACTCGAAGTCGTGGACGAGTATATTTACCTAGGACAAACTGTCCAGTTAGGTAGGTCCAACTTCGAGAAAGAGGTCAATCGTCGAATCCGACTCGGCTGGGCAGCGTTCGGGAAGCTACGCAATATCTTCTCGTCCCACATACCGCAGTGTCTCAAGACGAAAGTCTTTGACCAGTGCGTGTTGCCAGTGATGACATATGGCACTGAAACGTGGTCGCTCACAATGGGCCTTATTAGAAGGCTGAAAGTCACCCAAAGGGCAATGGAGAGGGCTATGCTTGGAGTTTCCCTGCGGGATCGAATCAGAAATGAAGAGATCCGCAGGAGAACCAAGGTAACCGACATAGCCCGAAGAATTGCCAAACTTAAGTGGCAGTGGGCAGGGCACATTGCTCGCAGAACAGATGGCCGATGGGGCCGAAAGGTTCTGGAGTGGCGACCGCGTACCGGAAGGCGTAGCGTTGGAAGGCCTCCCACAAGGTGGACCGACGACCTTGTGAAGGCCGCAGGAACTCGTTGGATGCGAGAAGCACAAAACCGGTCGAAGTGGAGGTGCTTGGGGGAGGCCTATGTCCAGCAGTGGACGTCTTTCGGCTGAAATGATGATGATGATGATGAGGTCGGTTAAAAGATAGAAATATTGTGAAACAGCATTTGATGGCCATGGGTACGACCAGAAGGTCAATTCTCGTAATTAAAAACGTTCAAAATCTAGTCGCAATCTCATCTCAGCGATAATCAATGTCAAAAACTTGTCAAAAGTGTAGGGAAATTAGAGGTAGATTTTGGCAGATTGAGACTGAGATCAGACTGTGAACGTTCTTAAAATTACGAGAATTGCCATCCAGATGTATGTACGTAAACGAAAGAAAAGGAGTATTTAGGAAAGAAAAAAACATTTATTCGCGGTAAACATGACGCAGAGAAAGATCACAACACACAAAAAAGAACAAGTTGGGAAAAATATGCGTCACATCTACGCAAAACGGCCATCGCTCAGCATAATGCTAAGACCCTATGCGAGATAGAGCCCTAGCGCTGGTTTTCAGCGACAGCCGGCGTTGCCGTGATTATAGCAGGTTGCAATCTGTAGTTTTTGCCTACCCCATGAAGAAAAAGTGAGAGTTTAGTATTATGATATCCTTCAAATATGTCAACCGACAAAAGTAGAACTGAATATTTTACAGTAAAACTACTTCTGTTAATGTGACGTTCTATAGGTAGATTCTGGAAGTGATAATATATGACTGTAGCTACAGCAAACTCCCCAGTACCAATAGTATGTATATATACGGCAAGCATGTGTATAAACAGTGCCATATAAAGCTTGCAGGAGTAATCACATTACATCACACGTGGTCTCATTATTTAGGTACTGCTAGCTACAGTGGTTTACAGGTGGTATTGTGGTGGTGGCCATAATCTAGCGAGCTCTAACAGATTGGTTTTAAATAAGCAAGCAGGTGTTTTGATATTTCGAAACTATGAAAACTAGCTGCACCCCGCGGTTTCAACCGCATAAGTGTCGATCCCGTGGGAATATCGGGATAAAAAGTATCCTATATGCTAATTCTGGTTATAAACTATCTGTGTGGCAAATTTCATTCATATCCGTTCAGCCGTTTGTGCGTGAAGAAGTAACAAACATATAAACACACACACTCACAAACTTTCGCCTTTATAATATTAGTGTGATAGTGTGATATCACTTTATAAAAGCTAATACCAAAAATTATTTTTTAAGCAAATTGACACACTACGTCAATTTGCCGTGTTACAGCTATTTCACACAACTGTCAAACAATAACAGTTATGATTTGATTATATGAAAAAATTAAGTTGGTTGGTAGTCAATTTGATTAAACATTAATTTCCGTGACTTTACATTAAGCCCTAAAAATTAAACATCGATCTGTTTACATATTATGAATATCAATTGTTTGAGGTTGACAGAGCCCGAATGATGTTTAAAATAATTACGTTCATTGTATTATAGAGGTATGAGGAACAGGGTGTAAAGTTCACTCATACTCTATAGAAAAGTGAGGATCCTCCGAACAGATGGGTGTTGTGTCTGGCGGGCAACTGCCCGATGATTCATGTCGGGCTGTTGTATCTATGCTAGTTGTGCGGTAAACTCTGCTTGCGAGATGCAGGATTTCCGTGACATCAGTATGACAAGTTGTTCGTATGTGGCGTTTTTTGTAGATAACTCTACAGTATTTACGTGCAGACGACGAGATAATGCGTTCCTGACATCTGTCAGTTTCATACAAACGAATACGTGTTTTGCGAATTTGATCTTTATTAGCTACTAGAATTGTCGCACTGACAGGTGTTAGGAGCGAATTCTCGCGACGACCGGACTGTAGTCTTTTGTAGGGTAAGCGGACCTAAATGAAGAAACAATATGCTACGTTATAAAAACTTCTCTTCAGGACATTGTTAAAATAAATTCCAAAAGTTGTTATTTAATATTTCAAGCGCCATGGATTGTAGCGGCGGAAGGGTGGTGAGCCGCACGTAAAACGAATAAAATGTTACCGCACTCAGCTTTCATAAGTTGATTTTTGTTGACTGACGGCCTCAAGAGGAAAAATCATGTTGTGTGAAACTTTTGGATACAGCCTGTATCCGTGACGTCAGAGTGTATGCTCAGATAAATATGTGATTGCTCGTGAGTGTTCTTGTTTATGTAAGAGGGAAATTTCACTTTATGAGTGTACGGTGGCTTTAGTTATGCATATAGTATACCATATAGTTATATATATACATAGGTATAGATATGTGTGGTTGTTAAGGGCATTACAATAGAATAGAATATTTATTTGCGAAAACATGGTATACAAGGGTGTTAAATACAAATTGAGGCACTAGCATGTTTAGCTAGGATAAAACATAGCATGAAAAAGTTTAAAGACATGTTAAGCAACAACAGCAGCATTGCCTTATAATGCAAAATGAGAAATTGTGTTTTGGTACTTTTATTGAGGTTACTCAAATATTAGGTCCTTACATATGAAATTGGCGTTTTTCGTACTGGCCACTTTAATCACGAATTTCTCCTCTTTGGTAAGGAATTCCAAATTCAAATTTGTACAGCTATTTACTCATGTATTTGTGCTTCGATGACCGTCATTCATTTGTTTTTTTTCTTCTGTTTTTTCTGTTTACGTCACTCATTTTACAAAATGGAAAATTTAAAATATCGCATTATTTACGAGTACGAGTTCCGCCGTGGCACTAGTGCTGCGGAAACGACTCGAAGGGTGAATGATGTGTATGGCGGTCATGTTGCAAAAGAAAACACAGTTCGTTTTTGGTTCCAACGTTTTCGTTCTGGAAATTTCGACCTGCAGAACAAGCCCCGTGGACGGCCTGAGACCCAAGTTGATAATGGAGAATTGAAGGCTATTGTGGAAGCGGACCCATCGCAAACCACGTCCGAGTTAGCTGCAGGCTTCGATGTTAGTGATAAAACTGTTTTAATTCACTTGAAGCAAATTGGGAAGATTAAAAAGCTTGAAAGGTGGGTACCTCACGAATTGACTGAAGCAAACCGGCAAACGCGCGTCGACTGCTGCGTTACATTACTGAACCGGCACAACAATGAAGGTATTTTAAACCGAATCATTACCTGTGATGAAAAATGGATTCTTTACGATAATCGGAAGCGCTCAGCGCAATGGTTGGATCCTGGCCAGCCAGCCAAATCCTGCCCCAAGCGAAAATTAACCCCAAAAAAGTTACTTGTAAGCGTTTGGTGGACTAGTGCCGGTATTGTGCATTACAGTTTTCTCAAATCTGGCCAGACTATTACAGCTGATGTCTATTGTCAGCAATTACAAACCATGATGGAAAAGCTAGCGGCTAAACAACCAAGGCTGGTCAATCGCTCCACGCCACTGCTGCTTCACGACAACGCCAGACCACACACTGCGCAACAGACGGCTACCAAATTAGAAGAGCTTGAATTGGAATGTCTTAGACATCCTCCGTACTCCCCGGACCTTGCTCCAACAGATTACCATTTTTTTCGCAATTTGGATAACTTTTTGCAAGGGAAAAAATTCAACTCCGATGGGGCAGTCCAAATCGCCTTCAAAGATTTTATTGATTCCCGTCCGACTGGTTTTTTTAGTAAAGGGATCAATGAACTACCTATAAGATGGCAAAAGTGCATTGAAAACAATGGTTCATACTTTGATTAATTAAATATATTATATTAAAAAATATTCGACTTTTTGTTCCTTCCATACAAAACGCCAATTTCATATGTAAGGACCTAATATTATAATATCTACCTGCATCGTAATCACACTATCACACTAATATTATAAAGGCGAAAGTTTGTGAGTGTGTGTTTATATGTTTGTTACTTCTTCACGCTCAAACGGCTGGACCAATTTTAATAAAATTTTGTATGGAGGTAGCTGACACCCTAGATTAACATATAGGCTACTTTTTATCCTGATATTCCCACGGGATTGACATTTACGCGGGTAAAACCGCGGGGCGCAGCTAGTAAGGTATAAATGACAATTATAATCGAAATTTGTGTAACGTTATACTTATTTCATGATAAACCAGGTAACCCGGTCGACGTCCGTTGCAAACTATGGCAGGATATCTTTCCCCCACCGACTCACTATCAACAAACGAGAATTTTCCCGCAGGGTGTAACTTTCCGTGGTCCACTTGGAAGTCCCTGAATCGTACCCAAGTGGGAAGATGTAAATCGAACCTCGTAAAGTGGGGCTACCTCAACGGAACGGCAGAAGGGTGTGGATGTGCAGCTGTGTCACAAACTATGCTCCACCTCATATCTTGCCCATCGTGCCTCAAAACATGCAGCCAAAGTTACATCTGAGCTGTCACCGATATCGCCGTGGACGTGACGAAGTTTTGGGCCATCATAAATATAAATAACTGTGGTGCTAGCGACACGAAGAAGAAGATAAACCATTTTAATGGAGATATTTTTTTAACCGACTTCAAAAAAGGTGGTTCTGTATTCCACCCGTTTGTATGTATGTATGTTTGTATGTCCGCGATTTTTTCAAAAACTAATGAACCAATTTTGATAATTCTTTCACTAATGTGATCTACATACTCTCAGGAAGGTTTTTAGTGTATATGCATAAATTTACTGCATTTCCGGCATTTCTATGCGAATTTTGATGATTCTTCTAGTCGGTGTCTTCAATTCATAAATGCACTAGTGTTAACTGAATTTTTGTGGGGGAGGTACAACTAAAAAGAGAAAAATAAAAACATTTTTACAAAAAACAACCGACTTAAAAAAAAACCACTACTAATATGAAGTTTAAATAACTTTAATTTCGGAAGTCGGTGTCGTTAGTTCCGCATTTTCGTTTTTTGACACCGACTTCCGAAATTAAAGTTATTTAAACTTCATACTAGAGCATATAAGTCAAGTAAAGTCATATAACAGAGATAGAACATAAAGCACGCATAAAATAAGTTATTTAGTTCCAAAATATATAACAAAACCGTCGGTGTGCTACACAGTCAAGATTAAGTGCTAACTCTTCTTCGATCGCTATCAAAGTTTCTCCCAAAAATTTTAAATTTAAAGGCTTTCCGCCCCCGAGCTTCAAAACGGGTATGATCCAAAAATTATAACTTTCGCGGGGTTACTTAATATCCCTCCATCAGCTTATCTACCGTTCTCCGCCATTGTTTTCGTACCTTCCTCCAAGTTTCAAGTTTGTCCGTCCTATCAGGGGAAGTTCACCACAAAAGGTGTTGTTTCCGACGAAAATTAAGTTTTTTTCACCGCATATTGATTAGAAAATTAAAAAATATCCCCCAACAGGTCGGTACTAGGTTAGTACGGAACTCGTTATCTCGAGGAGGTAAATCGGCTGGGGTACGCGGTAGGCGACCGACGATAGCAAAGTTTTTCCGTTAAACCTTGCAATTTATAACTGCCTGGTACATATTCTTACTCTCGCTAACAACTTCTGTATGAAAGCGTACGATATACGAGTTTTAATAAGGAATATGGTTATTTTAATACAGTGAAATTGAGAATGGTGTTTGTTCGTTGAATATTATTTTGTTATTTTGCTTTATAACATTTGTATATTACTTTTATCTCACGACGCCACAAAATAACTAATAGTACTATGACGAAGCTTATTTGTAGTTTCCAAGCATGCAAACACGCTGTGCATGTGTGTGTCAGCGCGGAGCTCTCTTTACCGTCTGAGACAATGGCGAAATTGGAAGTGTGTGTGCGTGTGTGTGTTATGTGTTGACACTACTCGTCTTCACGCACACATTTACAGCGTGTTTGTACACTTGGTTACCAAAAGCAAAGCGCGCGTCGCATTGTGAATTAAAAAAAATTTGTAACAGAAAAAAAAAATGGGTAGGAATAACTATTCCACTGAAGGAGACTAGCTAATTTGAATATAGATAAATAGTGGCGAATTTTATCTATGGCTAATATGGTCATAAATCATTAGCTAATATACATTTTAACCGATAACAATTACACGGATATTAGTTCAATACATTTTAATGTTCAAACGGTTTAGGCTTTATATAAAATGGCCGATAAAACTTAATTGTTACAGCCACTATTGAGCGATTCAAAACTATTTACATAACCAGTACTGAAATAAAAAATTTGCTGATATGAATATAAATGGCATGTATTTAATTAAGCCTCAATTAATTCCCATTTTGCGGTCCTAAAACTATTGTTGAACACTAATATAGTGAATGCTCTTTTTTGTGAACCTCTAATAATTCTTATTTTGGGGACCAAAAATACTGGAAGTAATTGGGACCGACTTGGATCTACATCCAAGTTGGTCGCAGTTACTTGGCGATTTAGTATTTTTGAGCCGAGTGAGCGGAGTGAGCAAGCGCTACCGCTTGCTCGCACCGTTCACTCGGCTTGCGCACGGTTGGTCACAGTTCTAACCTAACCCATTTGGCCGGGGTGCCCTAGTTTGTAGTGCAGCCAGCGCGTGGTTTGCCATAGTTCTAACCAAACCTAACACGTTTGCATCCTAGCTTAGTTACTGTGACAAACTGTTAGAAAACTCATTTATTTTTAAAAGCATGCATCATTAGAAGCCCAAAAATTTTTAGAGGCTAATTACTTTAACCTTTTGAACGCCAGAGTATAAACGTATCGCCGCCGTACCCCTGACGCCAGGCCACTTTAACAAAACAACACACACACACACTTAAAACAACAAATTTCTCGATATTGGTGGTTTATTTATATTAGTTTCATGCAATACAATATAGACGGAAACTTAAACTTTTAAATTATATAAATAAAAACACACAAAAGTAATGATTAAATTGTTTATTTCATAATATGGTGCGACCCGTGCGACGTGTATTTTGTCATATATTTGTGACGTTGGCGTTCAGGGTAAGATTTCGTTTGTCACATATATGTGACAATGGCGTTCAAAAGGTTGAAAAAGGGTACATCTTTAGAAGGTCAATAATTTTTTAGATGATCAGTTAAATACCCCCATTACAAAATATTTTATTTATTAAGGCCGTTTAGTATAAGGTTACACCCTGCATAATAAAAAATGGGACAGTAGAGCCCAGAGAGGCAATTCCCGTATTTTTAAGAACATTCGCATTCTAGTCTCAGTCTGCCAAAAAAAAAACCTCTAATTTACCAAAATTTTTGGTAAGTTTTGCCCACATCAATCCACATACATAACGTAACACACACGTGATATAAATGACGTTCTAAGTGAAGTCGCAATTTTAACTTTGAACGTTATTTATGTCCCAGAATTTATTGGCCTTCTGAAAGTCGTCAAGAGCATTTTGAATCCCAGGAGAAACCGTAGTAAACAGGTAAATGATAAAGTTAAACATTCGTGAATATACGGTTAAACAGTTCATAGAAATAGGTCGATAGCGATAATTAGCTGTACGGTCTTAGCTTAGTTCGAGTGCAGCTACGAAGTAAGAAGTTTGCTAAAACTTGTTGTATCACAAATTGCCTTAACTAACGCAGTTCGCTTCAAAATGCTGGGGAACTAGAACTTTTTGATTATTACTTTATTAATTCAATTGTTCATTTATTTATGTTTTAACGTAGGTAGATATTAAATAATTAAGTTCATGTTGTTTTTTTATAAATAGGTATGACCAAAAGCAGGGAAATTAGGAGAGAAGAAAAAGATATCAAGATGAAAGCTGATGAACGAAAAGCTTTGGTTTGACTTTTTTGACGTTTCAAAGGTCAATTCTTGCAATGAGCACAAAAAAAAAGAAAATTGGAACTTACTGTTCCAATTTCAAAACGGTCTCCATACAAATTATCTATCTTTTAAATTTATTGGGAAATTAGGAGAGAAGAAAAAGGTATCATGAAGAAAGCTGCATAGCTATTCACAACCACTCGATACGCTACCGTACCGTATCGAACATCAATCAGTGTTTTCCTAGGAGTCCTCTAAGCGCTGTTCACAAGTCCAATACCCGGAAATTTTGTCAGTTCAAATCAAATAGACGCCCGCTATTCTTCCGACAGCTGTTTGTTGTCGGGGGCAAGTCAAATCAGGTTATCGAAATATATAATTTTCGATACGATAGCCTGTCGTATAGTTGTGAATAGCTATGCTGATGTACGAAAAGCTTTGGTTACACTTTTTTGACGTTTCAAACGTCAATTCTCGCAATGAGCACAAATAAAAAGAAAGTTGGAACTTACTGTTCCAATTTCAAAACGGTCTCCGTACAAATTATCTGTCCGGCGAGAAAAGGCTTGGAATTGCGCGGGAAAAACGAAATTAAATGAATGTCAAGATGCGTTCCGGGTGAGTGGCAAAGGCACTCTTGCATTCAGGTTTTCCACATGAGTGCGGTCCGTAAATAAGGTCGAATTGGGTAACTTCTAAATATCACTTCACTGACAAATTAGAACAAAGGAATTATGCCATTTGTATTGTATTTACATATTATATGAATTATAAAGGATATAATTTAAAAAATAAAAGTAAGATCGACAACGCTTCATAAAAATCCTTTTTGCAATTCGCATGTTAACAGGCTCTTTACTATGTTATGACATTTTGCATCGTTAGTCAAAAATGTTCATCTGCATTTGTCGGCCACAATAGTTCCGTATGTGTGATTTACAGAGCAATCAAAACATGGCGTTGTGGAAAACACTCGGTTGGTTGTCCCATAAAACAATATTGTCGTTGCTGAGCGCCGCAACCGCATTAACATTCAATGGAGTTGTCCACAAACGTTGAAACTTTAATATATCGGTCTGGATGCGTAATAAAATAAAATAGTAAACACCTGAGAAGTAGTAAAACAGAAGATTGTATGTTTCGGGAAATGAGCCGATTGGGGGAAACGAGTTGCGATCCGTATTTAGTATAGAGATCCGCGTCATTATTTGGAACGCGGCTGTAATTGTTATTAGGTTGCGTACATACGACTCGTAGTTAGCGGTTGAATGTTGGCGATGCGTACTATTTCATTGGTGGCGTTCACAGTTAATCGGTGTAGCTATCACAAATGTAGCGGCAAATACATAGTTGATCTCCAATATCGTCGAGCGAGCGATTCGTTGCCTATCGAATGTAACAAAGTGCTCGCGTTGTTTCGCTCAGCGCGTTCTCAATTAGCTGATCTAATCTATTTAATCTGAGCTCTGACGCTCGCGGTAAGCTTTGTTTTGTTGCTAAATTGCATACGGAGCGTTGTCATGGCCACTTTCACGAGTCGTACCTTTCCTTTTTCTTGTTTGGCAACACAAGTATTTCGGTTCAAAAAAAGAAAATTATTTCGTTTTTCTGCACATACCTTGTCTTCCCACACACTTCTTTTGCTCTTATGTTTGGCTACACAAAGAACAGATAAAGATATTGGTGTATGTGTGAGTTTTCCTTGTTCCTAGCAGAATCAGCATTTGACCTCACAATATTCGGTCACTGCCATGTCGAACGTTCTGGAAGTTAATATCTCAATATGTGACGACACATTAGACACGCGTAAGTGATATTAATACGGCCTTTGTCCTCTAACAAAGGCCGTATTAATATCAATTTGTCAATTCTATTTGTCTTATTTTCTTCCACTCCTCAACGGATTGATATAAACTCTCCGCCCTGCCCTCCGTCTTTGTTTTAATTTTGTTATAAAAACGAAGGAAGTTTTTTATTTGTCTACTCGCTGCAGGCGAAATTGAAAAACGTGTTTTTTTTTTTCTTGCGTTGCATGTTCTATTTTCAATATTGTGTAAAAAGCTTTGCTGGCAGCTTTGTCAGAGTCAATTTGAATGGGAGTAGATTTAGGTATGAGTCGACGTAAAGATTAATGAAATTCGTAAAACAAATGACGTTCGAATATCCAATGTAGTTTTTTCGAATGCGCAAACATTTATTTTGTTGTCTAAACTCAATCCTTAAATTCGATTCCAGATCATGATATTGCAAAAACAAGGATTATTAGGTTTTATCTATTTTCTGACTATTACCTAGTTGTCCTGGCGGATTGGTGATATCGGGTTGATGGTATTATGACTTGAAAGCTACAGATTATCCTTCAAATAATAATCCCTAGATCGTATCTAGCGACGGTCGCGAGACCTTATACTTACTCGTTTCTGTTATTGAGCTAGGTCACACGTTAGAGGGATTAGCAGGTTTAAGCCATTTCGTTTCTTACATTTTTCTTTTTTGATACTTGCAGTACCTACATACATCATCATCATCATCAGCCTATAGCAGTCCATTGCTGAACATAGGCCTCTCCAATTGCACGCCATTTAGCTCTATTCTCGGCAACTCTCATCCAGCTGCTACCAGCCATCCTGCGAAGATCGTCGCTTCATCTAGCCTGAGGGCGTCCTACCTTACGTTTGCCGACTCGCAGTCTTCACTCAAGAACACCCTAACGAGCATCGGTTCTACGGCTAATAGGACCGGCCCATTGCCACTTCAGCTTGCTTATTCTGTGAGCTATGTCGTCAACTTCTTCTGGATGCGGAAGGCGGAGGACAGGGTGTTGTGGCGCAGTCTATTTTTTTTTGTGGATGGGAATTCATCAAATGACGCCTCCCGCTCTGCGTGGGTGTCAGACTCTTACTGACTAAAACCCATCCAGTGTTACTTCCTTAGCGCTTTATGTTCCGGGGTAGCAGTAACCCTTTCGGACAATCCCGCACCCCCGGTAGGCTTCGGCCCTGGCAGGCCCCTTCCTTTTTGCTGACATCTCTTAGAGGCGCGCGTGGAACACGTACGCGCCGTACGGCATGGGCCTGGTCCTGATCGGAAGGTGAGCTGTGGCGCAGTCTGGGGGAGGCCTATGTCTAGCAGTGGACTGCGATAGGCTGAGTTGATTGATGCCGTCAAATTTGCTTATCTGCCGGATCATCTCATTCCGGATGCTTGCAGTACCTTAGTATTAATTCCTACCTACCTATAGGTATTCTTTGAAAAAGTTGATGCCGTTCATTTCTTCATCTTGATAAGTCATATTACGTATCTTGGCAACAGAATATTGAGAAATGAGCCAGTTATCTCTTATCGTGTAATCATTCCTTTTGATCTACTAATAACTCGCTTAGCAACACTTTTCTAGAAACTGCTTCGCTAATTCACCCGAACGAGGTAACAGGGTTGTCAAAGCACTATTCTCGAAACTCTCATGGCCCGTCTAACTTGAAAGTACTTTGGGGAAGTTTTGAGGCTGTTATTGGCAACCATATCAACGTTGCGATGGACGTCCAAATACATAGAGTTTATACTTGACACGGGTGTGACGTCATAAGCTCGGGCTGTTTGTGCCGAAATTAATTACCTATTGATCAGCGTAACGAAATTATTGAGATTTAATATTAGGTTGGGAATGTATGGTTGAATAGGCTTGTGGAACTGAAGTGTTGAATGGTGGTTTGTGAAACCTTACCTGCTTAATAGACGGAGGTTAATTATTTTACTTCTTCTGCTATTCACGGCGCGGTGAGGTGAAGACTTTGATTTAGATTCAAAGGAAGGGATCAAAAACAAAACTAAAGAATACGGAGGTACTAGAAGTTACTCCGTGAAAATGAAACAGCTCAGCGGTAATGTCTAAGGCCGAAGGGCCTTAAGACGAAATGTGAACGTGAACGAAATGTGGGAAACGTGTGTTTACGAAGGTACACACATGTTTTTCATGCCGTAAAAAACTACGGTTTATTCGCCGTGTGTAGGCACAGTCGTCAGAGTTTGGACCACTGTGGAAACTTGTTGACACACACATTTTTCTACGGCACGATTGATACGCCATACTGTAAAGAAACCGTGTCGTGTACAAAGGGCCTTTATTTTTTTTTCGCGGTGGATATCCTCATGGACTTTCTCTATCGTGGGGGTGACAGAGGGGCATGCCGGACTGTTAACGGCTAAAACCACCGCGGTGTTCCACCTCTACCTATGGCCGGGGGTGCGGGATTCGCATAAGCATTCACCAAAGGACCTAAAGGAACTATGTTTATTTTAGGACATAGCAGCTAAATGTAGATCCAACACCAAGCTTTATCTTATTATTTCGGACTATTATTATAAACAGATCTAATTAAAACATCTGAGCAGCACATACCACAGCCTCATCGCATTAGCGCCCACACAGTGCTCAGAGAGAGATCTAACGAAAGATATCCAGAAAACAGGCCTTATCCAGACGAGATAATACATCTGTCTAATATACGTACACATTATACAGACAGACCATCAGAGCAATTAATTAAACAGTAACTATCTAATAGGACTCAAGATAATTGGGGATTCGGCTTTCAATTTTGATTTATTGCTAATTGGCTATGTTTAGGTGGCAATTCTGTAAGATACTAATGAACAGCTTTATCAATTGAATCGTTCCAGGAAAGCGTGAAAAGTGAGCTCTTTTTAACCGACTTCAAAAAAGGAGGTTCTGTATTCGACCCGTATGTATGTATGTATGTATTTATGTATGTTTGTATGTCCGCGATTTTCTCAAAAACTAATGAACCGATTTTAATTATTCTTATACATACATTCAGGAAGGTTTTGGTATATAACGCATTAGCTAATTATTCTTATGTACGAAGTTATATGCATAAATGTACTGCATCTCCGGCATTTCTTTGCGAATTTTGATGATTCTTGCAAACGGTGTCTTCAATTCTTCAGTGCACTAGTGTTAATTGAATTTTTGTGGGGTAGGTACAACTAAAAAGTAAAAACTTTTTTACAAAAAAAAAACACAACCGACTTCAAAAAAAAAAACACCAAGTGATGGAAGCCGGTGTCAAAAAATGAAAATGCAGAACCAACGAAACTGACTTCCGAAATTAAAGTTATTTATCACTGTGGTGTTTTTTTTTTAAGTCGGTTTTTTTTTGTAAAAAAGTTTTATGTGTCAATTTCACAAAAAAAAAAAAAACTGAATGTGACAAACACATCTAAACGCGCGTACAAAAGCTGTCAGTGTCAATCTATACTAATAATGAAGCTGAAGAATTTGTTTGTTTGTTTGAACGCGCTAATCTTTGGAACTGCCAGCCGGATTTAAAAAAAATCTTTTTGCTTTTGATAGCCCAACTCTTGCCGGATTTGAAACATTATTTTAGCATTTGATAGCCCAATTCTCGAGGAAGGTTATAGGCTATTTAACATAACATCACGCTAAGACCTTTAGATGCCAAGCAAAAATAAAAAATTACAAAAAGAACGCTAAGCAAAAACGAAGTAAAAGCGCATGGGCGATAGGACACGACGCGGGGGTCGAAATTTCACACGGACAAAGTCGCAGGCAGAAGCTAGTATTCTATAATAATGATGAAACAAACAGCTCGTGAACGCGGTTCAGATGTGCTGATCGCGTTCAGTTTCATCGGTGAAATCCGCCCTAAGTGAAAACCCGGCTTTACTCCGCCTTATTTATTGGTTTTGCTGTTTGGAGTTCCAACGTGTTTACTTTTGTCTACTTAGTTCTTGTTAGAGACTTATTAGTCCGACCTCTGTTGAAGTTTTTTAGGTAGGCAACACTAAAACGTGTCAAGTGCGTGTCGGCCCACGCTTTAGGTTCGTACTGTTCGTAGGCACTACTATTGTTTAATTAAAATAAAGTTGTTATAAAACAATGTTATGTCGGAATCACATTCAGGATGGAAAATACATATTATCATGTAGGTCCATTTTGAACACTAATGTGTGCTTTGATAATTTGTAAAGTGACGATATTGGTGTGGACGTCCATGTCCACTTCACGGCATCGCGATAACACATGGAATTTATGATTAGAATATTGCAATTTGGGTACGTTTCTTTAGATAGTTCTAGGGAATTCTTGTGCACACAGTTTGACTGTATCGATTACGTTTCGATTTTGGGTTTTTGATCCATACATTTTGAACCATGTCCATTCCGTCCAAGATAGGTCGTGAACGCCACGATGATTATTTTATTTGAACTTGTTTAAAATTAGTTTGTATTATTTTATTTTGTACCTGTACTGTTTTGCTTTAGCTTTTAATTTTGTTTTCTTTCTATAATTTTCGTGTATTGTATTGTGTGTGTTCGTCCTTGTCAAACTTAGTGTACCTACCTATCTGTTAAGTGAATGATGTGGTCGCCTATAATTGGAAGCGCACACTTTTATTTGTCCCTGTTCATGTTAACATTAATGTAACTGTGTAGCCTCTGTTGGCGATCCAATAAATAAATAAATGATATCGTCACTCGTCACGTTAGAAATAATAAAAGCGCACAATGGATAGACATAAACCATTATAAAGCTCCTTATACTGTTACAAAAGTTTAAAAAGACTGGGTAAATATAGATACGGCGCAATTTTCCACAAACAAAAATACAGTGGGTGGTTAAAACGTTTACGTTGTTAGTGTTTTTTCATGCTTTTAGTTTAATCTAGTTTCTTAGGCGTCAGACCAAATTGTGTTAATAAGCGACAGAGCACAGTTATTTAGGTTTGCTCCATTTTCTACTTTTATTTTTTAAATTTAACTGAAGTAGCTCGAAAAATGATTACTTTATGTTATAAGTGTTTTGTTTAACAATTTTTACAAATATCATTTTGTGAATCCTATGTACTGACTGAGGGGCTTGTATTAAGCTACGCTTGCCGCAATTGGTCCGTGGATGGGTGACCATCTTTACTTATCAAGACATCAAAAAAATGTTTTCTTTATTTGCTTTATAGTCTAGTAGTCCTGTACCATTTACCTGACACATGTTGAGCTGGACTCCTATTTGGTGCAACCGTGAGACGCACACCGCACTGTGTATTTTTCGTTATTAATTTTCTTTTAAGTATTCGTCATAGTGTCGCTTTTACTTCGAGTATATGTTTTTCTTTTTTGTTTTTATATAGGCATCTGGTTTTTATAATCATGTAGGTAAGAGTTATTCCGGTCTGTCTCCACCCCCCCCCCCTCCTCGATCCCCTGCTGCTAGTTCTTATTCTGTTTTAATCTTTGTTTATTAGTTATAATCTAATTGTACTTTTGTGTGTTGTGCTGTCTTTTGTGTGCACCAAATAAATGGTTTATCTATCTATTTATTTACCTAGCCAAAAAATACTTGGCACAAAACGAGCAATATTTTGATCAAACGTTATGGTGAGGATAAAATGGCTGACGCGTCTACTTGAAAATATTGTCTACGGCAATGTCAAATGGTGCGTTAAACATTCAAAATGATCGCTGACTCAGATATCCTTTGAGGGGTGACATAGTGTATGAAATATTTCTTTATATAACGCCACGATGTTTACAAACAGAATTTTATATGAATAAAAAGAAAAAGTAAGTTTCTCGCGTGTTTTAGTCATTGATTTTCGCCTTTTTTAAATTCTTTATTTACTTTTATGACCGCAATGCGTATGACAGTCCCATCGCACCCTAAATACATACTACTACGGATTATATTTGGGCCATGAACCTGAAAAGACTCTTCACCATTTTGTTGAGACAGAATTTTATGGAATGTGCCCATATCAAGTTTTCGCCTTATTCGTCCGTTGAGATAAGTGGCTATTGAGAAAAATGTTGCCAGTGGAAAATATCGTGTGACTAGCTAGGTATAGACCTGAGCCCTTTACGCCTTTCAGTCTTTACATAATACTGTTATCACCGTGCTGACAATACAAGACCTGTTTATTTTAGATTTACATAATATTTCTACACGACAACTCGTCTAAGCCTCAGAAAACATGACTTATTTGATAACCTTACGTTGTTAGGTATTAAGTAATTAGAGTGCCTAAATTATCTAGGGCACGCCAAAAACGACACAAAAACTACTTGTACGCAGCCGAAAATGGCACATTGAATTTTTGTAAGAGATTTACCCAGGCTGGCCGCGCTGAGGCGAATCCCGCGCGGTACGCGAATGCGCGTGTCAATTGTTTTAATGATTGAGGAGATATATTACCATTCGCGCTAGTTTGACCACCTTCATACAAGGCAGTTGAAACAAAATGTTACAAAATATTGTCAAATATTTTAAACTATGAAGTTTCATGCTCATTCTTCTTCATTTAAAACTACCTTAAGGAAGCCTAGAATCAATTCTATTTTCTTGTTAGTTTTGACGTCCAAAAGTGCCTTTTAATAGCATACTTGAAATAAATGATTTGACTTTGTATCACTCGGAGTTAGCAAATTTAGTTCAACATCCCGCGCGGAATTCGCTTCAGTTTGGCCAGAGTTTAAGTGACAGTGACGACGTTTTATTAAGCCGAACTTTTTCTAAAACTCGATGGGCCATATAAACAGAGCCTCGTACTGTACTTGTCTACTTCACAAAGAGAGGCATCCCTTAAAATAAACGAGCCGTTTCACAAAAAAAAGACTATTTAACTTTTATTACTGACCACAAAGTTGCCTGAAGTCGAGACACAAACTTTAAAACGAAACGAATTAATGATGGAGATTACATAATACAGCGTTGTGAGTGAAAAGCCTCGTAATGGCGGGACAGCGAAAATTCTCTCTATTCAGACTTTCAGAGGCGACCCCGCCAAATAAATTGTTACGATTTTTCTTTGACGCCTCTAGAATGTTTCTTTATACTGCGGTCTGAGTTAAGAGAGATTTGCATGGAGAGAGCGTTTTTTGATTATGTTGTTGTTGTACGGAAAGAGTTTGAGCTAAATAGATTGGAGGACTGTGCTCGGAGGTGGAGGATAACAGGCTGATAAAACGAAAACTTGAATATAAATGCTGCGAACTAGGAAATAAATCAGATTACTCACTCACTCAACTGCCCACTTTTAATAATACGGACGTAAAAGGTAATGCGTGGTTGATTGCATATATTTACACCAAATTAATAAAATGAATACAGCTGATTTAAATGGAGTCGTAATTCAGCGAAAATGAATACAACTTTATTTATTTTCGGTGAAATTACGACTCAACAAACAGAAAAGAAATTAATGAGTAATTTATTAATTGATTTTTGTTTATTTATACAATTACTGACGTACTGCCGTACGCAAAATACGCGCATTGACGTGGAGTTGCGGACACAAGGCCGTATTACCTATTACTGACGTACTTAGATAATTCCGATCATTCTCATTTCAATGTTGCGAATTAGGCAGATCTCACACTACCAGGCGCCACGCTCCGGTGCGCGGGACACGCGCACCCGCGCGTGAGATCTACGAACAAATTCAATAATTAAGTACGCGTTCCGCGAAGGGCATTTGGCTTCGTTTCCCGCGCCCCGTCGCGTAGTGCGTTGATACACCTTATGCATATTCATAATTAAACTAATGTAATTGCAACGAATTCGCTGGTTGCTCGTACCATGGAGTAAGATTTATTTTCTCGCTAGTTTTCGCTTGCGTCTTTACTCGCTCGGAATGCTGAGAGAAGTCATTTTGACCTTGCGATACAACGTCGGCAGTTTTTTTTTTTTAATATAGGTATATGACAAACAATATAAATTCATCTTGTAAAAAAAATGTTTATCGTTTTACTTTAAAAAAATATTACTCTATGTTGAACTCATGTAGGTAGGTATTACATCGATCGGCAATTTTATTGCTAGCGAAAATAATGCCGAATGATTTGTAAATAACCCACGTAGCTTTTTTGTAGGCACTTTTCTATTTTGTAAGACATTCAGCGGACTTTTAAAAAACGTATAATGTATATATTTTATAAAAATAGGGTTCGTCGAAGTATATTTATTCAAATAGAAATGGACTCGATTTATTTCCAAAAAAACGGTTCGGCACGTATACATGTGAATTGTTTAAAAATAAAAATGTAACATTCGAATAACAGTTACTCGTTTGGTTAGGTATTTCAGTTTGATGAATTTCCTTATTCCCTGATTAATCAATATATTTTTCCATTTGTATTTGTTTTTGTTGTAAAAATGATCTGTATAGCATTAGCATGTGCATATAATTGTACAGCATTTTGCATGCATAAGGCTTATTTTTATAAGGATTCAAGAGTATTTTTAACCGACTTCAAAAAGAAGGTTCTGAATTCGACCCGTAAACATACATACATATACAGAGTTGATACGACAGAGGGGCTTTCCTTTAAACTGCTTATACTAGGTACCATTTCCAAGCTCTGTACCAAAAATCAATTAAATAGCAGCAGTAGTTTAGTCGCAAATGATTTTTTAAGTTTTTACCCCGTTTGAACACGATGTATCTTTCGTAACAGCTGAGTATGTCTAACGCATAGGTCATGCACCTTAAAACGATAAATCTGAGTATAACCTACAATACGTTGTTGCCGCTCTTACGCAAGTCACAAGTACAACCAAATATTTCACAAAAAAGTTGGCAATGCAAACAAGGAAGCAATAAATACACATACTTGCTCTTTCATTACGAGAGTGACAATCATAGCAAAACATCCCGCGCGTAAAAGAAATAGAAATAGGTCAGTGTGTTGCTATTGCATCCTAGATCCTTGCGATCGATAAGTGGGGCTTCCCGACCTCTAAAAAACATGTTTTTTCAGTGCGCCGACGGCACCCTTTCGGAGCGTGCGGTGCGTTATGTAACACGGGAGCTTCCGCGCCACTTTTGTTTTGTCGAACTCGCGCGCTGACAATTATTATTGTGATTTTGTTTAGTTATTGTGATAGGACACTAAATTATAAGTTTAAGACAGTATTTGAACTAAAAAATAGGATTATTTTAGCATTCTTAGCGACGGACAGTGATTTAATTAGAAAAATAAATAACAATCTTCTCCGTGTCGGTATGATTTGTGCATTAATGTGAATGGAGGATACATCGAGAATTTAAAAATTTAGTGTTTTTTTTGTGATTGTTGTGCGCGTACTTCAAAACCTTAGGTACAGACGCCAGCACATCAACCTACCCGAAACTGTAAAATTTTCCCAATCAATTTTGAACCTTTTAGTTTAGCAATAAAGTTGAAAATTTATTAAAGAAATTTGACAGCTTGTAGTAGGTTGATGTGCCCTGTACCTAACATAAAAGCCGCCGCCCGCGCCTAGTCACTGCCGGCGTCGGACGCCCGCCGCCCGCCTCGACACGAGATAGGCACACGCGCGACGTTGCCATTTTTGTTACCCAGGTATCTAAGTTCAGTCAACTTTATTTACAAAGGCTGTTGCGTTTTACTCTAATTTGTAAGCTATTTAGTTTGTTTGAAAAAAACAAATTCTTGTTTTTGGCGCTTTTTATTTTTAGACCGTATTGAATTAATACTAAACACCTATAGTTACGTACTGTAATTTAAAATCCCCTCTGTCATATCAACTCTGTATGTATGTACACGTATATATGTTTGTATGTCCGCGATTTTCTCAAAAACTAATGAACCGATTTGGATAATTCTTTCACTATAGTGATCTACATACCTACTTTCAGGAAGATTTTAGTATATAATACATTAGGTAATTATTCTTATGTACGAAGTTATATGCATAAATGTACTGTATCTCCGTCATTTCTATGCGAATTTTGATGATTCTTCTTCATACAGTATTTTTTTAAAGAAATGTAAAAAAAAATCTACTGTGAACCTGAATTGGCAAATGGACTGGAGGTATGGGTGGCTTTTTAGAAAAAATAAAAAAATAAAATGGCCGTTTTGTGTTGAAATAAAATTACTCAATCTATCTAACAAAGTGTAAGCTAACTACGTTATCTTTGCCTTACTTTTTTTAAGATAACATAATCGAGTCGAAAATGCCTGGAGGAGCTACTGGTCCATGAAGGCGCTAATGGAGGGCATCGTTCCTATCTCACTAAAGCGCTAGCTCGTCGACATGTGTATCCTGCCTATCCTAACCTATAGCGCTCAGACTTGGTCTTTGACCGAGGCTCAGAAGTCTAAACTCAAGGTTTGTCAAACTGCGATGAAAAGTAGCATCTTAAAAATCAAACTCATCGACCAAATTTGCAACACCATAACACGCTCCAAGACAGGTATCGCCGATGTTGGCGTTAAGTCTCCAAGGCTGAAATGGGACTGGGCGGGTCACACCTATAGGGTGCATCCAGACAGATGGGCCAGGATTGTCACACAGTGGGTGCCTGAAGATGGGCGTCGATAGGCACCGAGGCAAGCCTAAGAAACGCTGGCGTGACGATTTGGACTCGTCCCTAACCGATTGGACAGAGAAAAACAAAGAAAATTAGAAAAATAAGGGGGAGACCTTGCCCAGCAGTGGGACAACATAGGTTAAGTGTAAAGTGAAAAAAAAAAAACAAAATAATAACTACGTACAGTAGGTACATAGGTATATAAGCGTTACTACCAAAACAAATAAGCAAAGTGCACCTAACATCCGTGAAATATAGAAGGATTGGAAAGGTCTTTGACTTCGCAAGCGGTTTATTGATAGCTTTAATCAAGCGTTGTCGAATAAATGGCTATGTCAATATGGATTTATCAACTTTATGGGCATTACGGGAAAGAAAATAGTGTTTTCGGCGTTCGGGAGAAGGTTTGTGTTTTTATATGGAAGATAGAGGAATGAAAAGGGTTCTTGATGGTTTGTTTAAGCTGATTTGCGCGTAATCTACGCTGCTCAAAGTAAGTCGCCAATGTTTTATTCATAGCTACTGAAAGTTATAAAGTTTCAGTAAACTCTTTAAGAAAAATAATGCAGGTTCGTGAATATAGGTACAATGAAAAATTGGTGAGGTAAGTGAAGTGTAGTGGCCTATTTGTTTTCAGTCTATTCATGTGTTTATGTGTATTTTAATGCTTATACAGGCTGACAGGGATATCGATGCGCAAACTGTAAACGTTATTCAGCACATGATTCTAGACTAGCGTTGAATTCTTCGTCGGTTGTCAGAAAATTGGTGGAGTTCAGAATTAGGTACTGAATCCATGGTACAGACGCCAGCACATCAAGCTACCCGAAACTGTAAAATTTTCCCAATCAACTTTGAACCCTAAGCTTTAGCGATAAAGTTGAAAATCTATTAAAGAAAGACAGATTGTTGTAGCTGGATGTGCTGGCGTCTGTACAACATGTTGCGCGTCGATGTCCTCGCCACCTTGTATAAATAGGTATTTATATAAGGTGTAAAAAAATTAACCGTAAAAACTTTAAGAGGTGCTTTAGACCATCGAACTGAACAACTTTCACTATGGGACCAACTCTGAAATCACGAAAAAAGAATGAGCTGTTTCATACATTTTGGCCGAGTAGGTATTGAACTTTTGTATGAAACAGCTGATTTTTTTTTCGTGATTTCGGAGTTGGTCCCATAGTGAAAGTTGTTCAGTTCGATAGTCTAAAGCACCTCTTAAAGTTTTTACGGTTAATTTTTTTACACCTTATATATTATATTTATAGTTTTGTATAGGTATATGTTTTATCTTTAAAAACCAGATATATATCGAAAATAGAAACTCGGATCGAAACTTATGCGGGTGAAACCGTGGGACGCTGCTAGTAAATAAATAAGCGTAGAAATGCCAAGAATACCTTATCTCCACTCAAACTAAACTAATCTTCAAGGCTTTCGTGGAATTACTTTCTGATAATCTCCATTAGTGTTGCCAGTACCCAAAGACTAAATACTGAAAGAGGATTTGTTTAACAACGAGATACAACTCGTTTTTCTTTTGGGTTTGTGTAATATACTTACCTAAGTATGTTTTAACCCTATAGCTAAATATCAGAAAATAGAACTCCCGAATAAAATTATTATACGATATGACTGGCTTCTCATAAATAATCGCGAAGAAAATATTCAGTTGTCCCATACAAAACTTCAATACCTACTTGACTCAACCCCGTGGCGTTCAGCAGTTACTGCCTACCCCCATAGAAAGAAGGCGTGAGTTTATGTATGTCATCATCTGTCTAGCCTTTTCCCAACTATGTTGGGGTCGGCTTCCAGTCTAACCGGATGCAGCTGAGTACCAGTATTTTACATGGGGCGACTGCCTATCTGACCTCCACAACCCAGTTAATGGTAATACGATACCCCTTGGTAAGACTGGTTGTCAGACTTTCGGGCTACCCGTAACGACGCGTGAGTATATGTACAGTCACGTCTAAAAGTATGTATACACTTGGCAATTTTCAATTGCGATTTTTTCGCGAAATAACGAATGCAACGTTGAAATACGACACCTAACATAAACTTATGGGTTCGAAAATACTATTTTCGTAATAACATAAAATTTCATTCAAAAATAAAGGAGAAAATCGTCTTTGAATCAAGCCAAGTGTATACATACTTTTAGACATGACTGTACATACTCGTATGTATATAAAAGAATCAGACACATTATAACATCGATATTATACTCCACTAAAAATGAAAATCGTTTACAAAAATCTATATAAATAAAAACAAAAGGCCTGACTGACTGACTGACTGACTGACTGACTAATCAACGCCCAGCCCAAACCCTTAGACCTAGAAAGCTGAAATTTTACACAGTGGTTTCCTTTATAATATAGACAAGGAATAAGGAAGGATTTTTCGAAATTCAACCCCCAAGGGAGTCAAATAGGGGATGAAAGTTTGTATGAAAGTCCCTCAGTTTTAAAGTTAGGATCTTCAAATTTTGTTTTTAGGCTGGCGATTGAAAATTAATTTATACGTGTCTCAGCGTTTTTGATATTTCCACCCCCAAAGGGCTAAAAAGGGGGATGAAGTTTTGTATGAAAGTCCGTCAGATTAAAAGTTAGGATCTTCAAATTTTGTGTTTAGGCTGACGATTGAAAATTAATTTATACGTGTCTCAGCGTTTTTGATAATTTCACCCCCAAAGGGGGATGAACTACCTGACTGAGATATCAACGGACAGCCTAAACCGCTGGTCCTAGGGACATGAATTTTGGAGGGTGTGTTTTTTGTGAAGAGTAGGTATCCAGTAATTAGGGGTTTTTGGAAATTCAACCTTTAAGGGGGTGAAAAGGGGAGAATTAAATTTGTATGAAAAATCTTATTCCTTGAGTTAATAACCGTGAAACTTTGCACGAATACCTATCTAAGTAAAAAACGAAGTTTGGCATTTTTCGTTTTTCTAAACTACCCCCTAAAGAGGTATTGGGGGTGTTAAAATTTGTATGGAAGAATTTTAACGTGCTATCCGAGTAACTCGAAACTCAGTATTTATACTAAGGACTAAAAATAAAGAATAACGTGTGTCAGGGTTTTTCTAAAATCTACCCCTAACTGTGTGAAAAGGGGTAGTTAATTTTACAGGGGAGGATTTTACTGCGTGACTTGATTAGCTTGAAAATTGGCATAAATAATCTTTGAGTCGACTTATGAACACATCTTAAACGATTTTTTATAATTCGACCCATGTAGGGGTGAAAAGCGGGAATACTGTTTATATGAAAAATCTTATTCACTTGGTTAATGAATTTGAAACTTGGCACGAATATTAATCTAAGTAAATTATGAAGTTTGGCATTTTTTGTTTTTTTAACTACCCCCTAAAGGGGGGTTGGGGGCGTAAAAATTTGTATGGAAAAATTGTAACGCGTGAACCGATTACCTCGAAACTCAGTATTTATATTTAAAACCAAAAACAAAGAATAACGTGTATCAGGGTTCCCCCAAAAACTTTCCCCTAACAGGGTGAAAAGGGGTAGTTAATTATACAGGGAAGGATTTTAATGCGTGGCTTGATTAACTCAACAATTCGTATAAATAATCTTTGAGTCAAGTAATGAACACACCCCAAACAATTTTTCGAAATTCTACCCCTATGGGGGTGAAAAGCGAGAATACAGTGTATATGAAAAATCTTATTCATTTGGTTAATAAACATGAAACTTGGCACGAATACTAATATAAGTAAATTTTGAAGTTTGACATTTTTTGTTTTTATAAACTACCTCCTAAAGGGGGATTGGGGGCGTCAAAATTTGTATGGAAGAATTTTAACGCGTGGTCCAATTTACTCGAAACTCGGTATTTATACTTAAGACCATAAATAAAGAATAACATGTATCAGGGTTTTTCGAAAATCTACCCTTAACGGGGTGAAAAGGGGTAGTTAATTTTACATGGGAGGATTTTACTGCGTGGTTTGATTAACTCGAAAATTGGTACAAATAATCTTTGAGTCAAGTAATGAACACATCCCAAACGATTTTACGAAATTCCACCCCTGTGGGGATGAAAAGCGGTGATACAGTTTATATGAAAAATCTTATTTATTTGTTTAAGTAAACATGAAACTTGGCAATATTTGGGTCAGTAAATAATAAAGATTGTCACTTTTAGTTTGAAAAAAACCCCTTACAGAGGATGAAAGGGGTGACAAAGTTGATAGGTTAGAAAAATATGTAACCCGCTGTCGGATTAACTCGAAATTCGGTATACTAAAACAAAAAATAAAACAAGTATGTGTTTTAGGGTTTTTCAAAAATTGACTCCTACCAAGGTGGGAAATGGTAAGTAATAAAGTTTAAGGGGTGGATATTACTGCTTGCAATCATTAACTCGAAAACGGGTATGGGTCTCTAAGTCAAGTTATGAACACATCACGAACATTTTTCAAAATTCCACCCCTGTGGGGGTGAAAAGCACAGTTTACAGAATACAGTTTATTTGAAAAATCTGATTCCTTTGATCTATAAACTAAAAAATTGGCCCGAATACTTATTTATCTAAATAAATGATAAAGATCATACCTATATACATTTTCGAAATTTTTAGAGGAAAGTACGAATTTCACGCGGACGAAGTCGCGGGCAGAAGCTAGTATTGATATAAATAACATCAACATTAACAATCACATTTTAATACGTTTGTGATAATATTTTAATTACTAACTGTGCAGTAAACAGAAGGCTTGGTATTAAATGAGTTACTATCGGTTTCATTTGTGTATCTGTTGTGTTGCTTTATTTCAAACATTGTTCGTTGATTGGGTGAACTCTCACTTTGATTAATAACTGTTATTAGTTTGTGTGTGTGTGTGTGTGTGTTTACATGCATTACAAAATACGTGGAATCTTATTATCGAGTCAGTAAAGGTCAACACCGGGCGTGTTATTACCAAAGATTTATATCGTTAGAGTGGTCCTCACTGTACTTATATTGCGCGAAAAATTGTCCATTCTGAGAAGAGTGAGCGAGATTCTATTCAAATGTCATTGTCAACAAAACAAACGTGATCATCTCTGATGCGGCCCGGCGCATGTAACGATTTAAATCTTTGGTTAATACCTCTATCCTCTTCGAGAAAAATTCTGGCAATTTGTGATCGCTAAATTAGGGTTACACGGGGTTAATTATGGTAACAGTCTGCACTGTTAAATTTTTTAAGAACGATTATGCATCTATAGAAAAAAAAACATTTACATAAAAGTCTATCAGTTTTTCAGATTGTTCATGAAAGGTGCGACCAGGCAGAAGCAAAGCAAGGAAACGTAGAATATAGGTACCGTCTAATTATGAGGCGATCCCGGCGGTGATACCCGGATCTTTCGCATAGTGTTTTAGGGAAAAAACCGCGTGGATTTATTTAGCTAGTAAGACCGAGATTTATAAAGTTTACTTAGCACGACCGTTGATACACACACACATATATGTTCTTGTCTCTATGCTGCACTTGTAGTATGACAGTTGTGCGACAGGAATTCTGCTTCGCCAATGACCATGCTAAGTAGCGTTTGTAGATCTCGGCCTTAGAATCTGACGTAACCCTTCATTATTCCCAAAGGCTTTAATTAAATTTCAGATTTTCCCTACGAGAAAAAAAGGCAACATTTTTCATCAAGTTCAAGGTTACAGAAGAATGTCTGAAACTCCCAGGTTAGCATAGTTTAAATGCTAATTTGATGCGGCATTAGAACCTTCTCGTTCTACTTAATCTTAGTTAGTGGGGCACAAACTTCATAATTAATTAATTAAACGTCTTTTATAAAAGAGGAACGGATTATGATCGTGGCTTTAACGAGTTATTTGAGGAGAATGATACCTTATATACTTTTATATAAGGTACATACAAGATGAAATTGAAAACTTGCGCCAACCCGAAATAGGAGGTGCACTGTTACATATTATAATCATTGAATTACATTAGTTTTTTTTTTCATCAAAAATTTAAATGATCAAATGAAACAATTCATAAAGTAATTGTTCATTTTAATATTTTCCGGACGCAAAATATGCGCATTGACGTGGAGTTGCGGACACACCAGCCCGGAAAACCTACATAATCATTATAAATTGGCATTTAAAAATCTATATTCCTAAAAAAAAAATATCGTCGTAGATAGTGCAAACTGAGTTATTAGGCCTTTAATCTGTCAAGCACCGCCAATGAGACACAATTGATTTTCTATTGTTTCGTCGCCGATCGGCAAACCGCGACGCTTGACCGGTTAAGTAAACAAGAATTATAGGCGTTCCAGTAAAAAAAAAAAAACAGAATCAATCAAAACCAAGAAAATTAAAATATCAATTTTAGCGCGCGAACGATAAGCAATCCATTCATCGTAGAGTTCGCAACATGAAACAAGTTGGCAACGCGTTGATCTAGCGGTCATTTACCTAAATTTGACCGTTCCTACGAAAAAAAGGCGCGCGACGACGTTACCAAATCGCTTGCCTACGCGCACGTATGTGCATCCCTTTCCTGAATGACATACTCTAAATTTTCTTTTTAACCCGTTGAATTGGATATTTTAATTTGGCGCACCTATTCAATTTGATAAAGAAAGAAACACACAGACTGAAAGACACATCCTGAAAGATCCTGTATATACGTCAAGATTATCTAAGGGGCCGTCTCCACGAGCGAGAGAATCGCGGCGATATTATCGTCCTGACACGTATTTCTATACACTCTCTTAGAACATGTCTCCACTCGGCGATATCATCGCGGCGAAAATTTGATGGCACGGCGAGACAATCGCCGCGATTCTCTCGCTCGTGGAGACGGGCCCTAAGGCTCGTATTACAGAACATCACTCAAGATTCAAGCATTACTTAAAACTAGTTTAGAGCCATTTGATTGGTTGAAACTAGTGTTAAGTAATGCTTGAGGCTTGAGTGAGGTTCTGTACCTAATACGGGACTTAGTGTCTGAACTGACGCAGGTTTATAGTTACTGGTTCACTTAAATTAATTACTGGTTCACTTAAATTAATTAAAGTAGGTGAGTGGTGTAAATACTTGAAGTGAAGGGTGTGAGATATTGTATCGTAGGTAGCTATACCTGTACCTATTTGTATAGTAGGTAGGCACAGTCACGAGCATAGATACGCAAGACTCAAAAGCGATTTTCTCCAAAAGTATTAATAGAGATTTTGTGGTGTTACGAGTATTGTGTTTTCAAAACTGCCCCGTTGGTCTCGTGGTCGCAAGCGCGACTGCTGAGCGTGGGGTCCTTGGTTCGATTCCCGAGTCGGGCAAAGTATTATTGAGTTTTTCCATTAGGAATTTCTTAGTAACAGCCCGGAGCTTAGAAGTTGGCGGTGTGATACCCGCGTGTCTCGGAAAGCACGTTAAGCCGTTGGCCCTGCGCCTGATCTCTCTCCGGTCGTGTCGGATTGCCGTCCCATGGGACTATAAGAGTGAGGGAAGAGGGAGTGCACCTGTGTATGCGCGCACACTTCTGCACTATAATGTCGCCCGCGCTGAAGGCTAGTCTCCGCTGAGATTGGCCGCCGTGGCCGAAATACGGTACCTGGAGGACTTTATTTTCAAAACTATACTGTTATAAAAAAAGGTCTTTTCTAAAAGTTGCAATAAAATATTCTACGAGAAAAGGCTTTTGAATGTTGCGTAAGTGTAAGATGTTAATGTGCATGACTGTACCTATAGGAAGTTTTCGTTGGCTCAGCTTAGTGAGAATTACCCTAAAACTGATTGGTCGTTTACTACAGTAGGCTAGAGGTTTTGTTCGAAAACTTCAATGTTGCCTATTGAAAGTTAGGTAGTTATGGGTTACAATGTGTTCGTTTGATGTAGAATAGTTGTATGTATGAGGAAACGAAATTATATTGAAACTAGCGGCGCCCAACGGTTTCACCCGCATAAGTCTCGATCCCGTGGGAATATCATAATAAAAAGTATCCTATGTCCTTTCCCGGGACACAAATTATCTCTATACCAAATTTCATCTAAATCGGTTCAGCGGTTTAGGCGTGAAAAGGTAACATACAGACAGACAGAGTTACTTTCAAATTTATAATATTAGTATGGATTTTTTATCACCACAGCTCTCAAAACGGTGAAGGAAAACAACGTGAGGAAACCGGTATGTCCAAGAACCAAAAATGCGAAGACATGCGACATCCACCAACCTACACTGGACCTGCGTGGTGGATTACAGCCCACTCCTTCTTACAAAAAGGAGGCCTGCGTCCCAACAGTGGGAACATTATAGGCTGGTTATGCTATTGAATTGTATTTTTGGGGCTACAGATGATTTATCAGCTTCTGCTTTGGTGGTCATTGAATTTTCATTTAGACCTTCGGCAACACAGGTAATAAAGGTAATAACGATTATGCTTAGCCCGACAATTATTTATTAATCCTCCTCAGAGGTCGTTCGACAGTTTGGTAAGCATGGACAGGATGATATCAAGGTAAAAATATCGCCTGAAAGTGGCACTCGACCCAAAACGAAACGACTGCACTTAAGATGAGCTCGGGTTTCAGGAATCCATTCGTGAACGGAAAACATGGAAATTCCCAAAAGTCGTGACAACTTTTCATTTTGACGAGTTGATAGCCCTTTCGAATTTTTGGGTCGATGGCCTGAAATTCGAGCATACATAAAAGATGCTCCTTTATATCTTTGCCTTGGGTTCGCGTTTTCCCGGAATATCGGGACCTTCATTTGTGTCGAGATTTGTTGAAGGTTATGACGGCGGGTTACCCGGCGACGGAAGCTCTAGATATATAAATTAGAAACTGTTCATTTTCTCGTGAATTGTATATTTTTTATCTAATTTTTTTTTTTTATTATCTTTCTGTTGTCTATTTTCGTATGTGAGCTTATCTTAGAAATCATAGCAGCTTATACCATTTTCTTGCTTATATCTCCATAATAATAATATGTTTCTTCCTTACGGGACTCGAGAAGCCACTCGCTCTTCCACTACTGCGCTTATAAATTCTAGAAGCTTCGAAATAAACTTTAACCGCAAACCGTGAGCAAATGTATTATAATCTGAATAAACCACATCACCGTGAGTACATCGAGTCGGACGCAGACTGCGGTCAGACTCAAACTTATCTAATTCAATGAAAATATAACTATGAAGGAGCAACTTTACTTGTGATTCTTTGGCTTTCAGTGGAGTTTGCATTACGAAAGTGGTTCTGAAACTTGCTAGACTCCTGAAAACTTGACCATTAGGTATTAATCCTGGTGAAGCTAATACCAACATCATATCGTTCTACATTAAAAGCCGCTTGTTTATGATTGGAATTCAGTTTTGAAAGCAGCAAACATATAGCGCTACAAGATTCTTTTGGCGCGTGGCCAAAATCGGAACTAACGCTGCCATCTTGTTTTTTCAATACATATCACAAAACAATTACACAAATGTTTACCAACAGCGCCCCCTGTCAACATCATTAAAGCGCCAAAAGTTCCTTATAGTAGTGTAGATCCTCCTCCTCCTTGTGTAGTGTGCTCCTGAATGATAAGGTACTTTAACGTAGAGACATTGAAAACACTTTATGAAATAAAATCACGTCACTAACTCCATACCGACACCTTAGAGTGAAAACCTCTTAAGTGTAAAAGAAGTAATTTTTCAGGAGGAAGATACAACTGCGTGCTGTACAATTTTTGTACGGCGTCTTTTATGTTTTTTTTGTTAATTTATAAGTAAGTTTAACCCGCTTTCATATCCAGAACAGTCATATTCTCGAAGATTGACCGAAATGCATAAAATGCTACTTACAAGGTATTCATACAAAAAACTATGCAAATGCATTCCCGAGGTTTTCACTCTAAGGCGACGATACATAACATAAAGCACTTTAATAACACTATCTTATATTTACATACACTCAACATATTAATTGTAGCGACCTAAAAACTAACATGAGTTATCAGATGACCCACACTAAAAGTTCGTGTCACCCTTAACTACCGGTAAATTGGATCTATGACCCGAAATTTTTCGGTTTTGCAACTCATTTCCATCTGATTTAATAACTTGGTCCAACAAAAAGCCTTTTGTGTGGTGGCACCCCTAATTTCTTGCAAATCCCACTAGTTTGAGAATTTGCGTATAACTAAATGAGAAGTTTGCGCGTTGACAATTTTCTCGTGTGTGCTCGATAATATTTCTGGGATTTTGCCGTGACGTCGAATGTCGAGGGATTTTCAGCGTACGAGTATGTTTTAATATAATGGAGACGATATGCGGTTTGAATTAATCTGCTTCGTTTATTTGATAACTTGGAGTAGCGATTTAGTTTTAGTTTCGTTTTGTAAGCGAATTTTGTATTTTGGTAAGTAGTTTTGCTTTTTTAACTGAATTTACTGAAGTTTGTTGGTTACGCATGATTAAGATATGTATATAGTTGTCTTAAATCACCTGACCCTGCATTTGTAATTACTGTTGATGTTTACGAGGTACACAAACGATCTTAGCTTACTCGTATTACAAACAGGAAAAGTTCCCGCGAAATACACGGGTACATAATATCATTTCACACGTGTACTGGCCTTTACAAGGCGCCTCAAGGATTTCTGGAATCTTGCGCAGTTACGTAAGCGGAACGCGTGCATATGGAAGGAATGTATTCGCTCACTGTTCCGACAATTCGCGCGGAAATTCGCCCGCTTGGTCAAGAGGAAGGCCCTTTACACACACACGTTTTTCTTGGCGTGAAAAATTACGGTTTATTCGCCGTGTGTAGGCACGGTCGTCAGTGTTGTTTGGATCACTTAATGGAAGCTTGTTGACGGTCACGTTTTTTCTACGGCGCGGTATATACATCGTATCGTAAAGAAACCGTTCCGTGTACAAAGGTACAGTCCGTTCACAGTCAGTTTCCTCTGAAAACAGCAACCTAACCGCAACCTTATTGTAACGAGAATAAAAATCACAATGATTTTGACAGCTTTGTCGGTGGCAGCAACCCAACAGCAACTTTATTAGAATGAGAATAAAGGTCATTGTGACACACATGGGTGTGTGGGACAGCGTGGAAAAATCAGAGGTAAAATAACTGTGAAAGGCCTACTGAAAAATATTAGAATGTCAAGACAACATGCCGAAAAAAATTACAAAAACCTATGCAGTTTTGACACCAAAGAGTTTGGAGTTTTATCGTTCTCTTCATTTCCCAAATGAATATAGAAATTAAAAATGTCCGCTTAATACATACCTACAAAACCAAGATCTATGCGATAGAATTCGTTAGTCAGAGTTTGGCGTATTTTCTTAGATTTACTTCACTGCTAAATTGGATTTATTCCTCGAAATTCTATTCGGTACTGTTAAACCATTAGCAATATTTATGAGCTCCAAACCAAATGTATTTCTACTTGACGTTTGGTGAATTTTCAATAAATTTTTACTTTGATAGTTCATTGAAAAGAGCGTGAAATTTTCAGAAGCATGAAAATGATAAAAAGTAATAGATAGCTGCATACAACGCGAGAATTCTCCTCTCTACTCACTCTTTTTTTAACAGTTCCCGTATAAATATGTTATAATATCAAGCAAAGCAGGTCGATCGAAGGTTAAGCTACGCTTGCCGCGGTCAGTTCGTGGATGGGTCAGAAAGCAAGTTAAAAGCACTTGGATTGGACTGTCATTCATGGATGTATGACAGTCGTTACGGGGTAGTCAGAAGCCCAAAACTCTGACAGCCAGTCTTCCCAAGAGTATCGTATTACCCAGTAACTGGGTTTTGGAAGTCAGATAGGCCGTCGCTCTATGTAAAATACTGGTCACTGGGATGTAAAAGCTGCATCCGGTTTAACTGCATCTGACCCCAACATATGTAGTTGGGAAAAGGCTAGGCAGATGATGATGAATATCAAGAAAAGAAAAGTTTATACCTAGATGAACAGGAGACTACTTAACTCCAAATCCGTGTAAACTACCTTACTTTTGATGTCAGAACAGGGACTAAAAGGGAAAGAAAAATACGGAAGAGTTTCGACTATTTATCTACTTATGCAAATGATGCGAACTCGACGCAGACGGCTTTCATTGGCGTCTCTTCATGTTTGTAGTGCTGCAGTGTTGTAACTGGCTACGTGTGTGCATTCATAATTGCTCTTTTTATTAATTCATTACGTAAGAGTGGGGTATGGGCTTTATGCACTGATTTTTATGATATTTAGTATTAATGATTTCTTCCTAAGTACAAATAATTTGGGGCAAGTAGTTTTTAAAAGTCAAATTAGTTTTCTTTTTAACCCTTTGACCGCTTGTGTCGCATTTATGCGACACATATTAACAAATTATTGAATAGAGATAAAAACAATTTCACTACTTTTTAATCGATACAACGATTTGTTCTCCTTATTTATTGTAGGTATTATTTTATGTTGATTTTATCGATTTGTAGCCGCGCGCTATGGGCACGGCAATTGATATTTAGCCAAGCGCTTAAAAGGTTAAAAGGCAAATTCTCACTGCTCAGGGGTCTTCTCAGGGCTAGCAAAGTCTAGAAATAGCAAAACCAAACTAGAAGATTCCTTTACTTAGCGCAGCAAGCGTGTCTCGAAATCACGTACCACTTGTTCTTTGTAGATAACAATCTTACATTGTAAAATGATAAAGAATTGGTTCAATAAACCAAATCAAACTATTCTCAGATGTTTTATTTCTCTTCCGATGGATTACTCCCCAATTCGTTTCCCGATTCAAACATGGCTGTGAACTTTGAATAAAACATTTTTACTAGGAACGCAGCAAGCTGCAAGTGACATTAGTTGAGAAAAATTGCGGTTCTAGATTGTATGTGTTGAGCAACCGGAGTTGTATTGATGGTTGGCTACGACTTTACAATACCAGGAAAATAATGCATTAAGTACTTAAAGGAGACTGTTAAAAAGTGGTCTATGAACCAATAGCGGTACTGTTACGATATTTCTGTGGGGATACCTCAACTATACCCTTTTGCAAAGTGGCATCAAAATCTGACCCGGCAATTTTGAGAAATATAATATTTTAGAACACATAATTTCATGATAACATTAAAAGTAGTCTATGAACCAATAGCGATACTGTTACGATATTTCTGTGGGGATACCTCAACTATACCCTTGTGCAAAGTGGCATCAAAATCTGACCCGGCAGTATTGAGAAATATAATATTTTAGAATACATAATGTCATGATAACATTAAAAGTAGTCTATGAACCAATAGCGATACTGTTACGATATTTATGTGGGGATACCTCAACTATACCCTTTTGCAAAGTGGCATCAAAATCTGACCCGGCAATTTTGAGAAATATAATATTTTAGAATACATAATTTCATGATAACATTAAAAGTAGTCTATGAACCAATAGCGATACTGTTACGATATTTCTGTGGGGATACCTCAACTATACCCTTGTGCAAAGTGGCAACAAAATCTGACATGGCAGTTTTGAGAAATATGATATTTTAGAATATATAATTTCATGATAGTTAACATTAAAAAGTAGTCTATGAACCAATAGCGATACTGTTACGATATTTCTGTGGGGATACCTCAACTATACCCTTGTGCAAAGTGGCAACAAAATCTGACCCGGCAGTTTTGAGAAATATGATATTTTAGAATACATAATTTCATGATAGTTAACATTAAAAAGTAGTCTATGAACCAATAGCGATACTGTTACGTTATTTCTGTGGGGATACCTCAACTATACCTTCGTGCAAAGTGGCAACAAAATCTGACCCGGCAGTTTTGAGAAATATAATATTTTAGAATACATAATTTCATGATAACATTTTTATTCAAAAAAATAAAAAAGTTGAGGGGACAAGTGACTTTGCCTAGTAGAGAAACACATTAATAAAGTCAGAAATACCCGTTCAAACCTGACCTGGTGATAATGGGAACACTTGGTAAAGTATACCCTTTCAAACAAAAAAAAAAGAATTTTGTAAATCAGTCCAGCCGTCTTCGAGAAATCGGTGAATATAAATACTAAAAAATGTAAAAAAGATTCCGACGAACTGAGAACCTCCTTCCTTTTTTGAAGTCGGTTAAAAACGAAAAGAAAAACCTGAAATTCCGCACTGTCGAGGTGGTAAATGTCTTTGCTTACCACATTAATTAAGTAGTATAAAGTCAGAAATACCCGTTAAAACGTTTTTAAAATATAAAAATGTAGCAAGAAATGTGAATTTTAAAGTATTATTTTTCTCAAAACTGCCGGGTTAGATTTTGATGCCCCTTTGCACAAGGGTATAGTTAAGGTATTCCCACAGAAATACCTCTACAGTATCGCTATTGGATCATAGACCACTTCCCATACAAATTTTAACAGTCTCCTTTATATGACGCACAACAATCTTGAGGGCTGATTTTTTAATAGTCAGATATTTTTTATCTGAGGAATACACTTTGCGGTTATGTATAACGTTGACCGAGATCGACATTAAAATAATTAATTATCTAATGACAAAAATTAATAATGTTATACCGACCGGCTACAAAATCAGCATCGCAAACAGAATAGGGTATAGCACTCCTTAAGATGATTGAGACCGAAAACATCTTTTATATTCTTGTGTGTAATGTTAGAAAAGACTGTTTTGCGAAACAGGGTCTGCGTCAAAGAGGGCTGAGAGAAATGAGGAGTGAGGTTGTTAGATGAAAGCACGACTAAGTTCCGTTCCTCTATGCAGATTTTTTTCAAGGTCCTAGCCATAGCAAGCCAGACGTTAATATTAGGTCCTTACATATGAAATTGGCGTTTTGTATGGAAGGAACAAAAAGTCGAATATTTTTTAATATAATATATTTAATTAATCAAAGTATGAACCATTGTTTTCAATGCACTTTTGCCATCTTATAGGTAGTTCATTGATCCCTTTACTAAAAAAACCAGTCGGACGGGAATCAATAAAATCTTTGAAGGCGATTTGGACTGCCCCATCGGAGTTGAATTTTTTCCCTTGCAAAAAGTTATCCAAATTGCGAAAAAAATGGTAATCTGTTGGAGCAAGGTCCGGGGAGTACGGAGGATGTCTAAGACATTCCAATTCAAGCTCTTCTAATTTGGTAGCAGCAGCAGTCGACGCGCGTTTGCCGGTTTGCTTCAGTCAATTCGTGAGGTACCCACCTTTCAAGCTTTTTAATCTTCCCAATTTGCTTCAAGTGAATTAAAACAGTTTTATCTCTAACATCGAAGCCTGCAGCTAACTCGGACGTGGTTTGCGATGGGTCCGCTTCCACAATAGCCTTCAATTCTCCATTATCAACTTGGGTCTCAGGCCGTCCACGGGGCTTGTTCTGCAGGTCGAAATTTCCAGAACGAAAACGTTGGAACCAAAAACGAACTGTGTTTTCTTTTGCAACATGACCGCCATACACATCATTCACCCTTCGAGTCGTTTCCGCAGCACTAGTGCCACGGCGGAACTCGTACTCGTAAATAATGCGATATTTTAAATTTTCCATTTTGTAAAATGAGTGACGCAAACAGAAAAAACAGAAGAAAAAAAACAAATGAATGACGGTCATCGAAGCACAAATACATGAGTAAATAGCTGTACAAATTTGAATTTGGAATTCCTTACCAAAGAGGAGAAATTCGTGATTAAAGTGGCCAGTACGAAAAACGCCAATTTCATATGTAAGGACCTAATATTAGTGCAGTAAAAGTCATACTGCTACCTTCTGTATTTCAGGGCACAGCCTTAGCTGTGTGCTTCCAAATATTCTTTTCGTAATATCATTATAGAGGTATGAGGAACTGGGTGTAAAGTTCACTCATACTCCATAGAAAAGGGAGGATCCTCCGACCAGACGGGTGTTGTGTCTGACGGGCAACTACCCGATGATTCATGTCGGGCCGTTGTATCTATGCTAGTTGCGCGATAAACTCTGCTTGCGAGATGCAGGATTTTGCGTGACGTCAGTATGACGCGTTGTTCGCGTGTGGCGTTGTAGATACCGCTACATCATAACAATTTGCATTGCTAGCAAAAGCTGCCATTAGCCGAGCAGCTGAATTGTAAAAAAATAAACATTTTCTTATACTTACTTTTTGAATCTTTCGATGTCTCAACTAAAGCTTTAATATGAAAAAACTTCAACGTACTGAAAATTTAAAAAAAATATTTAAAAAACTAAAACATTTTCGCTGTTATGCAAAGCTGTTGTTTGTGAGTTATGCCTTTGTTGTTCCAGGCTATAAGATCTCGTTTCGTGATATTTTGCGAGCTCCGTGTCGGGTCGTAGTTTGTTTTGTGCTCTTGTTTGAACATATCGTGGAAAAAGGACTGAAACTGAACTAAAACAATCCGATGTGTCTAGATACTTATCGGGTGCTCTTTCTTCTATGAAAACTGGTGTTCGGTAGATAGTTTTGTTCTAAATAGGTTTGTTTGAGACAAGATACGATAAAAGATATCTAGTTTATTGTTTAGTTAGAAAATTATAAAATTTGTAATCTTAAACATGTTCTATTGTATTTGCTTTAGAATCCATAATGATACTTACCTACTTTTTAGATAAAAACCGGCCAAGAGCGTGTCGGGCCACGCTCAGTGTAGGGTTCCGTAGTTTCCCGTCCGTCACAATAAGTGTTCCCACGTACAATTCGATAATACCCGACCCAATGTAATAAGTACCTACAGCGCCATCTCTCGGGGAATTGGGTTACTAATTAGTACATAGACGTGTCAGAAGTTTTCGGTGGTAATTTTGGATTGCGAGAACCAATTTTAATCATTCTTTTTTTGTTTGAAAAAAGATACGTTCAGGATAATAAAATATGTAAACGAAGTTAAAAAAAAATGCTTGCATATACGATTATACTACAAACTTAGTGCAGAAATGATTTTGTACAACTTTTGTCTTTTTTGTACAAAAACTGTTGTTTCTATCAAGTTCAAAATAATTTTCCTAGAAAGTCCTTATAAAGTTCTACTTTTCAGATTTTTTTCATATTTTCTAAACTTATGGTTCAAAAGTTAGAGGGGGGGGACACATTGTTTTTTACTTTTGGAGCGATTATTTCCGAAATTATTGACATTATCAAAAAATGATTTTAGTAAACCCATATTCATTTTTAAATACCTTTTCAACAAAATATCACACGTTAGGGTTGAAATTAAAAAAAAAATCACTTCCCACTTTACATATAGGGGGGCTACCCTAATAAAACATTTTTTCCAATTTTTATTTTGACCACTTTGTCGGCGTGATTGATATACATATTGGTACCAAATTTCAGCTTTCTAGTGCTAACGGTCACAGAGATTAAGCGAGGACGGACAGACGGACGGACGGACAGACAGACATGGCGAAACTATAAGGGTTCCTAGTTGACTACGGAACCCTAAAAAGGGATATTTAAAATATTATGTTTGTTAATTTAATAAAAAAAATCGATCCAACTGATTTTTTGTTGGACTTTTAGAACAGCGGTTATGAAAGATAAATTTACAAAAAAATATTGTTTTTTCTTTCACTCACAAACATCAAAGCCTTTGCAAATAAATGTCCAGAAAAAAAAAATAAGAAAACAATACAAATCTACCAACATATACATTATTTACAGTCTGTTAAACTTTCATAAATGTCTTGTGTCCTTTGTTCTCGTTACGTGTGCGACCTTTCTTTAAACATCGAACATTACTTCTCTTACATAATGCAACGGCCATTTGTTTCATTCCAACCTATCAGAAAGGACCTTTACTTTATACTGAGTTTCATAATCCATACTATATTATATATTATAATATTATAAATTCGAAAGTAACGTCTGTCTGTCTGTATGTTACCTTTTCACGTCTTAACCGCTGAACCGATTTAGATGAAATTTGGTATAGAGATATTTGGAGTCCCGGGAAAGGACATAGGATAGTTTTTATCCCGATATTCTTATGCGGGTGAAACCGCGGGGCGCAGCTAGTACCTAATATGTCAAAAAACTTGCAGAATAAGATAGCGTAGGATAATGCAAAAGAGGTAGCGAATGTCATACGTTGCAGTTCTCGCGGCCCACCCATCAAGGCGAAAGTAGGTGCACAGGCGGAGTTTTTAGTGGGTGCAAGCCCCACATAACCACGTCGTCTCCCCGGACGGCGTGGTATGCGCTAAGCATTTTCTTCGCCGAATTAAAAAAAAGGATAATGCAAAAGCAGGGGCTTGGACACGTGGACAAGACGGCTCAGTTAAACGCGGATCACACACTACAACGCGCCCCGCGACGGGGCGCAGATAACGCGATCCCGCGCGTGATTTTTTACATACAAAACATTCGGATTTTCGAATTATATAGATCAGCCTAATGCGTAATGAAACTCGAGGCAATGTGCTAGGACTAGGTCAGTATCCTAGGGTAACATTGCTCATGTCATAATACAACAAACCCGCGTTGCTTGTTCAGAATGCGTCGCGAATCGCGATGACCAATACTATAGCTATGGACAGTAGCTTTATGGTCATTTTAGCCGCAACGATAAAATTGTACGGACATATCATGTCTTCAACAAGTATGTAAATGCCAAGCAAATTGTCTCATAAAGCCTGTTAGTTGGATGTTTAAAGTGGTTCGGCGCACCGCCATTTCATTTTGGCGCGGTTCCATGTGTGGGTAGACGTAGAAAACTCACGTTACGGTCCTGCTTATAGCTCTAATGACTCGAATTTAAGCATTTCAATATTGTTAACAGTTGCTCGTTTATTTCTAGTGAAATGTTCAGGAATTTAGAGAACAGTGCAGGCACGCACATAGATGGAGAAATAATTGGTTTTGCTGGACTGAGTTCGGGATGTATAATGAGTTTTTCCGGAACTAGGATAAGCGGAATTTAAAGCGACGACGATTTAGAGGGGATTGGTACTACTTTCGCTGCATGCGGTTAGTTATAAGAGTTGTTAGGTATTTGACTAAGCTAATGACTTAGCACGTTTGCGGAAAGCTTGTTGTTTATCTTTTTTCACGTCACTATAGTCAGACAAATAATAAATTACTTGTGTACAGATTTAGGAATGATTTATGGCAGGCTAAGCCAGAACCGCATTGGAAGTACTATGCACAAGTCTGCGGTCGTGCAGTAGGTAATCATCCTGTACTGGACAACTGTATCATGCCTTGCAAATACGATTACTTCACTCAGCTTCAGACCTGCAGTGCCCTCAGTGTCGTATAGATAATCTGGACCGCAGTGCGCATTTAGACGTTTAGTTTCTTGAGGCGTTATACATTATAGCGCAACGTCACAGCCGATATAACAAGCTCTATAAAAATAGTATAATCCATACTATACTAATATTATCAATTCGAACGTAACTCTGTCTGTCTGCCTGTATGTTACCTTTTCACACCTAAATCACTGAACCGATTTAGATGAAATTTGGTATAGATATAGTTTGAGTCCCGAGAAAGGACATAGGATAGTTTTTATCCCGATATTCCCCCAGGATCGAAATTTATGCGGGTGAAACTGACATGTTATGTTTTGGCACTATACGTTTTGTTAACAACCACTAATAGCTAGGTACTCCCTTTTCCACACAATCATGTCTTTTCCTAGTCAGTCCTTTCGGTAGGAGTCAAGATCGTCCCCGCCATCTTCGCCTCAGCCTGCCACGATGACGTCGCGAAATGGGAGAGGGAGACGTTTGCCCTGCAGTGGAACAATACAGGTTAGTTAGATTAGATTAGAAGAGATACTAGCTCACTTTCTCGTATAGCTCGTTGTGTACGGGTCACTCAAATTGGCAATGTTGTTTTTTTTCTACTTAATGACCAGAGATTTTTACTGTTTCGGGGAAACAAGCAAATGGCCTGTAACAAATGTGCTGCTAAAGAAAATAGTCTTGACGACAAACCGCATAAGATGTTTAATGGTGTGCCTTAACGTTACGTCTGTGAATAATAATAGTAATAGCCTTTAGTCAACAATCCATACTATATACTATATAATATTATACATTCGAAAGTAACTCTGTCTGTCTGTTACCTTTTCACGCCTAAACCGCTGAACCGATTTAGATAAAACTTAGTATAGAGATAGTTTGAGTCCCGGGAAAGGACATAGGATACTTTTTATCCCGATATTCCCACGGGATCGAGACTTATGCGGGTGAAACCGCGGGGCGCAGCTAGTCTTATATAAAACATGAATGAAGGTAAATCAGCTAAGTACAGTATAAATTACCTAACTAATAAAACTTAAAATAATAGTTCATTGACACCGGTACCGCGATTATCTTGCGTTTTCGCAAAGGCCTCCCCTAAAGCTTGCCACCCTCCGATTATAGGTCATCCTTCTCCAAGTAACACTAGCTATTTTCTTAATATCGTCCCCCCATATAAGACGTTGCCTCCGTCGTAAGTCTACGAATACAAGGCTTAATTAGGTTAAGCCAACAAAATAGTAATTTCAGCAGTAAATCTACTGAAACCTTTGGAAACAAAGAGCGTAGGTACGAGGTATTTTCATGCTAATATTCCCTTGTGCTTATATCAACTTTGTTCAGACCATTACCTTCGTACGTCAGTGTATAATATTGTTGGTGAACATTTTAGGTCAAGATTTCGTTTCTATCCTGAGATATTTAGTCTCCTGTGTACAGGTCTGGAGTCTGGACTAGCAGACATTACGTGATGGCACGTCTAGCTAACTTGATTGGTGAGATTTGTTCTTGTCTAAAACGAAGAGTAAAGAATGTAGTTAGAATGTTGGGATTTGTGACTTGCGCTATCTAAAAATGCATAAATACTTCCTATAGAAACGAAAATAGCTTCAGGGTTTCCGTGCTTACCATTGCGAGTAGGGGTGTATAATTATTTTTTTGGTATTAATTTAGCAGTCCGCGTATCACTGATTGGACACGACTTACGAGTTGTAGGTCGTAGGTTCGAACCCAGACAGGCACTTTACTTTGTGTAAATTATTTCATCACCACTGCTCTCGAAACGGTGAAGGAAAACATTATGAGGAAACCGGCATGTCCTAGAACCAAAAAAATTTGAAGACATGTGACATCCACCAACCAGCACTGGGCCCGCGTGGTGGATTACGGCCCACTCCTTCTCACTGAGAGGCGGCCTGTGTCCCAGCAGTGGGAACATTATATGCTAATTATGATGTATCACTGATCAGTTTCCCTCAGTCGTCAGTTTATTTAATTCGTTCGTTGATTAGTCAGTTTCACTGATTCGCCAGTTTTACCGATGAGACAGTTGCGTTAACTCGACAGTTTCCAGTGTTTGCCAGTTTTCGTCGATTCGTCAGTTTTATTCAATTCGTCAGCCAAAGTACAGTCGGTAGAAAACTGCACGTAAATAAGGTACTGCCAATATTGATGTCCCTAATAGAAACAGATCGAGCAAATCAATCTAGCGTTGGCATACATCAACGAGAACAGAAGTTTATTCAATATACGTATCTATAGATCACATATCCCTTCCAGGAAAGTCGTTTATCGGACCAATTCTGTCAAATGAGACGTCGTTTGATTTGTACGAATGCGGGACGGGATGAGAACACAAAAAATCAAGGACGTTTGAAGCTGACCGAAGTTTTATTCAAAGAAAATGCAATTGCACAATAAATTATATTATTGAAACTATATTTTTTGTTGAGTTTCTATCTGGAACGGATACCTATAGCAGAGGTTTCTTACGTCTTAAGATTAACTCTCTCTCTCTCTTTTGATTTATATGGTGTACATAATAAAGAGTATTCTATGATTAAACTACCTATGCCCGTGACTTCGTCCCCGCGGAATTTCTTGTTCCCCCAACCCACCGCGTCGCGCGTCGTATCGCATCGCTCGGCATTACTTCGTTTTCACTTAGCTTTCTTTCTGACTTTTCTAGGACCGATACTAGTTCAGATTGCGAAAATTGCCTTAGCATTAACGGCTGTAGTTCCAACAGTTCTGCAGTTTTCACTTTGAAATTAATATACGATAAAGATGAGGACTACTGCAAGGTGTCATCGGTTGCGAAAACACGATTGCATACAATTTTCTCGATACAAAGAAGTCTCAAAGTTACCTCTAAACCGCAAAATAAAAGGAGAATATTCAATGAAAATTTTCAAACTAGGCCATGAAAATTTGCAAGCTAATCGAACTATGCATAAAGCAGGTGTCATAGGTTCGTTTTTATTTTTTTAATCGTTAAATTTAACGTAAAAAGATGAGATCCGAAATATCCAGCTTTATAACCACTCATACCTTGAACCGCTCTGCCGCCCGGCCCCCGACAGGACCCCGATTCAGTATTTGTCAGTACCGCTTCGGCTATCAGACGGGGAACCCGTGTCACTTTGCTTGCGCTCAAAAGACCCGATTGACAACGTTTTATGTTCTGAAGAAATTATGTAATAAAGTAAAATGAAATATAGATGTAAAATATAAGGCCTCGTATTTTTATTTTTTCCAAATTTTGTAGTTTTCATTCATAAAATAATTTTTGAAATGGTTTAAAATCGTAATCTCATGTCAATGTCAAAACATTGTCAGAAATTTAGGGAGGTAAACGTACCTATTTTAGACAGTTCCCAATGTGTAATGGTGTTTTCAATATATTCAGCAAAACTATTTTTATAAATAATTTTATCTATTTATTGATACAGGGTGTAAAAAGACTTATAGCCGTCGTACATCAAACTAAGAAACATTGCACAAAAGATCTGTGACAAAAGTAATTGCTGGAAATCGACTTTAATTTTTGGTGTGAAAATTTGCTGTATGCGCACTACCACAAACAGCAAATTTTGCACCTGCATGTAACTGTACAGGGGTCCTGGAGGTATTTAAAGTTGTGTTATAATATCAAAACTTGTTTTCGTAAAAAATATCGTTTATGCTCACTAGTTCCTTCGCGTAGTTCCTTTGAAGGAACTACTGAGAATTTTTGGATCAGTAGTTCCTTTGCAAAAGCTGAAGGAACTACTGAGACTAGATATTTCCTTTAGCAGTTCCTTTGAAGGAACTACTGAGAACTTTTTGATCAGTAGTCCCTTTGCAAAAGCTGAAGGAACTACTGAGACTAAATAGTTCCTTTGAAGGAAATAAACATATATAATGCTGCCCGCTGCTGCCGCATGCAGGACCGTAGGTTCGGTAGGAAAAGAAAGAGAAGCGCGATGACACAACGGTGGTAATTTATTGCAAATATGAAGCTATTATCTATTTACAAAAACTATTTAATAAAAAATAATCCATCACTAAATGCAGTTTGGCATCAGAAATTTAATGGTATATTTTTAATAATAATTAAAAATAAAATACTTTTACAAACCATTAAAGTAAAAATACTTGCATACGAAATTGTTCCATAGACTCTTACCACACCTCGGACACTCCATACAACGCTCGCAAAATAATTACCTATTACTACTACATAAACAAATGAGCATGCGAAATCTTACAAACAGTTTATGTAAATACGAATTCGGAAAAGCATCACAATATCCAACCATCGTGATTAAAACTCAAATAAAACTTTTAAATCGCATATTGTGTGTTCGTATCAGCAATACAGCGCTGCGGTTCGCGAGCGCCCTTGCTAAAGAGTCGGCGACGAATACCTCGAAGTGCGGGGTGAGGTGCGGTATCTGATATGAGGTCGAGGAAGGGAGTGTCCTTTCTGTACGTAGTACTATTAAGTATTCTGTGCTCTTACTGATAAGGAGCATGATTACATTTGCGAAAACAAACGCGGTTGTTGAACTATTTGAGTACCTACGTACTTGTGTGCGTACTTGGAAGCAAATACCTGGTGTAAAAACCCGGTCGCATAAATACGTACCTTCCCTACTCGCCCGATCACACGTTTCCGTAACGCGTTCGCCAGTTTACTCCCCAAGTCAAGCGCGCCTAAAGAAGTTTCACTTCAAAAAATTTTTGACAAAAAATACCGACTCCCAAAAATACTACAAAGTGAAAAATAACATTAAATTCGGATGTCGGTGTCTTTGGATTTGTATATTACTTTTTTGCCACCGACTTCCGAAATTAAAGTTATTTTTAGTTAAAAATCTTATTTATCCAAAAAATGTATGTAATGTGCCGTCCATAAAACATGGAATAGAAAGTGAAACAACTACCATGGAACAACTAGCATCACAATTTAATATTAAAAAAATAGAGCCTTGTGGTCTTTTTATTGATAAAGAGTTACCTTTTCTAGGTGCAACTCCGGACGGAGTTGTGCAGGGAGAAGACACAATAGTAGAAATAAAGTGTCCAATTTCTGCATTCAGGACTTCGTTGGACGATGCAATAGATTAAAAAAAATAAGGTTTTGGAGGAAAACGAAAGATGGACTTTCCATAAATTTGAAACATCCTTGGTACATTCAGGTGCAGGGACAACTACACATAACTGGTAGAAAAACATGTATTTTTGGCGTATGATCGGGATGTAAAAATCATATCAAAACTGAAATTATACAGAAAGACGATCATTATTGGGCAAAATTTATGAGACCTAAATTAACAAATTTTTACTCATCCATCATACCTACATGTTGCCAGAGTTATGTGATACCAGACATACACGGAATGTGGAAATTAGGGATTTAAGGGAATTTACATAAATGTTCTGGCTTTCGTCATTCTCCTCCTCTTGATTCCTTTTTTTTTAATTTAAATGTTTTCATTAAAAACAACTTATTTTAAAATTCGTTCTATTCCAAACCTCCGTTAAAGCCAAAATGTATGAAACTTTATAATTGACATCAGTCATTCCGATGACGTATTATTATGCGTTATAACCATTGCGTGCTCTTGACAGTGCTGGGTTGCCAGCTGTTTTAGAACCCAATGGCTCGCGACGATTGGAAAAGACCAGACAGATTGACCATAATGCCTTAGAAGTTAGGTCGGCCTTTGGTGTGTGATGCAACATGTATCGACTACCTTGCGCCACCCCATCTTCCTATTACGGTTGGCTGTGCTAGTGCGATTACTGCGGGTGCAGAAAACCTCAAACAGCGCAAATAGATACTCTAATCTTATTCCGACTTATATGTACCAGCCGTTTGGGGCTGATACACTAGGGCCATAAGGTCCGAGTGCCTACTGAATTTTTCGAGAAATCGCCAAGCGATTGGTCGACTCTTCACGTGACCAGAGGACTATCCTATTTTTTGGCCAAAGATTCAGCAAAAAGAAAGTAATTTTAAGGCTTTGTCATGGCAAAGGATTTTATTACTAATCAAGTTATTTTGAATCTTATTTCAATGAGTTTAGAATTCATGTTACTTTATTTCGATACCACGATGCCGGGAAACGTGTCATGCCGTTTCATTCCACGTAATGCCGCGGCGCGCCATTGCATCCCGCGGGACGTGTGGGTCACGTTGTGTCGAGGAATTATGATTGCTAAGCAAGTTGAAATAAGATTGAAACTTGTGCTGCGGTCATTTCGGTTAATGGGACGCAGTCCGGTCTGTGCGGGCTTTCAGCAGGATGCCACGGAACGCCGCAGGATGCCGCAGCACAACCTGCCGTGGCACGCTGTCAGTGAGCTGAGCGCCGGCTCTATTTGGCTGTCGATGTCTTATGGTGACAAATATATGGCGGTAGAGCAATGGTCTTTGGTCGGTCATAGAACACTAATGAAGTAGGTACTTATATTGCGGATTTCGATGTAAACTGTATTTGCTATGCGAATGATGAGTGTCTCATGTTTGTTTTGTTATACCTACTTATTATTTACCTGCCCATTTGAAAGAATTTTATATATACTGTACATACAATGTGAATGTAATAAATTAATGTTAAGTTTAATCATTTTATTTCTTGACATCCTTCCAACAATAGTTCAGTTCACCCTAACTGAATCAGTATGTCAGTGCGAGTGGGATAGAATGATACATAGCGCGGGGAAGTGGGGACAAAATCTGAATTTTAGCTGAACTATTACAAGCCCTTAAGGGTCGTAGCGTAATGTTATATTTAACATCACGCTATAACCTTCCTCAAGAATTGGGTTATCAAATGCAAAAATAATTTTCCAAATCAAACCACCCTCCCACCGGAGTCCGGCGTCAAACAGCCTGCTGTGTTTCGTCGATGCGTGGGAGTTCCAGTGGCTTAGGCATCTTCTGGGCACGCTCGTTCCATCATAGACCTCATCCATCGCTTTCCATAAGGTGTGATCGAGGCTAAGAACGGGCCCATTCAGCAATAAAAAAAATCTGACTGGTTCCAGAGATTAGCGCGTTCAAACAAACAAACTCTTCAGCTTTATCATTAGATAGATAGATAAATTGGAGCTGCTGAAGATTGTAAGTCTATCTTTGCATTGTATAAATTCAATGTCCCAGTATTGTATAATTGCATAACACATGTGTGAGTACTATGTACACACTATAAAGCTACCATTTACTGGGTACGTCTTTCATTGACTTGAATGTGCTCTGGCGGCTGAGAGTATGTCATGCTCACTCAAATGTCTCGCTGATGGTGGCGCATGTGTTGGATCATTTAGCTCCCTTCAAAATGGTTGAGCTGAATGGTGCTGATGCATGCGTCATGTTCGTGAACGGGCGCCGTCAGTAGGGACTGGTCATCTCTTTGCTGCCATGGCTTATTTTAATTTATTATTTGAATTGTTGTTTTTTCTCATCTTTTTATTATGGACGCTTTTAACGTTCTGCATCGTTCTCACATGTATAATTTTTAACATGAATGATGTAACCAAGACTTTGTAACCACATTATTTTGATTTAAAAGAGTGTCCATGGAGTTTCTTGCCCGTTCTTCTCCATAGGTACCTACGCTTTGGAATGGGCAACTAGCTTCATTTTTTCTGACTGACTTACTTCTTGACAATTCAAAAGTGCCTGTAAATGGTTTAATTGAAATAAATGCTTTGAGTTTGAGTTTGAAATAATCTGAGGGGCAATTGCGTAACACTTTTTCAATCGGAATCGGTTTAATTTTGACAGTTCAACAAAGTCAAAGTCAAAGTCAAAGCATTTATTTCAAATAGGCACATAAAAGGCACTTTTGAACGTCAAAAAATATCTTAAAATAGAATTGATTCTAGTCGCCCATTCCAAAAGGTAGTTTTCGTATGGAGAAGAATGGGCAAGAAACTCCACCGACAACCAACCACCAACAACATTCATTGCGTTATTTACGTGTTGAGCAGACAAATTTTTTCGAACTTATGAAGCAATGGATTAGCAATTGGTTCCGAAATGATTCTGATTCCGATTGATAGTGTGTTACGCAATTAGGGTGCTGGAATTCTTTATGAAGCAGTCAATGTCTTCAACGTTGGATGGCAGTTGTAGGTATGTATTTATAAATTGATAGTGGCCTAATAAATTTTCTACTACTAGGTACTCGCAATTGCATTCCGCGCACAGTCAGTTACATTCATTCAATATATAAACTCAATATTATACTCCGACTCCGTCGATCTGTAAACATTCTACATTCGCGATTTATTTGCCAAAAATGTAAACAAATATGAGTTTATGGAAAAATAACTTTAAATCAATAAAGTTCAGTTTACGCTACAACTTCAAATATTTTTATAACTTTTTCAATAGTGCTAGTCACTCTGAAATCAACTTAATTACCATTACATAAAGTTGATATTAACTTGAAATAATATAAGTTTGAATAGACAGTACCTACATAAATGTATATAAACTCACGCCTTCTTCCCATGGGGTAAGTAGAGACTACAAAACCGCACCTGCTACAATCCTTACATACTCTTTTTGTTTCGTTTATGTTCATACATTCTGGTCATACACGCACGCCGATTGCGAGTACAACGCACTTGACCTTTCTGAAGTAAACGATAGCTTTTAGCGAGATAAAAATCTCAACAAAAGAGGTGTCATTAAGTGTCATCGAAGTTATAATAGCTGTGCATAATAAATGTTTTATCGAGGAAGGAATTTTGAAACACAGGGGACCCCTACCTTTTTGTTCGGAAGCCAAATTCTGTATTATAACGGCAAAGTTAGGGAAAATTATTTGAAGGTCTTCGATTAAAAGGATTTTAAGAATATTGCCCCTTCTGGTTAAGTTTTATTCTTGTGTGAAACTACGAAGTAATTAAAATTTTTCTTTGGCAGTATTTCGTATCCGGATTTGATTGAATATTATCTTACTATAACATAACGTCATCATCATCATCATCTGCCTAGCCTTTTTACTACTATGTTGGGGTTGGATTTCAGTCTAATCGGATTCAGCTGAATAACCTCTAAGTTTGTTTCGGCCTTTCTTCTCAGAGTAGTCAGATAGGAAACGCCGACCCATCTAGCTTAAAAAAATATGATTGACGTGTAAAAGTGTTTGTACAAACCTACTTACAGAAAATAAATCATTTATCATTTATAACAGTATTTTTTATGGAACCACTGCCTATCAAACCTCTATAACGAGTAACGTCATATCATCTGCCTAACCGTTTTCGATCGTTTCACAAAACAAACAAAATCCTGAACCACTCTTAGAGGATAGAGATCAATGTTCCCATTTAGAATTAAAATATTAGCTTTAAAACTATCATGTAGGTACTGCCCACACCTAAAACAACAAAATCTCAACAAGACAACATCACATAATCTAGAATATTCCCTACATGAAAACTGTTATAACAAACTAACTATATATTTCTAAAACAAAAATAAAACTCAGTAGATACGGCAACATACATACAATAAATGTTTATAGGGACCTCTAAACCGCAACCCTGTTAAATCTATTTGCTAAAACTTCGTGCTAAGTTGAATTTAAAAGAGGTTTTTTTTAATACACTGCTGGCTAATCCCGGGTAGTGAGGAAAGCTGTTAATGTGGCAGGATTAAGAGGCATCGAACTCTTTGCTGCTGCAACGTCGGATGTACTCGGGAGATTTTAAGTAAGGTTATTTTTCGACCTGACTCTTGACTACTTTCGTGCAGTTTTCATAAATGAATAACAGTGCTTGTACAGAGTTGGGGCTGCTGTTTTTGAGTGATTTTGTGACATTTCGTAAAACTAGAAAATTAGAAATTAGAAGGTTGCTAGGATAATAATAGGTACAGACTGCGTTTGTTAGCTTTTAGTCTCCTTGATGTAACCCGTAGCTACATCTTTGTATACACATGACTTCTGGAAGCAGCAGAACCAGAATGAAAGGAGATGATGATGAATGATGTATATTTTACTTAAAAAATGTTTAACAGGAGTAATGGCAAGACGAAAATGAAGTAATAGGCGATGCGATGCGATGGGGTAGGTCGGATGGTCTTACGGGTCGACAAGCGCTCTATGTGGAACTAATGTATTTTTATGTTACCATTCTTCGATTAACAATAGCACTAGAACAAAAACACGTCACATAAGTGGCCGCGATTTGCATTTAATTTGATTATAAACCTTAAATTTCGACCATAAAGTTTTTTATCGTTTGCAATATATTTACTACTTTGATTAAAATAAGATCAAATTTTTTTATGAAAAAATAAAACAAAATTTCTAAGTAGGTAGGTACCTAATAAGGAAGTTACCATTCGATTATTTAATATTATACCTCAACATAGCTCATTCTATTGACACAAACTTTTCATAAAGTCAATGTCAAATCAAAGTGTGAACCCATAAATCAAATCATCACATCTAAAAACCCCACTGCGGTTATGCCTAAAACCGTACCCAATTTGTACGCTCGGGAATACTCGGACGCAATCGGCTGTCATATCGAAGGACAGGCCGGTCGTGACGGAGGCACGCGACGATCCGGACTTTATTGTACTTTTGACTTAAGGTGAATGCGTAGTGGTAGCCCGCGAAATTCAAGTTTTCTTACTTTTTTTGCAATTTGCAGGTCAGTGTCAGGTTGTATCTTGATAAAAATTTGATTCGCGACTATAATAGACATGTATTTACAGAATTATAGTCATTAGAATCATTAATATATCTCTTTAAGTTAGATTTCTACCATAAACACTTTTCCATACGAGATTTGTTCTTAACGGTAGAAATCTAACTCAAAAAGATGTATTAATGATTCTGATGATTATAATTTTGTAAATACGTACCTGTTATAGTCGCGAATCAAATTTTGATCAAGATAAAACCTGACACTGACCTAAAAATTGCAAAAAACGTAAGAAAATTTGAATTTCGCGGGCTACCACTGCGCATTCACCTTAATGCAGCTTACTTTAGACATTCTTAGGAAGGGTGGTTGGGAGCCAAGCTTTCTTTTTTTGGAAGAGATTGTAATCGTCTACTGTTTAACTTTTAAATGTGCCTACGACATCAGCTGTCGTTTTATTCGTGGCAGTAACTCGACTTGTTTCCGTATTTGTTTATTTTGTGGCTTGCTTTAGTAGCGTAGTAAAATAGGCCTTGTTGAATAAATGATAAAGTAATGAGCAAAACAGCCTGCTTAGTGCTAGTTCATTGGTTTATCATAGGTACAGTCTGCACGTTTGTTGTAACAAAAGCAATATCAAAAACATTACATTCAGTGTTATACGTATTATGTCTTCTGTCAAAATAGCTACTTGGATAGATATATAGAGAGAATAATATGATATAATTCTAACAAAATTATGTTTTACTAGCTGCGCCCCGCGGTTTCACCCGCGTAAATGTCGATCCCGTGGGAATATCGGGATAAAAAGTATCCTATGTCCTTTTCCGGGACTCAAACTATCTCTATACCAAATTTCGGTTTAGTGGTTTAGGCGTGAAGAAGTAACAAACATATAAACACACACACACACACACTCACAAACTTTCGCCTTTATAATATTAGCACAGTATAAAAATCATATTTAGACTGTGATATTAGTGTGATAGTGTGATTTCAGGAGATAATGGCGCCAATTCCCTTGTTCACAAACTAAACTAAATTTAAGTTCAGTGCATCTTTTTCTTTCTATTTCATTAAGAAAAGGACAGAACATAAATAATAGTTTAGTCCTGTCAAATCAAGATACTCCATAGACAAGTTTAGACATGATTAAAAAATTGGCTACTAAAAATACGTCAATTTATGTCAGGCGCTGACTAATTTGACAGGACTAAACTAATATTTATGTTCTGTCCTTTTCATAATGAAATAGAAAGAATAAGATGCACTGAACTTAAATTTAGTTTAGATTGTGAACAAGGGAATCGGCGCCAATGTCTGTTTTGTCACTTAATCTTTCGTATGCCGGAACGTAGATCCACGCGAGACACAATGGCTTTTTAATTGTGTCTGTAATTACGGCATTCAACCGGTTAATATACATGAGGCAAACTACTTAACAAAACCTTTATTCACCTTGGTAGTTATAATAAAATCCTATCAGACTTTCTATGAGTACTTTGATAAACAGATCACACACAGATATATGCGGATACCTATTTTTTTTAAATTGAAAGTTCTATTTAACCCAAAAGGTTGAAGGAAAACATCGTCCACAAACCCGCACTGGGCCCGCGTGATTACGGCCTTGAAGAGAGGAGACCTGTGTCCGAGTAGTGGGAACATAATGGGCTGATTATGCTTATGTTAATCTCAGCCCTACCTTAACACTTTGAGGGCACTAAACGCCTACAGGCGTAAAATAATAATAAAACTTCTGTTGTGACTCGTTCAGCGTCCTTCACCGGCTTAACATAACAATAACACAAGGTTGTCAGCTAAGAGATTAAAAGCCTTATTAATATACACTATGCGACATTCAGGGACCCTTTCCCTAAATCAAAACTTTGTAATAAGAGAAAGTGATGAAGAGATATTAAAAACACATCTTTTGAATATCTATGCCCTAAATATCGTGTACTCTTAATTAGTATATTTAAGCCTTAATATCGACACAGATGGAACAATTATGTAGCTAAGCAGATGTTAGTAAATAGATAAGCTTACGCTCGCATTTTCATATCATTATGAAAACAGTAAAACTGTGTTGGCAAGTTTTAAGTTTTCGTAAATATTTCGTTCATTTCAAGGAAATTTACATAGGCAAATATTGTTAACTAAGAAATTAAATTAAATATTTCTGCGAATCCAATATTATTATTTGAACTCAAATATAATCACTTGTAATATCATTTTATTTTTATTTGGTCCTTCGAGTCGAAACCTACATAAAGTCCAAAGTTCCATACTTTATGTATGTAGGTTTCGACTCGAAGGACCAAAAAAATTTCTCATTAGTTCGACAAATAAATACAAAAAGACCAGACGGCTTGTATGTCAACCATTTGCGTAGGTTCAGACATTTTATTACTATGAATATTATAATTATATTAACGATGAAGATACCTACAAATAGAATGTTATGAATGTAAATGTTTTAAGATCAAAGTCAGTGATGGAAACTTATATCACCTAATCACATCACACTAATATTATAAAGGCGAAAGTTTGTGTATGTGTGTGTGTGTGTTTATATGTTTGTTACTTCTTCACGCTCAAACCGCTGAACCGATTTATATGAAATTTGGTATAGAGATAGTTTGAGTCCCGTAAAAGGACATAGGATACTTTTTATCCCGATATTCCCACGGGATCGAGACTTATGCGGGTGAAACCGCGGGGCGCAGCTAGTTAATAATAAATAAGACGTGTTATTATTGTAACCCCTCAGGTCGCTTAATAATAATATTTCATTTAAATCAGACACACGACTTACGAGTTGTAGGTCGTGGGTTCGAACCCAGACAGGCGCTTTACTTTGTGTAAATTACTTCATCACCACTGCTCTTAAAACGGTGAAGGAAAACATCGTGAGGAAACCGGCATGGCCTAGAACCAAATATTCGAAGACATGTGGCATCTACCAACCCGCACTGGGCTCGGGTGGTAGATTATAGCCCACTCTTTCTCGAAGAGGAGGCTTGTGTCCCAGCACAGTGGGAACATTATAGGCTGATTACACAACGATCCATATGTCGCTGTGTCTACAAAAAATGTGTAATGTAATAAATAACGTGTGTCTTGTTTGTGCAGAATAAACCACTTTTCTTTCTTTCTTTCTTTTTCTTCTTTACACACTGAACTCACACTAGACCAAAACTAGGCTTGATTTGCAGACTGAAGCTTTTATTTAGTGAATTCGAGCACAGAATATATAATAGTGCTGATTCGAGGTTTGATGTCAAGAAAAAATATTCCTTATATTTTTAAATCGAAAGCCAAATAATTTTCTTAGCCACAGCCACAGGGAGATATCAGAAAGCAGTATTGAACTGAAACGAAAAATCAAATCTTTTACAATCAATTTCTCTTTTTTCCTTATCAATCACTTAATGACATTTTTTTCTAATGGCCGTCTATTGTTTACTACAAGCCCTGCTGGTTTATTCTGTACAAAAAACCCCGTGTTTAGTTAGGTGAAGTGAGCTGTCATTCCACCTAATGCTGGGGACTGACACTATTGAAAGCTCACTTCAAGCTCACTTCATAGGTGAAGTAAGATGTCTGTTGAAGGATTTTGTGAATATCTCACCGTGAAGACTCCTAAGTCTTCAGAATTTAAATATTTACAGAATCCACCTGTTGAGCTCAGGAGTAGTGTAAAACCGTCCAATTATGATTAATGTTTTTAACCTTCTGGATTCGTTTACGCAGAAATCAGAGGCCGAGTCTATTTCGAGAGACTTCCCGTAATTACAGCCGGTTTAATTTTCCCGAAATGTTGGAAATAAAAACATTCAGGTGTAGTAGCTCCTTGTGACTTACTATATATCCTTGTGACTTATATATACTTATTGCTACTAGTCATATTGCGGTACTTACATTTGAAGGTAGAAATAAGTAAAGTCCTCCAGACTGAATTTCGGCCATAGCGACCAATCTCTGCAGATACCAGCCTTCGGTTGTGGGTTCGAATCCAGGCAGGCGCTTTACTTTGTGTATATAATTTCATCACCACTGCTCTCAAAATGGTGAAGGAACACATCGTGAGGAACCCGGCATGTCCTAGAACTAAAAATTCGAAGTCATGTGACATCTACCAACCCGCACTGGGCCCGCGTGGTAGATTACAGCCTATTCCCCTCTTCTATGTCCCAGCAGTGGGAACATTATAGGCTGATTATACTGGGGTTAAATGTTTGCATGGAAGTACCTACGTAATTTTTGCCGATAGGCAACCCCTTTGGGCACACTGCTTGAAAAAAATCTAAATCGCGAAAATGATGATACGAGTACAAAGACTATTTATTATCCTTATGAAAAAAACATGTGCACTTGCTTAGTAACACGTTCTACATATTACAGTGATGCAAGTAATTACTCCGGTAATGTACCTACAACGTTTAGTCCATATTTTCGTAGAGTAGTGTAGTGTCGGAGTTTGCCGAAGTTTGCCCATATTTGAGCGAACTTGTACCTAAATGAGGCCCCACTATACAGGAATGGCGTCGTATATACTCACTTGTTTTAAACTGTACTGTTTTTACGTCCTTAATGATGGTTTTCAGTAAAAGAAGCTCAATACAACTGATTGAATAAGATTTAATTAAGAGAACAATACAATAATTTTCTTAGCAAGCCATGACAGAATTCATCTGTCACACACTTCAAACTCAAGTGACATTTCTTTAAATTGTATTCGTTTATAAAAACGTTCCAATACTAGGCCTTAAACTAATACAATATTAAGCAAAAAATACTAGGCGCCATAACATAAATATAACTGTATCTGAAAATACACATAACATAACAATGGTCAATGTATAAAGTTAACATTTTAATATTTGAGACACAAACTTTAAATGTTTTTCGGCAGTGAGAGGCTTTGTTAAAACATCAGCCAACATTTCATCAGTACAAAGATATTCTAAATCAATCTGTTTCTTTGTTACTAAATCTTTTACAAAGTGATGTCTTATATCGATATGCTTTGACCTCGCATGAAATACAGAATTATTACAAAGTTTATGTGCTGACTGATTGTCATTTAACATCAAAACTTTACAAACAATGCCAGTACATTCGGAAATAAATGTTTTCAAAAACATAGCTTCTTTACAAGAATCAGAGATTGCCATGTACTCAGCTTCTGTACTAGAGAGTGCCACTGTACGCTGCTTACGGCTTTCCCATGAAACTATGGACTTTCCAACACAAAATATGTAACCGGTGTAAGATCGACGATCCACCTGATTGGCACCCCAGTCTGCATCAGTGAAACCCACAATATTCATTTCTCCTTTCTGAAAAATAAGACTATAATCTACTGTTCCTTTCAAATACCTTAAAACCCTTTTTGCTGCTTTGCAGTGACTTTCACCGTAACAGTTGTTAAACTGGCTAAGGAAACTGACACTGTGAGCGATATCAGGCCTGGAACATACAGATAAATACATTAAATAACCAATTAGGCTTCTATAATCAAAGTTACATTTTGAACTATTTTCCTTCTGCAACTTTATTCCAACCTCCATAGGAGTTTTCATTGGTTTGCAATCTAACATATTGAATTTTTCTAATATTTTCTTTATATAACTTGACTGATCCAAGGTGAAGCTCCCATCAGCTGTTTTTTCTATTTTCATACCTAAAATATGATGGGCTGTACCTAAATCTTTCATGTCAAATTCATCCATTAGTCTCTTCTTTATAATATTCCTTCGTTGTGATGTTTTTAATGTAAACAACATTATATCATCAACATACAGGGCAATAATCATGATTTCACCATCATGACTATATACATAAACACATGATTCCGAAGATAACCTGTTAAATTTCAATTTTTTGGTTAAAACATCATTAATCTTCTTATTCCATTCTTTCGCCGACTGTTTTAAGCCATAAATTGCTTTATGTAGCTTATAAACTTTCTTCTCACATCCTTTTTCCACATAACCTACAGGTTGTTCCATGTAGACTGACTCTTCTAGGTCTCCATTGAGAAATGCAGTCTTTACATCAAGATGCTCAACTATCATGTCGTACTGAGCAGCCAGAGCCAGTAGTATTCTAATGCTTGAATACCTTACAACTGGAGCGAATGTTTCGTGGTAATCTATTCCATACTTCTGTGTGTATCCTTTCGCCACCAAGCGAGCTTTATACTTGAGTACCTCACCATTCAATCCTCTCTTTTTGCTAAAGACCCACTTGCATTTTACTGGCCTATGCCCCACAGGTAAGTCAACTAGGGTCCAGCATTTGTTTTTTATGAAAGAGTTATACTCATCTGCATTAGCATGAACTTCCATTGGTTATAGTCTTCGATGCCTCGCAGCTTCTCAATCTGCAGTCCCATAGCAGCCATGTTCATTGTGTCCAAAGACATTAAAATTATTTTAAATCTCTTTGATTTATGATAACTCGCTACTAGTCTGGGCCCATAACCTGATGGTTTTCAGTAAAAGAAGCTCAATACAACTGATTGAATAAGATTTAATTAAGAGAACAATACAATAATTTTCTTAGCAAGCCATGACAGAATTCATCTGTCACACACTTCAAACTCAAGTGACATTTCTTTAAATTGTATTCGTTTATAAAAACGTTCCAATACTTAAGAATATTGCCTTATTTTAAATTTTGCTTGATATTTAAGATTAAAGTTCTGCTCTACATTCAAGAATTAATTTTATCATAACCGTGGGTTGCAGGCGGTCTTTTGCAGCTTGATGTATCGTCAAAAGCGACTCAGGGATACTGTTTACGTTCACGAGGTTACGCAACAAAATCTCGATGTTGTATTTATCAAACCTTCATTTGGACTAATTTCTTCTACACTATACTCCATTTATTATAACATAAGAAAAATAACGGTAATCACGCTTTTTAAATAAATGTATAATAAACTCCGTTATTTCACAATAAATACAAAGCTATGTAGGTATTCTTTTTACTTGATGGTAACTCCAACTATGTTGCGGTGGGCTTCCAGTATAGCCGGATGCAGCTGAATACCAGTATTTTACATGGAGCGACTACCTATATGACCTCCACAGCCCAGTTACTGGGTAACACGAGACTCCTTTGTAAGACTGGTTGTCAGACTTTCGGGCTTCTGACTACCCGTAACGACTGTCAAAGATCCACGAATGATAGCCGGGACCAACAACTTAACATGCTTTCCGAGACACGGAGCCCAGGGGCCTCGGTATGTAAAGATGGTCACCCATCCACAGACCAACCGCGGCAAGTGTAGCCTGACCTGATCGATCGACCTGTGTGGCTGTTATTATTTAGCCACGAACCCCTCCTATGTATTCTTTTTACCATTTACATGAAAACAATAACTCTAAAGTGCAGTCATTTCAACAAAATTACACAGTAATTGTCATTATTTTGCCGTTATTTTTCTAATGCTATATAATAAATGGACTATAGAGTAAATCAATGAATCGGATAGAAGCTTTTTATATATATTATTGGTAAACTCTAGCGTCAAATATTAAAATTTACTCACCTTATAATAATAATCTTGACACTTGCCCGCCATATTGGTGACAACTGTCACCTGTCAAAAGTAACTGTCAAGGCGCGCGCGGTGTCAACATTTGAACTTTGACCCTTGTCACGCGGGCGACTTCATCAACTTTTATGTTTACCTTACAAAATAGAAATCTAGGTGTGTATTATAATAGAACTATCGAATATGTCCGTCCGTCGAAATGACAAGCAATTTTATAAATTCAACAAATATGTTTTGAACGTGGAGAACTCTAATTGGATTTGTACGAAACAGCTTAGTTGGTCTTTCTGATCTTCAGTTGAAATTGTGTCGTGTCATGAAGTACTTATAAACATACACGGTGTACTTATGTGCATTCTGTTTTTTTTTGTTTATCCCACAGCTGGACAAAGGCCTCCCCCAAGTCCTTCCAAGAACTCTTTTCCCGCGCCACTTAGAACCATCTCCAGGCACCCATTGTGTAGAGACGCCCAGCGGTGATCGTGCATACGGCTGATGTGACCCGCCCAATCCCATTTTAGCCAGGCAGCCTTCTAGCCTACGTCTATCATACACGTTTTGGAACGCAACGTGGTGATCCTTTTTGCATTCTGCTTAAATTTTAAAATGTCGATTCATTTGATATTTGTGAATTAAAATTAATTCACTATTGAATTGCTATTGTTATTTTAAATCCTCCAATATCCACAAGTAAAGTCGTCGAATATGTATAAGCTACTGTGGAAATATTATTGCGTTTTATTGACGCAGCGTGACAGACGGCTTTATTTTATAGAGGAGGATTAAATTCCGTTGCGGTAAAACTATTTTAGTACTTATTTCGTTTTTCCGCTTTTACGAAATGTTAGTGGCCAACCGCGTAATAACTTTAAAATTGCTTTTAATTTTAAATTCAATAAAACCGATTACCTACGGTTGTATCGAATTTCGAACATATTATACGAACGGTGTGTGACATTGGCATCAGATTTATGCGCGTCAATTAACGAGTAATGTCCTTCATACTTGGCTTCTGATTTTATGTTGTAAATTCGGCTCATATTACCCACATGTTTAACACGTTTTTTAATGTTAAATACCTTATTTTATTTTGCAAATGGATTGTATTTAAATATCGTAGGTATGCGTGCGTCCAATCCCCATTATTGTAAGGGTCAATATAATGTATAACATTAATTTACACTGTGTAATCTAGGTCTTTGATTATTTTATTTTATAAAATGTCAGTTAAATTATTTGATGCTAATAACTCTGACAAAGGAACAGACGCCAGCACATTAAGCTACTACAATCTGTCAAATTTCTTTAATAGATTTTCAACTTTATCGCTAAAGCATAAGGTTCAATGTTGATTGGGAAAATTTGACAGTTTCGGGTAGTTTGATGTGCTGGCGTCTGTACCAAAACCAAGGTTCGTGGAATTCATGAAAATATGTCAAACGGTTGCTATTTTTTATTCAGTGTCCGTACTCCAAGGTGACACCTTTTTTTTTGTTCTAGTTTATAAAAAATATATTAAAAATGTACCAAAGCTCACCGTTCTCAGACGGTCAACTTTGATACATTTTTTATTACGTCATTTGTTGTTTTGGCTGGACGAAAAAAAGGGTAAAGTCTTGGAGAATCCTAATAAAATATAGATAGTAGAAGGTGTAAAATTGAGCATACATTATAGTCTGTTCTAAAAGTATCTGATTAAAATGATAACAAATAGATCAGAAAATCTACCCGTGGACGACAGTTTGCAAGTCATCATCATCATAATCAGCCTATAATGTTCCCACTGCTGGGACAGACTGACAGAGGCCTTCTCTCTGTAAGAGGGAGTGGGCCGTATTCCACCACGCGGGCTCATAGCGGGTTGGTGGATGTCACATGTCTTCGAATTTTTGGTTCTAGGACATGCCGATTTCCTCACGATATTTTCCTTCACCGTTTTGAGAGCAGTAGTGATGAAATAACTTACACAAAGTAAAGCGCCTGTCTGGGTTCGAACCTACGACCTACAACTCGTAAGTCGTGTCCATTACCACTAGGCCACCAGTGCTCTAGTCAGTTTGCAAGTGGCAATTACAAATTGAGTGCTTTGATTTGATTATATGAATACTAAATATTATCTGCCTAGCCTTTTCCCAGCTACGTTGGGGTCGGCTTCCAGTCTAACCGGAAGCAGCTGAATACCAGTATTTTACATGGCGAGAGTACCTATCTGACCTCCATAACCCTGTTACTGAGTAATACGATACCCCTTAGCAAGACTGATTGTCAGACTTTTGAGGTTCTGATTACCCACCCGTAACGACTGTCAAAGATGCGCATGACAGCTGACGCATGACAGCTGGGACCAACGGCTTAACGTGCTTTCCGAGGCACGGAGGGATCTCACCCATCCATGAACCGACCGCGGCAAGCGTAGCTTAACCTTAGATCGACCCTTGCGGCTGTTATTATTTAACCACGAACGATATATTATAATTATTTGAATACTCATATCATAGACAGTTTTTAATTAGAACTTATACTTATACAAAAAGTTATGCTAAAAAAAGACAAAATCTTATTTTTAACTCTCCTGAAAACTTTTGGGCGGTCCCTTACGTTATTTCATGTTTCCACTGTCGATATTTTTACGCAACAAAAGTCCCTCGGTTGACAAGATGTCAGCTTAAATTAAAAGTTTTACAACAAAGCCTTTATATGACGGGCCTTAGGTCCTAAATTTGAGTGTCGCGTGGGTGGACGGATGGTGGAAATAAACGCCCACAGCTTCGTTACATCAACAGTTTGTGTTTAATGGAGTTACTAGCAAGCCGCCTACAGTGCAGTCTGGACCGATACTAAATTGGGATTCAAATAAAACAATTTGGAATAACTATCGGTAAGTATATTCGCGGAGTGAAACGGTTAAACAAAAAAAAAATGCTTTATGCAAATGCATTTTGCAAATCATAGATTTACACGTTATCTTTTCAAACTACAATTTCCTTCATAATGCTGTCAGTGGGTACGTAGAGAAATAATTGTAAGTACAAAATTTTCCTACACGCGCTTAACATATGACGCTTTTTAAAGACTTTTTACATTATATATAAGCTAACAGACTTAAAATAATATTAATAATATGTACAAACGCCAGCAAATCAAGCTACTACAATCTGCCAAATTTCTTTAATAGATTTTCAACTTTATCGCTAAAGCATAAGGTTCAAAGTTGATTGGGAAAATTTGACAGTTTCGGGTAGCTTGATGTACTGGCGTCTGTACATAATCAGCTTATAATGTTTTCACTGCTGGGACTTAAGCCTTCTCTCTTCGAGACGAAGAATGTTCGTGGAATAGCGTTTAATAAATCGCGTCTGCACTTTATATTCTAGGTCAATGACTAACTCGGTGTCTATTTTATCTGTCTCTTGAAATTGGTATAGAATCCTATCACTAACGCTGCGTGTACCGTTTGTTTGTCTGTCTGTCTTTCTTTGAAAGGGCTGTATCTTTTTAAGCTTAGATGGCTAGCTGAAGTACCTACTGACAAAATCTTTATTAACATGGCCTCCTGAAGGCTCCTCATGTTTTTTTTCACGACTCGCAGTTTTCACAAAAGTATTAAAATTTTTAAGCTCGTATTCCATGTCAAACATGGACGATAAAAAAAAATATGACCTCACAGCGAAATCAAACAAACAGCCATAGTTTACAATTACGCAACAACCAAACGCAGTACCAATAAACTACCAAGTAATATAGCTAGTAAATCTCCCATATCAGTCATATATCTTACTTAAGTACTAGAAACCACGCCCGCTAATCTATTAAGACTCGGAGTTGCCGCCCTTGAGACATAACCCTTGCATATTCCTCTCCTCTCACAATGGATTAGCAGAAAAACGTTTATAACTCAGACCTTTGTGGTTGAACTGTTTACCATGAAGGTCTCATTTTAAAGTACCTACTTATTCTTTTTTTTAAACTGAACCTTTGTGGCGTAGCTTCTGACGTTTCGGACTGAATTTGAATTTGGAATCGTAGATATATAAATTAATTAAATTTTTCAGAGGATAAGTACAGTATAAAATACTCTGTGGAATGACTATTTGAATATTGAAGTCACAAAAACCGACTCGACTAAATTGTAGATCGTGGCCTGGAATGGTCGTCCAGGTTAGTGTCGAACTGAAGACAGTTTTAAATGGTTTAAAATTAGTTAACTAGTGTTCCCGCTGCTAGGGTCGAATGGATAAGTTTATATTATTACCTAGCAAGAGAACGTAGGTAGATATCTACCTAGAACAAAAAAATCGAAGACATGTGACATATGTCACATGTCTTCGATTTTTTTGTTCTAGGACATGCCGGATTCCTCACGATGTTTTCGTTCGCCGTTTTGCGAGCAGTGGTGATGAAATTATTTATACAAAATAAAGTGCCTGCCTGGGTTCAAACCCATGACTTACAACTCGTAAGTCGAGGCCATTACTGAGCCACCACTGTCCTGGGCTGGCTGGCTGCCCTGGGCCCGCATGGTAGATTTATAGCCCACCCCCTCTCGAAAAGAGGAGGCTTGTGTCCCATCACTGGGAACATTATAGGCTTAAGTGTAGACACAGAGCAAAATAAAGTTTGACCAGGGTCAAAACTGAAGTTGTGTAACCTTCAGTAAACCACTTTTAGTTAGTCCGTCTGACGTTTATAAAGCCTAGCCGTCACAAAAGTAAAGGTTTAATTCTAGATGACAAATAATTTCAGTTTCAGTACTTCAACTGTTTCTAACGACCCTTAGGCATAATACAGTTTTGAAACAAGTATAACATAACATTTTTAAGGGTCTATTGTGAAAATGTGCTTCAATATAACTGAATGAGTTTGGTTATTTTTATTAACTTGAGGTTTGGTAAGAAGCGGTAATAGCGAAAAGTAGTAAGAATTTTCAAGACGAAATACAATTTTTGAGATCTAAGTGAATTGGATTGTTTAGGTACTTTTGTTAACTTGAGTTTTGAGCTTCAGAACGTAATAGAAAAAAGGTTGCTTATGCCGAAAATCGAGCAGAGTAAGCTTATTTATAAGAATTTATTTAACACTAGCTACGCCCCGCGGTTTCACCCGCATAAGACTCGATCCCGTGGGAATATCGGGATAAAAAGTAGCCTATATGTTCCCGGGTGTCAGCTACCCCCTTAGATTATTTTATCAAAATTGGTCCAGCCGTTTGAGCGTGAAGAAGTAACAAACATATAAACACACACACACACATCCTCACAAACTTTCGCCTTTATAATATTATTGTGATAGTGTGATTTTTACAGAACTTAGCGATGGATAGTTCAAAACGGGATATTATAAATTGCATATCAAATAAATAATCGCCTATAAATACATACTCATCATTTATATTCTTTTTTACATCAAATAACTTACTTCACTACAAATAAACTAAATGTTTAACAAAACTCAAACTGCAGATAATTCGAAATTATACATCAATATGACATTACTTTTTTCCTCATAATGCAATACAGTAAAATTTATTTTTGTACAAAATACTACATACATAGCATAAATACTGACTGCACAGCAAATTTTCCATATTTCATAGCAAAAGAACTATCCCAGTCGCATATTAACCAGTAAGTACAACAAAACCTGTTCATCATATTTGTCTTAATTTTCAAGAAGCCATGCTCGGAAAATTTAATGATTATTATAACAAAAAAATCCTTTTACATTGCATTATTTCTAAAAGCAGAACAAATTAACTGAAAAAAGGTTCGCGGCTTCGCGCGCTTTTTCGTCTCTGGAGTGCAGAGTGGCGCGAGCGAGTAAGATAGAGATAGCGCTAGGTCGTGTCGTCGGGAGTTAGCCGTATATCTTGCGCGTAAGAGCGAAATAGAAATATTTCGTTTGTGTATTACACAGAAATAGGGGCCCCGCGAAGCGGGGCTCCGTCGACGTAGGATGCAAGAACGAGCGAAGGGCACCCCGAGGTTCGGTTTGGTTAGGTTACTTTAAACCCTTTACACAGAAATAGGGGCCCCGCGAAGCGGGGCTCCGTCGACATAGGATGCAAGAGCGAGCGAAGGGCACCCCGAGGTTTGGTTTGGTTAGGATAAATTACAATTTTGTATCAAATTTTTTTTTTTTTTGCTGATCTCATTATGTGGTAATTAATAAATAAAAAGACGACTGTGACTAATAAAATGCTGTTTTATTTAGAAAAACTGCTGTAAATAATATAAAAATAGAAGCTATATTTAAAAGAACAAGAGTTAACATGTATAATGTGCATTAAGATTATTAGCTGTGCATTGATGAAAAAGCTTTTGCTTTAGGAAAAATCGCTGTACGCTGCGAAAATAAATTGTAGTGTGTTTAGTGATATTTTGAGTTGAATATTTTGCTGTGCAATCAGTAATTTTGATGGGAATTCGGAATCTTATTGCATAGAAAAAGGATATTTTTTGATTTGCGTTTAAATACTACCCGTTCAAAACCCTCATCAAACGTGTCCTTATCAATAAAAGCATATTATAAGATTAAAGACTACGTTGAAGACAAGCAAGTTTGGCAATAATTCCTGCTGCACATGTGGCTTCCTTGGCACCTTATTACCGTTACCTATTAACTATGCAAATGTCTGTTAACTGCTCCCAAATTACGATATTTATTTTTTACATACTTCTTTGAGATAATCTTTTTATTTTATTACTTTACATTATATACAGACAATTCTTATTTCAACTCTTTACACTAGTGGCTGTAATGGCAATTTTCTCATTTGGTTTTAATACGTTTTTGTATTTTATTTATCTTTTTGATACATATATTATGTATGTGAACGTTGTGGACCTTGTAGACTATAGATTAGTAGACCATTTTTTTAAGTACCTTGTTTTATTAAGTACCTCGTACTTGTTGACAGGCCTACGCTGTCCTCCCATACCTATTAATACTGAAATTTGAATACATTGTAAAAGCCAAAATAATTATTTTTAAAAGAGAAACCGTGGAGTTTCTTACCGGCTCTTCTCCATAGGAAACGACCAATTGGAACCGTGCACTTATCCTCTGACGTTTCATAATTGCCCATGTAGGTTTATGTGATACCACAGAATACTTAAAGTACTACGAACAGAAAGGACACTCCCTTCCCCGCACTAACATCAGTTACCGCACCTCACCCCGCACTTCGGCGTATTCGTCGCCGGCTCTTTAACAAGAGCGCTCGCAAACACAAGTACCTCACGCACACATTCATACGTATACAAACATCATTTTTTAATGTAGTAGTAGTAGGTAATTATTTTGCAAGCGTTGTATGGAGTGTCCGGGGTGTGGTGATACAAAATATTTTGATTGATTAGCGCCTCATTAGCATCGGCGCTTTTTAATGATTGTTGATATCTGAATTGCTGGCTATTGACAGTTATATACTGTGAATTTTTAAGGGCCTCATGAGCCTGTTCTTCATTTTTTTTCAAAGATATTGATAATAGGTACAGGCAATAAGGAAATCTGTTTTGTAGTTAGCAGGATCTGTTTTTGAGCCTTTCTCAAAAATTGGAAGCGCACGCGCGATTTTGAACAAATCAAGTACATACGCAGAGTTGATAGTAAAGACAGCTGTGTTTGCAATTTTTCAGAATATAACGCAGTACAGTATGTATAGCAAACGTTTTTATAAAACTATTGTCATTTATACTATTCATACTAATATTATAAATTTCAAAGTAACGCTCTCTGTCTGTCTGTATGTTACCTTTTCCCGCCTAAACCACTGAACCGATTTCGATGAAATTTGGTATAGAGATAGTTTGAGTCCCGGGGAAGGACATAGGATAGTTTTTATCCCGATATTCCAACGGGATCGACACTTATGCGGGTGAAACCGCGGGGCGCAGCTAGTCATCATATAATTTTCCGACGTGTATTGTGATTAGCTTTCAGTCTTGTTCACGTTTAACGCGGACGCGGTGACTGGCACGGAGGCAGCCGCGGTCACATGTACGTAATCCTATTAATAGGAACCCCACATTTACGAAGCCCGAGCGTTCGTGTACAGTCAGAGAAACCGATTATCATTATTATTAGCCTGTGACGTCCCACTGCAGGGCAAAGGCCTCCCTACTCTCTTTACTCTCTTTCCACTTTTCTCTGTTTAAAGCTGCTAAGGACCAGTTCTTGTTGAAGGAGTCCAGCTTATCAAACAGATTGTTTAGATAAAATTGACTGTCAACTTAAATTGATCGTGTATTCAAATAAAACTGCCGTTCTTTACCTATCATCTGTAAATAAATGTATAAATTGGAGGCTCAATATGTTAAAAAAAATCCCTCACTTTACATATATCAAATCAATCAATCTGCCTAGCCTGTTCCCAAGTAAGTTGGGGTCGGCTTCCAGTCTAACCGGATGCAGCTCAATTCCAGCATGAAGCGACTTCACACGTAACACGATACCCTTGGTAAGACTGGTTGTCAGACGTTTGGGCGTCTGACTACCCGTAACGACAGTCAAAGATCTACTGAAGAGAACAACTGTCAAAGATCTACGCATGACAGCTGGGACCAACGGCTTAGCGTGTTTCCCGAGTCACGGAGGGGTCTCGATATGTAACGGATGGTCACCCATCCACGAACCGACCGTGGCAAGCGTAGCTTAACCATCGATTGGCCCGTGCGGCTGTAATTATTTAGCCATGAGCCCCTCTCACTAGGTAAGTTAGTAAGTAGGTCATCATTATCATCTGCCTAGCCTTTTCCCAACTATGTTGGGGTCGGCTTCCAGTCTAACCGAATGCAGCTGAGTACCAGTATTTTACATGGAGCGACTGAGGTAAGTTAGTAAGTAGGTATAAAGGTTTTGGGAATGTCTCTAACCAGACAAAGCCAACTCTAAAATTTAGTTAACACATTATTGTCAATTCTGGTTCAGAGGCATCTACTATTAGTATAATTATTAACTCAACGTGGATGTGTAATTAACTCGTTGTAAATGATTGATGGTGACAAATTACAATTCTGATTACCGAAATACAAATGTAACTTGATTTTAGCTGCGAATTCAAATGTTACGATGATGTGACTTTGGTAATTTCAGGCTCCTTTAAATAATAACAGAACATCACGCCTGTAATCACTAAGGGGTTAAGTAGAGGTGTACTTATAGTACAGTCAGTTACTGCAATTAGCTGACTCACCTTTGCATAAATGAATCGTTAGAATTTCATATTTCTTTTATATTTTATTTATTTGAGCAAAGTAAATAAAATATAAAAGAATTATAAAATTCTATCGATTCGTATTCTATAATATAATAATAATAATATTCCACAACTATCACACAACGCCATCTAGTCCCAAGCTAAGCAGAGCTTGTGTTATGGGTACTAGACAACTGATAAACATACTTATATATTTCTAAATACATACATATTATAGATAAATTACACCCAGACACAGAACAAATGATCGTGCTCATCACACAAACATTTGTCCTGGGTGGGAATCGAACCCACGACCTCCGGCATAGCAGTCAGGGTCACTAACCACTAGACCATCAGGCCTGTCAAAAAATCTAAAAAATCTCAACCTTTTATGCAAAGATGTGCCAGCTAATTGCAGTAACTGACTGTATCTACACTGCACCTATATTTCGCCAGGTAGATTTAAGTCCCATGTAATGGGGAAACAATTGTAAAAAGAGATACAATACACAATACGAAAGCTCGTTAAAAGTTATGAATGGAAAGGCTTACGCAAAACATACTCCAACGTGCTTTTAACAAGAAGTAGGTATTCTATCGATCAATGGATAAAGCTGGCTTATTGAACAAGCTTTCTAAATAACAATCGCATTCGAATTACAATGAAAAGCACAAAATAAAATCTTTTAACATATGCACAAATCTTTTATTTTTTAATTTATTTATTCAATTCGAATGAATTAGTCTTATGAGCTAACAGATTTGATATCGAAAGCGCTCTAATATGATTAATTTTCTTACAATTCAATTATGGCTTAATATATTACACATGCTCGTCACATTATACAATAGATTTTATTTAATAGCAATAATGTCCAAGTATATAAATAATAATAAAAATAAATTACAACGATGAATTAATACGTAGAATAAAATGTCAGTGTTAATTAAAAATAATAACAATAAAAATATAAAATATATCTGTTTAATAATAATATTATGTCAGTTTAATAGTACATCAATTCAATTCAGTTATTTATTTAATACTTCAAGCACATAAATGTACAGAGGCGGTCTTAATGCCATAGGCATTTTCTACCAGTCAACCTTTGGGTAGTTATCAGGTAGGGCTATAATATGTCATTTAAAATTATACGAAATTTATTATACAATTGTTCCAATCCATCGGCAAATAAGTCCAGTTCGTGTTCGTGGTGCTGAGCAAGTATGTCCCCGAGAGTACGCGATTGGTGGGTGCGTGTTGCCCACCCTCGATGCGCATACTGTAAGTGATTTATTGCCAGTTACATAAATATATATCAAAAGAATAGGGTTTGGGGCGAAGATGAAGTTTTGTAAATTGTATAACAGATAATCTCTTTTCGGCGCGTAGTCCAGTTAATGGACGTCACACGGCTAATGTCCAAAAGAGGGGTGCGCGTCGTCTGTTTCTCAAATGACTTCTAGAACATTCTAGAAGCCGCGCCCTTATTGGACGATTATTTTTATTAACAGTTTATAATTTTCTATAGGTATAATTACATTATAGACTAACCCCCTTACTAATAAACGTTGTATAGCGTCTGTATAGTTACACAATGTCTAATTGTCTTCTTTCGAAAGTCAAGTTACTGACGACTGAAAGAGAGAAATCGGTGTGTAACTGTTCATCTGTTGTAATACGTTTATTAGTAAGGGGTTAATATAACAATTAGATCAATTTAAATTGTGGATGGAAATGATGAGACTACTGAATAAAGTATCAAAACAATAAGATCAAGTCCCAGGGTTAAGGAGCAACAAATCGATCATTAAAAGATCATTAAACAAAAAAAAATACGAAAATTACCCCTCTGGTCTTAACCAGAGGGGTAATTCTCGTAATAATTTTAAGAACGTTCACAGTCTGATCTCAGTCTCAATCTGTCAAAAAAACCTCGAATTTCCCTACATTTTGACAAGCTTTTGACATTTTTTTTTGTCGCCGAGATGAGACTGCGATTAGATTTTGAACGTTTAAATTACGAGAATTGGCCTTCAGATAGTATGACACGGGCAGCAAATTGACGTCACGTTTCTCGGCCGAGTCGCCAAAATTAAAATCAGAATATTTTATTTCTACATGGGCACTTACTCGTATGAAACGTCAGAAGCTAAGTGCACGGTTCCAATTGATCGTTTCCTATGGAGAACCTAGCTACACCACTGACGTGTAGCTCACTGAACCGCCCGAAGATCATGTAGTCGAGTTGTGCTACAAACAGCAATTGTCAAGGAGTCAGAAAGATATAAATAAATACTAGCTGCGCCCCGCGGTTTCACCCGCGTAAATGTCGATACCGTGGGAATATCGGGATTAATAGTAGCCGATATGTTAATCCAGGGTGTCAGCTACCTCCATACAAAATTTTATTAAAATTGGTCTAGATGTTTGAGCGTGAAGAAGTAACAAACATATAAACACACGCACACACACACTCACAAACTTTCGCCTTTATAATATTAGTGTGATAATAGTATGTATGTGTATTATAGGTTTATAACCTATTTATTTATTTATTTGTGTACCTATTTTATAAATACTTTAATAGTTTTATTGTTTTTTTTTAACCAATGCACCTGCCATGTAATCTCTTTACCACCCTTGGTTGATTGGTAGAGAATGCCTGTAGGCATTAAGTCCGCCTATGTATCTTTTTTGTGTGCGAAAAGTATAAATAAATAAAGATGAAGCTAGTTGCCCATTTCAAAGCGTAGTAGGTACCTATGGAGAAGAATGGGCAAGAAACTCCACGAACACTCTTTTAAATCATAAAATTGTTACAAAATTTTGGTTACATCATTCATGTTGTAATTATACATGTGAGAACGATGTAGAAAGATGTGCACGTTAAAAGCGCCCGTAATAAAAAAGATAAAAAAAAAAAAAAAAAACAATTCAGAAATTAAAATAAGCCGTGGCAGGTAAGAGATGACCAGTCCCTACTGACGCCGCCCGTTCACTTTATTTCAGCAATCAACCAATGCCAGAAAAAAAAAAGACGGGTTGCACTCCGGGAGTGCCGGCAGAAGTGGAAACTTGAATATTAACGTTGAAATAAATCAACTATTAATTGAATTAATATAACTCATTTTCTTTCGCTATTTCTTCGTCATTTTTTTCATTAATAGATGCACTTTGTTCAGTTTCCATATTTTAAACACTTTATATACACGAATTTTACGAATGCACAGCAGTGTGGCCACTATACAGACGGTCAAGCCATCAGCTGTCACCATCCATGGATGCGCGTGCCACGCTGTAACATAAACACACACGAACATTCGCGCAAGCGCCCTGCGCCGCCTAAACGAAACAGCAGGCATACATTTTCGCCGCGCCGTAGAAGAGAGGGGGATACTTCCTCTCCTACACCGCGCCGGCTGTCTACTCTCCATCCGTCTTACGAATTTTCGATCAGGTCACGTGTCCTGACGTTCACGTGTCCTGACGCGAGTTTAACATTTTTACCCATTACGAAAAAAGTGTACAACCCCGCTAAAGAAGTTTTCATTTCAAAAACAAAATAATCCTTTCTACACTTCAATTTTCAAGAAATGCAAATGTATTCGAAAGACGGATCCTCCTTACGCGAACTCTATTTCTCACAAACACTAACACACACCCAAATTGGATGAATAAAAAATCTGAACGTAGAAACTGGACGTGAATTGACCAGAGCAACTAACGAGGCACTTACAAAGATTTATAGAGATAGGCAGGCGCGAGCAAAAAACGCGCGGCCCCGTCTGGTTCGCGAACAAACGTAATGGAGGGTTCCCTAATATAGAGCTGAAAAACATGAGTGTTTATATCACATGCACTTTATTGTAGTATCCTCGGTTCTTTTTGAGGGAGTAATGTAGGTAGATGATTTAAGTTGTGGGTTGTTATTGCAGTAAGTATTGGAAATTTACGGTTAGGAAAATTAATTGTTTAGCAATTTGATATACTTATTATGTACTTCATCGATTTGCCGTTTTTGTAAAAAATGTGAACTAGGTATACTCCATTAATTTGGTTTTTTATTTCTTACTGTACTATTTATATCTCATCGTATACTGCAGCGGTTGAGGTCAACGCCGGCTATCACTGAAATCCAGCGCTGGGGCTCTGTCTCGTATAGGGCCTTAGCATTATGCTGAGCGATGGACGTTTAGCGTGGATGTGACGCATATTTTCCCCCAACTCGTTCTTTTTTTGTTCTTTCTCTGCGTCATATTTGCCACAAATACACGAATTTTCTTTCTTTTGCGTTATACGGCTGTCAAAAAATGACAGTTACTGTTGTGATTTGAATATAACAACGCTACAACTTACAGTTGGCGCGTGGCCAAAATCAAAAATAACACCGCCATTTTGTTTTGTCAACATACAATTCCTGTGACAATTCCACAAATCGCTCATTTGGAGAAACATCGTCGTAACTGCTACTTTTTATTTTTACGTCTTAGTTTCTCCTAACGTAAATACGCTTTCGAAGTGCTTTGTCATAATTATTTAACTTATTTTTGAAAAAAAAAAAAAAAACATTTACGTCGATATTTCTCCAAATGAGCGAAATGTTTACCGACAACGCCCACCTGTCAATGTCATTTAGGTGTCAAAAGATCCTTGTAGAATTGTATAATCAAATCACAACTGTCATTGTTTGACATATCCCTACAGATTATTTGAGTCAATAGTCAATTTGCTTAGAAATCTTTTCCCCCGACTTTACATAGGTTACAAAAGGTGTTATTTGTGCAGGATAAGTCTGATGTAATATTCTAAATAAATTACAATACCTTAAGAAAGTTGACAAACTTGAAATTGTTTATGACTCAACCGACACGTTTTAATTAATATTTTGGTTCGTTAATAAGTTGTTTGCTTAAAGCTTCGTCTTTTCTGTGAGTTGTTCTAATTTAGAGTTTCAAATAAGTCAAAATAAACAACTAATTATTTATCATTGTAACTGTAGAATAATACATAATTAGCACAATATATTGATATTTTAGAAGAGAAATAGGATTATAGGTATGTGTAGAAAATTCAGGTTACAAAGAAATAAGATATTTCTTTTTTAAATAAATAAATAAAAACTTTATTCAGTATAGAAACAACACACAATATATAAAAAAAACTAGTAGCAGTTTACAAGGAGCTTTAGGTGCTAGGTTTTACAAATGCCCTGGATCCCACACTAGGATTCCCTGTGTCGTGGGGTCCAGTCTCTTCCCAAGTGAGGCAAACATTTTCATATTTGAGAGATTAATTAATTCGAAAATAAAAAAAATTAAAAACAATAGAAAAAATATATAATTAAGAACTTATATAACATTAAACGATTCTATTTTGGTAAACTTTAAAAGATGATTAATCGATGTTGTTGTGTTGAAATACTGGTATTCAGCTGCATCTGGCTAGACAGGAAGCCGACCCCAACGTAGTTGGGAAAAGGCTAGGCAAATGATGATGATGATATTGTTATGTTGGAATGCTTGGGACACATAATCATGAATAAGAGTCTTTTGTATTTTATTTACAAGTCCACTCGTATAGCTTAAACCCGCGACTACATCCGCGTGAAATTTCAACCCGACCCATCAGGTTGCATCCCATGGCCCGCCCGCGCTTTTACTTCCTTTTTGCTTAAGGTTCTATTTTTCTTTATGCTCGGCTCCTAAGGGTCTTAGCGTGATTTTAAATAGCCTATACCCTTTCTCAAAAATTGAGCTATCAGAAGCAAAGAAAATTGTTCAAATCCGACTGGTAGTTCCAGAGATTAACTCGTTCAAACAAACAAACAAACTCTTCAGCTTTAATATTAGTATAGATAATATCTATACCTAATAATAAAGCTAATACAGAGCTGATATAGATTAGTATAGATAATATTAGCTTTTGCCCATTCAAAGAGATTAATTTCATTTCATCCAAACCGTCAAACTACGCGGGCATACACGTCAAATACCAAAACTTCTCTACCAACAATTTGGTACGTGCGGTCAACATAAAATGATGCGTCCATATTGAATATCGATGGCCCGACGGGAATCCATTGCACATTTTGATAGGAGTGATGTACGCATTGTATGTACCAACAATGGGGCATTATCTGTGAGAGAATATATCTTGGATCTGTGGGTCATTGAATAGTGGTCGGGAGCTACATAGATGCTGCGTGGTAAGCAAAATGAGTTCCGAAGGTTTGGTTTACACAATACGTCATATTTATTTAAAAATAAAATAAAAATAAAATACATTTATTTCGAGCAACCATAACTCATAATATGTAGAATGCACACACACAATAAAACATAATAAAAAGGATAATAAAAATAAACAATACAAACAAAAATTAAAACAAAATAAAAGACATATCTAACCGGCCCTGCTGCAGGCAACATGCCTATCACAACAGTGCCGTATGTATGGGCAGTTCACCCGGTCCGCGATCATGCCCCACACCCTACGCACCAGGGACGCGCCCCTCTTGCGCATAGTCGCGTGGAAGCATAGATTTATAAAATTTGACTTACAGCTTCTGTGTACAGTCAACAAAAGAGATAAGTATGCAGGATCGTCGGATATAGTTGAAGTTTAGTAAGAAACCGTTGGATGTTCTCGAATAAATTTTAATTTAGTTAATAGAAAAATAAACAGCTCATTTATCAAATTAAATTTCAGTCGACAACATACATCGGTTTCTTACTAAACTTCAACTATATCCGACGGTCCTGCATACTTATCTCTTTTGTTGACTGTATAATATATTACCCCCTTACTAATAAACGTATTATATCAGATGAATAGTAATTACATACCGATTTCTCTCTTTTAGTCGAGTCGATTTGACTTTCGAATGAAGAAGACAAAGCGTTGTGTAACTACAGATTGAAATTGAAAACATGCGACAAATCGAAATGGGAGATTATACTCATCATTATGAACAACTTTTACTACGGGACCAAAACTGAAATCGCGAAAAAAAAAATCAGCTGTTCCCTACATTTATGTTCGCATAACTCGTCACAATGTAGGGAACAGCTGATTTTTTTTTTCTATCCTCTCTTGCACATTAAAAAAACAAATATTTTACTTGGCTATTTCCAACCACTGCTTGTAGGTATTGGTAGCATACGTGCATTGCATGCATTGATGCTTGGTTGTTTTTTTTTTTATAGTCTTACGGTTCGTAGACACTAGACGTAACAAAATGATGGGTATGCAAATGCGCTTCACCAGAAACGCAGTTCAACTTGTCAAATGAAGTGGTCTGAAACCGACCAGTATTTCTTGCATCAGCAAGTATTCAAACATAGATAATGCAAGTCATGGGTCTTCTATGTTTAGTTTTCTATGACATAATTGTTACGAAGTCTGTGTGATGTGGCGGTAGTAAGTTGACTTATGTGTGTTTCTGTGTGTGTGTGTGCAGATTGTTTGTTATTTCCATATTGATGTGCTTGTCTGCTGTACAATATTTATCACTGTTCTGTGTTTCGATTGGGATTACAATTAGGTGGGATTTGCACAAACGACTTACAGAATCCATACTTATATACTTATAATATTATAAATTCGAAAGTAACTCTGTCTGTCTGTCTGTATGTTACCTTTTCACGCCTAAACCGCTAAACCGATTTAGATGAAATTTGGTATAGAGATAGTTTCAGTCCCAAGAAAGGACATAGGATACTTTTTATCCCGATATTCCCACTGGATCGACCCTTATGCGGGTGAAACCGTGGGGCGCAGCTAGTATGCTATAATCCTCCGAATATGCAATTTTGTTTAGAAATTGTTTGCGCTGTTAACAATGTAGGTACGTATTGGATTAGATCTGGTAGATTTATTACGTACAGTGCTCCGCTACCAAAATTGCAGTGAGGTAAATATTTTAATCGGGAGATATTTTCGAATTCATATTGAGAGTGAAGTTTATATAATGTATTTTATAATCATCATAGAGAGTATGAGGAACGGGTAGTAAAGTTCACTCATACTTTATAGAAAAGGGAGGATCCTCCGACCACACGGGTGTTGTGTCTGGCGGGCAACTGCCTGATGATTCATGTCGGGCTGTTGTATCTTTGCTAATTGCGCGGTAAACTCTGCTTGCGAGATGCAGGATTTGCGTGATGTCAGTATGATGCGTTGTTCGCATGTGGCGTTGTAGATACCGCTACAGTAGGAATACTGATATTAGATGACAAAGAAATCTTTGTGAAAACTTTAGATAAAGACATTTTGATAATAGCTGTTTCGCACAGTTTAGTCTTTTCTTCAAGCGATTTTTCTTTCGAAACGACAATATTTTCTTAGAAATTGTTCCCAAAGTACGACGATGATAAGTAACGTATTCAGATTGTTGTTCGTGCAAACTTTTATTGGGAAATGAGCCTTATGAATCTGAACCTACGCAGATGTAAATAAATTGACATTATGTAAGAACAGTGTATTGTTGGAACCACGAATTGTACTGTTGCTACGCCGTAGGCAGCTACGCCATAAATTGCTACGACGTAGGTGCTACGGCGTAGCGATAGTATAATCCATCATGGTTTACATAGCTAGGACAGCGTGGTTTCAGCTAGTCTCTCAAGGCTAAATGGTTTCTATGTTCTACGCTACGTATATCATACAAATTGATATTAAGTCTATAGGGTGTAACTGCAAAGGGTGTATATGTACCGTCAAACTGAACAACTTTTTCCATGGAATAACATCGTAATTGCGAAAAAATTATCAACTGTGCCATAAAAACTTTAATAGCTACGAGTACTCGACCCGTTTGGATGGGACGGCTGATAAATTTTTCGCAATTACGATGTTATTCCATGGAAAAAGTTGTGCAGTGTACGCAGTGTTATAGGACTTTTGTTCCTGACCGTACACTCTGAATACTATCATCCCTTTTGCCTCTTTCGATACCGACATGAATAAGATTCCCTGTGAAAAGATAAAAAACAATTTTTATAGAAACATCACTAACATTCTACCTACTTTATAAACATATCCAACAAAGTTTCAATCCGAACAAGATGAATGACAACACAACCCGAATCCTTGATATTCGCATCAAATAAAACAATATATCCGAAAACAGACGGGGTTTGGTAAGTTGGTGGGTACAGTTGGCCCAACTCGTTCTATCAACATAAATATCATGTGTTTTACAAGACAAAAAGTTGGCGGACGAAAAAAATTGCAGCGAGGCGCCCGCGCCGCCATAAAGCTTTGTATGGATTATAGGATTTTTTTATTGCTTTTCCTGCGGCCGCTGGCGGGATTTCCTCAATGAGACCGGTTTCCAGGCTGGCTGTGTTTTCGGGACTAGCTGCCGTACGAATGGTCTCTTCCGCTGTTGATGGTTTTGCACTATAGAACTTTTCGTGTTGGTCGAATTTTGGTACGATTTTGTTATTTCGAAAACTGTCGTGTTCGTGAGTCAATAAATGCAATTGCATAAATGCAATGCAAGTTTAAGGCACTGTAATGAGCCTAATTACGTTACTTGACCCTCTTATTTTTGTGAAAAGCGACTATGTAGTTTGAAAATGAAAACTACTTATTCGCTTATTTGCCATTCGATAGCGCGCGAGCAGTGGTGGCCCAGTGGTAATAGGCCCGACTTACGAGTCGTAGGTTATCGGTACGAAGACAGGTAAGTGCTTTACTTTGTGTAAATAATTTCATCACCACTGTTTTCAAAACGGTGAAGGAAAACATCGTGAGGAAACCGGCATGTCCTAGAATTCGAAGACTTGTGAAATCCACACACTCACACTGGGCCAGCGTGGTGGATTACGGCCCGCGCCCTCTCACTGTGAGAAGGCCTGTGTCCCACCAGTGGGAACATTATAGGCTGATTATGATGTTTGACTGTGTTTAGTTTAGTTTGTGATCTTCCTGTACGAGTCGCAATAAATACTTTTTATTTATTTATTTATTTTATTATTCTATGAAACAGCAGATTATTTTTTTTTGATAATCGGCGAAATGTTTCTACACGACGTCTAGAATCATTATTGAATTCATGTTTATAGTTTGCACTTCGAGTCCCTGCCACACTGTATTTCATGGAAATACACATCCTTATCGAAACATTAATAAAGGTTGTGTTATTACGGAGTTTTGACTCTGGTAATTCCGAATATAACCTGAAGAGTATTTTACCTAGCAACATATTGCAATATTCTAGGTTGATTTATTAACGTACTGGATATCTAGTTCAGTTAGGTTATAATCAATGGCATACCTACATATTATAATGCGGGGAGATATCCACTTACATAATCAGCCTATGATGTTCCCGCTGCTGATGCTGGGACACAGGCCTCCTCTCTGTGAGAGGGAGTGGGCCGTAATCCACCACGCGGGCCCAGTGCAAGTTGGTAGATGTCACATGCCTTCAAATTTTTGGTTCTAGGACATGCCGGTTTTCTCACGATGTTTTCCTTCACCGTTTTGAGAGCAGTGTTGATGAAATAATTTACACAAAGTAAAGCACATTTTTATGTTCTTTGGTCTAGCTAAAAACAGGCTCTTTATGCCATTTACAAGAAAAAACGAGTGAGCAAAAGATATTTTGAAGAAACTGAAACATTTAAAAGAAAAGTTTTCATCCACAATTTTTTGTTAGCACTAAAACTATGTAGATAAAACTTGGAACAGGAAAGCTTGTTTTATTTTGCCAACTCTTGCAATGTCGTAAAAGGATTGTTTACGTTATAGTACTTAACTGGCAAAATGTGGGTGTACTATAATAGCTGCACCTCTGTTAGGCCCTTCGGGATATACAGGGGTGATGTTATGCGTGTTATGTTGTATTATATAAAAGGACTTTATCTAAATAAAACAAGGGAAAAGGAGAGCGGGATTGTCCGAAAGGGTTACCGCTACCCCGGAACATAAAGGGCTAAGGAAGGAGCACGGGTGGGTTTTAGTCAGTAAGAGTCTTACACTCCCTTCCGCTCTGGCTGGAGCGGAAGGGGGGAATCATTCGATGATTCCCACCCTCAAAAAGAAAAGAGTCCCTCTTTTCTTATCGTGTTTTTTTTTATTGTAAGCTGTTGATTTTCACAAACAATGTCCGGCATCGTTTTGCGCCCACGCATGTTTAATACGTGATACGCTGTAGTGAAGTGAGACAGTGGCTGCGCTGGTTTTCAGCGACAGCCGGCATTGACGTGACGACGTCAACCGGTCAGTAGGTATATGAAGGAATACAAATAACACAATAAGAAATAAAACAAATACACAATATAGGTATATTGTGTATTTGTTTTATTTCTATTCTAAATATATTATACTACTAGCTTCTGCCCGCGACTTCGTCCACGTGAAATTCGTACTTTTCTCTAAAAATTTCGAACATGTATGTAGGTATGATCTTTATATTTTTTTATCTAATTTTTTTTTTTTATTTATAATTTTTAAGTTTATAGATCAAAGGAATCAGATTTTTCAAATAAACTGTATCCCCGCTTTTCACCCTCACAGGGTAATGGAATTTTGAAAAATCGTTCGTGACCCATTTTCGAGTTAATGGATGCAATCAGTAGTATCCACCCCTTAAACTTTATTACTCACCATTTTCCACCTTGGTAGGAGTCGATTTTTGATAAACCCTAAAACACATACTTGTTTTACTTTTTGTTTTAGTAGTACCGAGTTTCGAGTTAATCCGACAGCGAGTTACATATATTTCTAACCTATCAACTTTGTCACCCCCTAAATCCACTGTAAGGGGTTTTTTTTTAAACTAAAAGTGACAATCTTTATTATTTACTGACCCAAATATTGCCAAGTTTCATGTTTATTAAACAAATAAATAAGATTTTTCATATAAACTGTATCACCGCTTTTCAGGGGTAGAATTTCGTAAAATCGTTTGGGATGTGTTCATTACTTGACTCAAAGATTATTTATACCAATTTTCGAGTTAATCAAACCACGCAGTAAAATCCTCCCATGTAAAATTAACTACCCCTTGTCACCCCGTTAAGGGTAGATTTTTCGGGAAACCCTGATACACGTTATTTCTTGTTTTTGGTCTTATGTATACAGGGTGTTACAGAAAGGGTATATCAATACAAACGGGTTGAAGAGTGTATCTGGTCTAGAATCTCTGTACATTTCAACTCAAAAGCATTAACTTTGAAAATGCTTAATATTTTTTTATTTCGACATCACGGCGCTGCACTGGCGCGCGGCGGCGTGATGTGCGTGTACTAGGCGCACAGACACACTACAGATAATGGATAATGACCCTCGTAGTGCGGTGACACATTTGTTATGATTTCAATTTAATAAACTATCGAAATAAAAAAATATTAAGCATTTTCAAAGTTACTGCTTTTGAGCTGAAATTTTGTACAGAGATTCTAGACCAGATACACTCTTCAACCCGTTTGTATTGATATACCCTTTCTGTAACACCCTGTATACAACATTATTTTTAGTATATGCGAAACCTGAATATAGTTTGTTCAGAATAAGTAACTGAATCGATTCCAATAATTTTTACCCCATGTTATATTTTGGCCCAAAAATATTTAAAAAAGGTTAATAGTTGGACACCCCGAGTATATTATACTGTGCCCCGAGGAGCGACTAAGTAGGTAGTTATCTACCATACGCGCACAATGGCGCGGCGCCGGCGCACAGCGAGCGGGGCGACCGGGGCGGGGGTGCAGCAACCTCAGTCACCCGGGTACCACTGGTTGGCGCGCACGTGTCGCGTGGGTCCAACTGCATAATCGCGAGCGCGCGGCCGCCGCGGGCCACAGTTGTGATTCGGTTGATCGTGTACTTACCTATCGTATGTAAAAAGTGTCGTGTAACCATGACTTTCTCATACACCAACGTCCAGTACACAGAAATGGTACGTACATCAGAGTATCGTGGAACACAATTCACAATGCTTTGCCGTGATGATTAACATTTTTAAACACGCCAAGATGGTTAATTGTAGAAAGTTATTATTTGTACCTACAGCCTGCTGTGGTTAAGTAATGCGATGTTTAACACTTTTCATCCACTTTGAACAAATCGCATTAACTACATTGTATCACTTACGGCTTACGAATAGATAAGTAATTACTTATTCGTAGCTTACGGCTGCATTTATTTACGAATAAAGTACATTATAATAACTACCTACACTTGACCATTACGACAGTCCAAAGCCTGCAAGTGTGATGGAAAATGTTATCACCAGTTAATTACAATACAATCGCCGCGCCATACCTAACGGCACGCGGTGGGGGAGACCATGTTTTTGGACGGACAAACAGGTAACATAACAAGCTTATAACTTGGTGATTATTCATGATACAGTTTTGAAATTTTGTACATAGATTCTTTACATAAAAATACTAGACACGTGTTTCGGGTTTCGCATATACTAAAAATAATGTTGTATATACTGAGTTTCGAGGTAATCGGACCACGCGTTAAAATTTTTCCATACAAATTTCCATAAAACAAAAATGCCAAATTTTATAATTTACTTAGATAAATATTTGTGCCAAGTTTCAAGTTTATTAAGCAAATGAATAAGATTTTTCATATAAACTGTATTCCCGCTTTTCAGCCCCATAGGGGTGGAATTTCGAAAAATTGTTTGGGATGTTCATTACTTGACTCAAAAATTATTTATACGAATTGTTGAGTTAATCAAGTCACGCAGTAAAATCCTCCCCTGTAAAATTAACTACCCCTTTTCACACAGTTAAGGGTAGATTTTCGAAAGACCCTGACACACGTTATTCTTTATTTTTAGTCCTTTGTATAAATACTGAGTTTCGAGTTACTCAGATAGCGCGTTAAAATTCTTCCATACAAATTTTGACACCCCCAATACCTCTTTAGGGGGTAGTTTAGAAAAACGAAAAATTCCAAACTTCGTTTTTTACTTAGATAGGTATTCGTGCAAAGTTTCACGGTTATTAACTCAAGGAATAAGATTTTTCATACAAACTTAATCCCCCCTTTTCACCCCCTTAAAGGTTGAATTTCCAAAAACCCGTTCTTACTGGATACCTACTCTTCACAAAGAACATACCCTCCAAAATTCATGTCCCTAAGACCAGCGGTTTAGGCTGTCCGTTGATATCTCAGTCAGGTCGTTCATCCCCCTTTGGGGGTGAAATTATCAAAAACGCTGAGACACGTATAAATTAATCTTCAATCGTCAGCCTAAAAACAAAATTTGAAGATCCTAACTTTTAATCTGACGGACTTTCATACACAACTTCATCCCCCTTTTTAGCCCTTTGGGGGTGGAATTATCAAAAACGCTGAGACACGTATAAATTAGTTTTTAGTCCTTAGCCTAAACATAAAGTTTGAAGATCGTAACTTTAAAACTGACAGACTTTCATACACAACTTCATCCCCCTTTTTAGCCCTTTGCGGGTAGAATTATCAAAAACGCTGAGACACGTATAAATTTATTTTCAATTGTCAGCCTAAAAACAAAATTTGAAGATCCTAACTTTAAAACTGAGGGACTTTCATACAAACTTTCATCCCCTATTTGACTCCCTTAGGGGTTGAATTTCGAAAAATCCTTCCTTATTCCTTGTCTACATTATAAAGGGAACCACTGTGTAAAATTTCAGCTTTCTAGGTCTAAGGGTTTGGGCTGGGCGTTGATGAGTCAGTCAGTCAGTCAGTCAGGCCTTTTGTTTTTATTTATATAGATATAAATATAATTTTTTATTATTCTATATTATATTGTGAATAAAAAATATTATTTTCATATAAACTACTATTGTAACTCCACATAAATCTGAACTGATGTGCGCCGATCACATGTCAGGGAATCGGGGCTTATGGCAGTTAGGTAGTGCACCGCTAGCTAGTTTAGAGTTACGAGCTTTAATTGGAAGCGCATAGAAACGCGTCGAAACGAAATGTTCTAGTGATCCCCGTATAACGAGTTCCAGAAAATTTTACATGAATTCGGAAATTATATTACGTTCGCTGCAGCCAGGTTTATATGTAAACATATCTTTCTTTTTAAATAGTTTATTTATCCATTTATGTCAGGCATGTAAAACAGTTTTATCTTGGAAGCAAGTCGTAGTGCAAAAATTACGAACTTCCATACAACAATTTTTATCCCCCATTTATCCTCTTTAACCGGTCAAGCCCCGCGCGTTACTGATCGGTGACGAACAATAGAAAATCAATTGTGTCTAATTAGCGGAGCTTGACAGATTAATAGAAGAACTTACCAAAATTCTTTCTTAGTGATCGGGAAGGAAAGGAAATCGTTTGGCTTGATTTGGGCATGTGATGAGGAGGGAAGAAACGCATGTGAATAAAAGAGTGATGCAAAATATTGATGGATGGAGAGGGAGAGGAAGGCCAAAGAAAAGATGGATGTATTGTATGAGGAATGATATGAAAGAGAAGGGAGTGAATGATAGCGTGACGGTTGACAGGGGTGGATGGAAGAAGAAAACGTGTTGCGCCGACCTTAAGTAACAAAGACCAAAGGCAGGAAGATGATGAGTGATCACCTTCGTTAGAAAAGGAACTCTTGAGCACAATTTCTTGCTTCTAGACCCAACTATTAAGGTTGAGCGTAATCTGTCAGAGAGAGAGTTTAAGATTTTTATTAAGTAGATGATTAATGAGTAAGTCATCATCATCATTTCAGCCGAAAGACGTCCACTGCTGGACATAGGCCTCCCCCAAGCACCTCCACTTCGACCGGTCTTGTACTTCTCGCATGCAACGAGTTCCTGCGGCCTTCACTAGGTCGTCGATCCACCTTGTGGACCAACCTTTGCCTTCCAACGCTACTTCTTAATGAGTAGGTACAGCCATAAAATATGATCTTAAAACTGTATAAGAACCGGTTTTATTTAAGAACTTAATTGTATGATTCAATTAAGTATGCATTTTGTAATTATTATCCAAAAACAAAATAGCCTTTATTGAACAAATGCATTTTACCGAGTCAATAAAAAACCCAGAACAATAGAAAACTAAAAACGGATCAATGAGAAAAAATGATGTTTTAAGTTAAGAGTTTATTATTTCCTATTGTCTTTAAAGTCGCTAACCTCAAGTCACTCGTGGCTAAGTTATCTGAATTGGAGCTGGGCGGAGCGGAGCGGAGACGTGCAGGAATCGACCAATCACAATGGTTAAAATTCTCATTGCGTCACTCGTCTCGTCTGTGATTGGACGATTCCTGCACGTCTCCGCTCTGCTCCGCACAGCTCCGCTTCAGTGGAGTCCGGGCCTCAAGTTAAGCTACCGCGCCGTGCCTCGGTAAGCACATTAAGCTGTTGGTCCCGGCTGTCATTCGTGGATCTTTGACAGTCATTACGGGTCGTCAGAATCCCGAAAATGTGACAAACAGTCTTACCAAGGTGTAAAGTATTACCCAGTAACTGGGATGAGGAGGTCAAATAGACAGTCGCTCCACGTAAAATAATGGTATTCAGCTGCAAAACAGATCAACTTACTTTCATAAATAACATTTCAGTGACGTCATTCACCGGTTAATTGCTGACGGTATGTCACCGCTCATCTAGGAAATAGTAGCTCAAAAGATTTTAATTAATATTGCAAACAGGTAGACCATGACCTGGAATAGGTCACGGGATTTTTATCCTGGTAAAGAGGTTCCAGTGGGATAATTTCCGACTTCCACGTGGACGAAGCCACGGCCAAAAGCCAGTTTAAATATAAAAGCCACGAAACTTTGGACAGCGAGACTATTTTTTGTCACGACACAGTGGAGACAGTCGCTTAGTGACATTGTCGTCACTCGATTTAACTTATCTGGTTTTATTAAATTAACGATATAAAACACGGAAGTGATATAAATTGCGACGATTTATTGTGCGTGTCCGTGGCCCAACAGGCCCCTGTTGGGCCTGATTATCTTAGTCTTAGAAAAAAAAAACTTTATGCACTAGAGCATAAAAAGCGACTTTATGTCGCCTACGCACAACATAAAGACGAGCTTTTAGAGCATGATAAGTGAAAAAATATTTTATAAATCTGGTCATAGCTGAAATAATGCTTATACGATATACGAAAAATATTTAAGGCGCACGGAATGTTGTCAAAAATCTGTAGATATCTTATTACTAAATAAATTATGCTACTATACCATTTAAACTGGGTAAAATGGAAGATGTAGTGGGTAGTGAGTTTGTTAAGTTTATTGTTTAGTAAGACGACCCACTGACCGTTATTAGACCCTTTGTTTTTAATAAATTGTACAACTGTTTGTTTTTCCTTACCAAATAAAATAAGCAATTACCTACAATAAAAGTCTGGTAAATTCGTCTCCAAGGAAACCGTGAAACGTGTGAAACTACATTATAATGTTTAAAACGTTGGCACATTAGTAGTTGCGCCGGATTTAAGCTAACGACCGCAGAGCTTTGGCCCTATCCCTAACGTAATCCATTTCTATAAAAACTTCTAATCGAACGAAAAAAAAATTGTGAATTTAAGTCGATCGTTAAATCAGTCGGTCGCTGAGAAAAAAATGTTTTTATAACGTCACGGATTCGGGAGCAAGGAGTATTCCGCACGTCCTAACATTTCATCGGCTGTCGTCCCAATGAAATTTCGACCTTCTCTTGGGAACCGGATTCAACTATATTGTACTATACACCCCAACTTTTTATTACTATTATCAAAGCTGACGTGCTGTGTTTATAAGAAAACTAGCTGAACTAGGTCAGCATGCAGTGTGCCAACTGTCCCACTTGTGTCCCATGCTATAAGAAAAAAATCTTATCTCAGCGCCAATTCAGGTATGTAAGCCAATCGCAACCTCCGATCTCCAGCTTCTCCCACATTTATAGTTTCCCCAACAAAAAATAAAACTAACAGAAATAGCTAGATGCACAGCACCGGTCTCACACTTTCCGATTCGAGATTTCAGCTTTAGAATCGTTTCAATATCCTAAAGGCTGAAGTGAGGATAAAGATTATGGTACTGAAATCGTAGGTTCGGATTCCAATATAGAATCGCCGTTGAACCCATATCAGACTCAAGCCAATCTTACCTTAGTGAGGTTAATGCAAAAACTAGAAGACGCATCAGAAATCTTTATTTCTCTCAAAAGCTTGCTTTATAATTAAATGAAAAACTATTTTTCTACGGACCAATATTGATATGCCGTAGAGCTCCCTTTGATTAAATCGCCGCTCGAGAGAATTTTCCGAACGTATCCAGTAACTAGACAGGCGCCAGGCGGCCGACTGAACTGGTTATTAAATCGAGTAGTACAAGGTGCTTCGATCACTGTGGCCTAGATTGATGCGCGTTGTTATTAACAAGTAAAGTTGAGACACGGCGCTATGACACTTAACTCTCAACTGGGGTAAACTTCACTCTGACTTCGCTAATAGCGTTTTAGTGTGAACAAACAAGACTAGGCAACAATATATTTACGCGTCCAATTTACGTTATTTACCAAACAATCCTGGGAACTCGCTCGGTAAATAATTAATGAAGATCCAATTGAAAATTCACCCTATTCCAGACATATTTGTCTGCGAAGTATCCGCGGTACGTGAGACGCGAAAGGAATCTATGATGGAATACCCCCACCGCAGGGAATGACTAATGAAATTCCCCACAAATGGTGCCATTCTCTTAATGCGTTCACTTGAGCTATGGACACACTACTGCGAATGCGGACGTCAGAAGAAAAAACAAATGGTGTAGCATTCCGCGCTCTCCTCCTTTGTGACGTCGTAAAACTGTTGTGGTCTCTTTGAAGTAATATCTTTTCCCGTCTGACGTTTCTCCGTCGTGACATAAGCAGATTCGACCGTTATTTGCCCGATGTTTAAATTTTATCCTGACACGGGAAAATGTACAATCACTAAAGTTCACGAGCAAAGAATTACGATAAAAGATCCTGTGTTGACTCTTTAGTCGGCTTTTGAATAAAGAAAATCGATCTTCCGTTCTCAAATATATAATGTTGCCACGTTTTTCTACGGAGAGTTTATTTTATGTTGATTACTTTTTACATTTCAGATAAAGTCACGAAACAGGAATGTAGGTTAGAACTGAAGAATTTGGCTTAAAAAATTCCACCGTTATTGTGAATGCACGCTGTTCAAAATTTTACGATGTTTCGTGGATCGTTGATTATGAAGATCTGAATTAATTAGAAAGGGGACTTTGTTGAAGTGGTGGTTTCTCTGAGGGCACACAAAGAACGATTTTAATGTGCTGAGGGTACAAGATGCGGATAATTAGGCGCGTGCAAAATAATGAATGGAAATCTTGTTCGTGGGCCCCGATGGGTTCGAGACCTAACATTGTTCACGCTCTGGAGATCGGTACAGTACTGATGTAATGATGTCACTGTGGTTGACATAACCCACATCGAGACACGCATGGATTTTGTACTACTGGCTGCATTATTAATCGAGGGCTCATTGGACATCAATTCAAAATTATACAGGGTCAAATTAAATTATCTAGCGAAACTCCGCAGACGTGATGAGTATCGATATCTAAGGCTCTAGACAGACGGACCGCATTTCAACTGCAATCCAACCGCAAATTGCAGCTCGGATGCAGTTTGAATGCAGTTGACATGACTGCAATAGAACTGCAAACCAAACGTGCAGTCCGATTGCACGCCGACTGCAATTGAACTGCTGCTGTAACAAAAGAGACAAAACAAAAGTTCAAAGAAACCTTCTACCTAAGACGCCACACCGCAACGCGTCAGGTTGTGGTTAACGCAGCTCCTTAGAACGTTCAAGGTATCATGTCGACCTGTTACAAAGTTTTAGAACTGGAACTGGAACTCCCACGCATCGACGAAACATAGCAGGCTGTTTGACGCCGGACTCCGGTGAGAGGGTGGTTGAAAACCAGGCAGGCGTTAGCCCTACCACCCGCAAGGGAAGAATTGGCCAGTCAAATAAGGTGTTGGGTGAGGCTCCAGGATGCGCCAAGCGCTCGGTTCAGTTGAGTAACTGGCGGAACAAACTGCGCTACCTACACGAGGAAGCTTTCTTCATGCATCCCAAAAATACCGGTCATTGCACCCAAAGACACAAAGGTTTCAGCTGACCTTGGTTGCGAAAAGCCTTCATTCATCCACATTTGATTCTCACTCACTGGGCACGATTTAATTTCCGTTTTCGAACAACATTTTGTTGTATTGCGTCCATTTGTTCGTGCGATTATCGTCGGGGCATTTTAATTTGTTTTCTATTTATAGACAGCGAAGAGAATGTTACGATAATTAATGTTTTATGTCAATCAGACGAGCGATTTGTGTTCGGATAGGAATCCATTTGTATTTGGGAAGGTTTTATTGGATCATTTTAATGTCTTTTCAGTTTTTTGGGGATAATTGAAACTGTTTTTTATTCACTGTGCTGTTGGAGGAAGGGAGTTTAGGTACTTTCGATTCAAAAAATATAATTTTCTAAAAGGATTCCCAGTGTTAAAGGGCAAAATGTATAAAACGACGTTGTTTAACAGGTTCAAGTTCATAATTTTCATATTCTGAAAGATAAACATTTCTGCATTCATACAGCAAAATTGTTGTACAAACACTTATGTACAGTCAAAAAAAGAGATAAGTATGCAGGCTCGTTGGATATCGTTGAAGTTTAGTAAGAAACCGATGGATGTTGTCGACTGAAATTTGATTTGATAAATGAGCTGTTTGTTTGCTATTAATAAAATAAAATTTTATTCGAGAATATCCATCGGTTTCTTACTAAACTTCAACTATATCCGACGATCCTGCATACTTATCTCTTTTGTTGCCTGTACATACGTAGAACTTGCTTGAATCGGTTCCTATACAAATATGAAACCGACCGACTCTCGTTCAATAGTTGAACAGGATATGTTCTCACTTAGCAGAATTGTTTTAAAACTGCTGACTTTCAGAAGCCCCACTGTAAAATGCCAAGTATTTGCCGAAGTTGTGAATACTTGCCCTTTAGGCCCTTTGTACACACACGTCTTTTTTTGCCGTGGAAAACTATGATTTATTCTCCGTGTGTACGCACGGTTGTCAATGTTGTATGGATCACTATAGAAGCTTGTTGACACACACGTTTTTTTCTACGGTGCGGTTTATACGCTTGTTTGGGCATGGTTCGTTAGTATTATAGGGATCACTATAGAAGCCTGTTGACAGACACGTTTTATCAACGGCGCAGTTTATTCGCCGTGTGAAGGCATGGTTCGTTAGTGTGGATTACTATGGAAGCTTGTTGACAGACACGTGCTTTCTACGGCGCTGTTTATACACCGTACCGTAAAGAAACCGTGCCGTGTAGAAAGGGCCTTACGAGCCCCGGTCGAATTGACCTTTCCTTCAGAGGCTTTGGCACAAACATGCTGAGTAAGCGCAACGTAAATACAATCGATTTTTAAATCGAAATTACAACTATCCTATTTTGCGAAAAGGATTATTAGTACCTATTGCCCATAGATATGAGAAAAGTCTTAAATCATATAAATAAACTAACCTTGAGGGCTAAAACTTTATTATTTTTTATAAACTGTAACTTTTTAGTAAACAATATCCTTTTTAATTAACGTAAATTCTATCGATTTTTAAATCGAAATTATAACTATCCTTTATATTTGCCAAAAGGACTATTAGTACCTATTGCCCATAGATATGAGAAAAGTCTTAAATCATATAAATAAACATAAACTTACCTTGAGGGCTAAAACTTTATTATTTTTTATAGACTGTATTTTTTTAGTAAACAATATCCTTTTTAAATAACAAAATTAAAACCTAACTTAACTAAAACTATACACAAACTAAAATAAAGCGTCACAAAATACATCCGCATCGCTGTCGACTGGTAATTTACCCAAGAGACTGGCGGCATTACCACGTTGTATGGCAATGCTTAGCCTTTGGCCAAGGTAAAAGCCAGCCCTTGGGTCACGGAAAGTGTCAACCAGCCGTTTTGAAATTTCCTTAAAAAGACCATGAGCACTCGGACCCCACGGCCCGTGGGCTTAAACCCCAAACGGCTCGAAAATATAATTTCCGACAAGGATATTATATTTTATTAATTTTTTTTTTATTATTAGTAGTAGGACCAATCTACTGAGTAAAGCCCCTATAACGCGTACCTTGCGTATACTTAATGACGTAGCAGACAGCATTTTTTTTTTACTTGTTCTCTGAGTGAGTTCACAAAAAACACGATGTATACAGGGTGTTACGGAAAGGGTATATCAATACAAACGGGTTGAAGAGTGTATCTGGTCTAGAATCTCTGTACAAAATTTCAGCTCAAAAGCATTAACTTTGAAAATGCTTAATATTTTTTTATTTCGATATCACGGCGCTGCACTGGCGCGCGGCGGCGTGATGTGCGTGTACTAGGCGCACAGACACACTACAGATAATGGATAATGACCCTCGTAGTGCGGTGACACGTTTGTTATGATTTCAATTTAATAAACTATCGAAATAAAAAAATTTTAAGCATTTTTAAAGTTACTGCTTTTGAACTGAAATTTTGTACAGAGGTTCTAGACCTGAGCCCTGATTCACAACCATACGACATCGAAAACCTGACATTTCGATAACCTGATTTGACTTGCCCTCAACAGCAAATAGCTGTTGGAAGAATAGCTGGCGTCGATTTGATTTAAACTGACAAAATTTTCGGGTTTTGGACATGTGAACAGCGTTTAGAAGACTCCTACGATAGCAATGATTAATGTTCGATACGATACGGAAGCATATCGAGTGTTTGTGAATAAGGGGGCAGATACACTTTTCAACCCGTTTGTATTGATATACCCTTTCTGTAACACCCTGTAGAATATGGTATGGTAAATGATAAAACTGTAATTATGGCCACACTATTGAATTAAGAAATTCCTGTAATGATAGTGATGTTGAGTTAATAAATAAATAAATATTTTTTTATTTTATTAATTTTGTATTTTGTATTTCACGAACTGTGTCCAAAAAACCTTTTTTCTATCTTTCTTCTTTTCTTACCTTTTTTTCTTTCTTTTCGCCGCTTGAGGGTAGGCACAAACTACAGAACTCCATCTGCTACCTACTCATTATCAGCTTTCAACGAAAAATTGTATCATTTATCCTAAATCACCATTTTTATTGTATTTAGACACACTAGGTTTCATCTAGGTTCAAGATATTCCCTCGTCTTCTCCTTTAAGAGTTGGCAGTATGTACGGTGAACCCGCACATTTCGTAACATTAAGTCAATAGCATCTGAAGACATTGGTGGACAAGGTGGACACCCAGGCACTGGGTGCAGAGGCACGTGCCAACATGTGTTGTTGTTAGGTTGATTTGTAAGTTTTACTAACATAGTTTTTTAAGTTGTTGTTACTAATTCTATATGGATTGTGTTTTTTTTTTATATGATCCGCAATAAACGTTATATTATTATTATTAAGTAGGATAAGCTACGTCAGTCATACGCGCGATAATTTAGTGAACTGGCTATGTAAAATAAATCTGTGATTTTACCACACTCAACACGGGCGGTTTAATTCTTCATCCCCGAGTTTCTATCATCACAAGTGTACAGAACAATCATCGTACGCTTGTACAAAATGCATAGACCACAGATATAGATAATCCATAGATAACGCAAGAGCAACTACTTCGCGTGCCAAAAATCGCACCAGCTTACGTAAAAAAATCGTAAGCTGCGGCGGTCAATCCGCGGAAATCCACTAACGGCGAATATATGCTAATAATAAATTAAATATCATAGCTGCATTCTTTTTTTACTTTATATGACATTTCTTACATGTTTTTACGTATGGCGCCGCTATCTAAAAAAGTATAACACCTTTATTCAATCAACACGCACCAAATGTCCTTACCATTTGCAAATAAAAGTCGGCCTAATTGAGCGGAATGGCCCTGCCATATTCGCGCTCAGTTCTGAGTACTGCTGGCTGGGTAAGCGTGAACGCTGGCGCTAGGCCCCGGGATGGGGCGAGACGGGTGCCGCACGCGGCGGCGTCTTTGAATCGTTTTGATTTTACCATCGCTAAATAGTGCTTGTGACGTCATAGTAGGTAGTCAAAAAAATGGCACGCTTGGTTTTCATACACATCATGATACTTGCGTTCTTGCGTCTATCTTATCTGTGGTATAGACTATCGTCGTACATTTTTTTCATGTCCGGGGACCGTACACACTTTTTGCATATTCATACCACTTTTAAGGTCATACATGTGTAACCTAATTGCTTATCCCACTTTCAATCATAATCTGAATCACTTTAAACGGTATTGCTAATCCATTGCCTCATATGTTCGAAAAATTTGTCCGCTCAACAATGTAAATACCGCAATGAATGTTGTTGAACTGTCAAAATGAAAGCCTTTGCTACTGATTGAGACGAAATTACTCCGCTGATCATACAAGCATGCCGGTTGCGAGTAGGTACTACTACTAAGAAAATATTATGTGGGAAACTATTATTTAAAAAAAAAAAATTGAGTTTGCGTAACGTTTAGTCCGCGCTCGTGTCAGGCCCACAGGTTCCGGAAAAGGCGATACTTTAAGAGATTATAACTCCATGAGGGTCGACCATGTAAATAAAAAATAACAATACTTATCTCCCTTGTTTACGGGACATTTCCCTTCGAGCGCTGACCCTAAACATGAACACTGATGTTCGTATCGAATTTGCTTTTTTTTTCGGGACGTTGAAAACATGTCTGACCGTAACAAAATGTTTTGCGTCAGGGTGGATGACACAAAACATTTTGCAAATAATTGCGTAAAACACTTTCAATTACAATCCGAGAGTTTTGAAGAATATTTCCAATCCATTGCTTTTTTTTTGCTTGTTTTATATGAAGCAGAGAGCAGTGGTGGCCAAGTGGTAACGGCCGCGACTTACGAGTTGTAGGTCGTAGGTTTGAATCCACCTAGGCGCTTTACTTTGTGTAAATTATTTCATCACCACTGCTCTCAAAACGGTGAAGAAAAACATCGTGAGGAAACCGGCATGTCCTAGAACCAAAAATTCGAAGACATGTGACATCTGCCAACCCACACTGGGCCCGCGTGGTGGATTACGGCCCACTCCCTCACACTGAGAGGAGGCCTGTGTCCCAGCAGTGGGAACATTATAGGCTGATTATGTGATGTCTGAAATAAATAAATAGGTTTCATTAATTCTTTTGCTCAACAACGTAAATAACGCAATGAACGTGGCTGAACTGTCATAATGAAGGAAATTGCGATCAATTGTAATTTTGTGTGCATTACGCAATTACCCCGTCGCGTCGGTTTCTGAAAGCAATGGTAATTTTAGTTTCTATTTGTTTGACCTAAATAACAAAAAAACAAATATTCACGTTATTATGAGATCTGACGACAGATTCAATTGAACAAGCTTATAGAGGCGTGAGGAACAGGGTGTAATGTGCACTCATACTCTATATATAGAAAAGGGAGGATCATCCGACCAGACGGGTATCGTGTCTGGTAGGCAACAGCCCGATAATTCATGTCGGGCCGTTGTATATATGCTAGTTGCGCGGTAAACTCTGCTTGCGAGATGCAGGATTTTGCGTGACGTCAGTATGACGTGTAGTTCGCATAGCGTTGTAGATGCCTCTACATCACTCCTCTCCGGAGACCAGAGGTTGATAGTGGGCTGAGTCTTGTATCTTGCGATGTTTGCACAGAGCCAGTTGAGGTTCCATTGGGTCGGAACCGGGTGCCGCATAGTTCGCGGTGAGTCGGAACTGTTTGCGGTGGCGCTGCGTTATGCTCCAGTGCGTCGGCGCTGGGAAACACTGGGAGAAATTCCCAGAATTTAATAATGTTCATAATATCGTTAACATCTTCTGTCTTTGTAAAATGATGTTTATGAAGCCACCATAGTAAGATCGAAAACAATGTTATTTTTAATTTAAATACAACCCTATAATCACTAACTTCATATAACATATATAGTTATATGTATATAACTTCATATAATCCTATTGAATGACTATTTCGAAATATTAATCAATGGGATTATATTATAAACATAGAGGGTTGTATTGATGATTTTTATGATTAAAATTCCGTAAATACAAACTTGTTACGCTCGTGAATTATATTTTGTTCAACATATAACCTGACACTGACCTGCAAATTTCAAAAAAAGAAGACAGAAGTGAAAACTGAACATTTATGTATTTTTTTAATCGTCATATAAACAAAACAGAATACTTTGCCATCACTCGCTAACATATTGGAAATACATTAAAACCGAGTACATCCCAAGGACAGCCGAACACATCCGAAGCGGTGTCGTTACGGTAACAGTGGCGCAAATCCAATGGTTTTTTTTCTATCTAAAAAAATACCTAACGCGCCTAAAGAAGTTTTCACTTAAAAAAATAAGAAAATTTGAATGTCGCGGGCTACCTAGCGCATCCCCTTTAAGCAACGTTTATAAGTCAGTGGGACATTGTCTTAATAGGGCAAAGATAGGTCACTTGATTCGTTTATGATAGACCTGTAGTGTATACTATCAGGCACAAGAGCGTCTCATTCAAGTTAAAATTGAGAAACAAGATGTAGAGAAAAATAACTTTCATATTGTTGGTCTAGTGGTCGCAAGCGCTACTGCTGAGCATAAGGTCGTGGGTTCAATTCCTGGGTCGAGCAAAGTGTGATTGGGTTTTACCATCTGAAATTTCTCAGTAGCAGCCCGGAGTCTAGATTTGTGCCCGGTTGATGGCTATAGGCTTACCCCCTGTTCCGTGGGACTTAAGGGGCCTACATGACCTAAATCGCGGTCACTGTTGGACTGCATAGAAACGAAAGAGAAGCACGATGAGACAAAGGTCGTTCAACCACAGATGCGGGTGTTGCTTTGCTGAAACACATATTTAATGCATGGGAGAAATCTCAAAATGCTATTGGAGTTTTCTGTGATCTCTCCAAAGCCTTTGATTGCGTGCACCATGACACGCTTTTACGTAAACTACGTCATTACGGTGTCCAAAACGAAGCTCTCAACGTAATAAATTCTTATTTAAATAATAGGTTCCAATGTGTAGATGTTAATGGTGTAAAATCTTCCGGGCTACCAGTTCAGTTAGGTGTACCACAAGGCTCAATACTGGGTCCATTCTTGTTCTTAGTATATATCAATGATTTACCATTCCATTTAAAGGGCATCTGTGACGTTGTACTGTTTGCAGACGATACATCTCTTATTTTTAAAGTTGACAGGAATAGACAAGATTTTGACGACGTAAACAGTGCACTATCAATAGTTACGGATTGGTTTACGTCAAATAACCTAGTTCTCAATGCGAAGAAAACGAAATGTGTAAAGTTTGCCTTACCAAATGTTAGAAATCTAGGACCCAACATCGTCTTAGATAAAGTGGTGCTTGAAACAGTGGGCTCGGCAGTTTTTCTGGGAATAACAGTAGATGCCAAACTTCAGTGGGGACCACATATATCAAGCCTAGCAGGAAGGCTCAGTTCGGCTGCCTATGCCGTCAGGAAAGTAAGACAATACACTGACGTTGATACAGCTCGTTTAGTCTATTTTAGTTATTTTCACAGCGTTATGTCCTACGGTATTCTGCTGTGGGGCAAAACCGCTGATATACAAAATATATTTGTCCTGCAAAAACGAGCTGTTCGAGCAATTTACCAGCTAGGCGCCAGATTTTCTCTAAGAGATTTTTTTAAAGATATTGGTATTCTCACGGTTGCATCACAGTTCATCTTTGCCAACATCTTATATGTTAGGCAAAATATACACTTGTACACTAAAAACAGTGATACTCACAATGTTAACACTAGAAATAAGGACAAACTACGTGCTCCCTTTCACCGGCTTCATAAGGTTCATAACTCATTTGTTGGGCTTGGTATAACCTTTTATAACAAGCTACCTTCTTCCTTGCTAGATTTGCCTTTTAATAGATTTAAAGCTCAAGTAAAATCCAACCTTTGTTCAAAAGCATACTATTCCATCAACGACTACTAAAACGATAAGAATAGTTGGTCGCCCTGATTAACTCAAGACAATTATTATGTTCTTTCTCCAGAATTAGCTTACTGACAGGTTATATGAGTTTATATAATTGTTTTTATTTTATTTTTATTTTTTTTTGTTTTTTTTTTAGTTGAGAGTTTTAGTCAATTAGGTTTAATTTTATTGTAATTTATTATTGACATAATCTACTCATTTCAATGTCTTTTAATGAGTTGATTGCAATATGTGGTTAGCTAGCGACCTCTACGAATGATCATATTATTATTCTTGCTTGAGCAACCGGCAGCAAGTTCGTCATGCTCCCTTAGATGTCATTGCTTGCGGTAGCGTCGGGGGTCGGGTTGCCTCCTTCCCTCAAATATGGCGAGGGGGGTAATGGCTGATATTTGCGTTATGCTCGTGAACGGGTGCTGCTTGTGGTGACTGGTCGTCTTGCTGACCATGGTTTTATTGTTGTTATTAGTAGTAATAACTTGTTTATTTATTTTACTTCGATGGTCCTAGTTTATCATTTGTGACTTCAAGTGACAGCTATGTAAACAGAACCCAGCATTGCATATATATGTAAGCTGTCACGCCCTTTATACCTGGAGGCTTTTATTTGGTCAGTAAGTTTTTTTTTTTTTTTGGTTATATTTTTAATTTTTTTTTGCTTGAGTACGTATAGTGTTTATTGTATTTGTTGGTATATTGGCGTGGCTAGTTAACCTATGGCAAATAATTTAATATAAGGTTCTGTGTCCTGTAATGTTAATTACTTTGCATACATAGTATTGTATAAAATTAATTCTTTTCTAACTGAACAGACAGCTGTGCTGCTGGGGAGTTTGTTCCGCCACTTCTTCTCCCCAGCGAAAGCACTAGGAAGTGGCGAAGGGCGGGCGTTTTGGGGGACTGTCTTTTGTAATTTTGACGTTCGAAAAGTGCTGATTCTCAGCCTAGTTTGAATAAATGACTTTTGATTTTTTTTGATTTTTTGAACGCTGGTAATTTATTGCAAAATATGAAGCAATTATCTATTTACAAAAAATCTATTGTTTGGACTAAAAAATTAAAACACTAGTGCTTGTAGAATAATCTGACAAAAATCAGAATGATTGTATGTAGATATATTATAGTATGTTTTTTATTGTGAAAAGAAAGTTTTTAGTGGTATCTTCATGATTTTTTTTTTCGTACCTCAAATTGTTGTATTATGTTTTCAACACACTATCTAACTAGCATATAATTATCCTGAAGAATATCATATATTTTCCGGATTTTGTTTACTGTAGTCGATCATATACTTTTAGGCATTATAAAAATTGCGTTTTATGCGTTTAGGTCCTGTAGTTCCCTTAAGCATGACAAACTGGTGAAATGTGGGTGTACTATAATATACTATACACCTCTGCTTAACCCTTTGGGGAATAGAGTCGTGATGTTATGCCTTATATAGTTGCCCCTGTACTATTAACATCACAGGTAGAATGTATAAACTTTGTAGGTAGGTATCCCCAAACACAACACATGACATTGACAAACTTCATAATATGTCTCACCCCGTTAACCTCCGAGGTCACATCAAAAGTAGTGTCCAACCAGCCCCAAAATGACGGGAAACAAAACAAGAACAACAACTAAGTTTTACGGTCCGAAAGATGCGTCTGTTTGAATATTCCGGGTCCACGTGTAGTGTGTACTGGCCCTAATGTTACGGTCTGAACTCTTCATAAATCTGTCCTGTTTATTTTGCCGAAATCTGTCAAAGATATACAAACATTTTTATAAAACCTACTTTTCTAGAGCTTCTTGAAAATAATAAATGACTGTATTGTATAAATAGTGTTGCACAAAAACTTTTACACGTCAAACATATTAAAAAAAAAAAACTAGATGAGGTCGACGTTTCCTATCTCACTAATCTGAGAAGAAAGACCGAAAACAAATACAGAGGTCACAGTCTCTTTTAAAGTCCAGATATAATCTTGGTCAGATCATGTGAAGACCATGTAGATTGATGTCTGAAATGGTCTTTTGAGGAAAGAACCACACACATTAAGTGGACCTGTCCAGTCAGTGCACGCATTTGTCTGTAATCGAGCAGCTCAACTCAAAACTTAAGGAGAAAAGTGGAGGGAGCTTTGTTTTACCGCGTTTGGCAGATGCAATGGTGATTGTATTTGAATCCTGTCAGTCAGCTTGGCGATCCATAGAGACTAGTTTAAATTTTTAACATGACAAGATTTGTGCCGCTACGAGTAAAAGAAAAACAAAAGCATAATCAGTCTATAATGTTCTCACTGCTAGGACACATGCCTCTTCCTTGTGAAAGGGAGTGGGCCATAATTTTGCGGGTTGCTAAATGTCACATAATAATATATTAAAATTGTTGGTTCTAATAATGCTACATTTACTTTCAGCCGAAGTGAGCAATTGCCACTCGCGCTGCCGGGCGCTCCCCAAAAGAGTGAAGAGAGAAGAATGTCAAAGGACCTAAACACCAATTAACATAATTAGGAAAAACGAAAATTATATCAGCCTAGGGTAATTTAGGAACAGTCGCATGTGCCATTGCCGAAACTCGAGCGAAGTGAGTGGTAGGGCAGTATGTAAACACACACTTCTCTCGATCCTGCTGCAGCAGTATTTAGGGAATTATTGCCGGCAGCACGAGGAGCAGCGGCAGGGGCTGAATGTAAATGTAATATAAGACACCGGTTTCTGTACAATGTTTTTTTCTTTACCATTTTGAGAGCAGTGGTGATGAAATTAAATACATTAAGTGCCTGTTTGTGTTTGAACAAGTTAGGAGTTGTAAGGTCGTGACTCGTGACCTTCCAACTCGTAAGTCAGGGTCAATACCACTAGGGCCGAAGCCTGCCGGGGGTGCGGGATTGTCCGAAAGGGTTACCGCTACCCCGGAACATAAAGGGCTAAGGAAGGAACACGGATGGGTTTTAGTCAGTAAGAGTCTGACACTCCCTTCGCTCCACCCAGAGCGGGAGGGGTAATTTGATGATTTCCCATCCATAAAAAAAAAAAAAAAAAAAAAGGGTCAATACCACTGCCCTTGAAGAGTAAAAGGATATTGCTGGACATTCTCTAAAAAAAACTATGCCGATAATCTAATCTATATACAGGGTGAAATTAAATTCATGGGCATCCTTTTAAGGTGTCATTGTACTCATCATTATGAACAACTTTTACTATGGGACTAAACCTAAATCGCGAAAAAAAAATCTGCTGTTCCTTGCATTTATGTTCACATAACTCGTTAAAATGTAGGGAAGACCTGATTTTTTTTCGCGATTTCAGGTTTAGTCCCATAGTAAAAGTTGTTCATAATGATGAGTACAATGACCCCTTAAAAGGATGCCCATGAATTCAATTTCACCCTATTCTATTCTATTTTTAATTATGGCAAGTAAAGCCGATGTCGACTATTCTGCCAATGTCAAAAGTGAATTGGAGAAGCAAGTGTGTGTGAAAAAAAAAACACCCTGTATAGCCGAAAATCGTAATTCTAAGAATACGATACCCACTGAAAGAAAGGCGGTGGTCTTTCTTTACCAAGCCACAACCCTTACGACGCTATATCCGAAACTCTTCATAAACCTGTCCTGTTTATTTCGCGGAGATCCGCCACGGATACAGAATTTATTGAAGCTCCAACACTTTGCTATAGTTCGACACTTTTAAACTAGTTTCCGTGGCGGTACTGGGAAAAAGTTTTGAGTATGCACGTAAAATTGAAAGGTGGAAGTTTGAAGAATGGTCCCAGTGAACTGCTTTAACAACTATCATATGAAGTTCAGGATATTGGTTTTAGATAGATTTAGTGATGTTACTCGTAAACTGGGGATGGATACCTAAGCAGCCTCTTGCTTTCAATTTGTTTTTTTCAAAGGCAAATTCGACAAAAACATAGACAGAAGTGCAGTTCTCTCTGCATATTTTACGTCAAAAATAGTGTAGTAAATGACTATATATTTAGGACGGTCATTGTGAGACCTTTATGGCTAAATGATTGTTAATTTCACACCGGTGAGTGTGAAGGTCATTGTCGTCTGCAACAATCAGCACTCGTCAACACACTATCAAACTATCAACTACAATCTGAATGATTTTGAAGGATATGGTTAATCCATTGCTTCATATGTTGTTATATGCGAAAAATATGTCTACTCAATAACGTAAATAACGCAATTAATATTGTTAAACTGTCAAAATGAAAGCCTGATTTTAGATGCGACAAATTGTAAGTACTGTTTACTTTAACTTCAAATCTCGAATGTAACATTGTTGTTTTTGGTTTAGGAAATAAAAATCATTATACATTTTGCTGTTGACTTCATGCGCTATATGTTTGCTAGGAGTTTTTATAGAATTCCGTTTTTTTGCTGATAATAAGAGTTTTTGTAGTTATTGATCTGTTTCTCTTTACAAGATTTAGTTTATTTCGAATTTTAAGAAAACCATGGCAAATAAAATATAATGAAATATAACCAAGTTATCTACACTACTGCAAAATTAATTTAGGGCCATCTCTTTTTGGAGTTTATGTAGGTCACCATTGAGTTTCGCTGGCTTTTAATAATGGCAATAGACAACAACAGACAACATCAACAACAGATTTTCATCGTGTTGGATTTGAGTAGAAGGTAGGTTTTGTAACGCGCTCACGCAAGAACGGCGAAACGAATTTAGATGAAATTTGGTACATGGGTAGACCATGACCTGAATTAGGATATAGGATACTTTTTATCCCAATATTCCCACGGGATCGAGACTTATTTCGGTCAAACCGCGGGGCGCGGCTAGCTCATAAAATAATACTAAGGTGACTGGTTCTTCCAGTGACCAATACCTCCCCTCGATAGCCGAGGTCGAAACAAACCGGAGAATGCGTAATGAAATACCCCGGGCAGAAAGGAATGTCAAATGAGACTAAACCAAAGGGTCCACTCTGTAATATTAATGTTTATTTAGCTAAATATACTTCAAGTGACGCTGCTGTGTGCGTAATAATTAGGATTTATTACTTTATTTTTGACTTTGATGCTAATTTATGAGCTTAGGTTTAAAGAATTAGCTTTTTGTGGTCTTATCTAAATTAGGGTATAATTTTCACTTCTTTTGTTATAATTTTAATATAATGTTAATAACAAAAGAATGTTTTGTTATTAAATAAGACTTTTTGGCAGATGGGTGGGTATTAACCAACTCTATAGGAAAGCTGTCAAAATGTCAAAGTTATTTCCTTGTTAAGTTTTATTTGACGATTCCAAATTGGCCCTTTATAATTGGGCTTTGGAACGATGTTTAAAATGGTACTGATGAAAGTTGTACTTCCACCTCAAAAAACGTCCGTTCTTAATACTTGTCCAATGGATCAAGGTTTTAATTTGTCCTCATACTTTTTAAATACTCTTAATGAAGTTAAGACCTCACTGGTAAAAGTAGGTATCAGTTTGACGCTATTAGGTACCTAAGTACTTACCTATTTCTCTACCACGTTGGCCTCGTGGTCGCAAGCGTGACTACTGAGCGTTGGGTCCTCGCTTCGATTCCCGGGACGGGCAAACGTTCTTAGTAACAGTCCGGAGTTTGAAAGTAGACGGTGTTATATCCCCGTGCCTCGGAAAGCACGATAAACCGTTGGTCCTGCGCCTGAACTCTCCGGTCGTGTCGGATTGCCATCCCATCGGACAATGAGTGTGAGGGAAGAGGGAGTGCACCTGTGTCTGTGCACACAATGTGCACTATAATAATCTCCCGCGCCGAAGACTGGTGTCCGCTGTGACTGGTCGCTATGGCCGAAATTCGGTCTAGAGGTCTTTATTTATTAACTACCTACTTCTCTACAAACAAATGATTCACAGAAACTCAATGATAACTTAATATACCGGTATTTTAGTTCTACACAGACTAATTAATTGAGCGCAATTGAATAACAAGGTAAAAAAAATTACAAAATATATTCACGAAGCATCAAAGTCGGGTGGTGGTCGATAGTACGACCGGTCAGGCTTTATCCCAATACCGTAGCTTTGCGAATAATAAATAAAACCGGGTGTAATTCTGAGTAATGGTCCGTAAATTATGTTTAATTTAAGAGCCGGTTAAAGAGACGGAATTGGGGCTTATTATGTGCAAATTGGAGCGAATATGACGTATGAAAGGGCCTGTATTTTGATAAACGTTTTTTCTTAAAGGTAGTGGAGCTCACCGCGTTCTCGTTTTCCTGCCTGTAACCGTCACTCGTCTAGAAACCTCGTTTCAGAAAACATACGTAAAGGTCCTATCGCTGTGATTCAGAAGATGGACCTACTACTACAGGGTGTCCCTGGAAGTATGGATCAAATCGAATAGGGGCGTGGGCAAGGTCATTTCGAAACTTTTTTACCCTGAGAATGTCGGTGAACTTTTTTACAGTTCAAAAGTTATGACCAATTTTTGTTTTTTTCAATCACTTCTCATACCTAGTGCCCAAAGAAAAAATCACAATGTTAAACTATCAGGGATATCTAAAAAAATGACTTGATAGCCCTTTTTTTTGGGTGGGAAATCATCAAATGACCCCTCCCGCTCTGGGTGGAGCGGAAGGGAGTGTCAGACTCTTACTGACTAAAACCCATCCGTGTTCCTTCCTTAGTCCTTTGTGTTCCGGGGTAGCGGTAACCCTTTCGGATAATCCCGCTACCCCGGCAGGTTTCGGCCCTACCAGGTCCCTTCCTTCATGCTGACATCTCTTTGAGGCGCGCTTGGAACACATACGCGTCGTCCGGCACGGGCCTGGTCCTGATCGGACGGTGAGCGGTCCGTCCGCGGGCCCGCACCTACGGTGGCCGGGAGCCGTCCCGCGGCTCCCGACCCCCGGAGCGTCCCCCGCGGCGGCTGGGACGTGAGGGTCTCTCCCTCAGCCATCCCACCACCTCCTTCGCTAGCATGACTGCTTCGCAGAAGGAGGTGACTGCCTCCTCCTCCCTCTCGCTCCGGACCATGGCTTGAACCAGGGCCGGACGCGAGAGGTCGCCGCCGTTGCCGATCGCCTCTACGAGGACACGGCGGTGCTCCGCCCAAGCGGGGCAGACCTCCACTTGTTGTCAATGAACAAATCCTTTCAGCATAGGAAGGAAAATTATAACAATTTGTTTTACGTGAGTGAATTATTGATATGACAGGATTAGTTATGTAAAATACATCAAACTAAAATATGATGCGATCATACATAATGAGGCCCTTCCACGAAAGGGCGACTTAAATGAAATGCTAATTCGAACGATTTTAAGATTAAAAATACTCGGTTCGCTCATAATATTTACTTAGTTTAAAAGTAATTAGTCATCTAATCATAATTTTAATTTGCATTTTAATTATAATTTCCATTTTAATTTTAATTTGCATTTTAATCTCCATTTTTCTAATTGTTTTTGTAATCTTAATGTAATATAAATTGTACCTATGGATCTTGATATCTGAATTAAAATATTATTATTTAAAACTATATTTAGGTATATCTAATTCCACTGGTAAAGTTTCTAACAATAGATATTATCACGAATAAAACACACTTTCTCCCAGACGCGGTCACAAGCTTCTTCTCAAGGACAGCCCCCCTTAATAGCCTCCCATACAAATGTACTGAAACTCAATAAAAGTGATAGGTGTTCCGATAAGGAGTTTTCAAGTACTTTGACAGTTAGTAATCTCCAATCTATCGAGTTTGGATCCGTTGTCTCTTAACGTATTGCAGTTACCGCTGTTATCTCTTATCTGCCAGTCATTATGGCAGTATTGGCATCGAAAAGATTGCTTGTGCGAAGAACAGTAGGTCTATTTGTGAAGATAGTTTTTTGAAGTGAAAACTTCTTTAGGCGCGATGGGCATTTTTGAGATGGAAAAAAAAAACAAACAAATCCATGGCAAAATAAAATTATCTGGAATATGGAAAATCAAAAATATAGATATGAAAATATGAATAGATAAGTACATTTAAATAATAACATAATTTAATAATATCGAAAATATTTTTTAGAATTTCATAATAATTACCTACATTATTCCTACGCAATATTTACCTACATAAAATAACTAATATACCATACCTACTCGTATATACACAAACCTATTAATATAATATAATTATACACCCAATGGAGTACAACGTTTATTATATTCGTTAGTTAACTGATTAGAGAATATAATGTTATGATGACTTATTTAAATATAATTAAGCGCATCTAATAATTTATTAATTTAAAATAATATTGATTTGCTACTTAGCCCTCTTCCTCTCTCCTAATGTTGCTGTGCCCGACAGGGTCCATATTGATCTTTTACTTTATAATACCATTTATGTAATACATATAGAAAGCAATAAAGAATTGAGTATTGAGTACCATTGAATTCGTGCCACTGTTACCGTAAGCGACACCGCTTCGGATGTGTTCGGCTGTCCTCGGGATGCACTCGGTTTTAATGTATATCCGATATGTTAGTGAGTGATGGCAAAGTATTGTTTGTGTTTTGCGTTCACTTCTGTCGGCATTCCCGGAGTGCCACTGCTTCTTTTTTTACATGTGTTAGGCTGGCAAACATGTCTGCGACCCATCTGATGGGAAAATTCTTTACGTATAATATACACCATTGTTTTGGTTAGGTATTACTTTTCATAATCATAATCAGTCTATAATGTTCCCACTGCTGGGACACAGGACTCCTCTCGGTGAGAGGGAGTGGGCCACGCGGGCCTAGTGCGGGTTGGCAGATGTCACATGTCTTCGAATATTTGGTTCTAGGACATGCCGGTTTCCTCACGACGTTTTCCTTCACCGTTTTGAGAGCAGTAGTGATGAAATAATTTACACAAAGTAAAGTGCCTGTCTGGGTTCGAACCGAACCTACGACCTACGACTCGTAAGTCGCGGCCGTTACCACTTGGCCACCACTGCTCTCACTCTATTACTTTTAACAACAAGCTTTCCGATTCAATGAGAGCCTAACCCCGAAAACTCAAACGACGAGGTATTTTAACTTTCAAACGACACGAAGCATTTTCGCAACAATTAAACGCGTCCTAAGACTTTCTTAAAAGTATTCCTGTCGCCACAAAATACTCTAAGATGACAAGGACAGCATGAGAATTAACTACGATTTGAGTGTGATTATTCGTTTATTACAGGTCTTAGATGTGCCTTTAAACTCCCCGGCTCCCATACCCGTTAAACTGAAATATTATAGTATTATAGTAGACCGTACCTAATTCCGTAAGGCTATACAAAATTATAGCCTTATAGATTTAAATGAAGTTCGTGTAGGACTCAATCATATTGGCTTAAAAGTATTTGAACTTTTTGGACGACTGCCAAACATTAGGTGGACTTTTATAGAGCAGCTGGTTATGCGGTTATTGGCAAAATGTTAGGTCAGATTCTACATCATTGGAGCCTACAGTATATCGGTCGTTTGATTTTTTATTTTGGTTGTGGTTGTACTTGTATGTATAAGTATGGCAGAAAACTTTATTGTCGCATTTGAACACTGGTTAAATGTTGTACGTCGATAAAGAAAGAAAGAAAGAAAATACATTTATTTAGCACAGACTAAAAGATACACAATACACCAGATACATACATAGGCGCTGCGCTTTCTCAAAAATAAAAATCTAACATCATTACGGACTAATTATGCGTACGTATCTGATTTAGTTAGTCAGACCATTAAAAAGCCTTACCCTTAAAAGTTGTGTTTCGCTCACATTGGAAACTTTTGGAGACTTCACAACTTCTAACAGTGTTATTTTAAATTGTATAGCTAAACTGCAGTTTAGCTATACAATTTAAAATAACACTGTAAATAAATATCGATATCGATAGATAGATAAAATCTAAGATAGAAAGATAGATATCGATATTTAAACACATAAACAAATAGAAAGATTTGACGTTTTTTTTTGTGAGGTCAACTACCGTTGTTACTTGAATTTATTATGAGCTGAGAGAAACGGTTTTCTTATGTTTTATCGCGTTTATGTTTTTTTTTGTATTATCATGTTTAGATATCCATCGCGTCTGCAGAGTTTATCTACCTAATTTAAAATAACCCTGAATAATGAACATACAATAAGTTTGGTAGTTCACACGTGAAGACATCCAAAAGGACTATCTGATATTTGACCGAAAAAAAAAACAAAATATCTGCAGCTTAAAACACGAACAAAATTGTCCGTATACAGACCATTAAAAAGCCTTACCCTTAAAAGTTGTGTTTCGCTCACATTGGAAACTTTTGGAGACTTCACAACTTCTAACAGTGTTATTTTAAATTGTATAGCTAAACTGCAGTTTAGCTATACAATTTAAAATAACACTGTAAATAAATATCGATATCGATAGATAGATAAAATCTAAGATAGAAAGATAGATATCGATATTTAAACACATAAACAAATAGAAAGATTTGACGTTTTTTTTTGTGAGGTCAACTACCGTTGTTACTTGAATTTATTATGAGCTGAGAGAAACGGTTTTCTTATGTTTTATCGCGTTTATGTTTTTTTTTGTATTATCATGTTTAGATATCCATCGCGTCTGCAGAGTTTATCTACCTAATTTAAAATAACCCTGAATAATGAACATACAATAAGTTTGGTAGTTCACACGTGAAGACATCCAAAAGGACTATCTGATATTTGACCGAAAAAAAAAACAAAATATCTGCAGCTTAAAACACGAACAAAATTGTCCGTATACTTCCTCTTAAATAATTTAAGTCATATAATAACGTAGAGGTTTGCGTTTCATGTCTCCTCATAATGTTTTTACGAGACCATGGCTGGAACAAAGCGCGAGTTATAATAAGTAAGCACACAGAAAAATATATAAAAGGCATTAAATGAATATTTTTATCACCCACGAGGGAACGACGTGGAAAAATAACGCAAAACTACGTTTTAATAGTAAATTTTATAAAACTTTTGCCGAGGTAAGAACGTGTCATATATTTTTGAGTTGCAATGCATTTATTTAGCTCAGCTTATTAGGTACAATAAATCAATCACTTATACAAATAAATAACACTGAAGTGTCTGGTTGTAATATCAAATTAATAGCGTTTTACTAAATGCATATGAAAGTATATACTGTACTTATAACAAAAAAAAAACGATTTTTTAAATTTTTGTCTCTGTTTGTTTCGGCTAATCTCCGAAACGGCTGGACCGATTTTGACAGGACTTTCACTGGCAGATAGCTGACATTATGTGGAGTAACTTAGGTAAACTTACCTACTTTTATTTTAGATCTTTTTTCTAAAATAAAAGTTAATTAGAGTTATGCGCAAAAAAATCAAACCCCATAAAATCCAATTTGTTTTCCGACACGCACGCGAACAAAGTCGCGGGCACAGCTGGTGACTGATAAAAGCGATTACAATCGCCTCATTAACTAACAAAACCAACCGAATAATTAGCGTTAGCTCTAATGAGTCAAAGAAAGCCTTTGCTTCAGAAATGTGATATTTATCAAAGGGAAAACATCAATACAATACCACATACAAATTATTAGGGGAAAACGTTTAACAACCTCTCGATATCCCGACGTCATCCAAACGTTCGTCAGCAAAAAGAACAGCCAAATAAAAAAGATCACACATTCAAATAGCGACTCCATTAACATTCTCACGGAAGTGAACATTGAAATGGCTCCCGAAAATCATACAAAATAGTTGACTGTGTGCTCAAAGAAAAGGACACTGACTCGATTCCAATTTCTTTGTAATCGATAAGCGTCGAGTTTTGGCCCAAATCATATGTAAATACGACCCTCGAGTGTTTGTTCAGTACGGCAAGTAAATACCGTTGCTTGATGCTTAAAGTGAGGTGAGATGCGGTTTCGGATATCAAGTCATGTTATGTTGTTATTAAAAATATTTGGAATATTCACTGTGTTAATTAAACATAAACCAAAACATGTTGTAGAGGAAATATTGTGAAGCCGACGTATTTGATGAAATATGTTGATTTAATAGTCTGGGCTGTAGGCGTCTCTGAGCTATACTTTATTGTTATGTACAAGAAACATTTGAAACAATATTATAATAAAAAAAAGCCTTTTATTTCCAGTTTTTTTCAGATTAACATTAAGAACGTTGTATCTACCTTATATTTATTTAACAAAAGAATTAGAAAAATAGAGAAACTAATATCTGTGTACCTAACCCAAGTTTTCTTAATACATACCTAACAATTATAAGGGAACAATATTATAAGGGACAATAATTATATAAGTACCTACGTTTCAAGACCATTTATGTACTTTGGTATTCTCTTGACAATATTACCAACATTGGACGGAGTGACTGGTCCGCAGCTATTCATTAGCCATTCTTTATTAATTACTATCGACCCGCCCTTGCTTCACGCAGTTCTTACGACTTGACAAAACGGATGACGGACAATATGGATGTTCTGTTCTCTGAAATAAAGTTATTATTAAAATTAAAACATCGTCAATTCTTTATTACATTTCAGCTTGATAAGAATTTAATATGCAACACACATACGTTCCAGAATGAAACGTCTAAATTATGGTGAAAACCGCATCAAAATCCATAGTGTAGTTTAAAAGACCTAAGCGGTCACACAGATAGACACGAAAAAAATCATTGTATTTTTGGAAATTAAATCAGAAGTGAGTTTTTTTAAAAAGAATTATGCAAATACCTACAGGAAATAAATTTAAAACGAATCAAACCGACAACAATTTAATATTAAAAATCCAATAACAAAAATAATGAACACACAAAATAACAATAATGGCACAATTAAATGACTTAACGACCGACAGAGTGACGTCCTAACAGTCCTACTCTCACGATGTCTCGAAGCGAAAAAAGGGCCGGTGCCAACACTGCGCCGCCTTATATAGGTCTTCCCCCTCTTTGTCTTCCTATATTCTACAGTATATTATATACTAACGGCGCCCCGCGGCTTCACCCGCATAAGTGTCGATTCCGTGGGAATATCGGTATGAAAAGTATCCTATGTGTTAATCCAGGGTGTCAGCTACCTCCATATCAAAATTGATCCAGCCGTTTGTGCGTGAAGAAGTAACAAACACACTCACAAACTTTCGCCTTTATAATATTAGTGTGATATGTAGATTAGAATGTTAGCATTTCCTAAAGAAACGCGATAAGTTAGTAGATCAATTAACCGGTCAAGCGGCGCGGTTCGCCGATCAGCGCCGAAACAATAGAAAATCAATTGTGTCTCATTAGCGGCGCTTGACAGATTAAATAGTGCCAATTTTATTATATTACAGATAAACTTCTTGCTAGCAGCTGTGACGGCGGGACAGGGCTCAACCCGCATGAAAAGTTTCGTCGTAACGTAACAAATGTTGTACCACTGTAACAAATGACTGTTCTACTAATCTAAACTGTATACTAATAATAAACCTGAAAAGTTTGTTTGTTTTATTGTTTGCTTGTTTGAACGCGCTAATTTCTGGAAGTACCAGTAGGATTTAAAAAAATATTTTTGCGTTTGATAGCCCAATTATTGCGAAAGGCTATAATGCTATCTAACATCACGCTAGGACTCTTAGGAGAGGAGCAAAAAGAAGAAAGTCGACTTGTGTCATTAACAAAAGTTGAGGTTGAAATGTAGCAGGATGTCGAGTGATAGCGTCATTGCAGAGTAGTGGTTTGGTTGTTGGAGTATGACCTGTCACCAGCAACTTATGCTGTAAAACATAGATAGTAAACACATAGACAGACAGTCACTATCGCATTTCAGTATAATATTTGCATAAATATTATAGCCCTTATCACACATTCACAGAGCTATATATTTCTATTATAAGAGAAAAATATGGTTAGGTAACTGCAGTGGTGAGATATTTTGCATAATAATAACATGAATGTTATTTTATGACGTAGCAACGAGAGACAGAATTTTTCAAAACTGCTGCAGAATCGTAAAACTGGGTAGTTAACTTTTCATGCGAATGAAGACACGGGGTATGTTCTTGTGGTGCATAATGTGCTAGCAAATTGAGCTAGTGTCCCATTTGTGGCCATTATTTTCTGCTTGATTTCTTCGACTATTTTTTTTTTTCGTTTTCGTGGGGAAACCTTCAAAAGGCACTCAACCTCCGGGGAGGGTCGGGGAGTGTAGGATTTGTACCTCAATAAAACCACCCCGGTGATCACCGTCAGCACATAGGGGTGGTCCTGGTTCCTCTTAAAAGACCAATTCCGGAACCCCCCCGTGCAACGCCTGTAGGGCACATCCCTGGGGAGACTGTAAAGGGGCCTCCCTATGCACGGCAGCACGTGACCACTGTGCCACCGTCTTCCTGGCGATTTCTTCGACCTACTAAGAGTTTAGCCAAAACTAACAAATACCCTGCTCTGGTATCTTTGCCGATATGAATTATTCATGATAGTAATATCTTTTTATCCTTTGAAAGTGTTAACAGACCTTCCACTTGCAGATACACTACGGCATAGGTAATTCTCGTAAAGCCGGGAACAGAATAATTATGCGCCAGTAGCTTACACAATATGATGTACAAGTAAGTTGCAGAACATCATCTGATTGGTCGTAACGACTAAAGCGTACCAGCTAAGTTGTAAGCTACGTCGCTAAGGCTACGGCTACGCCAGGCTACTTTACGCTAGGCTACGCTCCGCTAGTCTAAATAAGATTTTGCTTGATTACGATAAGCTAGATTACGCCTGGCTACGCTACGCTAGGCTAGAAAGGTCTTGCTAGGCTACGCTACGCTAGTCTATATAAAATTTTGTTAGGTTACGATAAGCTAGATTACGCCAGGCTGCGCTACGCTAGGCTAAGACAGGTCTTGCTAGGCTACGCTACGCTAGTCTAAATAATATTTTGCTAGGCTACGATAAGCTGGATTACGCCAGGCTACCCTACGCTAGGCTAAGAAAGGTCTTGCTAGGCTACGCTAGACTACGCTACGTTAGTCTAAATACGATTTTGCTAGGTTAAGATAAGCTAGATTACGCCAGGCTACGCTACGCTAGGCTAGAAAAGGTCTTGCTAGGCTACGCTAGGCTACGTTACGCTACGTTAGACCTATGCTAGGCTATTATAGTAACGCCTGTGGCAACAAAAGACAAGAATATTTCAAAAAAAAGTTGAAAAGCAACGATAATTTTCACATCTTGCAACAACCATGACTAAGTATAACCACCCGTAAAAGAAAGTAAAACAATACGTTTGCCCTACCTTGACCTACTCATGAAGGGTAACAAAGAAATAGTAGGGTCCTTTACGAAGAACGCGTAGCAGCTTCCGTATTAAGTAATTGACGGGAAAAAGAACTGTTTTCCTCTTGGAATTACATACCTCTGAATAAATTGATGTAAATGAAGGGTGTCATTTTGTACTACTCCAATTTTAACGAGTCCGCGTATCACTGGTCAGTTTCCGTCAGTCGTCAGTTTATTTAATTCGCCAGTTTCGTTGATTGGTCAGTTTCACTTATGAGAAATTGATAATCGATACCTAAATCATCCTAAAATTTTCCCACTGCTGGGACACAGGCCTCCTCTCATAGATAGGGGTGGGCTGTAATAATCTACCACGCGAGCCGTGCGGAACCTACCTGCCGGGTACCTATATTCTGAATTAAAACAGAGAATCAAATCTTGAGGTTCCGAAGTAGGAACCAAATGCGGCAGTAATCAATATAGTTTAATATTTGCCACTTGACCACTTATTCCACGTAAACCCAATTACTGAGGAATAGATTAATTTCTGGACAATTAATTAATAGGTAAATAATCAATTAATTCACGTTGAAACGGCTATTCTGGCCCATTATGTACACGGTCGACTACAGCCAGGATTTCCGTTGAAACACTTGATAATATTCGACGCGTTATTAATACGAGCAATCATGGCGACTGCTCGCACTGGTGGCAATTGTGCAATTAAATGTAACCAGTACCACAGAATAGATGATACAAGAATAGAAGGCTATATTGTTTTTCACATATTACTTCATGCAATAAGTGAAATGTCACTAGATTCGGTCCGCGACTTCGTCCGCGCGAAATTTCGGCCCCCGAACTACCGCGCCGGTTCTCATCCCTAGCCCGCGCTATTACTTTGCTTTTGCTTAGCGTTCTTTCTTCGTTTCGACTTTTTTCGTTTTGGTCGGCTCCTAAGGGCCGTAGCGTGATGTTAAATAGCCCATAACCTTCCTCAAGAATTGGGCTATCAAATACAAATGCAATGCTTTTAAATGTTGCAGCATCATGCTGAGATAGGAGCCTTTTGGCCTCATACTTAGGACGTAGAACTTTCTGTTTAATTTTTCTTTTTGTTACTTTTTTTAAATAACTTGGTTTTTATTTTTTTTTACTGTTTTTAGTTGAGTTTGTGATCTTCCTGTACGAGTCGCAATAAATACTTTTTCTTTCTGTCTTTCTTTCTTTCAATAAGATTTTTTCAAATCCGGCTGGTAGATCCAGAGATTATCGCGTTCAAACAAACAAACATGCTCTTCAGCTTTATTATTAGTATACAGGATGTTCCTGGAAGTATAGATCAAATCGAATAGGGGCGTGGGCAAAGTCATTTCCAAACTTTTTGACTCTGAGAATGGCAGTGAATTGTTTTACGGTTCAAAAGTTATGACCGATTTTTATTTATTTTTTCAATCACTTCGCATAGTGCTCAAAGAAAATAATCATAAAAAAAATATTATCAGGGCTATCTAAAAAAAAAATTTATTGATAGCCCTGATAGTTTTTTTTTTAAAGATTTCTTTAAAATGATTCGATTTCTCTTCTTTTTTTGTTTTTTTTTTAGTTTTTTTTTTGCAAAAACGTTTGGAAATGACCTTGCCCACGCCCTTATTCGATTTAATACATACTTCCAGGAACACTCTGTATAAGTATTCGTATATAGAAGATAACATAACCTCATATGTGTATTCCCTGAAAACCTAGGCAGGTAATAATAATAGGTCCTAGTTTCTGCAATGAAACGTGAAATGTTACACAAATGGGCGAATTTGTTTCAACGTGTTTCATTTCATGTTACGTTGCCACCTAAACTAGGTGAAGTTGGCGTTTCCTAGCCGACGACTGCTAATTCCGAGCAGTTGAATGGACGCAGAGAAGTCATTGTTTTAACACTGACAATAGAACAATGACAAAGTTGTATACACTTGGTGTACCGTTGACACTTCGAACACTTTCTCTTATGTACACTTGGTGTACACTTGACGCTTGAGGGGCTACTCTACGAAGAAACACCGGAGAACAAATTATATTCTATAGCATTCTAAAATATTTTAGTAACATCAAACTCGATAGATGGCGTTGGCGTCGAATTAGAACTAACTATGGTTTTGTCGAGGGCAGTGGTAGCCTATGAGAGCAGTGGTGACCCAGCGGTAGCTGCCGCGACTTACGGCTGGTTAATCTTAGGTCCGAAACGAGGCAGGCACGGCCCTTTACTTTGTGCACATTATTTCATCACCACTACTCTCAAAACGGTGAAGGAAAACATCGTCAGGAAACCGGCATATCCTAGAACCAAAAATTCGAAGACATGAGACATCAACCAACCCGCACTGGGCCGGCGTGGTGGAATACGGCCCTCTTATTGAGAAGAGGCCCGTGTTCCAGCCGTTGGAACATTATAGGCTGATTATGCTATGGTTTCGTTACGTACGGCAGTATGATATCAACCGATAAGAAGACGAGGATATAGATAGAAATGTTAACGAATATTTTTGCAGACGAGTTTTTCTGGGAATGTTCAGAAGGACAATTCTCGTAATTTAAAACGTTCAAAATCTAATCGCAGTCTCATCTCGGCGACAAACAAATATCAAAAACTTGTCAAAATGTAGGGAAATTAGAGGTATTTTTTGACAGATTGAGTCTGAGAACAGACTGTGAACGTTCTTAAAATTACGAGAATTGCCCCTCTGATATTTGATGTACACGTTTAACATACCTACGCACGAAATTGAATAAAATCGATTTATAAGAACACTTAGGTATTTTAAACAAGGTTTGTTTTCGTCTAGTCAGCTCGGAGATTCTCCGAGTTAACTAGACGAAAACAAATAAATGTTCTTGTATATCGATTTATTCAATTTCCAGCGGCCATTGTTGTTTACATCTTTGGCAAATTTAGAAACGCCGGACTATACGTTAAGTTCGTTACATATGAATAGGTGTTTTTTTTTTGTTGTTGAATTGGTTTTTAACCAATAAACTATGGCCCTCAGCGTTCAGAAAAAAAAATAACATTTGCGTCCAGATGGTCTCTCAATAAAAAAAAAATGCCTTAACTACTAAATCCAATTTCATCCAATTTCACTCGCAAGTTTTTAGAATCATTGCAAATGAGCTCCCTTTTTAGGGCACCGTAGCCAAAAAGCAAAAACGGAACCCTTATAATTTCGTCATGACCATCTGTCAGCCGTCCCGGCATAAGTGGCTATTTCAAATAAACTATTCACAGGCTGGCAATTTTGAATTTCCAAACAGTCGATCAATCTGAAAGTTGAAATTAGTTGTAAGTAAGTATTGTTGAGTTTTTATTTTATACTAGCAGCGCCCGCGGTTTCACCCACATAAGTTTTGATCCCGAGGGAATATCGGGATAAAAAGTACCCTTGTGTTATTTCTGGTTATAAACTATCTGTGTGCCAAATTTCATCCAAATCCGTTCTGTAGTTTTTGCGTGAAAGAGTTACAAACATCCATCCATCCTCACAAACTTTCGCGTTTATAATATTAATAGTAGGATAGGATAATATTAGTAGGAAGTAGGATAGGATAGGATAAGAAGTAGGATAGTACTGGTGTACTATAATATCTTCCGCATAGACAGTTAGTCTCTACTGAGATTGGTCGAAATTTTGTCTGGATTGGGGGGGGGGGGGGAGACGTACCTCTTCATCTTGAAAAAATCTGTTGCTGCTCTAAACTAGTCTAAACAATACCGTACTTAAGACGACTGTAAAGTTAATAATTGTCTTACTAATTGTAATGCTTCGAGTCTGATTTACACGATGCGATTTAATTTCCTGTGGCATGCAATAACTTGGAACAAAAAAAAAGGTGGACCAACTAAACAGTGTTTACACAATGCATTTCATTTGTTTCTTTATTTTTAGGGATCCGTATCCAAAGGGTGCTAACAGGACCCTATTACTATAAGGCTCCGCTGTCCGTCCGTCCATCCGTCCGTCTGTTTGTTACTGGGTTGTATCTTTTGAAGCATAATAATAATATGTAGACAATTAAAATTTTCAGATCTACTACTATGACTGCTGTAACAACAAATAATAAAAAATTAAATGGGTGCCCATGCAAGAAACGAGTTTATTTTATAATACAGGGCGTAAAAAGACGTAATATCACATAGCCATCAACGAAGTATTCTGTACCGTACATGAAACTAAAACATTAAACATCACATTGAAAAAATATAATTGCTGGTAAAAGACTTTCATTGCTGTTTGTGGTAGTACGTGATTAGTGATTATGGCTGCATGCAATTAAGGTTGTGTTAAAACATTAAAAACTTGTTTTCGCAAAAAAACTGACGTTTTTTTTTACTGACGTAAGGGTTGAAATTTTGAGCTACCATATTTCCGTAACCAGAAGGTTCCCAGGTATGATCAAGTACAAAAAAAAAGACGGGTTGCACTCCGGGAGTGCCGGCAGAAGAGAAAACTTGAATATTAACGTTGAAATTAATCAATTATTAATTTAATTAATATAACTAATTTTTTTTCACTACTTCTGCGTCACTTTTTTCATTTTACGTCCACGTCCACGTCCATCCATTCATCCATCCATCCATTGTCGTGTGTCACTTGGTTCACTTCGGTTGGCGCCGCCGTAGAAAGAGAGAGGGGGGAAATCTCTCCTGACGGTCACGTGTCCTGACGCGATGTCCTGACGCGAGTTTAACATTTTTTACCCATTACAAAAAGTGTGCAACGCCGCTAAAGAAGTTTTCACTTCAAAAAAAAAATTATAATGATGGGGAATACAAGTAACTCCCATCTTTTTACACCTGCTACACCCTTCGTATGCGAGACCGACTCGCACTTGGCCGGTTTTTATTGTATGCTACAAACAAGAAACCTTTATCGTGTAAATGGGGTTTCACGTAATTTTCCGGGTTGCCACATTAGCGGTTTCTAAGATAAACCGCTTAAGCTGTACTACCACATTCACTTAACAATATTTTTAATCAAAACTTGTAACAAAAGCAACACCTAAATGGACCCTGTAGAACTGTTTCGTTAAGAATTCCCGTCGTATTAAACTTGTACGCGAGTTTTTCGGAACTAATAAATTGTTCCGAAGAATTTCCGAGGTGTGTACAAAAGCTCCCATACAATTTAGGTTGCTTACGTATTCGGATTTAGTACTATACGAATGGTGGTATTGTTTATTTTGAGAAATAATAATTGGTGGACTACCACCAATTATTATTCAAAATAATATTTAAGTACTCATCAAAATTCTCAAATTTAATACCCTAGCTAATGCTTATAACTACTAGGGTATTAAATGACTTAGTAACTACTAATAACACGTACACGTACGTAATAACTACTAGTTTTTTTACAAACGTATCTCGTAATTATGCTAAAATAATGTGCCATTGTCCTTGACTTTGACCGTTACTGCCAATAACAAAACCCAAGTCTTTAGGAACGATTCTGGAAAGTTTAATTAACACTTTGCGGGACACTAAACGCCCCCAGACGTGATAACAATAAAACTTCTGTGGTCTCATTCAGTGTCCTTCAACGGATTAACGATATACTTATTATAAATTTATCTATCTATACTAACAATAAAGCTGAAAAGTGTGTTTGTTTGAACGCGCGTTAATCTCTGGAACTCCCAGTCGGATTTGTAAAATTCTTTTTGCGTTTGATAGTCCAATTCTTGAGGAAGGCTATAGGCTACTTAACATCACGCTAGGACCCTTAAGAGCCGAGCGAATACAAAAAAAAGTCAGAAGGAACGCTGAGCGAAAACGAAGTTATAGCGCGGGCAGGCGATGCGATGCGATGCAACGCGGTGGGTCGGGGGAACAATAAAGGTACGTGTCCAAGATGGGCTGCAGACTGCAACCGAAGGCGACACTGCGGCTAGCGGCTGCGGTTGACTGCAGTGCTGCCTGCGGTTTCGGTTGCTTCTATTCCAAGCGCGGCGGCATGCCGCGGCTGTACAATGCATAGAACCATGCCTCAGTCACATGATCAGTACCTTCGCGCGAGACAGAATGTCGGACAACGCTACCGATAGTCGCCATTTTTGTACGTGTGAACTCTCTGCGGTTCACGACACCACTGGCGCTGCAGTCTGCGGTCGCTGCGCGCCGCGGCCGCATGCTGCGCGCTGCGGCTGCAGGCCGCAGAGTTGCCGCGCTCGGAATCAATTTCATAGAGATTCATAGAAACCAGCGGTGTCGCTTGCAGTTTGGGGTTGCAGTTTGCGGTCTGCAGCCCATCTCGGACTTGTACCTTTAATTTCACGCAGACAAAGTCGCGGGCAGAAGCTAGTAGTAAAATCCTGTGATGTCTCACTGCAGGGTAAAGGCCTCCCTATTCTGTTTCCAATTCTCTCTGTTTAAAGCTCGTGATTTGGTGGAACAAGAACTGGTTATTAGCATAGCCAGTTCTTGTTCGACCAAATCATTGTTTTATTCACTAGCTTAGCTTTCAATCCTTAAACATGCATTCTCACTACATCTAGCTTGAAACCACATTCACACTCCGAGCTCCTACGTTAAAGCTCTGCAAGCCCGAAAATAAATAAGTACTATTATCCCCTAAGCGTGAATTCGTGGAGATTCGTTTAAAACGAACATTCCCGAGCGTAGTTTAATTTCAAGACAGTGAATCGTGTATTCGCTGATGCGGCAAATAGGCACAGTTGGAGTGGCATCCTGTTGTGAACAAAAATACGAAGTTTTTAATTGGTCAATCAGTTTATACGTAGTTTTGTCCTTCGATAGTTTATTACGAGGTTTGCGTGGGAGGTCGCTTCCGCTGAGGGACAAAGGGAGAGGGAGGATGAGGGAAATTCTTATGTTGCATTGAAAGATAATTTTGTTCTAGAATTCCACATAACTACGGAATAAACGCTGTGTAATAAAACAAACCGATTTTTAGAGAGAGAAAATTTGAGGCGTAAAACAATTCTGACAAGATTTGACGAGATCGTAAAATCTGGAGTGGGTTTTAATGAGATTGGCGCAGTGGCTGATCGATTGTCTTTATGTGCTGAGATTTGTGTCTGTGAACCTGCAGTAACGTTCGGAAGAATTTCTCTTTGGGACTTCGTTGAACAATACAGATTATGGATTATTGGAACGAAGTTCTTTGACGCGGCTTGCTGTAGGAGTAAATTGGTAGATAATAATCTATCTAATGGTCATCTAATGATAAGGCGTTATGCCCCCTGCATGCGATTTTATCTCTCATAACAAAACATAAACATGATAGAAAGAGATAGTTTTCATGGTTTTTGAGGGTGCTGAAGCCTATAGTGAGGTCAAAATGAAAATCCAAGATGGTGGCTGCGAAAACTATATTTTTTTTGTCATTGTTCTCTTTTCATATTTTTTGATGGTGCTAAAGCCGATAGCGCGAGGTCAAAATAAAATTCCAAGATGACGAGAACTTTATTAATTTTTGGACACGAAATGAATGTCCTTAAACTTTATTTAATTTTATTATTTGTTCTTATAGCGGTCATAGTAGTATACACTCTGATGTACGGATGGATGGATGGATGGACGGACGGACGAACGTATCGTCAGCGTAGCTTTAGTAATAAAGGGGTCCCGTTGGCACCCCTTGAGTACTGAACCCTAAAAAGTAAATGAAAAATAACAGAAACAGTTGGAAGCGACTATTAATTTATCAATGTCGGCTACGTTTATTCGCAGACTTCATCGCATCGGATCGCATTGGTGAAATCGGTCGCCATATTATTTCGGCCGCCATATTTCTTTGCCGGCTCATAATTAATGAGAGCTTTGATTTGCTTTGAAAGTAAAAGTATTGTTAAATGTACTGTATCGGCGACGTATTCTTTGTTGTCGTGTTATTTATTATGATGGCGAATACGTTTGGTGTACAAAGCGAGGGGTGTACATACATAAACGGTTAGGCAGGGAGCTATACAAAAAAAACTGTTTTACTTTTAAAGAACTTTTTAATTAAATTTACATTTTTGTTCGGTAAAATATTTCAACTCTTCAAACGCATGTTCTAGAACCAAAAATTTGAAAAGATGAAGATCTACAACTCACTGGGCCCGCGTGGTAGATTACTAGTCCACACCCTTTAGGAGAGTGGAGCCCTGTGTCCCAGCAGGGCGAACATTATAAGCTAGTTATGTAATTTATGTCTGATAAATACATAACAATACATAAAATAAACTACTTTATTTGTTAAACACTTGGTCAGTCTCTGCTCACCACTACAAGCGTAGTTCGAAATTAGATACTTAATTATACAATTTATCATTGTAACAAATTATACGTAATATATTGTGTGCAGTCAGGGAAATTAATTAGTAAACCAATTAACACACTACGTCAATTTTCGTGTTATAGCAATTTCATAAAATTTTCGAAGAATGACAGTTGAGATTTGAATATCGGTAAATTTATGTTGGTACGTTGGCTTGATTTTTTCGAGATATTGCCAAGCGGTAGGTCGACTCTTCACGTGACCAGAGGGCCTATTTCTTGGTCAAAGAATCTGCATCGCCTTACAACGTGGCAATGCTGCTAGCTTTTGGGCATTGTTCCTGTTGACAGCGATGCGGACGATTGATGCCCTATGATTCTTTTGCTTCCTTTTTCAAATACATGTACATATTACCTTTTATAAACCTGATCTCTTTATTAATAATTTGTAATATTAAAATAATTAAGATCTCTTATTAAATAAGTTTTGTGATAATATTACCTAAGTAAATATAACTTTTTCTAATTGTAATGACAGTATTTAAAAAAAATAGCTATCTACTTATATATTCAGTTTTCATGTATCATTTTACTTTAACTTTAGTTTCTATGATTTAGATTTTTAACTGTTAAGTAATAACTGCTAAGTATGTACCAATTAAAAATTTTTGCTGTGCCCTAACAGGGTTTACAACGGATCTTAGCTCTAAGCCTTTTGTAAACATCTTTTTACCTTGTGGAACGCAAAATAAATGAATATTATTATTTTAAGTCTATTAGCTTATATTATTATGTAAATATTATTATGATTAATAAAAATGGAATAAATATTGAAATACGGAACATTAGTTGGTACTTGTGCGTACTAATTAATTTCCGTGACTTGACGGACCTACGTTTATCTTTATGACTTCTTTTTTCTCCTTTCTTTTAATTAATTAACGGTTGTATAGTGGTTGTGTCGCAGTAGCTATATAATCTAATAGAAGTCTACTGCTCACTTTTTCCTCATGATTCGATGCCTTAATTATTTCGTACTTCCCTTTTCCTTGTTGGAACCCATAGAGCTGGACTTTTTGATCATCATAATTATAAGCAAAACGAACGTCTTTTACTGGCCTCCATTGGCTAAAAGGAAAATGCTATAATAATCACGTTGTTGTTATTACCAGCAGGAAGTGGCTACCAATTCCTTTGATGTTTATATCTTAATTGCCTTTTGCGACACGAGTAAAACGGGAATAATTTCATGGTGGAATTCACACAACCGGTGATTTCTTTATGAGAAGCTAAAAATATAATACTAAATCAAAGCACTGGACTTTTACTGGCACTTTAATAGCTTGTTTGACTAACAAGTCTAACATGAAATAATACACCATACCATTATTATTGTACTTACCTATGTTAAACAAAATGAATATCTAAATCACTTTATACATACCTAGACCGTACATACCACAGATATAGATAGACCTAGATAACGCACGTATCATGATCTGCACCCTAATTCCGTAACACACTATTAATCGGAATCTGAATCATTTTGAAGCAGATTGCTAATCCATTGCTTCATAAGTTCGAAAAATTTGTCTGCTCAACATGTGAATAACGCAATGAATGTTGTTGAACTGTCAAAATGAAACCGATTCTGATTGATAATGTGTTACGCAATTGCCCCGCTGTATGAAAACCAAGAGTAAAATTTTTGACTAACTACCATGTCGTCACAAGCACTATTTAGTGATGGGAAAATCAAATCGATTCAAAGACGCCGCCGCCGCACGCAGTACTTGTCTCGCCCCACCCCCGGGGCCTAGCACCAGCGCTCGCGCTCACCCAGCCAGCAGTACACAGGACTGAGCGCGAAAGTGGCAGCTTACGATTTTTGTACGTAAGCTGGTGCGATTTTTGGCACGCGAAGTAGTTGGTCTTGCGTTATCTAGGTGTATCTTTATCTGTGGTACATACCTATTAACACAAACTTCTTTTTCTTTTTCCTGCCTATTAACCCAATTTATTTGGGGTCAGCCTTCCTAGTACTTCTGCGTCACACCATGCGGTTGTGGGTTGTCGCTTTAGATGTGTTGCTCGCTATCATGTCAGTTTTATTTTTCATAGCCAAGTTATTGGTGGTCGTCCAGGGTTGCCTTTTCCGTCTTCTATATTCAAGACTCTTTTAGTCATATGGTCGTCACCTTGCATCATACTAATGTCCGTACCAGCGCAAGCGGTTTTTACTGAGTTTTTCGTGTAGGTATCTTAGCGACTTTAAAAGTACCACGGTAACATACCTGTAGTACTTTGAGGTATAGAAAATGAGCGTCGTCTCTTTCACTCATATTTTTGTGACGGTCTCTTTCAAAGCTTAATGCTTCTAGAAAAATCATTCTATTTTGTGAATTATTATCTTATTTAGACTTTAAAGATTCACACGGACATCTTCATCATCATCATCAGCCTATAATGTTCCCACTGCTGGGACACAGGCCTCCTCTCTGTGAGAGGGAGTGGGCCGTAATCTACCACGCGGGCCCAGTGCGGGTTGGTAGATGTCACATGTCTTTGAATTTTTGGTTCTAGGACATGCCGGTTTCCTCACGATGCACGGACATCTTACTAATATAATTTGAGAAATACTTACTAGACATTTTTAACCGACTTCAAAAAAAGGAGGAGGTTCTCAATTCGTCGGAATCTTTTTTTATGTATGTTCCCCGATTTCTCGAAGACGCCTGGACCGATTTGGAAAATTTTTCTTTTGTTGGAAAGGATATACTTCCCAAATGGTTCCATGAAAATTTTATCGAAATCGGACAAGCGGTTTTTGAAAAATCAACAAAAATCTAAAAATTTATCTACATTGTCTACATTAACGATCTTTTTGTTTACTTTTTCGTGGGGTAGTTACAACTAAAAAGTGAAAAATAAAAACTTTTTTACAAAAAAAAAAACAACCGACTTAAAAAAAAAACACTACAAAGTGATAAATAACTTTAATTTCGGAAGTCGGTGTCAAAAAACGAAAATGCGGAATCAACGACACCGACTTCCGAAATTAAAGTTATTTATCACTTTGTAGTGTTTTTTTTTTTTAAGTCGGTTGTTTTTTTTTTGTAAAAAAACTTTAAATGTAATAAGTTCTATGATTTATGTTTGAATTTTCTTAGCTTCATTCATTTAATTAATGTAATCAATAATTTTGCGTGCTAGTTTTAGTGAATTGTTAAAAAAACCCGACCATCCGTACAATTCTTGCAAATAAATTTCATTTTATTTTAATGTGGCATATTAACGCCGAATTTTGACAAACGAATCGGTGGATGGGAATAGACTCGCTTGCTATTACATGCGACTTAAACATGACTGGGGAAATGTGGGTGTAATATAAATGTAGTCACACCTCTGGTTAGGCCCTTTGGGAAAATAAGCCGTAGTGCTATGTTCCGGCAAACTATCTCCGTATTTCATTACCCCATTTAATTTTTGTTTAATATGTATGAAGGTAGTCTTTTGGTTGCTATCTCCCGGACTACCCAGTGTTAACAGTATAATGGGAGTTGGGAATATTTTCTTAAGGATATTAACGTCTTTCCGTTACGATGGCATATTAAACGTTTGATCAATATTTACGTATCTTTACGTAACTGATGCTACCATTAATAATAATAATAACTTTATTGATACAAATCCTTACCAACAATAGGCATATCTAGCTAAGGTTCACAATAAATAAATAAGGCACACAAAAGTTGAAACCCTGACTTCTAAACTAGGAAAACCTGTGACTTAGGAGTCAGTGTTCTGCTGCCTCTTGGACACTATACACTCTTATGGAAATTCAGAGCTGTTTAGCTGATATTATACAAAAAGATTATATTGTAGGAGATGAACCGAATTAATCAGTACTAAGGCTATAAAAGCGCGCGCCGGCACGGACGCGCCCCTTTCGATCGGCGACCACCACAGCGAGCGGACCTATCCTACGTCAGGTGTTATCTGTATCGTGAGATTGTCTTTCTTATTTGCTAATTGTTGCATTTATTTACATGTGTGTTGTGAACTAGCATATAAGTTTTGATTCTGTTTCCTAATTGTGTTAATTGCTTGTAAAAACCGAAGTACAATAAAGTCTAGGTTACGTGTTGTTATTTTTTTTAATTGAAATTCCACATCCGATCTTATATCAGAAGTGGGATCTCAATCCAAAGCCTACTGGCCGCTTAGGTTTGAATTAACTGTTGGCTAAACTTGACAAAAATCTTAAAGGAACAGAATCAAAACTACCCTCTTTTCATTTATTTGAAAGTTTGTTGTGCCTAAGTCGTTCTTTATATCAAATATGCCGAGAACACATAACTCGCGAAGTAGATCACGTAGCAGGTCACACCGACGACATCGTAAACGTCACAATTCTCGAGAATCGCCTCAAACCAAATCTCGTAGACGTCACCGATCGCGATCTCGGCTCCGATCTCAATCGCAACCCCCGGCATCAACCCTCGTCGCAATCCCGGTCTCAATCCCGTTCTCGAACACCGCCCGTAGTGTCACGTAAACAACCGGAATTCAAGGAACCGAGACCACGTACGACCATCAATAAAACGTTAGACACCATACTAACGCGATTAGAAGTAATAGAAAATAATTTTACGTCAACCCCCATACCACATTCCGAAATTTCGACTCCGTCTGCCGCTCAGACAATTGTTGACGCGATTCAGGCCATAAATCCAATACGTTCGCATAATTACTACATCTCCAATTTCGACCCATCGATACACGATATCGACGCATGGTGCGAAGAGGTCGACCGCGCTCAGTTAACAAACCGTTGGAACGACAAAGAATGCCTGTCTCGCGTGGCGGGCTGCCTGAGGGGCGACGCTAAAACCTGGCTGAACGAGTGGGTAACTAGTGATAGGTCGTGGACCAGTTTCAAACGCGAGTTTAAACCACTCTGCCCAAGAAAGTTAGATTACGCGAACATTTTGTTCGAAACAATGAACAAAACATCGGACAAATATGAGTCATACGCTGAATACGCACGACGTAGTCTCTTACGTTTACGTATAATTAAAGGACTCAGCGAGGAACTAATGACCTTAATCGTCATTCGGGGTATCACTGACGCGCAGGTCAGGGCCGCAGCCACAAATGCTGAACCCACATCTGAAAATTTAGTTTCCTTCTTATCTATTTATACTAAGCCTGCGCGAGTAAAACCTCCATTACCACATCACCCTAAGAGCAAATCCACCACAAAGTCAGGTTCATCTTCAAATAAATGCTTTGTTTGCAAACAAAGTGGACATAAGAGCTATACGTGTCCAAAAAACACTAAGCCGTCCGAATCTAGCACAACTACATGCACATTTTGCAAAAAGACGGGTCATACAGAGGATAAATGTTTTGCCAAGGAAAGATCGGCATCGCGAAACAAAAGTAATGTTAACCTTTGCACTGACCATTCGGGAAACAGACGTAATAATGACATAGTGACCGCAGTAGTGCAGGGTATTCCCGTTGATGTACTCATCGATAGTGGAGCGCTTAACGTTTCTTTGGTATCCTCCAACATACTTACGTATCTATCGTGTTCTACCAAACCTACAAGTTGTACCCTTAAAGGTATCGGTAATAACGAAATAGTAGCCGAATCGTGCGTGACACTTACCGTCGAATTTAACGACATTACCCTCGAAGCCGACTTTGTCGTTGTACCCGCGGAATCTATGGTCACACCATTAATCATAGGTACAGACATCCTAAACCGGGACGGGATAACATACGTGAGGACTAAAGATAAACAATACCTCACGCGTACGGAAGAAAAGTCAGTTAAGGTAGCTTTAGCTCACGTAGTAGATAGCACTGACATAGTATCACCCCTTCAGGGTATAGAGCGAGACACTTTGATGAGCGTAATCAAAGATTTTGCTAACTTCTTCATAACGGGTACCGCTACCACCACGGTAGCCACGGGTGAAATGCATATTAACGTCACCACCAATACACCGGTCGCCTATCGTCCGTATAAACTTTCTCTAGCCGAAAAACTAAAAGTTCGTGAGATCGTTAACGATCTTCTGAGTAAGGGTATTATTCGAGAATCAGAGTCTGAGTACGCCAGCCCGATCATCTTAGTAAAGAAAAAAGATGGCTCTGACCGCATGTGCGTCGACTATCGGGCCCTCAATAGAATTACGGTGAGGGAACGATATCCGCTCCCACTTATTGATGACCATATAGACCGACTGGGTGATAAGAGTATTACGCGCTACTCATCTCTTGATATGGCCACAGGCTTCCATCAAATTAGGATAAGCCCATCGTCAGTTCACCGTACTGCCTTTATCACCCCTGAGGGCCATTACGAATACGTGAAAATGCCTTATGGTCTTACTAACTCACCGATTGTATACCAACGCATTATAAACAAGACACTGCGTAAATTCATTGAAGCGGGTAAAGTACTTGTCTACATTGATGACGTATTATTGATGAGCACCACGGTTGAGGAAGGCATCAACTTACTACGTGAAGTACTCACCGTCCTAACTCAGGCTGGCTTTTCAATAAATTTACGCAAATGCGTCTTTCTAACTACTGAAATCGAGTACTTGGGCAGGATAGTCAAACAAGGTCAGGTTAGGCCGAGTCCCTATAAAATAAAAGCATTATTGAACGCACCCCCTCCGACAAACGTCAAACAAGGTAGGCAATTCTTGGGCCTAGCCGGATACTTCCGAAAATATATTGAGGGGTATGCGACAAAAACGTTCTGCATCTCTCAACTCACAAAGAAAGGTGCTTTGTTTAAATGGGGCCCCGAACAAGAAAAGATCCGCCAAGAAATCATTTCACGACTGACTAGTGAGCCTATATTGGCCATCTTCAACCCTAAACTACCGACCGAAGTTCATACCGACGCGAGTAGTATCGGCTACGGAGCTGTCTTGTTACAAACCCACGATGATAACAATAAGAAAGTAGTGGCGTATTTTAGTAAGGTCACACAGGGTGCGGAGAGTAGGTACCATTCTTACGAACTGGAAACCTTAGCAGTTGTGAAAGCGCTGCAAAACTTCAGACACTACCTGATCGGTATCCGCTTCAAAGTCGTGACCGATTGCAACGCTTTCAAATCAACTGAACGAAAGAAGGACCTGCTCCCGAGGGTAGCGCGCTGGTGGACCTACCTTCAGGATTTTACTTTCGATATTGAGTATCGAAAAGGAGCTATGATGCCTCACGTCGATTACTTAAGTCGGAACCCTCCCTTATACGTCCTTAACATCACGAAACCACGTAACTGGGCTCAGATAGCACAGGCAGCGGATGAGGAAACCCAGACTCTTCTCCAACGGTTACGTGATGGTGACCTAGACCCCAGTCGTTACTTCCAACGAAACGAGCTTTTATATTACAAGTACACGCCGATAGGTGAGGAGCCTAAATCCCTCTGCTTTATACCCAAAGGCCACCGACTCAGTCTACTTCGCGTCTTCCATGACGAACACAATCATATAGGCTTCGAGAAGACCTTAGATCTTGTGCTAAAACACTTTTGGTTCCCTGGCCTTAGACAATTTATAAAAAAATACATTGATCACTGCGTGACATGCATTTCAAAAAAGCGTGTACCTAGAGCTCCTCAACAGAATATCACCTCATGGACAAAACCCGAGATCCCATTCTCCGTAATACACGTTGATGTACTAGGCCCCTTACCCGAGTCTAACGGTTATAAATTTGTACTCATAATAGTAGACGCTTTTACAAAATACACACTGCTGTATTCCATCTATAGACAAGATGTAACAGAACTAATACGAACTATAACTAATGCAATGTCTCTTTTTGGAGCCCCGAGCTTAATTGTAACGGATAAGGGTCGTATGTTTGAATCTTCAAGATTCATAGAGTTTATTAAAGAAATAGGATCAGACATCCACTACATAACACCGGAAATGCACCACGCAAATGGGCAGGTTGAGCGATATGCTCGAACCGTACTCAACATGGTACGCATAGTGGCCAGTCATCAAAAAGATCGCTGGTCTGAAACACTATGGAGGCTGCAATTAACCCTCAACATTACGAAACAAAAGACAACTCAGACTTCTCCCCTGAACCTCATGATTGGAACCGATGCCACTACCCCAGTGATTCGGTCACTTGTTCGAGATGTGGCACTAGAAGGATCCCAACCGAACCGCGAAGCACTGAGAGAGCTACGCAGAAACCGTGCTATCGAGCTACTTCGGAGCAATCAGAGCCGTCAAGACGAATATGTGAACCGGAACAGACGCCCACCTAGGGTGTTCAACATTAATGACCTGGTTTTCGTAATAAAGTTTTCACAGTCTACTGGGAAGCTGGATCCTGGCATGCGTGGCCCCTACAAGGTCGTCCGTGCCCTGCCTAGCGGACGATACGAGCTGCAGTTGCTGAGCGGCTCGTACGGGAAGACTTCACAGGCTGCAGCCCAGTATATGGTCCTGTGGAAGGGAGAGTGGTGTCCCGATACCTGCGCTGCATTCTTTGAGCGTGAGTATACTTGGTCATTTTCGCAATGATCTAGTAAAGAAAATGTGATGAGGCAATAGACAGACTGAGGGATGTCTAAGTCTTACGTTTGGTAAACTGCGGGGTACCAAACTCATGTAAAGGACGGACTGCGGGACGTTCCTATAAGCAAACAGACTGCGGGATGTTTGCCTATGTGATTGAGTGACACCTTATGTTAGACAGACTGCGGGATATCTAAGTTTTATATTTGGTAAACTGCGGGGTACCAAACTCATGTAGAGGACGGACTGCGGGACGTTACCTTTAGCATGTAGACTGCGGGATACTTGCCTACATGATCTGTGTTAGTAATTGCGGATGAATATGAGCATAAGCTCTTATTCGTATCGAAGCCCACATCTGTAGGCATGTTTAGTCTGTTTAAACACAATGTGCTACTTTATGCATTTACAGAAGCCGATTCGACAGAGGACATCACTAGCCCCGACCACGAGATGACACATGACCATGCCGACAGATGCATGGCAGAGGCGGAGGCTGGCCCATCCCGGTTAGCTGCTCCTGAAGACGACACCCCAGCACGGGCACTGCCGGACATATCAGATGCCGTCGAGGACGACGCATAGTCAGGAGAGGCCGTGTAGGAGATGAACCGAATTAATCAGTACTAAGGCTATAAAAGCGCGCGCCGGCACGGACGCGCCCCTTTCGATCGGCGACCACCACAGCGAGCGGACCTATCCTACGTCAGGTGTTATCTGTATCGTGAGATTGTATTTCTTATTTGCTAATTGTTGCATTTATTTACATGTGTGTTGTGAACTAGCATATAAGTTTTGATTCTGTTTCCTAATTGTGTTAATTGCTTGTAAAAACCGAAGTACAATAAAGTCTAGGTTACGTGTTGTTATTTTTTTTAATTGAAATTCCACATCCGATCTTATAATATTATTATGTAAAGATTTGAAAAACAAAATAAAAGTAAAACTGAAAGGAAAAAAAAGGAATTGTTTAGTATATTATGTTTTTTTTTTTTTTAATTTAAAAACCGCCTCATCGCGACGTGGGTGGATTACCAGCTCAAGTTCTTATTTTATTGAAAATAAATCATAGGTTTATATCTAATTAAACACAAAAGATGAAAGATAGGGAAGCACGTACATTTTTCATAATTTGTTATTTTTTTTTTCTTTTTAAGAGAACAAAAAGGAATGTTGCCATTAATTTAACAGAGTTCAAGGCTGTTTTATGCTTAGATGTATTTTTAAGTAATGAATTCCAAGAAGTCCACGCCAAAAAAACGTTTTGTACAAGGAAGAAATTTCGCCTACAGCTGCGAAATACAAGTCAATTCCTCGCTCAATAAAAAGTTCTGATAAGTAACATTGTATACAAAAAAATCATTGTTTCCATTGTACAATCGTCGAGGCGCAATGTAATGAACTGTTGGGCCCAACTTTTTTCAGAACAATGCCTGAATTTAGATGATTAAAATGCCGGGAGCAATGATAATTCTTTGTTGGCGAGCTGTTGCAAAACATTCGCGTTCACACTTCCATTCATTCCGTTGAAATTATTGAGCAATTTGGTGTTTGACAAAAAAAAAAAAAAATAACAGTGTTACTGGAGGTTCGGTAAACTTGACCTTTTGACAGTGGGTACTGTGAGAGCTTTACAAGCTCTCAGGACCGAGACGAGTAAATTAACCGGTCATGCGGCGCACGTCGCCCATTGGCGACGAAACAAAAGAAAATCAATTGTGTCTCATTAGCGGAGCTTGACAGATTAACCCATTGAATGTCGTAATTACAGACACAATTAAAAAGCCATTGTGTCTCGCGTAGATCTACGTTCCGACAGACGAGAAGTTAAACCACCGTTTGTCGTATAAGTTCAGTAATTATTCCTGGAAGATAGTTCTACGTTTTTAAATTTTTTTCCCAGTCACTTGGCTTATCAGCCAAATCTGACATCTATTTGTTTTATATTCTTATCTTTACATAAATCAATGTTTGTTTCGTATTTTTGCCATGTCCTTTTCAAAGTATTAATAAAGTTTGCATTTAAGCACCAAATAGGCTATAATCTCTAAAGTACAGACGCCAGCACACCAAGTTCCCGAAACTGTCAAATTTTCCCAATCAACTTTGAACCTTATGCTTTCGCGATAAAGTTGAAAATCGATTAAAGACATTTGACAGATTGTTGTAGCTTGATGTGCTGGCGTCTGTACCTTTGAGCATCCACAGTAATGTTTAAGTCCAATATAACATTGAGGCGAGCTTATTGCCATCGCCTGGAAAATTCTGAATCTGGGTTTGTATTGAGAAATACAATGCTGTCCGAACTGGACTTCGAGCTCAAGACCCCACACACTGTTGTTACAGAGCATCCGCTTTCTTGCTTTCAAACTTTCTTCTCCTTAAGTGGTGAAAAAGGGTATAGAAGTTTGTATGGAGGATGTAACGAACAAAATAAAATAAAAAAAGAAAGAAAAAAACACTTTCCATTCTCGATTTCGTTAGGGGAGTGGACGATGGATCGAATCGTTTTCGAGTGTCAATGACGCGTTTACAATTTGTGACGTGTTCAGACGATGAAGCTATTTGCAGTGAAATGGCGATCACCAATCGACATTTCGAGTAATGTGTTGCGATTATCGCAGTATCGATCGTCTTTTGTTACAAAGGAAAACAAAGACAAACATTTGAGAGATGTATGTAAAACAATTATCGATACGGAATAGCTCATAATACCCTATAAAATAAATGAAATTGTATTTTCTGTTAATAGGATACCGGAACCACGTTTACTCGTTGTATAAAAATAAAACGTGTGTGATCAGAGTATCCCCGGTCGGGAACAAAGTTCGTTACGCAATACTCGCACGCACACACACTCGTACATATGTAGGTATAATAGAAATAGAGAGTGAGAGAAAGTGATTTTATTACGCATTTTTAATACAAAGCCATCGAGTAAGTATCAGTTTTTAGAAGCTCTCATAAAGTTGTCGCCATCTTGGATTATTATTTTGACCTTCGGGCCCACCGGGCTTAGCACCCTCGAAAACCATGAAAACAACACCCATTATGTGTTTTCTTTTTTTAATTTCGCATCCGCCATCTTGGACTTTCATTCTGGCCTCACTATCGGCTTTAGCAGCCTCGAAAACCATGAAAACGACACCCATGAAGTTAGAAAATTTTCGCATTCGCCATCTTGCATTTTCATTTTGACTACTCCTACTGCAAGTCCGAAACCCGCGTTAAAGAACTTCGTTCCAAATAAAGCTAGATGGAGTCTACATTTGCTATCTGACTAGCTACCCTATACAAAAATGAACAAAATCGGTCGCGAAACAAACAATACTTCAGTTAACTCACCTTGAACAGCCATTTATGCCAACAGGAGAGAAGAACGAATCCTCCAGCCACGAAACGATTCAACTATCTGGAGAGTTAAGCCATCAAAGTGCCCAATTAGGCAGTTTACGACTGTATAAATAAACTCGTATAAAGTTAAATATTTTTCCTACAAAAACTTCCAAAATACACAAAAAAAAAAAATCACACAAAAAAACATCACCTCAATTTAATTAGCATCCCACGAGGCCGAAGTTGTCAACAGGATAACTAGCAAACGAAAAACATGAAAACCTAGCAAAAACTCGGAGATGATATTACAAGACGCGCAGAACAAAACATCATACCTTGTTAGGACGAAAACTAAGTAATTATAATTACTTTCACGTACCTAGTCTGTCCTTGGTACTCTGTTTTTGTTCAGGTGCTCTGGCTTAATTTTAATTCTATCAGGTGCTTCTTTAGGCAGGCAGGTTTTGAATATTGAATACTAGCGAAAAGTTGTAAGTTTAATATAAATATTTTATACACATAAACCTTCCAGAATATTTTTTTTAAATAAGGGTGAAATTACATCAAAATCCATTGCATAGTTCAAAAGAACAATGCGATCACAGACAGACACGAAAACGATTTTGGTTTATAATATGTATAGACGAGTATGAAATACTCATTTATTCAATAAACTATGTTACATATTATGTGACAATATCAACGGATTTTCCCAAACTTCAACACCCCACTAGGGGTTCAATTTCAGAAGTATGCCAGTGCCTTTAATCAAACTAAGTACAAGCTATCCCTACACCGAATTTTATCAAAATTGTTCCTGCTTTCAGCCGTATAAACCTAACAAACAGACTGACAGTTAGAGATGCTTACATTCGCATATAAAGTAGGTAATTTAGTAAGTATAATGGCTAGTTCGAAATTTTTGTAAAGTCTTGTATTGTTACTATTTTTTTATTTCACGAAGTGACACCTGCTTTACTTGTGGTGACCAAGTGTAAAAACACGCTGTGAATGTGTGTGTAAGCGCAGGATCTCTCGATACCGTCTGAGACACGGGCGAAGTCGGAAGTATGCGTGTGTTACGTGTCGACGCAACTTGTCTCCACGCACACATTCACAGCGTCTTTGTGCATTACCACAAGTAAAGCGCGCGTCACTTCGTGAGACAAAAACACTGTATCCAGTGTATGTTTCCTGCAAAAGCAACATAAACGAAAAATACCATTATATTGCAAAATCTAAAATTCAAAACGTATTTGTTATAGAACGACAGCACAATTTGTCATAGCATATCATGATCCTGAACTTAAGAGTTACGACCCGATTCTGTATTCTACCGCGAACATAGTGAGTACAGAGCTGCGTTATTCGTAAACTGTGTTCAGTAGAATTCCTGCTTTATGTGATGGTTCATAAGGCATTTGTGTTGCTCAATGGATCATTTGTGTTGTGCAATTGCTAATTTATGTTGTACAATTAGTAATTTATTCATGTTGCATTTGTTTGAATTTGAATTAATAAAATTGATGTTAAATATAACATCAATTTTATTCTGCTAGTTCAATAGAACTAGCTTCTGCCCGCGACTTCGTCCGCATGACATTTCACCCTCCCCCCATTCACCCTCTTAGGGGTGGAATTTCGAAAAACCCTTTCTTACTGGATACCTACTCTTCACTAAGAACACACCCAGCAAATTTCATGTCTCTAGGACCAGCGGTTTAGGCTGTGCGTTGATATACCTACCAGTCAGTCAGTCAGGACTTTGAATTTTATATGTATAGATTAAAACGAGAAACGAACTGACTTACAACTAGGGTATACGAGATCATTCCTAATATGAAAAGCGCGAGAACGCTCTTTTTCTAAATTTGTCTACGATTCTGACGTCATTCTAATGTCTAATGTCGTCACAGTGCCTTTTTATTACGGTTTACACTTGAAAAAGGCACTTTGAGACTTTTTTCCCGACGTCGCGACTTCTTTATGTCGCGACGAAAGACAGATGTAGTAAGTTATCAAAAACAGATCGTTTTTATCATAGCAACATCGGCTTGGGGTTCCGTTTCATTAATTCGATATTACGCATGGAATGAGTAGGTATGTACTATATTGATTTCACGTCCACCTCTTTTAATTTATATATAGCTTTGTAACCGACTTTTTTAATTTATTAATTTAATGTTAATTACTTTGCATACTTAGTATTGTATAAAATCAATTATTTTCTAACTGAATAGACAGCTGTGCTGCTGGGGAGTTTGTTCCGCCACTTCTTCTCCCTAGCGAAAGCACTAGGAAGTGGTGAAGGGCGGACGTTTTGGGGGACTGTCATTTGTAATTTTGACGTTCGAAAAGTGCTGATTCTCAGCCTAGTTTGAATAAATGACTATTGATTTTGTTTTTTTTTTATTTTGAATTAAAATTAAATGTTTTTATTTGACATGACTAAATTAATATACGAAATCACGGATATGAAAACTAGGAGCACATTATATACTTCACCACAAATGACAAATGGGCCAACGATCACGAATTGACAAAACCAAGATTGATATTGTAACAATCACCATAAAACCTATGATATTGCAAATTTTGTAAGGTAATATCCACACTTACCAAAAGGACTAGCGGTCAGATGTATATGCAGCTGGAGTTGATTTCGCTATTATAATAATAAAACACTAAATATTATTAAATCACCACCTCTGGGAAATGAACTGGCGATTTTAGTAATTATGTTGCGAAGCTTTGATATTTCCACACAGCCGTAAAGGAAACCGGCATGTCCTAGAACCAATACTTCGAAGATATGTGACATCCACTAACCCGCACTGGGCCTGCATGGTGGATTACGGCCCACTCCCTCTCACCGAGAGTAGGCCTGTGTCTCAGCAGTGTATAGACTTATACAGTGTATAGACTTATACAGTGTATAGAGTTATAGGCTGATTATGCTATACAGCCGTAACTCCCTAGATTACGGTAATCACCATAATTGACAAAGTGACTGGTTATTTCGGAAAATGATGTTCATCTACGTAATAGTGCTCCCCTCCTCCACAGTTTCTCTCGCGGCCGCTGAGTAGAACTTAGGTTCAATGTAAATAATAGTTTAAAACTAAGTATTTTCATTAATAAAATAAAATGATGACTAAAATAAGTACAATTATGAAAGTACCATATTATTTTAGACATATTTTTTTGTGTATCATAATTGTGTATAATCTTCTCGTCGTCAAAATCGAGGACAACTATAAATGACAGAAAAATCGGAGATTATCTCTTGATGAGTTGTCGAGATTCGAGACAACTTAGGTGTCATGTTAAGGTTTGTCGAGAAAGCATCAAGTTTGGCAGAACGAGTCGAGTATTTGGTATGGCATCGCGGTAGCGCTGTCAGAAAACGAGAAAAGTGACAGAAATAGACATATCTCTTCGAAGCGAGAGCGAGTAATTGTCGCGTGTGTCATGTTAGCCCTGACAAGTAGGTAGTAAGTTAATCAATCAATTTTGCAGTTTACGTATAACCATTTACCATCGGGTGACCTATTCTGTCATAAACGTATTTTCTTTCTTTCTATAAACCCAAGTACATACTAGTTTATTGGCGACTTTAAAATAACTTAAGAGAAATGTAGAAAGAGAAAGACCATTTTATTTTTCATTTGACGCACAGAGCATGACCGAGTTTAGTGTCACTAGTGCTGAGTGTCCTCGTGTGAAAGTGTTAACTTTACATACAACTCTCGTTCCCATAAAGCACGAACGCGAAACGCATACAAACATTTAGAAATAATATCATTTTATCGCTTTCATGTAGACGGCTTTAGGGTCTAGGCAATATAATTCACATTCGCTTATCTTTACGCGCAACTCTAAACATGTAGTATACAAAAGCAATTTTGAGGGAGCCAGTGAAACATACGACTTGACAAATTGACGGGCCGACGCGCTACTATTGCGTTCGCACGACAAACTATTTCATTTGTCCGGTTTATAGCCCGTAAAGTTACGTAATAGGTGGGTTACAAACGAGACTCATCCTGCGGTGACGATAACATATTGTTTATTTTTGTCTGTGGTTATTAGGTACCGATATGTTATTTATCACTTTCGGGCGGTTGGCATGCTCGGCGCGCGCGGCTATGCGTGTATTGCCTCCTTATTGCGAATATTCTGCCAATATTTTTGTTTTTCATACCGAAATTGGAAAAATGGTACACTATTAGTATCGTTATGGCGTGCGCTTGTTTTGTTTATGGTACCATCTCTTTGTTTGGGGTCATAGAATATTTTCACGATTTTTAATGACTGTCAGTCAAGACGTAACATAACATAACATAAGGCCTGTATTCTTCCAAAAGGTTAGACAGAGGTGTACTATCGCGGACACTCCCGCCTGACCATCACTAAGTTCATTTTTGCTTGCACTAAAAAAATAGAAGCGCTCTCTAGTAAGCGCACAAAGATCAAATACTTCGTCCGTAAAATTCACAAAAGGAGTACACGTGATGCGTCACTAAGCTGCGCAGTGCAGGTGGCAACTAATTGTGTTATCGCTTTTCTAATAGGCGAAAACTTTAAGGGGGCGTGTCTTGGCGCCGCCGCAGGCTTTAGGCGAAAAAAAAATTTAAGTGATCAGGCGGAAAAGGCCGCGATGGTACCTATAACACATCCAAGTGCCAGTTATGTTTAAGCTCCATGTAATAGGGGGCGAGCCTATTACCATCAACCGGGCACATATCCAAACTCTGGGCCGCTACTGAATAATACCTGATAAAGACTTGAGACGGAAAAAAAAACCGAGTGTGCTTATGACCACACGACTGAAGTGAAACTTCAAACGTATTTGGCTATGAGAGGAAGAGAGAAAGAAAATGTGCGCGCGCACTGTATTCTCTTGCTTATATCCCCCACTCAACTCCCGTTCGCCTCGCCCGATCACACTTTTCGTAACGCTTACGTCACGCGTTCGCCAGCTTACTCCTCAAGTCAAGCGTGCGTAAAGAAGTTTCACTTCAAAAACCGAGTGTGCTTATGACCACACGACTGAAGTGAAACTTTAAACGTATTTGGCTATGAGAGGAAGAGAGAAAGAAAATGTGCGCGCGCACTGCTTTCTCATGCTTATATCCCCCACTCAACTCCCGTTCGCCTCGCCCGATCACACTATTCGTAACGCTTACGTCACGCGTTCGCCAGCTTACTCTCCAAGTCAAGCGTGCGTAAAGAAGTTTCACTTCAAAAATCCTTAGAAACATGGGCGCGTTGTTCAGTAACTTACATAGAAGCTTTTCTTAGTAGGTAATACATAATCTATGTAATCTTAAGTATAAACTACTTACCTTTTCGTGGTACTACTTAGTTTAACTTAGTTCTAAGTAAAAATAAGTAGCTTATGCATGTGTAATGGGTATCAATGTGGGGCAAGTTGATTCGGTTTACATTTCTATGGTATTGACTCAGTGAGATTAAAGTGCACTTTATTATTGTTTACAAGGATTGAAGTAAATAATTGATTAACCCAGTTTGGGTTTAACGAAAAGTGAATGATGTTATGGAATATTTTAACCTTTTTAGGGTTCCGTAGTCAACTAGGAACCCTTATAGTTTCGCCATGTCTGTCTGTCCGTCCGTCCGTCCGTCCGTCCGTCTGTCCGTCCTCGCTTAGTCTCTGTGACCGTTAGCACTAGAAAGCTGAAATTTGGTACCAATCACGCCGACAAAGTGGTAAAATAAAAATTGGAAAAAAATGTTTTATTAGGGTAGCCCCCCTATATGTAAAGTGGGAAGTGATTTTTTTTTTAATTTCAACCCTAACGTGTGATATATTGTTGGAAAGGTATTTAAAAATGAATATGGGTTCACTAAAATCATTTTTTGATAATGTCAATAATTTCGGAAATAATCGCTCCAAAAGTAAAAAACAATGTGTCCCCCCCCCTCTAACTTTTGAACCATAAGTTTAGAAAATATGAAAAAAATCTGAAAAGTAGAACTTTATAAGGACTTTCTAGGAAAATTATTTTGAACTTGATAGAAACAACAGTTTTTGTACAAAAAAGACAAAGTTGTACAAAATCATTTCTGGACTAAGTTTGTAGTATAATCGTATATGCAAGCATTTTTTTTTAACTTCGTTTACATATTTTATTATCCTGAACGTATCTTTTTTCAAACAAAAAAAGAATGATTAAAATTGGTTCTCGAAATCCAAAATTACCAACTTCTGGCACGTCTATGTACTAATTAGTAACCCAATTCCCCGAGAGGTGGCGCTGTAGGTACTTATTACATTGGGTCGGGTATTATCGAATTGTACGTGGGAACCATGGAGCACAACAACCAGGTGAGAACACTTATTGTGACGGACGGGAAACTACGGAACCCTACACTGAGCGTGGCCCGACACGCTCTTGGCCGGTTTTGTCTTTGTTGATTGGAGACAGCTGCTGTCGCTGGCATTGATATTTGTTTTTTTTTTGTATTTTCTGTGTAGCTGATTTGCATTTGCATTACAGAACCAGCGAGTTAAGTTTCTTGACGTGTGTACGTGATGCTTCACAATAAAAAACTGTCACGTTTGGACTGACGTTTGGATACTTAACTTGATACTTGAGCTAGTTTATTGTTGCTTCAAAGTCGTTTATTAACTATAAATGCAGTATTAACAGGACAGGACATTGGAGAAGTTTCTCAAGGAAGAGTTCTGGCTGAAGGGTATTGTGTACCGCTGGTTTCGTGGCCGGCTACATGACACCAGTTAGCAAAACACGACGCAGACACTTCGTGTTTAGTTAGTTTCTTAGTGTAATTATAATGTTGTATGTATTTATAGTATATTTAAGTTAGATTAATATTGAATTTTATGGATTTTATATGGGCCTTGATGCCTGAAATAAATGGAAAATAAAAATAAATAAATAAATTATATTGCAGCTTGAAAACCCAGATAAAGAAAAGAAAGGACTCTGAAATTTTCTTCAGGTTCTTGTCAGGGAATCCTACCTTTCGCGTTTGCAATTTTGCTTATTGTCTAATGCGTTGCTTCAACACAACGCACAGTTTAGTAGTCAATGTAATGGCTTGGTACGCCATTAGTCACGAGTTCGATTATCGTTATTATCATTCTTATTTTGGAGTATTTTTAGACTTATTTTACACTAGCTGCGCCCCGCGGTTTCACCTGTGTAAATGTCGAATGTGAAATCGGGATAAAAGTAGCCTATATGTTAATCCAGGGTGTCAGCTACCTCCATACAAAATTTTATCAAAATTGGGCCAGCCGTTTGAGCGTGGATAAGTAACAAACATATAAACACACACAAAACTTTCGCATTTATAATATTAGTGTGATGTGATTTTTTATTCACAGCCGCCTTTTCTACAATATAAAAAGAATATTTACACATTAAAACATTTTATGAGAGCAACGCGAGTGTCACTGACTTGCCCGTAACAAATGGAGCTTTGATGGAACAGGTGTTACCCGCTATTGTGAGTCCGTATATCAGGGTGATGTTTATGTTGATTTAGTACGTGCTCTGGTATTATTTTGATTAATGTGAGGAAGTATGTTACGTTTTAGAAGGTTAGGCTATGGACAGTCACGTCTAAAAGTATACAGGGTGTTACGGAAAGGGTATATCAATACAAACAGGTTGAAGAGTGTATCTGGTCTAGAATCTCTGTACAAAATTTCAGCTCAAAAGCATTAACTATGGAAATGCTTCATATTTTTTTATTTCATCACGGCGCGGCGCTGCACTGGCGCGCGGCGGCGTGATGTGCGTGTACTAGGCGCACAGACACACTACAGATAATGGATAATGACCCTCGTAGTGCGGTGACACGTTTGTTATGATTTCAATTTAATAATCTATCGAAATAAAAAAATATTAAGCATTTTCAAAGTTACTGCTTTTGAGCTGAAATTTTGTACAGAGATCCTAGACCAGATACACTCTTCAACCCGTTTGTATTGATATACCTTTTCTGTAACACCCTGTATATACACTTGACAATTTTCAATTGCGATTTTTTCGTGAAATAACGAATGCAACGTTGAAATACGACACTTAACATAAACCTATGGGTTCGAAAATACTATTTACGTAATAACATAAAATTTCATTAAAAAATAAAGGAGAAAATCGCCTTTGAATAAAGCCAAGTGTATACATACTTTTAGACGTGACTGGACACTATTTATCTGGTTCAGTAGTGCTATTTTGTAGAAAACTCACCGTGAAAATTTATGTGAAGTGAGCTATCAATAGATATATCTCCAGAATGTTGTTAGGGCTTCCACGTTACAGATAGCGCCATCCACGAAGACGCGCCCCACTCTTCTTCCTAATCGCTTACAGTACAAGTGGGCAACATTCCGCTAGTGTTTTAGTTTGGTCGATACACAGTAGTTACTTATTAGTGGGTAATTAGTGTGTAACAAAAAACTAAAATACTAGCGGTATTAACTAGCGATAAGCACTAGCGTTTAGTAAGAAGAGTGAGGCGCGTCTTCTTGGATGGAATCTATACTGGAACAGGAATGTTTGCCAAAGCACATACTGATGGGTTCAATACCATCCTGCAAAAAAGAACGGCGTCCATGATGCGTGGTGCGTGGGAGCGTCAACGGCATTCTGAAGGTCATCAGTGAGAAGCCATGTTGCGGCATTAAGGCGCATTGGGTACCATTCCGCATTAGGAATTTCCTGTAATGGTAGCAGTGTTTTTGATAAATAAATAAATGTACAAATGTACATGTAGGTACATGTGCCCGGTGCGTCAGGTGAGTGCAACAAATACATGAATTAAAAAAATATGTATATTGTATTACCTAAAGTTACTTACTAACGTAGTATAAAAGTGTGTATACATCATATGGGTCGAGGACTGAAGTAAAGTATTTTTGAAGTGAAACTTCTTTACGCACGCTTGACTTGGGAAGTAAGCTGGCGAACGCGTTACGAAAAGTGTGATCGGGCGAGGCGAACGGGAGTTTAGTGGGGGATATAAGCAAGAGAAAGCAGTGCGCGCGCACATTTTCTTTCTCTCTTCCTCTCATAGCCAAATATGTTTGAAGTTTCACTTCAGTCGTGTGGTCATAAGCACACTCGGTTTTTTTATTTATTTATTAATAGTGTCAATTAATATTGTGTTTAGTAGCTCGGGTGCCTTTCGGTCCAGTGCCATTGCTCTATCTCTTTTTCGTTTAACACTGTAGCAGTTTCACATTTTTTTTTCAATTATTCATCGTGGATTATCATGAAAATCATTTATTCATCTGCCTGGCCTTTTCCAACTATGTTGGGGTCGGCCTCCAGTCTAAACGGTTGCAGCAATAGTGTTATGTGTTATTGTGTAATGTTCATGCAATAACCCTATTATTTTGATATCCCGTAGCCACAAACAGACCAGGCACTATCGTACTTTTAGAATATTAATTACCTACATACACCACGCACAATTGCAATTTTAGAATATTACGCAAATCCCATTTTGTTTTTAGAGGCCATATCTTTATACTGTCGTATCTAAAATCTATTAGACCCTACGCCCACTGGTGCGATGACCCCGAATACACTTCATGACAAAGGAGGCACAAAGTACCTTTAATGACCCACTTTTACATTCTACAGACATTTTCACACTGACATTCCAGAACATATTAGATAAAGTTTGGGGCTCAATGTTGACTATTGTTGACCTCATGAAGTTGTCCCGCAGTACAATCAACAATGCTCTTACGCCCGGCTTGGACCACAAATTATGTCCATTGCTCCATTACTAACTACTTTAATGGAGCTCTTGCATACAAGGCGGGTAATGGACGTAATTTTCTAAACATTAGCCTACGAGCTTGTAGAGGCAGAGGATTTACTGTCTCATATAGTTTTATATTGACGCTGGGAAGATTTTATGTTCATGTTTTAGCTTGGAGCTATGCTAGTGTCAGATTACTACGTATGCAGGATAGCAGTGTGAATAGACAAATTAGCTGCCATCTGATCTTCGCAATCACACTTAATATTATAAAGGCGAAAGTTTGTGTGTGTGTTTATATGTTTGTTACTTCTTCACGCTCAAACGGCTGGACCAATTTTGATGAAATTTTGTATGGAGGTAGCTGACACCCTGGATTAACATATAGGCTACTTTTTATCCCGATATTCCCACGGGATCGACACTTATGCGGGTGAAACCGCGGGGTGCAGCTAGTTATAAATACTACCGAAACCTATTCTAAGGTTAAAAGTTGATTAAGAAGAAATCCTAGCACCTCATCATCGTCATCTGCCTAACTTTTTCCCAACTATGTTGGGGTCAGCTTCCAGTCTAACCGGATGCAACTGAGTATCAGTATTTTACTTGAAGCGACTGCCTATCTGACCTCCGCAACCCAGTTACTGGGTAATATCAAACCCCTTGGTAAGACTGATTGTCAGACTTTCGGGCTTCTGACGACCCGTAACGACTGTCAAGGATCCACGAATGATATGCGGGACCAACGGCTTAACGTGCTTTCCGAGGCACGAAGGGGTATGTAAAGATAGTCACCCATCCACGGACCAACCGCGGCAAGCGCAGCTTAACCTGATTGATCGACCCGTGCGGCTGATATTACTTAACCACAAGTCCTATGTGGCGAACAGTGTGAAAATACCCTCAATGTTATGGTAATGCTTCTATAGTCTACTTCCAATGCGGTGACATCTCTGAATACACTTTATGACAATTTTAGTAACCCATTTCGACTACATTCTAAAGACATAATTTACGTATTTAATCGACGTAATTTTCTAAACGTTGGCCTACGTGGACGTAGAGGCATAAGAATTATTGTGTCATATAGTTTTATATTGAAGCTGAGAAGTCTTGCTCCAGTTGTAGCTACGACCTAACAATCATATATCCTGCTGGGCCTATGTGCAGCAGGCCCATGGCAGGCCTACGTCTCCCAGGTTGCGCCACGACACCTTGTCCTTGGCCTTCCGTATCAAGTTTGCCCCAGCCACCTTTTGAGGTCGTCGGTCCGTGTATGAAATTTGCTAGCGTCAGATATCTGAGGGGCAATTCTCGTAATTTTAAGAACGTTCACAGTCTGATCTCAGTCTCAATCTGTCAAAATTACTTCTAATTTCCCTACATTTGGACAAGTTTTTGACATCTGTTTGTCGCCGAGATGAGACTGCGACTAGATTTTGACCGTTTTAAATTACGAGAATTGGCCTTCTGTATATGTAGGCTGAGTTGAGTTGCTGCAATCTGATCTCCGCCATTATACCTCCCATGTGGATATGTGGATATTCTAAGGTTAGAGTTAGAAGACGATAGGGTATGGGAGAAATCTTTTGATTAAAATCGATTCAAAGGTTAGAGTTAGAAGACGATAGGTTATGGGAGAAATCTTTTTGAATGAAATCGATTTAAAAGAGTGTTTGCACTTTTGATAGCCTGGCGATTGTCATAGTTATGTCAAGGTTTTATGAGTACTTAAAACATCCGATGTAGACAGGTTAAGTTAGTGTACATACACAGGAATGACACGCGTCAACGGCAGAGGCAACTGCACCCATCGACAAGTGTCGACAACGTGCCGCTCGTGGCATGCGGCATGTTGTTGACGGCAGCCGGCTGCAGTTGCCTCTGTCGTTGACGCGTGTCGCTCATGTGTATGCACACACATGCACACTAAAGAAAGGTTAAAAAATTCATTTATAAGAATATTTTATGCTATAAATGATGCTGATTTCAACCGGATACTATCGATTCAATTATTGCAATACGTCTCGTCATAATAAATATTTCATACAACATTTATTTATTTCCATTCATACATACACACGTTCATTAAAAACAAACGAACATCTGAATAAATTCACTCCGTAAACGACTGTTTAACGCTCCTGTCCCATCGAGAAGCGAGTAGAGCTAGCAACAAAAACGAGTTGGCGAGCAACGTGTAGCGAGTGCGCGACGGCGACGAGCGATAACTCGCTGGTATGCGTATGTATGTATATCAAGCGTCAATCACTCAGTGAGTGTTCTGCCCGCCAAGCGAGTGTCGCTGAGCGAGTACTCCCTTTATGCCGCTGCGACAAACTAGTGGAAAGAGAGTTCTCGCCGGCAGTATAAACAGTCAGCGATCAACTATTAATATATGCATCTCTTTTACCAAACTGGATCTAAAATCTTTTGTACGTTTCTTGAGCGAGAAAATCATTGATAGATATAGTCCGCGCGGAACTAGTTGGCCGTGCCTTACGTATGTGAGCGATGGGACGGAGGCGCATTACTCAGTACGTGCGTTGCGGACCGCTGCCACACCCCTGTCCCCACCACAGCGGCCAACTAGTTCCGCACGGACTATAGTCGCTTCCTCGTTAGCGATGGAACGGGTGCCTATAAGAATGTTTCAAAAGACGAGTATTGAAACGGCAAAATATAATAATTCTTCAATAATATATTTATTTTAAAAGCCTTTCGCGTCCGGCGTCCGGGCCGTTCGTCCGGCATCCGGGTCGAACATCCGGCGTCCGGTGCAAAGGCGTGGCGGCGCTGTGGTTAACCTTCCACTGCTATTGGCGTCTTGTGATTGTGCAGTCATGTGATCTGAACTGTGTAATTATGTTCATAACAGGATATTAGTAATTATGTATGATGATTATACATATACAAAACATGATTGATTTATGATACACGTGATACACGTACAGTCAACAAAAGAGATAAGTATGCAGGATCGTCGGATATAGTTGAAGTTTAGTAAGAAAGCGATGGATGTTCGCGAATAAAGTTTAATAATTTTATATTTAACTAGCTGCGCTCCGCGGTTTCACCCGCATAAGTGTTGATCCCGTGGGAATATCGGGATAAAAAGTATCCTATGTCCTTTCCCGGGACTCAAACTATCTCTATACCAAATTTCATCTAAATCGGTTCAGCGGTTTAGGCGTGAAAAGGTAACATACAGACAGATAGACAGAGTTACTTTCCAATTTATAATATTACTAGCTGCGCCCCGCGGTTTTACCCGCATAAGTCTCGATCCCGATCTATGTCCTTTCCCGGGACTCAAGCTATCTCTGTACCAAATTTCATCAAAAATGGTCCAGCCGTTTGAGCGTGAAGAAGTAACAAACATATAAACACACACACACACTCACAAACTTTCGCCTTTATAATATTAGTGTGAAGTGTGATAGTGTGAAGTGTGATTATAGTATGGATTTTGTTCGAGAACATCCATCGGTCGGGTAGTAATTGTAGAACGATGATGATGATTAAACATTGGTGTTTCTTGTTGTGCTGATCTTTCATCTACAGGGTGTTACGGAAAGGGTATATCAATACAAACGGGTTGAAGAGTGTATCTGGTCTGGTCTGTACAAAGGAGAAGGGAAATCCTGGGCCCAGCAGTTAACTAGTTGAAATGGGTATTAAAAAAACCGTTATATTTTTCTAAAGGAAATCACAAAATACAGTACCATGTTTCTATCTAGGAAGCGAGAAAAATTAAATTAAGTTGTGAAACTAAATAATCGATAAAGTACATGCCTGAATTCTAAGTAATCGATAGTGTATAAATCGGTAAAATCTCAGAATATCTATGAAAATCGTGTGTCAAACAAAATGCTTATCAATCTTTTCGTGGAATCGATTCAAAGCGAATCGAGTTCCTTTAATTTTTCTTCTGTTAGCAACACTGGCCACTCAGTATAGTCTAAAGTAATCTGTGATTCTGTGCTGGTCACCGACCATGAAGATATAGATAACTTCATGTCACCGACCGACAGATGACAGGTAGAAAAAAACCGGCACCTATCAAAAAGTACTCTGTGACCGGCACTCGTTCGTTTTCTTTCGTTGCATAGACTACACTATATTAAACTAGAGTAAACTATTTTAAACATATAACTTGACTCCTGGATAGCCAAATTTCACCAAATTTTCAGTGAGGCCTTGTTATTATGTCCACTTACAAATAAAGCTAGTTTGATTGAGTTAACACCTGGGCCCAGGAAACTATGGAGTCTTTCCCTTCTCCTTTCAGCTCAAAAGCATTAACTTTGAAAATGCTTAATATTTTTTTATTTCGACATCACGGCGCTGCACTGGCGCGCAACGGCGTGATGTGCGTGTACTAGGCGCGCAGACACACTACAGATAATGGATAATGACCCTCATAGTGCGTTGACACGTTTGTTATGATTTCAATTTAATAAACTGTCGAAATAAAAAAATATTAAGCATTTTCAAAGTTACTGCTTTTGAGCTGAAATGTACAGAGATTCTAGACCAGATACACTCTTCAACCCGTTTGTATTGATATACCCTTTCTGTAACACCCTGTATACTAGTCTATACTTCTATAATATCTATACTAATATTATAAAGAGGTAAAATTTGTTTGTTAATATGTACGGGGTAATCTCCAGAACTTCCAGTAGGATTTGAAAAATTGTTATTGCATTTGATAGCCCGATTCTTGAGGAAGGTTATTGGATATATAACATCACGCTAGGATCCTAAGGAGCCGAGAAAAACCAAAAAAGTCAGAAAGAACGCTATGCGAAAACTAAGTACCAGCGCGGACAAACACGCAGACGAAGTTGCCGAGTTTGATTTGATTTGTTTAATACTACTGCCCACTTGTACCACAGATCGCTAGATGTGTTAGCGCAAAAGATATTTAAAAAAAAACTGTTTCTGTCAACTCTGAGGGATTTACAGAAAAAGAGAGATGTTTCAAATACGTGTATGCGACTTTTTAGTAAGAGACACAGAGAAAGAAATGTTTCATAGATTTTGAGAGTTATATTGGCTTCACTATATACTTCACTTGAGGTGGAAACGAAAATTCAAGATGGCGGCTGCAAAAAATTACCGCCACGTTTACAGCAAATAAACGTTTCCTTTCTTTATCTTTCAAACATTACTTTTACTAGGCCTTATTCCACACAATCTTCCGAAAAATAACTTAATAACTTTCCAGAAACAGTCCCATCTAACGTACGCGTCGCATGGACTGTGGCTAGCTTGACTGCGGTTAACCTACCAACTATTGATGCTTTGTGCTGTCATCCACAGAGCTCCCGAGACTTCCAGAACTATGTCATACGAATTATGTTGTTATCGGGAATCGGGACCGAAATGTGGAATACTGGTAGTATTACAGGCATGTGAGAGTTGACAACTGTGTTGTTACTAGCTGATGGATGTAATGGACTGATATTAGGCATTAGGGGGACGTGGTCAAGGTTTTATAAACTTGTTTCTTAGTACAGCTATATTAGCTTACCGTCCGATCAGGACCAGGCCCGTGCCGAACGGCGCGTACGTGTTCCACGTGCGCCTCAAAGAGATGTCAGCAAAAAGGAAGGGGCCTGCCAGGGCCGAAGCCTGCCGGGGTTGCGGGATTGTCCGAAAGGGTTACCGCTACCCCGGAACATAAAGGGCTAAGGAAGGAACACGGATGGGTTTTAGTCAGTAAGAGTCTGACACTCCCTTCCGCTCCACCCAGAGCGAGAGGGGTCATTTGATGATTTCCCATTCATAAAAAAGACGGGTTGCACTCCGGGAGTGCCGGCAGAAGTGAAAACTTGAATATTAACGTTGAAATAAATCAATTATTAATTGAATTAATATAACTCATTTTTTTTCACTATTTCTGCGTCACTTTTTTTTATTAATAGATGCACTTTGTTCAATTTCCATATTTTGAAACACTTTATATACACGAATTTTACGAATACACAGCAGTGTGGCTACTACACAGACGGTCGAGCCATCAGCTGTCCAGCCACGTCCGCGTCCACCATCACCATCACATCACATCACCATCACCATCGCCAGCGCATCACCATCGCCATCTCCATCACCATCGCCATCGCCATCACCATCGCCATCACCATCACCGTCGCCATCGCCATCACCATACCATCGCCATCACCATCGCCATCACCATCACCATCCATCCATCCATCCATCCATTACCGTGTCTCACTTGGTTCACTTCGGTTGGCGCCGCCGTAGAAAGAGATGGGGGGGGGGGAATCTCTCCTGACGGTCACGTGTCCTGACGCGATGCCCTGACGCGAGTTTAACATTTTTTACCCATTACAAAAAGTGTTCAACGCCGCTAAAGAAGTTTTCACTTCAAAAAAAGTTTATTATTAGAATTCTATTAGGTTGACATGGTTTAGGGTTGGTTTCTTATTTTAGGTAGTTTATTATCAACATTTAAAATAATATAAAGCGGGCGTAATAACTGCTTTAAGAAATCGAATTGGAGATGTTCTTAGTTTATTATCAATTTCCTGAATAAATAAATTACGCGAGTTGAAATCATAATTTTATTTAGAACTAGCAGCGCCCCGCGGTTTCACCCGCGTAAGTTTCGATCCCGTGGGAATATCGGGATAAAAACTATCCTTTGTCCTTTCCCGGGACTCAAACTATCTTTATACTAAATTTCATCGAAATCTGTTCAGCGGTTTAGGCGTGAAAAGGTAACATACAGACAGACAGACAGACAGAGTTACTTTCGAATTTATAATATTAGTATGGATTTATAAATAAGGAGGGACCCGTAGCTAAATAATAACAGCCGCATAGGTCTATCAATCAGGTTAAGCTACGCTTGCCGTGGTTAGTCTGTGGATGGGTGACCATCTTTACATACCGACCCTCCGTGTCTCGGAGAGCACGTCTCTTGGTCCCGGCTGTCATTCGTGGACCTTTGACAGTCATTACGGGTAGTCTGACAACCAATCTTACCAAGGGGTATCGTATAACCCAGCACCCGGGTTGTGGAGGTCAGATAAGCAGTCGCTCCATGTAAAATACTAGTATCCAGCTGCATCCGGTTAGACTGGAAGCCGACCCCAACATGGTTGGGATAAGGCTAGGCAAATGATGATGAATTTAACTATATATAATGACTTGATTGAGCTTTATTAATTTTCCTATCATCTATGAGGTATTCTCTACTTGATTTCATAAAAGAAACATCCCGTCAAACTAAATTTAGCAAAGTTTAAGGACTGTAAACCGGACATATCTATAAAAATGTATGGTGCAAGAGTTTTTTTTTTAACTGACGGACCGAATCATGTCCTGAATGCAGTGTAAAAGTTTAAAAGTTACGACTTCCGATGTTCCTTTCCAACGCGATAAGAACTTGGCCACTGTAACTTACAAATGCCGAAAACAATGTACACCAGCTCCACCTCCACCTCTGTCTAAGTGTCTGACGTGATGGTATGCAAGGTACAAATATTGAACAGTCGCACTAAATCTGTTTAGCACGTTCGAATCTGTTGCTACATCACTCGTCGTGTCTATGATTAATGCAGTGCGTTGCATAGGTAGTTGTCATGATATTCAATTGTGTATCTCTCTGGAACATGAAGAGGTTTATTTATAAACTACTAGCAGCGCCCCGCGGTTTCACCCGTATAAGTGTCGATCCCGTGGGAATATCGGGATAAAAAGTATACTATGTGTTATTTTGATGTGTAAGCTATATTACTGTAAAGTTTCATTAAAATCTGTTCAGTAGTTTTTGCGTGAAAGAGTAACAAACATCCATCCATCCTCACAAACTTTCGCGTTTATAATATTAGTAGGAAGTAGGATAGGATGATTAAGGGTGCGTTCCGAGCTAGTACTGAATTAGGTTATTACGTATTGAATTAGGTTTAAGCACGCTCAAATCGATTAAATCGATTACATTCCTAACTCGGAACACACACTATAGTAAAGTGACATTCAAACGTCAAAAATGTATGGTTAAACAGTCGCTAATCACTACTTAAATTTAAGCAACGTTTAGGAATAAAGGGGAAAGTTTCCATTGGCATTTGACTGTTAAGTTGAACAATCCTAAGTAAGATTTTTCGTGCAGTATTTGTTATTTGGCAATTGGTGGGATGAACTGGATAGAATCTGCATCTTTAGGAGTATTTATTTATTTATTTAATAATTTATCTACTTTCCTATCGCAGGTAAGTAGGTAAGTAGGCTGGAAGCGATTTCTTTAGAAATAAGCATCATCTTTGTAGCTATTTTTCTATTTTTTTTTTCTTGTCTGTTTATATGTGTGTACATGAAGGAATAAATAAATAATAGGCTTTTACAAGGTCGTCGGTCCACCTTGTGGGAGGCCTTCCAAAGCTACGTCTTCCGGTACGCGGTCGCCACTTCAGAACCTTTCGGCCCCATCGGCCATCTTTTCTGCGAGCAATGTGCCCTGCCCACCCACACAAACGTAGCTTAATCAATTTCATTTAATGACAATATTACACCGTTCCACTAAATTGGTTCTCTTTGATTGCAAGTCAGTCACAGAAACAAAAGAGCACGATCGATGTTGAATGATTCTCACACTACGTGCAAAAAAGGTGCTCTAAAAATAGGTGCTCAAACGGGAATACTCCATTTTTTTTTTCTTTTCTTTACACACTTCTTCAAATATCATATCTGATATTGGCAGAACTGCCAACATCGGCACAATTGCCATAAGTAAAAACATGATACAACAGAAATTAAATTATTCCTTTTCTAAACGGTTCAATTTGGTTACCTCACCCAAAGGTAAAAATGATCCGTGTAATTCCGGCTTAAACGAAACCATTTCATGTAAGCAATCGATTAATAAGTACTTTCACTGCTGTGACGTCATTGACACGCCCGTGATTGATTCACAGGCTCACAGCTGACTCAATGCTTGCCAATCTTTGATACTTACTCTTAACGCGAAGGGTGATTTGTTGTGGTCGGAAATAGTAGCGGTAATGAACCTAATCTGTGTTCGCAATTTATTTGCTAAAAATGTAAAAAAATACGATTGAATGTAAAAATAACTATAATTCCTACACAATAAAGTTCAGTTTACGCTACAACTTCGAACATTATTAAAACTTTTTCAATAGAGTTGGTCACTCTGAAATCAACTTAATGGTCATTGAAATAAAGTTGATATTTGTTTAACTCGAAATAGGGTGGGGGTGTGCAGCAATACGCTCTTTTACTATACGTGTTATTAGGTACGGTTGGATCTAAGTATAGCCAAGAAAAATAATTGTCAAGCAAATTGACGCCCTATGACAATTTGCCGCGTTATAGCTATTTCACACAACTATCAAAAAATGATAATTGTGATTTGAATGTACGGACAAATGTTGGTGTATACATATATGTGTAAGGAGAATTCTATGTATGGTCACAAACAAAGGTCCAGCATTCCATGGGTAATCGGAAATCTGAATAAAGCTATATACCTATTCAGAGAAAATAACTTTGCCAATGTACCATAACTAGCTGCGCCCCGCGGTTTCACCCACGTAAATGTCGATCCCGTGGGAATATCGGGATTAAAAGTAGCCTATATGTTAATCCAGGGTGTCAGCTACCTCCATACAAAATTTTATCAAAATTGAACCAGCCGTTTGAGCGTGAAGAAGTAACAAACATATAAACACACGCACACACTCACAAACATTCGCCTTTATAATATTAGTGTGATTAATAGTAATTAATTAATAAGTGTGATATATTTTTTGACAATTAAACAGATACAAGAAATGTGGGTCTCAAATCAACACTATAAATAGGATTGTGATAGTTTCACGCCTATAGAAACTTTCATCATAAATCACTAGCAATTTCGACAATTATTTAACCCTTCAAATATTGCATAGAATTCAACTAACCAGCAAACAACTCCAGCTATAAACGCAGACTAGAAACCCAAACACAATTTAATTACCCTACACCTGACGAATTTGAAAGCTAATTACTTAGCAGTACATGACTGTATTGTCTTCGCTTCATTAAGTTGACGTACTTATGTAGTTGACTTCAACATGGCATATTTTGTGACGTCACTCGTCTCACAATGCTGTTTAATGCACTTTACATCGCTTGGTATTGTTTTCTTCTATAGGTACAGACGCTAGCATATCAAGCTACTACAATTTGGCAATTTTTTTTCATAGATTTTCATCTTTATCGCTAAAGCATAAGGTTCAAAGTTGATTAGGAAAATTTGACAGTTTCGGGTTGCTTGATGCGTCTGTACATTGATACTTTGCGAGACACTAAACGCCCCCAGACGTAATAACAATAAAACTTTTATTGTGTCTCGTTCAGTATCCTTCAACCGATTACTAAGTTAAGTTGACAAAAATAATTCAAGGCAGGCCTATGAATGAGTTGTGTGATGACTGATGACTTTAAGGCGTTTATGAGAGACTCGCTGCGCCCCGCGGTTTCACCCGCATAAGTTTCGATCCCGTGGGAATATCGGGATAAAAACTATCCCGGGACTCAAACTATCTCTATACCAAATTTCAACTAAATCGGTTCAGTGGTTTAGGCGTGAAAAGGTAACACACAGACAGACAGACAGATAGACAGACAGACAGAGTTACTTTCGAATTTACACAAAAAGAAGTTTTGAAGGCGATTTTTGCAGCAGAAACTGTTGAAAATAAAATATGAAAAAATTGTAATGGATTCTTCAGTTTTTCTTGTGTTCTATAAAACTAAGTTTATAAACAGTAGGTTTTGAATTATTATTAGGGTAGTTCTTCGAAATTTGATTCTTCGACTGATCCATATGGCAAAAATTTAATTTCACTTTCAGCTCTGTAACACATGTTAATATAAAAATAGACATACCAAATAACATATGTTTGTATGAGGGACTCGTTTTTCTAAAGAAGTTTTCAAGATATCGACGTTTGAATATTTTGTGCCCAGATGAATCAGAAACAGAATTAAAAAGTAATAAATACACCGTTAGTTATGATTGATAATTCTAAACAATAATTATTCATTCTTAACAAGAAGAGAGTTTTATACTCCTGTCACTTTTTAATTATTCAAAAAGTTATAAGTAGCTAAGTAAGTAATAATAAATAAGATTAGAACTACTGACTTGTACAATGTCAAACATTGGACATTATAATGCAACAAAAGCACTCCTTTCATGCTGGAGAAGGGAAATCTAATTTATTTCATTAGTCATATGGGGGTTTTCACCGTACGAATCAGGCACAGTTGAATCAGAATTTTGCCTAAAATCATGCATAACTCATCATACATACATACTTCATTATTGTCATTTTTCTACACGATTCCATAACCGAAAAGCACGACACGAAACGCAGATTAAAGTTTTAAAACAATAAAATACATTTTATAAAATAGGCATTGTAATCATAATGCCACCTGAACCAAACACAGGTGAATCAGATATTTTCCTTCGTAACACCGGGATCTAAGCCAACCAGCCTCAGGTCCACTTTCTAGCTCGTCCGTTGCACGACTGGCTTCCCCCCGCGCGGGAAGCCAGACTCTCATTATTATTACCCGACCAAGTACGGTCAAGTGAAGCTTACGCCACATTAATCAGTATTATACGCCGGACCCTCCTTATTTACTTATTTATAAACAAACTAACGTAGTTATAACCAATAAACATTTTTTTTGTAAGAGGACAACTCATTTCCTTTTGATATAATTATAATTTATATTGATGTATCAAAGGGAAAATGCGAAATCGACCATTTTGTTCCGGAAAATGGCAAACGGACGCGTTATATGAATCAGAAGAACAAACTTCAAATATTTTTATTTTGTACCTAGACAGTAATTATTTAAAAAATATAATTTGTCCTAGTAAGGCATAAAGCTAAACTGTACAAAAAAAAAAAATGACATGCCGTTGTGTTAGTTGGTTACAGAAATATACCCATAGACATCGAAAATTTTGTGCCTGAAGAACTACCCATTACACTTCGATCTTCTACCGAATTTTCTTTTGAAACCACTTTTTATTTTGACATTAATTTCATAGAATCTTTCTCGTTCTAATCATTCGAAACATCAATTCATATTACCAGGTAACAGGCTTCAAAACCCCGAATATTAACAAGCTTTTTCCTTTTCCACTTTGTGTAATTAATTTGAAATGCTCACAAAGAATAAATAATCGGATCAACCGGTAATTTATTTATTCACGATCAAGCGGAATCAGCATTATTGGTTATTTTCTTTTAATTAACAGTCGGAGGAAACCGCAGAGTTTATTTTAAAGTTTACGTTATTTACATTCAACGGCCAAATACGAGTTTTACGTTACATTAAGTGGAACTACAAAGTGCACTCAGAAACACTCACTCACTCACTGACTTAATTTAATATCAAATATTTACTTTTACCTTGATTCTGTACTGTAAATAAATTGGTGAGTTCAAATAATAAATATCTTTCTGTTCTAACATAATACATTATCACCAAGGTATGTTTATATGTAATAGAAGATAAGACAGATCATTATTTCAGTTGATGTATTGATATGAGAAAACCATTAATACACTGACGGATTTTTCTTATGTAATAAGCTTTGATAGAAGTCATTATTATAATCATATCCGCCAAAAGACGCCCACTAACAGAAAAGTAGTATTTCGAAGACAATTTTCCAATCATTCGCAATGAACGATGCATTCAATTGATTCGTAGCCATTCGTAGCGGTTTGCTACGAGAGCGTAGCGTACGTAGCAGGCGTAGCAGTGACGTCATTACACCCAGGCCACGTAGTTACGCCGCACTCATTTATCTTCAGCGCTTGAATTCTTTGAAAATTAGTGATAAAGGATGCTTCTTTAAAATGGCTCGTTGAAATAAGATTTTCGAATTATATCTTTGTTATTTTCTCGCTTCTAACTTTGAGATTTAATTACATTACCCTTCAAAATGGAAAGTTAATTCAGGAAATGAACTCAAGTCACTGCCAAAGATAAGCTAATTTTTTAGTTACGATGTTATTACTGCGATTATTATCATAGACTTTCCTTTTTACTGTGGCTAGGCTACGTGGTGATGTTTCTAGCCATGGATTCATAAGTAAGTTATGAATGAAATAGCGACTCGATTAGTGTTTAGTTTGTGATCTTCCTGTACGAGCCGCAATAAATACTTTTTCTTTCTTTCTTTTATTCTTATTAATTATGGAGATACTTAAAAAACATAACAAAACAAACAAGTTTGTACAGTGTGTTGTTTATTATCTAACCGAATATCACACTAATATTATAAAGGCGAAAGTTTGTGAGTGTATGTGTTTATATGTTTGTTACTTCTTCACGCACAAACAGCTAAACGAATTTGGATGAAATTTGGCACACAGATAGTTTATAACCAGGATTAACACATAGGCTACTTTTTATTTCAATATTCCCACGGGATCGACACTTACGCGGGTGAAACCGCGGGGTGTAGCTAGTATTATAATAAAGAGTACGTTTTCACGCTAAAACAGTTAAACGGATTTGAATGAAATTTAGCACATGGGTAGATCATGACCTGGATTAGAACGTATGATACTTTTTATTCCGACATTCCCACGGGATCGAGGATTATGCTAATACTTATAAAAATACTTAATACGCAAATTAACTTTATTAGTAAATAATAAAAAAAAAACAGTTGTAGTTGATTTTTTTCTTGGTTCAGAATGTGGCTTTATCAAAGGAAATTCTATACCGACGTAAGACATTAAACAAAAACAGACTTCACCTGTTCACCGCGATTAAGTTCTAGTTTATTTCTCCGCAAATCAACTAAGTTTAGAAACAGCCTTCGCATCCTATGAATGTAATACATTATAGTATCCAAGGCTATAAGTTTAGGATCAATTTAATACGAGATCAGTCGTAACTTCTGTATATGGGTTAAACAAATCGCTGAAGACAAAGTTATATGGGTAACGAGTATTATAACCGTTGAGAACTTCGATTAGTAAACTTGCTTGTTCCATTAAATTGATATTAGGAATGTGTGGGTTTTTATGTGTATTCAGACATGAATGATTTAGTTGTTAAGGACCTAACTAAAGGTTCGTAAATGAAAGCAAAGTGGACTGTAAACACTTGTAATATGGTTCTAGGAAAACAGTATAATGTTGGGACTTTGGACAGTATATATGCGCGCGCGTCAACGACCGTATTCGGTATTGGAGTGAGGTGCAGCCAGCCCGCTGCCGCGGTGTCGTCCCGCGCCGTGCCCTTCACGCGTCCTCTGGTGCAGACTAAGATTCACACCTTGTCTGCGTAAACATTGTCAAGCCATGCGTTATCCGGAAAAGAACCGGAGTTACCGACATAGCTTGCAGAGTAAGCAAACTGAAGTGGCAGTGGGCTAGCCATGTCTGTCGATGGACCGATGGCCGGTGGAGCAGACGAGTCCTGGAGTGGAGATCGCGTATCCGCAAGCGTAGTGTGGGATGCCCCCAAGCTAGATGGACGGACGACCTAATGAAGATGGCTGGGGTAGACTGGATGCGGAAGGCGCAGGACAGGGTGCTGTGGCGCAGTCTGGGGGAGGCCTATGTCCAGCAGTGGACTGCAATAAGCTGAGTTGAAGCCGTGTGCCCGATAAAAGAAAGAAATAAAGAAAAAGTATTTGTTGGGGCTTGCACGGAAAGATCACAAACTCACACTCATAAAAAAAAGGAAAGAAAAATGAAAATAAAAACAGAAAATCCTTTACGAGACCAAAAGGCTTATAACAACATCACAATAACAACACACACATCATCTTAGGAAGATACTTCATCTAAGACATGCATGACTCAGAATGCTCTAAATGATGTCAACTATCACCCCCTTGACTTTGCATCCAGCTGCCAAACACCCTGTATAATAATATGAAAGCACACAATGTTCTTACAACGACAAACATTGTATTGCGAGAGAGATAGCAAGTTACATCAAAAGTGACGTGTGTTTGACACATTGACATATTGCGCTTACAGATCTACCATCACCTACAAAACAATTTATAATAAAAATGGGACTATATAAGACGGCTTCTTCAAACACAGGATATATCGTGAAACTTGGTAAGTAAAACTATATGTAGGTAAATGGCAATCATTATTTAAACTAACATTATTAAAGTTTGTACAAGAAATTCTATTTGGGAAAGTTTATTTAGAAGCAATTCGAAATATTAGTTGCTAATTCTTTGAGTAGTAATAGGTACCTATATCGTTTATGTTTATAGTTTTAGTGAGTACCTATGTAACTCTCTAGCTAGTTTAACTGAGAAAGTCATATTATTGTCAATCTTATAATATGTACCATCGCGGACACTGGCGTTGGACCACTTTTCAACCTTATTACTAAGGGCATAAGAGTGAAAAGTGGTCAACCACTATTGTCCACGGTTGTAGGTATGTACAATTGAATAGACTAATCAACGATAAATATCTTTCTAGAATTTAACCGCCTAATAACGAATGCGTAAAGTTCAGTTGTAATAAAAAATAAATATTATTAATATTTACCAAGCGTGTTCAAAAACACGCGCGGGATGACGTCACAAGCAAATTAAATCTTGTCACAAAATTCGTACCTAAAGGCATGACATATCTTTTGCAGTCAACCATTGCTCTAGAATTAAATGTTTCATAGTTATTAGCGATTGAAAACTTGGATTATTTTCTTCGTCAGAAATATTGAACTTACCACCACACCAAGTGAAATGAGGATTTCACGTCAAAAAGGAAATTGCATGTTTTTGTAGTTACGTTGACGATTGCAGTACATTTTAATTAGCACCAAAGTGAGTGTACCTGTGTCTGTGCACACACTTGTGCACTATAATATATATCGCGTAGATGGCTGGTCACCGGTGAGATTGGCTGCCATGGCCGAAATTCGGTCTGGAGGACTGTTAGTGTCCAAACACACTACTCGTATGCCGAAGGTACGCGACCGAAGTTCTGCAGCTGATTTTACTGTACGCTGTAACACAACGTAATTTCGGCATAATGTGTGGTCAGTAATACAAATAACATTGCAGGCGTAATCATGCCGAACTTCGGTCGCGTACCTTCGGCATAGTGTGTTTAGACACTTATAAGTAACTAGCTTCAGCCCGCGACTTCGTTAGCGTGAAACTTCTTGTTTCCCCCGAGCCACCCCGTCGTATCGCATCACCCGCCCGCGCTATCACTTAACGTTCTTTTTGACTTTTTTTCATTTTGCTCGGCTCCTAAGGGTCATAGCGTGATGTTAAATAGCCTATAGTCTTCCTCAAGAATTGAGCTATCAAATGCAAGAAGAACTTTTCAAATCCGACTGGTAGTTCCAGAGATTACCCCCTACATACAAACTTACAAACAAATTATAATATTATTATAGATTAGCAGACCAAAAATATTATACTTAGTCTTTTTTAAAACATAAGAACATGATCGAGATAAAAATGGGAGCGCACTTATTAGCTAACGATGTCAAAAAGAGCTGCATTTGGATCGCTCGCCACCATCGCTAGTCGAATCACGTAAAAACTACTCAACTTCAGACGTTCTACACGGTGATATAGCGCAGGAATTTTGAAATGAACTCGGCATACTTTAACCGGTTATGTCAAAACTACGAACATAGTTGTGATTCTGTATTCAGTTAAATTTAATATAGGGAAAGGTTACTGGTCGAATGTAGTTGAGTTCATCTACATTTTCTTTACATATGTACATTTATATTATAAAGGACTTGGATTAAAGTCGCTTTTCCTGACAGCCTGTGTGCCCGCGTTGTTCTTTGAAACTACGCAACGGGTTTTATGCTTACAGAGAATTTATTCCGGAAAGTGTATGTGTATAATACATTAATGAAATTAACAAATAATAAATAAATCTCGATGTACAGTCAATAAAAGAGATAAGTATGCAGGATCGTCGGATATAGTCGCAGTTTAGTAAGAAACCGAAGGATGTTCTGGAATAAAATTTAATTTTATTAATAGAAAATAAACAGCTCATTTATCAAATTAAATAGATTAGAGGAGCGAAAAGGTGGGTTTAGGGAAGAGGATCCTAACTCTCAAGAGTCTGCCTACTACATCGTACCTTTATATTTAGGTATTTTTATTTAAAAGTTCAAATATAAGCTTTAAGATTTATTTAATTAAATACCTTTTATTAAAACGGTATAAAACCAATTACAAAAATTAAAGACAGTTTGTACACATACACATAAAAGAGAAAATACTTATATAAAAACATCGATGGTTGAGCTGAATTGTGCTGATCCTTACGTCATGTTCGTGAATGGACGCCGTCAGTAGGGACTGGTCATCTCTTAGCAGCCACGGCTTATTTTAATATCTGAATCGTTTTTTAATCTTTTTTTATATTGAACGCTTTTAACGTGCATGTTTTTCTACATAGTTCTCACATTAATTTCAACATTAATGATGTATCCAATTTTTTGTAACCATTTAATGATTTAAAAGAGCGTCCATGGAGTTTCTTGCCCGTTCTTCTCCATAGGTACCTAGCCTACTAAGCTTTGGAATGGGCAACTAGCTTCATCTTTCTGACTGACCGACCCTTTGACAATTCAAAAGTGCCTGTAATTGGTTTATTTGAAATAAATGTTTTGAGTTTGAGTTCTAGTTTAGGTAAGAAAGTTAACTAAACTTTCATAAACTTCTCACAGTACTTCTAAGATGCCGACAAAATCTTCGTTCATTCGTCCGCAAACAGGTTGTTTGTTGGATTAGAGTCCAAGAAAACAAGAAAAGAGGACTACATGACCTAAAGCGCGGTCTTTGTCGGACTGCATAGAAAAGAAAGAGAAGCGCTACGACACAATCCTGGTAATTTATTGCAAAATATGAAGCAATTACCTATTTACGAAAAATCTATTGTTTGGATTAAAAAATTAAAACACTAGAGTTTTAGTATGTTGCTTGTAGAATAATCTGACAAAAAATCATAATGATCGCATGTATATTAGTATGGTTTTTATTGTAAAAAGAAAGTTTTTAGAGGTATCTTCATGATTTTTTTCTATCGTACCAGTTTTTTTCTGTCGTATCGTTGTATTATGTTTTCAACACACTATCTACCTAGCATATATCCTGAAGAATATCATTTTTTTTTTTTACTTTGTTTACTGTAGTCAATCATATACTTTTATTGTTTCTAAAACTTGCGTTTTTGCGTTTAGGTCCTGTAAGCCCCTTAAGTGCGGCCAGAGTATGGGGTACTGGGGACTTAGCATGCGCAACAGTGCGACATGGAGGCACAGCAAACAGCCTGTGCTTCCTGCCGCGGCAGTGTGTGGGAAAAACAAGCGAATCAAAATATATCTTAGTCTGCATCTTGGCGGGTGGCTCTCTCTCTAGGGGGTGTGATAACTTGTCATAAATATTGGTACATATTTGCGAGGCATTTTCAATATCCATCTCATATAGCATCATCAATATGGCGCGCCCGAAAATATGAAAATATAATATTATTCTTTACTTGTTTCTCGCATACAGAGGGTGGAAGTATGGTTTATGAGTAAAGTTATGTGCCGAAATATGCAATAGTTGTTTTGTGTTTCAGGAAACAAAGAAATGGGAATGTATGTGTTTTTGGGGTTTTGTTATTTTCTGAAATATGTGTATCATACTACTACATAATTTCATCACCACTGCTCGCAAAACGGTGAAGGAAAACATCGTGAAGAAACCGGCATGTCCTAGAACCAAAAATTCGAAGACATGTGACATCTACCAAACCGCACTGGGCCCGCGTGGTGGATTACGGCCCACTCCCTCTCACAGAGAGGAGGCCTGTGTCCCAACAGTGGGAAAATTATAGGCTGATTATGGTATGGTATGGTATAGTGTACCATAATTACCCCTTACTAATAAACGTATTCAGATAAATAGTTACACACCGGTTTCTCTCTTTCAATCGTCATTTGACTTTCGAAAGAAGAAGACAAAGCGTTGTGTAACTATACAGACGCTATAGAACGTTTATTAGTAAGGGGTAAGTTAATAACGCAGAACGTAGTAATATATTTTATACAAAGTTTTATCCTCTATTTAACTTTTTTATGGCATGAAATTTCAAAAGTCGTTCCTTATTGCTCACTATCTTTATTTAAGAAACTCTTGTGCTAAATTTCATACTTCTAGATCAAGCAGTTTAGTGCGTTGACTGTTAGAGATTGAATGAATTTAAAATAATACATTAGACTAGCTGACCCGGCTTCCGGCTTCCGAACTTCGTACCGCCCCGCCAGCCGATCTGCCCCCGCTTATTAAATCTCTGATATCTGCTAAGATATCCATTTTAATTATATGCTGTAAAGGGTAATTTTGATCTACATGAAATGCACAACGTATCTAATGCATTTAATTGGATAAGGAATAATACTGTATTGTTCAAAATAGCTTGGTAAATAACCCATAATTTTGTAGTAATATGTAAAAGTTAAAAATGTTTTCTGTGGTTTATCCTTAGGAGATAAACATATACCATCGCGGACTTTTTTATAGACCTTTAAAGATATACAATTCCGTAGTACTTACATTAATTTGATCTATCTCGTAAGGTTAAGCCAGCGTTTGCAATGTAAGCGCACAAAAATATGCGTGTCACGACATCACATTACAAATCTTTGAATTTTTCGGCTTTTCTCTCCTATAATATGCATGTATTATACATATAAACGTTCCTCTTAAATCACTCTATCTATTGCTGAAAACTGCACTAAAATCTGTTGCGCAGTTTAACCGGTCAAGCCCCGCGCGTTACCGATCGGTGACGAAACAATAGAAAATCAATTGTGTCTCATTAGCAGAGCTTGACATATTAAAAGATCTAAGCTTACAGACAGCGGGAGCGACTTTGTTTTATACTATGTAAAGATAAAGAAGATACCGACGTTTCTGCCACTGCAAGGTTGCGTTGTTGTCAGTAAAGCGTAATATCAGCATTATTATAATTGCCTTAAGGTTAATTTTCACATATAACACCTTATTATTTTTCTGACTCCTATTGCAAACATTTTAAATGAAAATAAATGTTCAAAAAGGTGACATACGCCTGCTACGTGGGAAAGGTATGTGTCTAAAAAAATTGTTTAATATGTAGTTTCGCTCCTTGGCCGTTCCTATATTGTATGAATTCCGTAGGCTTTAATCATTTAATACAGATATCTTTTATTATCTGATGTGTACTAACTTCTAATACTAAATAAACTATAAATTATTTAAATAAAAATATAATATCCTAATCTAACTAAGGGCTGATTTTGCAATATCTAGAGTTTCCTCAGAAAGGGGTCGAGAAAAAGATAGATTTGTGTATTCCCCAGTGTTCCTCGAGGGGTCAAGACATTCTATTTAACTTGTGCAATCAGCTGAGTGGCGTCGTGGACATATGTAGGACTTGATAAGGCGGGTTGCACGCTCATGTCTTATTAAATTAGTGTTGTCTATAGCTTTATTTATGGGAATGTTGAGTGTGCAGTTGTTACATGGAGTTCTTATATTTTTAAAGATAGTCTTTGGTATTTTTAAGTAACTGATATCATTGTTTTGTTTACCTTAGCCACTAGTGTAATACTAACATAGTTTTAAGACCTTTGTAACTAGCCATTATTATGGATGTACTAATACTAGTTAGTGTCTAAGTTGTGTATGAAAATACTAACAAATTGGATTTTATTATCTGAACATATACAGGGTGAAATTGAATTCATGGGCATCCTTTTAAGGTGTCATTGTAATCATCATTATGAACAACTTTTACTATGACCAAACCTGAAATTGCGAAAAAAAATCAGCTCTTCCCTACATTTTGACGAGTTATGTGAACATAAATGTAAGGAACAGCTGATTTATTTTCGCTATTTTAGGTTTAGTCCCATAGTAAAAGTTGTTAATAATGATGAGTACAATGATCCCTTAAAAGGATGCCCATGAATTTAATTTTACCCTGTATACATGATTATGGTGTTGAGTAGTTATTAGCATTTTTTTTTTTCGATATTTTGGGTTATTGTACAAAACGTGTGAGTGAATAACGTAGACTTTTGACTCATAATTATATGCCTATATTAAATTATTTTTTTCTTTCAACTAACGACTATTTAAGTTTTTAGGCCGAAACATTCAATAAACCTGACTATTACTCGAACGTTCACGTTGAAAGCTTCCATACCGTGACAGTCTTTATCCGGACTAATAAGCCCGACCATCAATAGCCCAGTGATTTATGTTCCTCTAAAGGTTTTCATTAAATCCAATATTAATCTACCCCTGTATAAAGAGGGGGGCGGACAGAGTTTTTGTATGAAGACTTATTGTTATTAAGAGGTAGGTTTATAGGTGTCTTTACAGACAGTCTGGTGCGGGTAATTTCAATATCATAGTTGATTTCTTTTATGAAAAGCCTCTAAATCTCCGGTTCGTTTTACCGGAGATTTACATTTTTTTTATTTACGTTCTTAAATTAAAATCGATTACTTTTACCATGTTTTTAAATATGTGAGCACCATGTATCTATCAGATAATTAATTTATATGTCATGGTTTCGTTTTTAATTCTTTTACCTATTGTGGTATAGTAATTTTATTTTAGGTGCATCGTCTTCACATAATATTATATAATTAATGTATGCAAAATATTGTAAAACATTTTAAAAGAGTAACGGTGGAGTTTCTTGCCCATTCTTCTCCATACGAAAACTACCTTTTGGAACAGGCGACTAGAATTAATTCTATTTTATTGTAATTTTTGACGTTAAAAAGTGCCTTTTATATGCCTATTTGAAATAAATGCTTTGACTTCGACTTTTGACTTTGATTCCTCTTCCCCGTAAAGGCCACACTCTGAAGGCCAATTCTCATAATTTAAAACGTTCAAAATCTAGTCGCAGTCTCATCTCGGCGACAAACAAATGTCAAAAACTTGTCAAAATGACAAATGACTTGTCAAATTAGAAGTATTTTTTGGTAGATTGGGACTGAGATCAGACTGTGAACGTTCTTAAAATAAAATTATGAAATCGCTCCTCTGATTTTGGTCGGTAGGAGCAGTGTCGAAAAGCCTACTGTGCTACAAATGTTTTTTTCATAATGCTATTGCCTCGTACATGTTCTGGAAGTAACAGATGGCCGGTGTTCTAAAATAAGTGCGTGCGCCATTTTTTTCAAAATTATTTGTGTAAAGATATTTTTCACGACAATTGATTCCCCTAAAGGTCATGGATTCAATTGATCCCCCTAAAAGTCATAGATTCAACTGATCCCCCTAAAGGTCATAGATTCAATTTATCCCCCTAAAGGTCATAGATTCAATTGATCCCCCTAAAGGTCATAGACTCAATTGATCCCCCTAAAGATCATAGACTCAATTGATCCCCCTAAAGGTCATAGATTCAATTGATCCCCCTAAAGGTCATAGATTAAATTGATCCCCCTAAAGGTCATAGACTCATATTGATCCCCCAAAAGGTCATAGATTCTAGTGAAAGGCACTGTGTAGGCTGTAGTGTAGGAATGGAATATCATTAAAACATCAAAATAATGGAAAAAAAATATGATTTTGTGATATATTCATTTAAGAGCGACGGTCCCTACGTATAATCACCTATGTGGTAGATACGTGATTTGTGTTTTTTTGTTCCGTGACATTCAGACAAACCTAAACTATCTTCTAGTTTAATAAAAACTAATAAAAGTTGGCAAATTGAGCTTTAAATACACACACGACATTTCCCATAACTACCAAATTGTTTAAAAAATTACATGTGTTTAAAACTTTAAAGTGCTCTCCTGTAAAATTTGTCATTTGCAGTTAGGGGATTATACGTAGGGACCGTCGAGAGGGTCCATGGAGTTTCTTGCCCGTTCTTTTCCATAGAGATCTACGTTTTGGAATGGGCTACTAGCTTCAACTTTCTGACTAACTGCCCGACTTTTTGACAATTTAAAAGTAAATGGTTTAATTGAAATAACTGCTTTGAGTTTGAAAGTAAAGCTTAATTCCAACCAATTCAGCATGTTTTTCTTTGACAGCTAAGTGCAGATATTAACACAGATTCTTAACCCAATCAGCCTTGTGGGTCTTTTCTAAAGACCTATTAGTAATAGTGAGTGTCTATTGAAGCAAAATCTAGTTAGTTCTCTTATAATGAAATAGTTTCCGAACTGTGATTACACGTCCATTTACCCACACAAATATAGAATCTATAACATGCGGTTAAGGTCCAAAATGGGTTGTGATGTATAGACATTGGAATATCAGTATAGATTATTATATTTCCAATATAATGTGTGATAGCTAAGTGAAAAAAGAAAATGGGGTCAATGATCTACACACACGGATTAGTAATGTTGTTGATAGTCTAATATTCTGACTGCCTCGTGGGTCTAAAGGCTGCGAGAATGAGGTCTTGGGTTCGATTTCCAGGAAGGGCAAAGTAGTATTGGGTTTTTTTATCAAGAATAGCTTCTACCCGCGACTTCGTCCGCGTGAAATTTCACCCTCCCCCCATTCACCCTCTTAGGGGTGGGATTTCGAAAAACCCTTTCTTAGTGGATACCTACTCTTCACAAAGAACACACTCTCCAAATTTCATGTCTCTAGGACCAGCGGTTTAGGCTGTGCTTTGATATATCAGTCAGTCAGGACTTTGAATTTTATATATGTATAGGTAAGGTGCTATAAAAATATCTGCCACGGCTGCAATGGGAGACAGTATTTTGTATATAGATTACAGTAGTGAAAAAATTTTGTACCCCGGAATAGTTAAATTAATTTGAGAAAATAAATTGCTTATTTTATTTTTTGTCTAAAACATAAAATAAGCAAGTATACGTCACAACTCACAACGTATCCCGCAGAAACAAATAGAGAGCTAAGTCTAAGTTAAGTCAAGTTGGCTGGCACGTTCGAGCAAGGAACAAGCGATGACAGTTTGGTCACCCACGAGTTACGTCACGACGCGACGACGTGAAGTTACCTGTATCACTTACAACTTGACTCTGTAACTTGGATGTATGTTACTTATGTGCTTCATACATTTGTATGTGTAGAAATAGAAATTATTTACTTATTATGTAGGTATACAGATAAGTGTGCTTACACATGAGCGGTGGAGCACGCATAAACAACAGAGAAAGTGGATGTCTCTACCGTTTACTTGTGCCGCTAAACTAAGGATGGATTTCTTTATTATATCGACGCTGGAAAGCGATTTTGTCGTATCTCGAAAAAAATGGCAATTTTTTTTATTGCATCATTGAAATCAGAAAAAAAATACTGCGTCAGACGGTCTGATCAACGTTTTTCTACGATATTTTTTTTTATGATACGACGTTGAATTTTTTCTAAACATTTTCTACAAAACATACTTCAAAATGCTGTAAATACCATAAAATCAGGACTTACACATTTACTTCATATTAGATACATTATAGTTCCGATATGTCTGTGTAGGTACACGTCTTTACCTTACGGCATGCAACATTTTAACGTAATAGAATTTATATAAAAAAAAAATATTGAATTAAATTTATTATAACAATGTTATTATTAACTCTTGAGTGGCTTGTGGCTAAGTAATAACAGCTGCACGGGTCGATTGATCAATTTAAGCTACGCTTGCACGCTTGGTCCGTGAATGGGACCATCTTTACATACCAAGACCCCTCCGTGCCTCGGAAAGCACGTTAAGCCGTTGGTCCCGGCTCTCATTCGTGGATTTTTGACAGTCGTTACGGGTCGCCAGAAGCTCGAAAGTCTGACTGATATAGACTGGTATCGTATTACCCAGTAACTGGGTTGTGGAGATCAGATAGTCAGTCGCTCCATGTAAAATACTGGTATTCAGCTGTATCCGGTTAGAATAGAAGCCGACCCCAACAAAGTGACTTTGACTTGAATAGATACACCTAAACTGCGTTCGCGATTTATTTAAAACAAATATGAAGTAAATGGAAAAATAACTTTAATTCCTACACAATAAAGTTCAGTTTACGCTACAACTTCAAACATTCTTATAACTTTTTCAATACTACTAGTCACTCTGAAATCAACTTAATTGTCATTGAAATAAAGTTGATGTTTGTTTAACTTGAAATAGGGCGGGGGTGTGCAGCATTGCGCACTTTTAAGCGACGAAAAAATGGAGGAGGTTCTCAACATACATAAAAAAATCTTTTACTATACAATTCCTTACCTTACCTTTTGGTTTTATAAAGTGGCTCAAGATAAAAATACTGAGTTATAAATAAGTAATCCAATTATCTAAATTAATCGGCTATGAAAGTTTAACAATGCAATGGAAACATGAACATCATATTCGATTAACAAGAAATTGCTAACAATAACTTCCACGTAAGTAGATAAGTATTGTATGTTCTTCAATACCTACTTAGCTTTCGTTCCATTGTTACTCTTTCAATGCTGAAAATATAATTTCCTGAAAACAATTAAAACTTTTACAGAGTCTATCGTACAATAAACAATACCTGTTGGCAACTCCAACAAACTATATTTTTTATTTATAATTAATTCCCTATTCCTTATGTCAAACTAATGTTGTTTCTGTTGCATGTATGTATAGCTATTAAATTGTAAATCCGTAATTGGCTGTAAGACTAGCATAAATATCTTAAGAGAAAATTTCAAAGAGCTGTGGATTTTGTGATAAATAAATAAATGTCATTCAGTGCAGTCTGCAATAAAATTCGCTCCACTCACGTAACGCCAAAAAGCCTGCCTTTCTATTTCTGCTTCCACACCATCAATTACCTCAAGAACCAGCCCTGCTGCAATGCTCCAACAATACCTATATCTACTACTAGCTGCGCCAAGCTGTTTCACCCGCATAAGTTTCGATCCCGTGGGAATATCGGCATAAAAAGCCTATAATTATGTTAATTCAGGGTGTCAGCTACCTGCATACAAAATTTTATCAAAATTGGTCCAGCCGTTGGAGCGTGAAGAAGTAACAAACACACACAGAGACTCACAAACTTTCGCCTTTATAATATCAGTGTGATTTGCTAATTAACAGCAAAATACGAACAAGAATTCAGAATTATATCTCCGAGAATTTTCTCAAGAATTTTCCTCGAAAATTTTTTTCAATAATAACCCCCGTTAACACGTAATTAACACGCATAATTTGGTGGTAAACCAACGTCACGGGTACCGTTACCTGTTTAATTAACCGCAGCCCTTGAACGCGGTAATTAATTCGTAACACCACCCGTTACGCATGTCACATAAATTCCTCAAAGCTAACATAATATCATACCCTTGCAGGGTGACCATCAATCATCTGGGAATATTAGAGCTTTTGATTCATTCATGCTAAATAATTACAGCCGCACGTGTCGATCGAAGGTTAATCTAAGCTTTCTGAGGTCGATCCGTGGATGGGTGAGCATCCACTATACAGGGTGGTCAAAAAGTCGTGGATCAAACGAAATAGGGAGATAAAGGAGGTCATTTCCAACGCTTTTAAAGAGAGAAATAATTTTTGGTAACGCTTCAACGTTTTTGAAAAAAAATTAATAATTGATCTTGAAATTTGGTACCCAGAGCCGCACTAGAAATTTTTAGTGCTGATACATTATCTATAAATAATACAACACCGTTTTTTTTACTGTATTATATCACTTTTTTTTAATTAGTTTAATTGTAAAAAAACTCGGTATACAAAAATATTCATAACTTTTAGGACAATTGAATAATGGCCAGGCTGTAGAATTTTTTTTGTTACAAATTACCTCCTTTATCTCCCTATTTCGTTTGATCCACGACTTTTTGACCACCCTGTATATACTCGAAAAGCTCGCTAAGCCGTTTGTCCCGGCTGTCATTTGTGATCTACAATTGACAGCCGGGACCAGTCCTTTCACAGTCTTCATTGGTAGTCAGAAGCCCGAAAGTCTGACAACCTGTCTTACAAAGGGGTATCGTATTATCCAGCAACTACGTTGTGAAGTTCAGATAAGCAGTCGCTCCATGTAAAATTCTGATATTCAGCTGCTTCCGATTAGACTACGAGGCTGACCCGAATATAGTTGGGAAAATTCTAAGCAGTTCATCATCTGCCTAGCCTTTTCCCAAATATATTGGGGTCGGCTTCCAGTCTAGCCGAATGCAGCTGAATACCAGTATTTTACATGGACCGACTGCCTATCAGACCTCCACAACCCAGTTACTGGGTAATACGATACCCCTTAGTAAGACTGGTTGTCAGATTTTCGGGCTTCTGACGACCCGTAACGACTGTCAAAGATCCACGAATGACAGCCGGACCAACGGCTTAACGTGCTTTCCGAGGCACGGTGGGATCTTGGTATGTAAAGATGGTCACCCATTCACGGAACAACCGCAGCAAGCGTAGCTTAACCTGATCGATCGACCCGTGCGGCTGATATTACTTAGCCACAAGCCCCTAGGCAGATGAATTTTTGATTAATTCATGTTTATTATTTTAACTTAGGTTTTCACTCAATTTATTTACTTAAGTCCGAAACTAGACTTGGCTATTTTGGGTTCGTCTGCCAAGTTTCAAGCAGTCGAACTGAAATTAAACTTAACCTAGTCAAGCAAACCCAAAACAAACACGTAACCATGAACCACGTAAACATGAATTAATATTTCAGACGAAAGTTACATTATTAGGCAATTGTTCAATCCCTACGGAACTTTCACGGTTTCCCTATTTTACTGGGAAACTCCAAAAAGCAAATCTGAACCGAAAATATCGCTCGTGTAACTCGAACCGATAGCACGCTGCATTTGCTTGTTTTTTGCTCCAGCAATAGGTTTTTTAGAGGAAAAAACATAGATAGTTTTATCTTTGACAGCAAAATTTTTGAACAAACCTTTTTCGAATCTGTCAAAGAATGTTTGTCTAATAACAGCGTAGGGATTTTTTTTTAAAACGACCGCTTACTTATTTTATAGCGCAAGTTTACTTGGTTTTCGAACTTGCTGCGCAAAGCTTTCTGCAGCAAATGATTGAGCTATCAGAAAAAAATACCAGCCGACCTATTCTGCAAAATACCGTCGAAACTTGTGTGAAGTGAGCTGTCAATAGTGTCAATCCCTAGAATAGGGAGGAGTTATAGCTCATTTCAAGCTCACTTCACTTAAGTTCTCACGTTGTGATTTTTACAGAATAGACTAACAGTTCAAGGTTTTTCGAAATTTAAAACTGAGTTGGATGTAAGTTTATTGGTCAGTTCCGAAATCATTACTACCAAAGAGAGAAAGTTGAGTTTAAACTTTGTGGAACGACTTTTTTTAGAGCTAATTAATGAACAGGATTTTTAAGCGGTTTTTCTTATGAAATCTTACCACTCACGAGAGAATTGTCCGTGATAAACCGCACCCTAATTGCGTAAGACACTATCAATCATAATCTGAATCATTTTGAAGGATATTTCTAATCCATTGCTTCATATGTTCGAAAAAAAATGCCTACTCAACAACGTAAATAACGCAATTAATGTTGTTGAACTGTCAAAATGACAGCCATTTCTACTGATTATATGTTACGCAATTACTCCGCCAATCGACACCAAAAGATTAAAAAAAAACGTTCTAGTTTCAAAACGTACCACTGAAAAAAGTAAACGCAAAACGCAGCTCCACGAAACTCTTGTCAAACGACCAATATCCAAATATTCCTACAAATATCGTGATATTCCAGCAAATATCGTGATATCGCACAAACGGCGTTCTATTTTTGTAGCGACGCAGTAAGCCGGTGCAAGGTGACTCGCTGCGGTTTGAAGCTTTCTGTACTAATATACCGTGAGAGGATTAAATACTTCAATATCATACTGAGACGTAAGGCGATTACAACAGTTATGACGGAATATCATCTCTTAGTTTCTAAACTTCTTAGTATCTGAAAGTATGTAAACTTGTTTCTTGCAGTCAGGGATAACGTTGTTTAGCAAGTTGAAATTGTCCGTATACAGGGTGGCAGAGATTTCGATTAAATTGAAACCATACATTTAACACGTATGATCTTAGCGTAGAAATATTTCGTCGGTAATTTAATAAAAAATCTGCTGTGTCCTAAAAAAATGCAAAAACTACGCGATCAAAATGTATGGCAGAGCAATTTTTTTTCGTATCAGACGAATAATTTCAACGAAGCGTTTCAGAATCATGTACTGAATCCATACAGGTTGTACGTCGATCGCTGCCACCCTGTATTAAAATCATAACTGTCATTCTTCATCAATCGTATGAGATGGCCATGATACGACAAAAGTTAGTGTGAATCTGCTGAAACTTACATTTCCTTGTCTAAATTGTTTTGTCGTCTCTGATATCAAGTTCCATTTTTTTTTTGCTTGAGTATAGTTTATATTCTATTGTTCTCATTCTATTGCATTCTATGGCTATTGCATTTTATTATTCTATTGCTTGATAAGTCAAATTCTTCAATTTTCCCTATAGGCATCTTGAAGTCCCACTCTTAAGCGATGTAAACCGCACAAATTAAACTGTTTTCCTCGTCGCCAGTTGTATTTATGAAATAGAATAGCGGGAAGCGATGAATGAAACTGCGATTCCGAGTGACAACTGGTATATTTTTACATACCCACACATAAAGCACCGCGCGTCGCCTATTGGCGACGAAACAATAGAAAATCAATTGTGTCTCATTAGCGGAGCTCGACAGATTAACATACCCTAAAATTGGTATATTGGCGTAGCTAGTGAGAGACACATGACAAATAGTTTAATTTATTGTTCTGTGTTCATCTGATATAATACGTTTATAAGTAAGGGGGTTATACCATTTTGTCAGGTGGTTCTAATACATGACCATGACCAGTCGACAGTGAATCTGCTGAAACTTACATTTCCTTGACTGTACAAACCGTTGTAGGTAACTCATGTGCGTAGTAGGTACCTACTCACAAGTCACAAATCACAACTTAGGTGTGTGACACATTCTGCATTTTGAGAATGGTACGTTTTGCGTATGGGTGCATTTTGCGAAAGGTACATTCTGCGACTGAACGGAACGGTAACGGTAGCAAAAGTCATTTGTTTAACATACGTACAATAGTAATGGTATTTATTATCTATATAAATAAAAACAAAAGGCCTGACTGACTGACTGACTGACTGACTGACTCATCAACGCCCAGCCCAAACCCATGGACCTAGAAAGCTGAAATTTTACACAATGGTTCCCTTTATAATGTAGACAAGGAATAAGGAAGGATTTTTCGAAATTCAACCCCTAAGGGAGTTAAATAGGGGATGAAAGTTTTTATGAAAGTCCGTCAGTTTTAAAGTTAGGATCTTCAAATTTTGTGTTTAGGCTGACGATTGAAAATTAATTTATACGTGTCTCAGCGTTTTTGATGATTCCACCCCCAAAGGGTTAAAAAGGGGGATGAAGTTTTGTATGAAAGTCCGCCAGTTTAAAAGTTAGGATCTTCATATTTTGTATTTAGGCTAACGATTGAAAATTAATTTATACGTGTCTCAGCGTTTTTGATAATTTTACCCCTAAAGGGGGATGAACGACCTAACTGAGATATCGACGCACAGCCTAAACCGCTGGTCCTAGGGACATGAATTTTGGAGGGTGTGTTCTTTGTGAAGAGTAAGTATCCAGTAAGAAGGGGTTTTTGGAAATTCAGCCTTTAAGAGGGTGAAAAGGGGGGATTTTGTTTGTATGAAAAATCTTATTCCTTGAGTTAATAACCTTGAAACTTGGCACGAATACTTAACTAAGTAAATTATGAAGTTTGGCATTTTTCGTTTTTCTAATCTACCCCCTAAAGAGGTATTGGGGGGTGTCAAAATTTGTATGGAAAAATTTTCACGCGCTGTCCTATTAACTCAAAACTCAGTATTTATACTAAGGACTAAAAATAAAGAATAAGGTGTATCAGGGTTTTTCGAAAATCTACCCCTAACTCTGTGAAAAGGGGTAATTAATTTTACAGGGGAGGATTTCACTGCTTGGCTTGATTAGTTCGAAAATTGGCATATATAATCTTTGAGTCAAGTTATGAACACATCTTAAACGATTTTTCATAATTCTACCCATGTAGGGGTGAAAAGTGGGATAACAGTTTATATGAAAAATCTTAATCATTTGGTTAATAAACTTGAAACTTGCCACGAATATTTATCTAAGTAAATTATGAAGGTTGGCATTTTTTGTTTTCACAAACTACCCCCTAAAGGAGGATTGAGGCGGGGTGTGTCAAAATTTGTATGGAAGAATTTTAACGCATGGTCCGATTACCTCGAAACTCGGTATTTATACTCAAGACCAAAAATAAAGAATAACGTCTATCAGGGTTTTCCGAAAATCTACCCCTAACGGGGTGAAAAGGGGTAGTTAATTATACAGGTGAGGATTTTAATGCGTGGCTTGATTAATTCAACAATTCGTATAAATAATCTATGAGTCAAGTAATGAACACATCTCAAACAACTTTTTGAAATTCCACCCCTATGGGGGTGAAAAGCGGGAGTATAGTGTATATGAAAAATCTAACTCATTTGGTTAATAAACATGAAACTTGCCACGAATACTTAAGTAAATTATGAAGTTTGGCATTTTTTATTTTTTCTAAACTGCCCCCTAGATGGGGTTTGGGGGCGTCAAAATTTGTATGGAAGAATTTTAACGCACAGTCACACACCTCGAAACTCGGTATTTATACTTAAGACCAAAAATAAAGAATAACGTTTATCAGGGTTTTCCGAAAATCTACCCCTAACGGGGTGAAAATGGGTAGTTAATTATACAGGTGAGGATTTTAATGCGTGGCTTGATTAACTCAACAATTTGTATAAATAATCTTTGAGTCAAGTAATGAACATATCCCAAACAATTATTTGAAATTCCACCCCTATGAGGGTGAAAAGCGGGAGTACAGTGTATGTGAAAAATCTTACTCATTTGATTAATAAACATGAAACTTGGCACGAATACTTAAGTAAATTATGAAGTTTGGCATTTTTTGGTTTTCTAAACTACCTCCTAGAGGGGGATTGGGGGCGTCAAAATTTGTATGGAAGAATTTTAACGCGAAGTCCGATACTTAAGACCATAAATAAAGAATAAAATGTATCAGGGTTTTTCGAAAATCTACCCTTAACGGGGTGAAAAGGGGTAGTTAATATTACAGGGTAGGATTTTACTGTGTGGTTTGATTAACTCGAAAATTGCCGATGTAGGTCACACACGGCTGCCAAGCTAAAATGGAACTGGGCTGGTCACATCTGTCGCATGCCGGAGGAGCTATGGGCTAAAATAACCACACAATGGGTCGGCGGCAGGCCCAGAATGAGATGGCGGGACGACCTCGACTCTTTCGACAAAGATTGGCGTGTAACAGCACTGGATAGGGATAAGTGGAAGAAGGGAAGGGTGGCCTTTGCCCTGCAGTGGGACAGAAATGGCTGATAATAATAATAAAATCTTTGAGTCAAGTAATGAATTCCACCCCTGTGGGGGTGAAAAGCGGGGATACATTTTATATGAAAAATCTTATTTATTTGGTTAATAAACATGAAACTTGGCAATATTTGGGTCAGTAAATAATAACGATTGTCAGTTTTAGTTAAAAAAAAACCTCTTACAGAGGATTTTGGGGGTGACAAAGTTGATAGGTTAGAAAAATATGTAACTCGCTATCGGATTAACTCGAAACTAGGTACTACCAAAACAAAAAATAAAACAAGTACTTATCTGTTTTAGGGTTTTTCAAAAAACGACTCCTACCAAGGTGGAAAAGTGCAAGTAAAGTTTAAGGGGTGGATATTACTGCTTGCTTCAATTAACTCGAAAATGGGTATGAGCCTTTGAGTCAAGTTATGATCACGAACGATTTTTCAAAATTCCACCCCTGTGGGGGTGGAAAGTGGGGCTACAGTTTATTTGAAAAATCTGATTCCTTTGATCTATAAAAAATGGCCCGAATACTTATTTATCTAAATAAATGATAAAGATCATACCTACATACATTTTGGAAATTTTTAGAGGTAAGTACGAATTTCACGCGGACGAAGTCGCGGGCAGAAGCTAGTGGTATATAAAGAGTACCTTATGCCAGAAGGCGCACATATGTTTGTAAATAATTAATCAAGCCAGGCAAGTCTCGATAATGAAATAAAATAAACCTGGACGATAAAAAAAAACAATTATAAACAATCACATATTTCATAATACAACTTAATTCATAATAAATAATAATGTAATGATATAAATCGTTACACGTGGTGGTATATAGAAACTAAAGGGTAATTAAATATAATATGCGTGAGCGTCCTACTTCACATAAAATCTATATAAATAAAAACAAAAGGCCTGACTGACTGACTGACTGACTGACTGACTGACTGACTCATCAACGCCCAGCCCAAACCCATGGACCTAGAAAGCTGAAATTTTACACAATGGTTCCCTTTATAATGTAGACAAGGAATAAGGAAGGATTTTTCGAAATTCAACCCCTAAGGGAGTTAAATAGGGGATGAAAGTTTTTATGAAAGTCCGTCAGTTTTAAAGTTAGGATCTTCAAATTTTGTGTTTAGGCTGACGATTGAAAATTAATTTATACGTGTCTCAGCGTTTTTGATGATTCCACCCCCAAAGGGTTAAAAAGGGGGATGAAGTTTTGTATGAAAGTCCGCCAGTTTAAAAGTTAGGATCTTCATATTTTGTATTTAGGCTAACGATTGAAAATTAATTTATACGTGTCTCAGCGTTTTTGATAATTTTACCCCTAAAGGGGGATGAACGACCTAACTGAGATATCGACGCACAGCCTAAACCGCTGGTCCTAGAGACATGAATTTTGGAGGGTGTGTTCTTTGTGAAGAGTAAGTATCCAGTAAGAAGGGGTTTTTGGAAATTCAGCCTTTAAGAGGGTGAAAAGGGGGGATTTTGTTTGTATGAAAAATCTTATTCCTTGAGTTAATAACCTTGAAACTTGGCACGAATACTTAACTAAGTAAATTATGAAGTTTGGCATTTTTCGTTTTTCTAATCTACCCCCTAAAGAGGTATTGGGGGGTGTCAAAATTTGTATGGAAAAATTTTCACGCGCTGTCCTATTAACTCAAAACTCAGTATTTATACTAAGGACTAAAAATAAAGAATAAGGTGTATCAGGGTTTTTCGAAAATCTACCCCTAACTCTGTGAAAAGGGGTAATTAATTTTACAGGGGAGGATTTCACTGCGTGGCTTGATTAGTTCGAAAATTGGCATATATAATCTTTGAGTCAAGTTATGAACACATCTTAAACGATTTTTCATAATTCTACCCATGTAGGGGTGAAAAGTGGGATAACAGTTTATATGAAAAATCTTAATCATTTGGTTAATAAACTTGAAACTTGCCACGAATATTTATCTAAGTAAATTATGAAGGTTGGCATTTTTTGTTTTCACAAACTACCCCCTAAAGGAGGATTGAGGCGGGGTGTGTCAAAATTTGTATGGAAGAATTTTAACGCATGGTCCGATTACCTCGAAACTCGGTATTTATACATAAGACCAAAAATAAAGAATAACGTCTATCAGGGTTTTCCGAAAATCTACCCCTAACGGGGTGAAAAGGGGTAGTTAATTATACAGGTGAGGATTTTAATGCGTGGCTTGATTAATTCAACAATTCGTATAAATAATCTATGATTCAAGTAATGAACACATCTCAAACAACTTTTTGAAATTCCACCCCTATGGGGGTGAAAAGCGGGAGTATAGTGTATATGAAAAATCTAACTCATTTGGTTAATAAACATGAAACTTGCCACGAATACTTAAGTAAATTATGAAGTTTGGCATTTTTTATTTTTTCTAAACTGCCCCCTAGATGGGGTTTGGGGGCGTCAAAATTTGTATGGAAGAATTTTAACGCACAGTCACACACCTCGAAACTCGGTATTTATACTTAAGACCAAAAATAAAGAATAACGTTTATCAGGGTTTTCCGAAAATCTACCCCTAACGGGGTGAAAATGGGTAGTTAATTATACAGGTGAGGATTTTAATGCGTGGCTTGATTAACTCAACAATTTGTATAAATAATCTTTGAGTCAAGTAATGAACATATCCCAAACAATTATTTGAAATTCCACCCCTATGAGGGTGAAAAGCGGGAGTACAGTGTATGTGAAAAATCTTACTCATTTGATTAATAAACATGAAACTTGGCACGAATACTTAAGTAAATTATGAAGTTTGGCATTTTTTGGTTTTCTAAACTACCTCCTAGAGGGGGATTGGGGGCGTCAAAATTTGTATGGAAGAATTTTAATATAATAATAATAATATTCCACAACTATCACACGACGCCATCTAGTCCCAAGCTAAGCAGAGCTTGTGTTATGGGTACTAGACAACTGATAAACATACTTATATATTTCTAAATACATACATATTATAGATAAATTACACCCAGACACAGAACAAATGATCGTGCTCATCACACAAACATTTTTCCTGGGTGGGAATCGAACCCACGACCTCCGGCATAGCAGTCAGGGTCACTAACCACTAGACCATCAGGCCTGTCAAAATTTTAACGCGAAGTCCGATACTTAAGACCATAAATAAAGAATAAAATGTATCAGGGTTTTTCGAAAATCTACCCTTAACGGGGTGAAAAGGGGTAGTTAATATTACAGGGTAGGATTTTACTGTGTGGTTTGATTAACTCGAAAATTGCCGATGTAGGTCACACACGGCTGCCAAGCTAAAATGGAACTGGGCTGGTCACATCTGTCGCATGCCGGAGGAGCTATGGGCTAAAATAACCACACAATGGGTCGGCGGCAGGCCCAGAATGAGATGGCGGGACGACCTCGACTCTTTCGACAAAGATTGGCGTGTAACAGCACTGGATAGGGATAAGTGGAAGAAGGGAAGGGTGGCCTTTGCCCTGCAGTGGGACAGAAATGGCTGATAATAATAATAAAATCTTTGAGTCAAGTAATGAATTCCACCCCTGTGGGGGTGAAAAGCGGGGATACATTTTATATGAAAAATCTTATTTATTTGGTTAATAAACATGAAACTTGGCAATATTTGGGTCAGTAAATAATAACGATTGTCAGTTTTAGTTAAAAAAAACCCCTTACAGAGGATTTTGGGGGTGACAAAGTTGATAGGTTAGAAAAATATGTAACTCGCTATCGGATTAACTCGAAACTAGGTACTACCAAAACAAAAAATAAAACAAGTACTTATCTGTTTTAGGGTTTTTCAAAAAACGACTCCTACCAAGGTGGAAAAGTGCAAGTAAAGTTTAAGGGGTGGATATTACTGCTTGCTTCAATTAACTCGAAAATGGGTATGAGCCTTTGAGTCAAGTTATGATCACGAACGATTTTTCAAAATTCCACCCCTGTGGGGGTGGAAAGTGGGGCTACAGTTTATTTGAAAAATCTGATTCCTTTGATCTATAAAAATTGGCCCGAATACTTATTTATCTAAATAAATGATAAAGATCATACCTACATACATTTTGGAAATTTTTAGAGGTAAGTACGAATTTCACGCGGACGAAGTCGCGGGCAGAAGCTAGTATATAATATAATACTTATAATATCTGTATATTACAGTAATAATAAAGCTGAAGAGTTTGTTTTTTTTTTGTTTTTTTGAACGCGCTTATCTTTGGAACTACCAGTTGGATTTAAAAAATTCTTTTTGCATTTGACAGCCAAATTCATGAGAAATGCACTAGGATATTTAACATCACACTAGGGCTATTAGGAGCAGAAAGTACACTAAGTGAAAACGAAGTAATAGCGCGGACAGACGACGCGATGCGACGAGGGGGCGGGTGGGGTTAACAAGCACCCAGACACCCAGTCGCGCCTGTCAGGGTTCGAATCTACGACCTACAAATCGCGGCCGTTTCCACTGGGCCACTAATTCTCGGCAGCGTTTAAAACCTATGGCGTAGTACCGAGCACCGAATTTGTTATCACGTGTATGCTTATGTTTACGGACACTAACGGTAGACCACTTTTCAACCTTATTGCTTAGGTTATAGGGGAGAAAAGTGATCTATCGCTGTTATCCGCGTTTGTACATGCCTGTGTCGAAACGTGAAAGCAAATGTGTACACATGCCACGCACTGTCTGGACGCACCTCAAGGCCGTGAAAAGGATTTCTCACTTCGAAAACTAAACTACATAGGTATCTACGTTACGTAAATATGTTTGTTGTTACATAAAGCACACAACTTGATCCTTGACGAGTTGAACAGAACTGTGTTGTAATTAATGCTCAGACATTCGTTCAAAGGTCAAGACTTAGTTATGTACATATACAAACAACATCAACATAGTAACATTAACAGTAACATTAGAACAAAAACATAACAAACAAACAAAAACAACAACCATCCTAGTAACATTTGGATAGTCGAAGAATCAAATTGTAAAATAAATTCATTAGTTAAATCGCAAAACAAATTTGAATTCATTAAAATCTTTAACTAAATTAAATTTTATTCGAAAACATCCATCGGTTTCTTACTAAACTTCAACTATATCCGACGACGCTGGTTACTTATCTCTTTTGGTGACTGTACACCATATCAATTACACATATAAATGTAGAAATTTTACATAGGGTGACACAGTGGGCGGTCGATTAATAACTTCGAGATGTATTGCAAATGAAAAGGACATTGCGACCAGAAATAAGTCCATATTTTATTCTCGTCCGTTTTTCTATAAGTTTATAAAGCCATCACTTGCGTAGGTACCGGAAGCTCACTAGCCCAAAAAAAATCTTATTCCGTGAATATAAAACCAAATTGCCAAAGGAAAAATGTTTTGCCTTTTCGGATTGTAAGATATTCATTTCCTTTATCTATTTTTCACAATGATTTTTATCAGAATCGGTTCGCTGTACAGAGTAAAATCATAAAAGGGCAATTCACTGCTTGACCTTTAAGTAAAACTTTTCCTTGCAAGCTTTTCTCTCAGGCAATACAAAAAGTAATAGGTAATACGGGTCGGTGTCCCCAACTCCACGTGTATACATTACAAATCTGTAGACGAATATTTATATTGAAACAACTAAAACATATAAATTATTTCTCACATCTATTTTCCGTTGTAAGTTCTGTCAGAAAAGACGAGATACAACACAAAATTTCTTTGACATACATTTTCTGGCTAACCTAGTTAACATAATCCACGCCAAACTTCCTAATGCAGGTAACGAAGCTAATTAAGTGGCTTTTTAGGCTCTATTTTAACGGGATAGAGTCTAGTATAGATTAATTCCTTTTTTTTAGGATGTAATTATAAAGTTGGGAATCTCGAATTCGATGTAGACGTTTTGATAGACGTGTCAGCGGCTACGGTATAATTTACTTAAGATGTCAATTTTGTTAAGGTTTACTAAAAAGTTTTCAGATTTTTGCTAGAATCCACGTTCGTATGTAAATCCTCTGACGGTTATATTTACATGAGTTGTAAGCGTGGAAGTGAAACGGTTTCTTTGAGACGGAGCGCACATATCCAAAGATATGTGGAAATATTTATAAATGCTAAAGGTAGAATTTATTAGACTCTTTGTTTAGTTTCGCCTTGGAATAATTTCAAGTCACAAATGCTTTTACAAATATGATTCTTTTTCGGTTCTTTGTTTAGTAGGTAAATACACAAAGCCCTAAGCGCGTAAAGCCGTTGGTCCTACGCCTGATCTCTCTCCGGTTATCGGACTGTCGTTCTATCGGACTTTGAGAGTGAGGGAAGATCACCTGTGTTTGCGCACACACTAGTGCACTATAAGGCTGAGGCCAAACGAGCGTAATTTCTTGAGCTGTGAGTCGCGTAAAATGAGTCACGGAATTTACGCTGCAATCGGTTTAATACTAAAGTCCCGGCGACGCAAAATGAGTAGTCTGCTGACTCACGCGCGTTATTTCAACCGAATTGCGCTCGGGGTGAGGGAGGTTAGCGAGGCAAGCGTCAATTATGTTACAGAATGCGACCGAAGTTACGTCCGTCCGTCTGGCAGCCTAACCGAATTTCAGTTGAACGTAAATTGCGATACTCAAAATACGCGACTCACAACTCAAAAAATTACACTCGTTTGGCCTCGACCTATATCTCCCGCGCCGAAAGGCTAGTCTGCGTTGAGACTGGCCGCTATGGCCTAAATTCAGCCTGGCGGACTATAAATAGAGTTTCGTCTTTTATTACATTATTTTAAAGAAAATCATATTTCAAACTAAACAAGTATAACTTTATTAAAGAAGGAATTGTAATTATATTTCCTGTGCCTTTATTTTTACCTCTAATGTATTTTTTTTGTCAATCGCTAACGCTGCTTAAAAAGCTCATAGATTTTTGGAACAAAATAATAAAAGCGTTTAACTCAGTGGCAATATTTATTAAATGGGACTTTAACAAAACTAGTTTAGTTTTACATTTTTTCGTATTCAAATAAAATAAACTTGAACGTACTCTCTATTCTACACTAGTTGTTGTTTTAATGTAAAACGAACCAAGCTAAAGTTTTCATCTTTCACGACGACGTGTAAAACGTACTAACGAACATCGGTGGACGTGAACACAACCGGTTAACCGGTTACTGGATTCCGGTTAATTATACACTTATTCCTATGCTCTTTGCGTTTAGGAAGCAAAACTCTCTATGCGACTAGATGCCTAAAAGCGTTATGCTACTGACAGTTTGGTTGTAGTAACCATTTGCTCTAATTCACTATATTTGTGCGAAATTTAGAATGTAGTTACTGCAGTAACGGATGATAACAACTGTCTTGAGGTTGTGTTTGAAAGAAAAAACGTTTATTTGCGGTAAACATGACGCAAAAAAGAACATAAACACAAAAAAAAAATTAAGATAAGGTTTGGGAAACATGCGTCACATCCACGCAAAACTTGCTTGTTTTGTTTGCTGTTTGAGATTTGTGTTTTGTTGTGTAATAGAAATGCATATATGAGCGGCTCGTGGCTAAATAATAATAGCCGCACGGCTAGATCGATCAGGTTACCGGCTACGCTTACCGCGGTCGGGTCGTGGATGGGTGACCATCATTACATACCGAGATTCCTCCGTGCCTCAGAAAGCACTTTAAGACGTTGGTCCTGGCTGTCATTTGTGGGTCTTTGACAGTCGTTACGGGTCGTCAGTCACTAAGGCGAGGTAGAGATAGGTTCTCAACGTGGGAGATAACGCCCCCTCGCGGGCGCTTGAGACTTTCAGGGGGGCAGTAGAAGACTCAGTGAAAATTATATATCCTATTTTACGATTGTATAATATTACACGTTTAAATAATAATCGTAGCAACAGCTATTTCAGATTCACGACAGGTAAAAAAAATAGGGGTCCTAGAAAAAATATATTCTCAAAGTGAAAAATTATATACGATTTGAAGAAAGCAAGAATAAAAATATGTTTTTTCGACTTGGTTATAAAAAAGTGGCAATATCTCAACGAGCAGGGCGAGGTTTGGCAAGTGAGAGATCATGAGTTCAAACAATTACACCTTGCCCTTTTTTTATGGATGGGAAATCATCAAATAACCTGGGTGGAGCGGAAGGGAGTGTCAGACTCTTACTGACTAAAACCCATCCGTGTTCCTTCCTTAGCCCTTTATGTTCCGGGGTAGCGGTAACCCTTTCGGACAATCCCGCACCCCCGGCAGGCTTCGGCCCTGGCTTGCCCTGAGGGGCAGTACTCGTAATTTTAAGAACCTTCTCAGTCTGATCTCAGTTTCAATCTGTCAAAAATACCTCTAATTTCCCTACACTTCTGACAAGATTTTGACATTGATTGTCGCTGAGACATTTTGAACGTTTTTAATCACGGGAATTGGCCTTCTGTTCACAGGATCCCACTCCAAACAGGAGTATTATTTAGTTAGAACTTCTACTAGAAATTAACCCTTACGCTAAAAATCTTAACGCTAAAAAAAGGGAAAAAATACCGATTTTTTTTGGTATTTTTTCCCTTTTTTTAGCGTAAAAAAAACTATCGTACATTTTTTATAAAAAAAAAACCTACTATTTTTCCATTCTTCCCTAAGATTTAAAGCCAAGGTCAGTTTACAAAAAAACGTGGCATTATCATGTTATGATAATTGGCAGCCAGTAGAGGTCTTCCCCTTAATGCCCCACTTTATTTTCTCCAGTTATCTGGCCTATGCCTTAACGACCAACATCACTTAGCTTAGGGACGGACTTAACGTGTTTTTGAGGCGGAGTAGGTCGAATAGTCATTATGAGGAGGGAAAACCATACTTTATGCTGAAAAAGCCGGATTATTCACGTCAATCGGAGTAAACCGAAGATTATTTTGGTTTTGGAGTCTGGATTTGTGCCCGGTTGATCTACATGGGTCTTAAACATAACTGGCGGAAAGTGTGTGTACTACACATATACATAACGCAAATATCACGATCTGTATGAAAACCACGCGTGCCATTTTTTGACTGCCTACTATGACGTCACAAGCACTATTTAGTGATGGGAAAATCAAATCGATTCAAAGACGCCGCTGCGTGCGGCACCACCTTTACCGAGACCCCGACGTGCTTCGGAAAGCACGTTAAGCCGTTAGTCCTTGCTGGCATTCGTGGATCTTTGACGGTCGTTACGGGTTGTCAGAAGCCTAAAAGTCTGACAACCAGTCTTACCAAGGGGTATCGTATTACCCAGTGACTGCAGTGACTGGGTTGTGGAGGTCAGATAGGTAGTCGCTCCATGTAAAATACTGGTATTCAGCCGCATCTGGTTAGACTAGAAGCAGACCCCAAAATAGTTGGGACAAGGCTAGGCAGATGATGATAAGGTAGTTAGATGGTTTGAATTTTAGCGCCCACTGCTACGGTCCTAACGAACGTTATTTATAAGCATAAAATATTGTGAGGATAGTTTTGTTAGTTGTTGAGTATGAATGTGGAAGGCTATAAGACCAAATAAACGATGGACTGTGTGAAAGATGATATGGCTAGAAAGGGGGTGACTCCCGAGATAACGACTAAGGGCGTTTACGCACTACGTCCGATCCGAATCCGAGAAATAGTCCATCGTCCTATTTGTTCGGATCTAGTGAGCAAACCCGCATACAAATAGGACAATGGTCACTTCGGTCCGGAATTTCTCGGATTCGGATCGGATGTTGTGCGTAAACGCCCTAACAGAGAAGTATGGAAGAGAACCCTAGGTGTAGTTGTATCATGAAATAGTGACATAGTCGTATCGCGAAATGGACAATGTGAGATATAAACGAAACGCTTATTTGTAATGAAGTTTAGGCATAACGCGACTTAGGGACACTGCGTTATAGGTATATAGCGAGCAAAGGGAAAAATACATGTCGAGCCAATCCGAAAAAAATTGGGTTAAGATCAGGTGAGTGATGAGGTTCAGGAGGGCGCTACTGATTATCTCTAAGTCATCTTTAGGACCTCCAGTTGAATGGAAGACATTGTTTTTTCTTTAAAGCACACATATCAGAGCCGCAATTCTCGTAATTTTAACCCTACGGTAGTCGCGTGGTCTACATATGTAATCCATTGATACAAAATTGCAATGTTCTAAAAACCTAATAGTGCCAGTTATTTCATACTTCGTGTATTCGAAGTTGCATAATTGCCGCATGCGCTCAGTGCAGCGCGAGCATTGGGTGCGCGTGGTTGTGCAACGGGAGCTCCGCAAATTTCGCGGTCTACGTATGATATACCCATGTAGACCATGCGACCATACACGTCACTTTTAGATACGCGACTACCGTAGGATTAATAACATTCACAGTCTGATCTCAGTCTCTATCTGTCAAAAACACCTCTAATTCCCCTACATTTTAACAAATTGTTGCCATTTGTTACGTTTTAAATTACGAGAATTGGCCTTCTGAGCAGTGAGTTTTTTGGCAAATAAATGTTAATTTATAGGCCAATATCACTTAGTTCTTTTTTTCCCAATATTACTTACACGTGCAACCTGTACCCATTAATTCAGCATATGATTGTAGACCCCTAGCGTACAAATTGTTCGTCAACTATCAAAAAAGAAAAATCAGCTGTTTCATTGAAAAGTGCAATACACGCAGTCAAAATGTATGGAACAGTAATGTTTTTTTACCATTTATGTACACATATATTGAAATTGTTTTATTGAAATAATTGATTGTCATAAATATGTCGGAGACAGTTGTCAATTAAATTTGAGGGATAGTCAACAGAATTCGTTATGATTTGTTTTCTTATTATTAATTTAAGTGATTTTACTATCAATTATTGTTTATTAATTCGGAACATAATTTATTGAGTACTCAGTGTACGCGCTAATTGATTTAAGCAACTTATTTTGATAATTGTAACCGATGGTTTTGTTCAAAACAATTGATGACATGTTACTTTGATTTTAAAATGATTTACTTTGTGAAATCACTATTGTTTATTTAAGACAATTATTCTTGTTGTATTATTCGATTTATAATGCGAGTTATAATGTGAATCTATTTGATTTACAAAATTTTAATATTTTGTATCAAGTAAACACGATGACGTATTTCCGTACGCCATTGGACAGAGTTGTTGTGGGGCGAGTGCGTGGTGGGGACAAGCCTTTATAACTGAGCGCACTCGTTTGTGCTGGACAGTCAATAACGGTCAGTGACAGTCGGTCACAGTCAGTGAGAGTCAGTCGGTGTTCGGACTTGACTCCTGACAGAGCACTAGCTCCCGACAAACCTGTCGGTTTACTTAGGTGGCTCTGTCACTATACGAACAGTAATCGATCCTACGCTTTGTTCGCAATTACTTTGTTACTGTACATAATTATTTTACTGTGTATCTAGTTGTGTCGTGTACCTACAGTGTGTGATTTGCTAGTGTGATTAATTTGTTCGTGATATTATAATTTGATTTGAACTGCAAACGGTTTTTCTACTGCGCAATAACCAACACTACCCACAGTACGCCCACAGTAGTTAATCAAATATGCCTGATAATAACTAGATGCCAATAACCTACTCCTGATCCGACAAATATATAAACAAACAAAAAAAAAAAAACAAAACAGAAAAATAGGTACAAAGGTAAAATGTTTATTTCTTAAGAAATCTCTTCCAGCATACCTGCGATAGGGCAATAAATAGAAAGATGTAGACAGTGTGTGAAAGAGTAAAGGAGACAAAAAAAAAACGTAAACAATAATATGTTTAAGAGCCTCGACCAACACCTGAGGAGGCTCACGTTGGGCAGCTGGATCAAGGGCTTGATTCAGAAAGCGGTACTTCTGGACACGGCTCGCATTGTCAGGAGGTTCCTCTCTCTGGAGCCCTGACCGCCGGTAGCTTGGACCCTGTTCCCGATACCGGTGGGCTACTATTTTTTATATTTTTAAATGTTTTTATATATTTTTTATACTAATATTTAAAAATATAATTTATATGTATATAGTTAAATAAAGGATAAATATGTTTAATATATAATAAATAATAAGTTTTTATAACCGACGAAAAATTTCAAACGCATGGGGTTTCAGAATCATGTATTGGATCCATGGTAACGGTTGCGCGTCGATGTCCGATATATTTTCAGATCGTAAACGAACGTTTTACTCGCCCTACAAAATAAATACTGAACACTTTGTTTAATGTACAGCCAACAAAAGAGATAAGTATGCAGGATCGTCGGATAAAGTTGAAGTTGAGTAAGAAACCGATGGATGTTCTCGAATAAATTTTTATTTATTAATAGAAAACAAACAGCTCATTTATCAAATTAAATTTCAGTCGACAACATCCATCGGTTTCTTACTAAACTTCAACTATATCCGACGATCCTGCATACTTATCTCTTTTGTTGACTGTACATATTTGCACAGCACATCAATGTTAAATATTATACTTTGGTCACTAAAATTAATAATTTAATAAAATTAGTAATTTTTTTGGCGAAGCTTTTGAGAGCCTCGTGAATGTTCACGAAAAAGCTCAAAAGCTCTCAAAAGTTTCGCCATAGAGCATAGTTCTGCAAAAATGGATAAACTTACTGACAAGAACATTCTTATCACTCCGTTGGATATCTTATAGTAAAACAACCCTTTTCTTCGACTTTACGACTGAAGAAAGATAAGTAGCTGTTATATATTTTTTACTCAGATCGACGTTACAGGAAAAGCATTCAAAAGAAAGAAAAAAAAAATACATTTATTTGCAGCAAACATGACGCATAAAAAAAAAACACAAACAGAAAAAAACAATTAGGGAGACAACATGCGTCACATCTGCGCAAAACGGCCAAAAGCGACAAAAACGTCTTTTAAGCTCTGAAGCAGCCCGGAAAAAAGATTTTTAATATTCAAAAAATATATGTGAGAAATAGTATCTGTAATTACATTCCGGCCATCGCGTCGCGAGAATGCGTTCCCGACACCTGTCAGTGCGACAATTCTAGTAGCTAATAAAGATCAAATTCGCAAAACACGTATTCGTTTGTATGAAACTGACAGGTGTCAAGAACGCATTCTCTCATCTCGGGACTGTAAGTTACATAATATACAGGGTGAATTTTTTAAGTGGGCGTGGATGGCCAGATTCTAAACTATGAGGAATAGCGAAAAGTACTGAAAGGAGTCGCGGGCTCGATTTTGATGAAAACTAAAACTGCATCATTGGATTTTTGAAAAATCAATATTTCTAGCCAGGAATCGAACCTGTTGATTTTGAAAAAAAAAACACATACTGTATTATTACATCATTCGATAGTGTCCCTAATAGGGATCAAATTCTGGGAAGTAATGACATATGGCAAACTTAAGGAAAATGTTGAATTTTAATAAACTGCTTCTTATTTTAGAGTATTCATACCTACATAGCGTACCTTGTTCGAAATGATGCTCAATATTTTTATTAACACACCCGCAGCGCAGTCACCTTCACAACATTAGGTTCTAAATTCAAATTGCTATTACGATCTTTGGAAAATATTCTAATGGAATCAATAAAATTGTAATGCTGAATGCAGTACAATCCTTGAGACGCAGAATCCAGCTATGTATTGAAAACAATGGTCATCATTTTGAACAATTATTAATCAGTTAAGGTTTAGTAGGTAGGTAACATAACCCAGGCCTGGCTAAATTTAGTATTGATTGACCTGTGCGGCTGTTAGTCAGCCGCACAGGTCAATCCATCAGGTTAAGCTACGCTTTCCGTGGTTGGTCTGTGGATGGGTGACCATCTTTACATACTGAGATATTCAGCTGCATCCGGTTAGAGTGGAAGCCGACCCCAACATAGTTGGGAAAAGGCTAGGCAGATGATGATAAGGTAGGTAACATAAGAAAAAAAAAAGTATTTTGTTAAAAATGAGCTCTTTCCTTTAGTTTGCCGTATGTCTTTACTTCCCAGAATTTGATCTTTATTAGTGACATTGTCGAATGGTGTAATAATACAGGATGTGTTTTTTTTTTTCAAAATCAACAGGTTCGATTCCTGGCTAGAAATATTGATTTATCAAAAATCCAATGATGCAGTTTTAGTTTTCATCAAAATCGAGCCCGCGACTCCTTTGAGTAACTACTTTTCGCTAGTCCTCATAGTTTCGGATTTGGCCATCTACGCCCACTTGAAAAATTCACCCTGTATATAATATAACAAATCATTTATGTGGTTTAGTTTTCTGACTTTTGCTTTTGTGAACCAAAATTCAGGTGTCGATCTCGTGAGAATATCGGGATAAAAATTATCCTATGTGTTAATCCTGGTTACGAACTATCTGTGTGCCAAATTTCATTCAAATCCGTTCAGTAGATTTTTGCGTGAAGAAGTAACAAACATACAAACACACTCACAAACTTTATAATATTAGTGTGATATATAATTATGTGAAGTGTGATAGTGTGATAACATCACACCTGTTATATTGCCCCGAAGGTCACCCTTTGGAGCAATATAGAGAGAGGTGTCCAGGGCCTCACTGCAGAAGTGTACAGACGCCAGCACATCAAGCTACTACAATCTGTCAAATTTTTTTAATAGATTTTCAATTTTATCGTTAATGCATAAGGTTCAATGTTGATTGGGAAAATTTGACAGTTTCAGGTAGCTTGATGTGCTGGCGTCTGTACCTAAGTATACCCACATTTCACCAGTTAACTAAGTTTAGTCTCATGTAATAGATTGCCGTCGACCGGGCTCAAATCTAGATATCTGGCTACTACTAAGAAATTCCTGGTGGAAAAACCCAATAACATTTTGCCCGATCTAGGAGTCAAACCCAGGACCAAAATAAAATTATTTCAAATATTTTATAACTATGTACAGACGCTAGCACATCACGCTACCCGAATTTGTCAAATTTTCCGAATTAACCTTACAGTTTAACGATACCTAACGTTGAAAATCTGTTAAAAAAAAATTGACAGATAGTACTTAGTAGCTTGATGTGCTGGCGTCTGTGCCTAGTTTTGTTCTAAAACTGTAAATTGGTTCCAAGACACTATTTATGTTTTGTAAACTACACAGTAGTTAGGTAGGCAAGTTGTTTGCCGATAGGGTTTCTAAGTAAGGTCTAAGTAAACCTAGGTATGTTATTGGAGTAACTGAAAATATACCTGAAATTGTAAACTAAGTCTTGAATATTTTATGAGTTAGAAGTATCAACAATGTCTTTGTTTACATCAAAGTTTATTTTGATGTTAGAATATTGTTATTTAAATCAAAGTATATCTCAACTTGACGGTGGCCTTGTTTCGTTTCTGACATCGGAAAGGTTCAAGAGAATAAATTATGAATAGATAGTGAGGTTTATTTTGATAGACAGTTTGGTACCTATGTCAAGTTTTGAATATCAGTACAGACAGAACCTTCTTGGTGAGGACGGGGAGTTTATTTTAGCGCTATTTCTATATTTCTTTCTTAACCGATTAATTTAAGTAGGTACAAAGGTTTTAGAAAGTAGTGAGGGATCAGTTTCATAGCTCAGTAGTTTCGGAGATAAAAGGGGGGAAAAATGTTGATGAAAACTGACCATTCCCGGGGGAGGGGGGAATTTTCATCAACATTTTTTTACACACATCTTATTTAAAACTATTTATATTACTATTCAAATTATAATACAAAAACATATTTGAGACCCTCACAGTAGACTTTGAATTGATATGTCACACGGAACAGTTTGCAAAACTTTATTTTTGTTTATTTCCCAAAAGTGGACCCCCATATTCAAAATTCATTTATTTACGTTACACATCCGCAAAAATGCACAAATCTCTTGCTATTCACGACCTTAGGATACATTGAAAATTAATTTAATAAATTCTCAAAAATTAGCGAAATGACAACACCCACAAGACCAAGACCATCATCCGATATCTACCCCCATGTAACCGTCGAGAGATGGTTGTGTTCAAGATTAAAAAATTCCCTCACTCACCACTGCAGCTTCGGCTTGCTGGCCGGCCAGCCTCAGCCGCGACGGCTTGCTCGCAGCCTTCTGCTCCTCAGCCCACGGGCCGCCTCGCCCCTACGCGCCTAGCGCCTTCCGCGCGTTGCCCAAAATACGGCTACACCAAGGGCAACTTAGCACCTGGACCGTAACAGATAGTGAGGTCTTGTTTTTTTTTCAAAATGTAGCCTACCTAACTCAATACCCCGAGGGCATTTTTTTATTCATTTAGTTTTCGAGATAAAGGCTATTTTATCACAAAATACAAATGAACAAAATGCGATTATTTTTTAAACATTTTTGCATTTTCCAAAAAAAGTTTTACTCTTGCAAGATTTTTTTCAGAATCTTGTAGCTCTTGTCAATACGCATTTTTTGAGACCTCAACCATTTACTTAGCCCTAAACTCACGAAGCCCTATCCAAATCACACTATTTCGTAAAATGAGGGCCTATATCCGGAGTCAGTGAAATGGCATTTTCAATGCTAAAGATATGTGTGTACCAAATTTTAACTTAATCGTTCCATTAGATTCGGTGCAAATTGGCTGTGACAAACGGACAGACATACAGACACACGAATGATAAGGGTTCCGATTCTTCATTCGGACGGATGTACTAATTAAGTTTAATTTGTATACTTGGTATGAAGTTTCTTTCGTACTTCGGTATTCTAGTTTATTTTCTCTTTACCGGTATATTTGTTCTTATATAAATACTAGCAACAAAATAAAGTTTCTGCCCTGCTTTGTTTCTTCTCCCGATGTTGGCTGCAAGCTGGCAGGGTAAATAAAAACTAGTTACAACCTGGAATTGCAGCGGTGAATATACATTATGCACCTTAAATATGCGGTATAAACGTAGAAGAACTCCAAAAATTACATAACCGCTCCTGTCCGTAATTGCGTTGATTTTGACAGTTCAACAACATTCATTCCGTTATTTACGTTGTTGAGTAAACAAATTTTTCGAACATATGAAGCAATGGATTACCAATATTCCTCAAAATCATTCAGGTTGTGCTTGAATGAGTGTGACGCAATAAGAGTGCTGCTTATAGTCGGAATCGGTTGACTTGCCCGTTTATTATGTATGTTTCAAACTGAAGTGATTGGCAGTAACAACATATTATATTCTAATGTCTATTCAAACTTATGTTTCAAATTAATATTATTTCAAGTTAAACAAATATCAACTTTATTTTAATGGTTATTAAGTTGATTTCAGAGTGACTAGCACTATTGAAAAAGTTATAAAAATGTTTGAAGCTGTAGCGTAACCTGAACTTTATTGTGTAGGATGTAAAGTTATTTTTCCATAAACTCATATTTGTTTACATTTTTGGCAAATAAATCGCGAATGCAGGTCACATACATACATAAACTCACGCCTTTTTCCAAGGGGGTAAGCATGATACTACAGACCGTCACCCTACGATCCTTACATACTCATTTTGCATCGTTTACGTTCATACACCCACGGCGGTTGCGAGTACCTACTACGCACCTGCCTTTTCTGAAGAGCATCATCGAATGTGTATAAATTCCAAATATTTGTTCCGTTTTTATGCAATGGGACCCTTATGTCAGAAAGCACTCGCCAAGTCCAATACATAATACTCAGCTACATTTGGTTTGGAGTGCAAGTTCCTCTACACAGCATGTAGTTCGGTAACACTATGCATTATCGCTATAGTCCGCGCGGAATTAGTTGGCCGCACCTTAGGTATGTGAGCGGTGGGACGGAGGGGCGGGGGCGCATTACTCAGTACACGACGTGCGTTGCGAACCACCGCCTCACCCCTGTCCCCAACTCAGCGGCCAACTAGTTCCACACGGACTATACCCAACCACCGAAACAAAATAATCCTTGAATTTTTACCATTTCTTTAACATATCTACAACTAGTTTTTGCCTGTGGCTTTGCTCGCGTTTATGTCGGAAATTATCCAACGGGAACGTGCTACCGGGACAAAAGTAGTCTATGTCCGTCCCCAGGATGCCATCTACCTCCTCGCCAAGTTTTATCACAATCTGTTCAGTGGTTTAGGCGTGAAAAGGTAACATACAATCATAGTTACTTTCGAATTTATAATATCAGTATGGATTCCAAACACCGACCAACTAAAGGCACTATAATAAGGTCTATATTCCTATAAATTTCCCGAAGAATAGAATCGTACCTCCACTTATCACGCCTCTATTATAAATAAGACGTGTTTACCTGTGTCCAGGGGAAACTTAACTGCGGAACCCGTTTAGAGCGTAATGTGTATTGATTACATCCCCCACTAGAGGGAAATAAAATACAAAATTGATTCCGTAAACTTTCTTCGGGGAAATTCGACGGAGAACGGATGGGTCGGAAAGAGGGAATTTTCTAGAATATTTTGTGAGTTTAGCCTAGTTTATGTTTTGGTTATCTCGCTTAAACTTATACAGACTTATAATTGAAATTGAAATTGTTTGTTGAATTAATCGATTTACATAAATATTTATAAAATAGGGCTTTATACTTGATGTAGGTAAAATAATTGGATTCTCCTGAACTAGGAATGTTTATCCTAAACCTGTATCGCAGATATCTCACTAAAGTGCTTAAACATAAGTATTTTTAATATAGGTAATTTTTAGTTCCAAAAATATGTAATTAAAACTACGTACTTAAATGACTGTCACACTTATGCTGTACAGTCAAAACAAACCAAAATGCATGAAAAACCTACTACGAATAACCATTATGCGTGTGCGACTGTGTGCATGCGTAGATTTGTAATGTGACCACTACTTTCCCTCACAATCATCAATATTTGATACATAATAATAAAAATTTAGTGTATGTGTTATGTCATAAGTCATAAGTCATAAGTCATAAGTCATTTAATCATTTGTTAACATAGGTAGGTACAATAAATAGATGTTATAAGAAAATTACAAGCGCGCTATGTTATACCAGAAGGCGTACAAATATGATGATATTAAATAATGGATGTCATTGATACTAAAATTGATAACATAATTACATTAATTAACGCATACATTATTAAATGATTTTATCAAAAAATAAGAAAATATAAATGTCAAAAAAGTAAAATATAAAAAACATGAGGTTACTACGTCAATATTCAAATAATGTGTAAACATAAAAAGCAAAAAAAGTAAGATAATAATTAAAAATAATACAAAAAAAAAAAAAAACAGAAAATGTCACGTGCAATGCTAAAATGGACCTTAACTTATTAACATACCAGGGTCAATGAGTACCAACTAAAGTCAGAGATAGTCATTACATAATATCTTTGTCTGTCAAAAATTCTGAAATGCTGTAATATGCTTTATTCAACAGTAATGATTTAAGCCTTTTCTTAAATAAGTTTATGTTTAATTCTTTGATTGAACTAGGTATGTGGTTGTATATAATTGGTGCCATACAAAAAACACTTTTTTGCATCAATGCTGTATGGGACCTCTTTACGCACAAGTTATTGTTCTGTGGTCGAGTTCGTTTGTGATAAAATGATATTCTGGTAAACAGGTCTGGATTAGTCTTAACAAATACTGCTACCTCAAAAATATATAAGCAAGGAAATGTCAATAATTTGTATTTGATAAAAAACGGCTTACAAGAATCTAAACTGTGGAGTCTGAACATTAATCTAATGCACCTTTTTTGTGCTTTAAAAACTAATTCCCTGTTGGTTGAGTTACCCCAGAAAATGACACCATACCTCAATACTGAACTCACCAAACCATGATATGCTGTGACTAAAGCATCGACGTTAATCACTGGGGTCAGTTTAAATAGGGCATAGGCTGATTTGCTGATTCGTTTAGTTAGCTCCTCCGTGTGTGCTTTCCAGTCCAATTTTTTGTCAATAGTTAAACCTAGGAATTTGGATGTATCTACTTGTGTTATAGTTTTATTATTATAGCATACTGTCATATTAGTATTCGCTCGTTGGCTAAACATCATTAATTTCGTCTTATCTATATTTATTTTAAGATTATTATTATCTAACCATTTCACTATGGAGGTTATTGTCTGTGTGACCACGTCGTTGTGGTTTTGATCGTCAGTACCCTTAATGGTCACAGTGCTGTCATCAGCGAACAGCGACATAGGGTGACTTGTTACTTTTGGCAGATCATTTATATATAGTATAAACAACGGGGGCCCTAAGACGCTGCCCTGAGGTACACCATAAGCAACTGTTCGATAACTAGACTTATAGATTCTTTGGCATTTAGTTTTAGGATCTATATCAGTTACTTCGACGTACTGTTTCCTGTTCCGCAAAAATGAATTTATTAAACTGAGTATATTCCCTCTAATACCGTACGCTTCCAGTTTATTGAGCAGGATATTGTGATCGACATAGTCGAATGCTTGAGTCATGTCACAGTAGATTGAACAAACGGGTATTCTTTTGTCAACATTCGTAATTACATTGTTCAAAAAGTCATATATTGCCATATTAATGGTTTTATTTTTTCGGAAGCCTTTCTGTTCGTCAGTTAATATGTTTCTTTTATCGAGATATTTAAAGATTTGAATATATATATATTTTTCAAATATCTTCGATATTACTGGCACAAGCGCAATGGGTCTATAAGACTCCATGCATTGCTTGTCATTTTTTTTTTTAAACAATGGTTTAATTACAGCCGTTTTTAAGTTGGTTGGGTAAGTACCATTTGATATGCACAGATTGAGAATATGGCTCAAAGGTCCACTAATGCAGTTTGATACATTTTTAATTATTTTGGTAGAGATGCCATCATTACCTACACTGCCGGAATTTTTCAAAGTTTTAATTATAGCATTAATGTCATTTTCATTGCTTGGTGCCATAAACATCGAGTTACTGTTATTTTCTATATTTGAAGTCACCTGTATACCGCAATTCGTTATAGGTTTTATTTTATCAACAAAGAAGTCGTTGAATGCGGTCGCTATATCAGGTGGATGCGTCACTATATTATCTCCTATCTTAATGCTATGAATTAAATTATTATTGGGCATATTCAATTTACTTTGGTTAATTATTTCCCACGTAGTTTTAGACTTGTTAGATGATGATTTGATCTTGTAGTTATTCTGAGCACGTTGCGTTAATTTGATTATTTTATTATAAACTGCCGAGTACTTTTTAAAGGCTTTTTTGTCTTGTTCATTGTGGTGCAGTCTGTAACGCCACAGGAGAGCTCTTTTATTCTTGCTACATGTTCTGATACCACGAGAGACCCATAGTGGTCTTTTGTGTAAGCTAATAGTAATACGCTTAAACGGAAAACATAGGTTATATAGAAGAGTAAATGTCTCCAAAAAAATATTATAAGCTGTGTTCGGATCATCAGCTTGATATATTTCCGAGAAGGAAATACTTTGCAAACATTCCCTAAATTTATTCATATTAACCGGATTATAGTCACGGCGTTTGATATACCAATGCTTCATAACACATATTCTTTTGATTGGAAACTTGAGTATTTGACAGGTGTGGTCTGAAAGAGCAAAATCTATTACGTCACAATTACATTTCTTACCCAGATTATGCGAAAAAAGGTCTATACAAGTGTTACTAGAGAGCCTAGTAGGCTGATTAGTTGCCAATTTGAAATTAAAATTGAGTAGAATACATTCCAGTTCTAATGTGATATTACTACGTTTCAAAATATTAATGTTAAGATCACCACATATTACAACATTTCGCTTATTTTTCTTTGTTATTAATTTACATAATTTGTACAGCTGCTCAAAAAAACAGGTCAAATTGCTCGCATTAGGAACTCTGTAGATGCAGATTACAATGGTACCAGTATGAGTCAGTTCTATAGCACAACATTCGAATGTGCTACTTATTGCTATGTTCCGAACTTCAGGAATTTCTTTGTAATGGTGTCCCTTTTTTATTAAGATACATGAACCCCCTCTTTTAGTATCTTTTCTGCTGAAACAAGTAGCTAGATTGTAGTTCGGGATTGAGAGATACTGCTCATAACCAGCCATCATGAAATGTTCCGTTATACAAATAACATCAACGTCAACATTTTTAGCCATGAGTTCTTCTATACATACAGAGAATGCGTCAGCTTTATTTAATAGTCCTGCAATATTCTGATGCAATATATTTATATAGGTATCATAGAAAAAACTGTGTGTCCAATTGTTGACTATCGAGTATTGTGTCATCGTCTGTCATCAATAAGTCGTATTTTTTAATACCGTCGATGTACTCGTCAATATCTTTGAAAATGGTCTGCATTCCATGATTATTTATAATTCCCAGTTTGGTAAACATTGTTGAATCGCATGCTAGATTTTTGTTCGAGTCCAGAAGATATGCATGCTCATATGTCAATGTGTCCAAATACAATAAGTTATTTAAATGCTCTACTCTCCAATTGTACATATTTCTTTGGTAACTGCAGTTAAATGTCGGTGTACAAATAATGATGTTCGTAAAGTTCACCTTTTGTAAAGTAGCTCGTAAGTGAAGAGTCAGTTGGAGGTAGTCACATGTAGTCTTAAAATCTTCCTCACCTATTAGAATTATGCAGAAGTCTTTCATAGTAAACGTTTCTAATTTCGTTTCTATGTCGTGCACCAATTGCTGTGTATTGCAGTGTGTTTTTATGTAATGGCATATATTTACCGAATGCCTGTGAAGGGTTTGCATGGCAATATTTCCAATGTCGTTCCTGTTATTGGTACTCAGGATACAGATCTTACTGTCATTTTTATGTTGAGGGATTTGTTGTAGCTTTGTCTCAACACTGCTATCTTGTATGCGAGAGGGTAATGACAAAACTTTTTCCTGATTCGATACAATCAAAGGTTCCGTTTGTGTTCCTTTGTTCTTATTTAAGGATTTCTTTGCAGGAGTAGATTTTTTGTGTTTATTAACTGGGCTACTCAGTTTTGCGAAGAGATCATTTTTCTTTTGCAAGTCTAAGTTTATTTGCTTTAGATTGCTATTTTCTAAAGAAAGAGACTCGATTTCCTGATGTGCGCTATCCAAATCTAACACAAGCTTGTCAATTTGTTCCTTTAGTTTTGTTATTTGTTGTTGTTTAACATCATTAATGTCATCATTGGATAAGTCAGGTAGGCTGGAAACAGTATCTTCGAATGTACTATTATTTATTGTTTCGTTAGCAACTGTGTTGGAATCCGATTTAGTACGAGTACGGCGCATAGTAATGTTCTCGAAGAAATTCATTTTGTTCTTTGATGTCGGTATCGCACACAATTCGGCTGAGATAAATTAGAATAATTAATAACGACAATTTCGTAATTCACAAAAAGTGTACCTTGCTTCAACGAGATTTGAACCAGCACCACACAAGTAACTGTGGTAGCGTTGCTCCTCCACGCCACCGAAGCTCTACGCGAATTGCCGAAATTGTTGGTCGCTATGTCCACTGAGTCATACTCAGGCGGCGACGGGGAGTAGAGGCGGTAAGTGCGGGGAGTATCGAGCGCGCTGCGGGTTGTCGTAGGTCAGTACCCACGGCCGTTAGATTTCTTTCAAATTTTTTAGTTTTTTATCACGGTTTATTATCACTGTAACTTTGCTTCACTCAGACGTATCACAGCAGAACTTTCACAGATCAATGAGTCACTTCACTGGCCTTAAGGCAATAGTAATTTAATGTGATAAAATCCACTTTATACGACTTTTTCTATTTAAAAATTGAGGAGCACAAAATCGTGATGCAAGAGTTTACAACGTCCGATGACTTAAAGATTGAAGATGATTCTAACATCTATACATATAATAAAATCGTAGGAAAGTCAAAACTGTACATTGAATATTTTTTTAAAAGAATACTTGGGACGTGATCTACAATCGATATCGAAGCCAAAAATATAGTTTTTAGAATTTTTGTCTGTTTGTCTGTATGTATGTCCGGGATAAACTCAAAAACTACTGCATGGATTTACTTCAAATTTTGCATGAATATTACTAAGAGGTCGGGTCAACATATAGGCTACATATTATCACGCTATCACCTACGGGGAAGGAGCTGTGAATCTTTATTTTTCTTACGCATTCTGTGACAGCGTGTAATCTAACGACGCATATTTAAATGTTGTTTTTCAGTAAGCCATGCTATTATCTAGCTTTACACTATGAAAACTACGCCATTTAAGTAATTTGGGCCGAGAAACATAGTTTAATGAATGTTAGTAGTACAAAGAAAATTTTGAAGCAGCGCCCGCCATCTATGAGATTTCATTAAAATCAAATCAAGTTACATGTTGACACTTTTTGGAAATTAATAATTTAAATTTGATCATGTTGGCGAGGTTAGTAGTTAGTTATTCTTAAAATTCATAGATGGCAATGTTCATTTTCTTCATAAAAGTTGATAGTCCGTTTTGATAAATTCGAGTTCCAACAAAACCCTCAAAATCTTGAGCAGAGTTGAGGAAGACAATTAAAAAAAAATGCGGTGTTAAGTATTACAAAAAAGTTATGTTCCTACTGGAGACGAAGTGATGAACGCGAGCTGAACACCTGTCTCAGTTCACTTCAAGATGTGGTCATTTCTATCGGCGGCAATCCACTGATCGAATATGGGTTACCAGCTCCCCAATCATCACCGCATCAAGACCGTGGAAATCGGGAGTATAACGCTGAGACAAATTACGATCCGGGCGAAATGACCACCACACGAAATGACCATGTTGCTTTGTTCTCTTCAGAGTAAAAACAAATTTATGACACCGGCCTTGAAAGCGTTGGACATAACCAGGGTAAAATGTTTTTCTTGGATGCTCCTGGTGGAACAGGAAAAACATTTGTTACCACTGACATACTTGCAGAGGTCAGTAGGCGAGGCAAAATTGCTATTGCTGTAGCGTCGTCGGGAATCGCTGCCACACTGCTTCCGGGTGGCAAGACAGCATATGCCATGTTTAAAATTCCCATCGATTTAGAGAGCGCCGAAACGCCTGTTTGTGGTGTGTCACGTAACAGCGATAAGAGACACGTGCTCAAGGATTGCTTTCTGATCGTATGGGATGAGTGTACGATGGCCAATAGGAAGGCAGTTGAGGCCGTGGACAGAACCCTGCACTTGGCAGCCTAACTACCAACGTAGTTTATAGGGAAGTGTTGTAAGCTATGATACCTTTGTACGTATTTTTACTCTTTTGTGTACTGGAATGTATTCCTGAATTATTTTCTCTATTTCCTTCAGTCACATCTTATGACTGAACTCGGCAGGATTCCCATATAACTCTCTTCACTTGCTTCGCTTGCAAAAAAAACTTATATTTTAATGCTATTTTAAAAGTTGTTTACTTATAATGCTATAGCGACACTGGCATCTTAGGTATTTTTGGTGCTGTAGAGCCTTCACGCAGACGACGTCGCGGGCAGCAGCTAGTAATATTCTAATTGAAGTGTTTTGGGGTGTGCGTTAATTCCGGGGCATGTTGCATATTTAAAAGTCATACGTGCGACGCACAGTACAAAATAAAAAATAAAATAACGTATTCTATCGGATAATTCCAAGAGTTTCAACTCTATTTGTAAACCGATACCTTTTTATCTGTAATGACATGTTTCTTTGTCCAGAGTTTCCAATTATCTTTTACGAAAGATCCAAGAGGATCTCGAATCTTTAGAATCGAAATCAACATTAAAGGTTCCTTTGTTGGGCAATCGGAAATAATTGTTAATTAAATGTAATCAATTTAATTTGAAATTGATTGATTTCAATTTCGTAAAGTGGTTTGATTTTTAATCTGGAAGCCGTATTTTTGTGTAGGCACCTATATATTTTGAAAACAAAGGGGAGACTGACAAAATCACATGCACCCTAAAAATCTGAATCATTTTAAAGGATATTGCTAATCCATTACTTCATATGTTCGAAAAGTGTGTGTTGAACAACGTAAAAAACGCAATGTATGTTGTTGAACTACCAAATTGAAACCCATTGCTACTGATAGTGTGTTACGCAATTAGCCCGCGGGAATAATTACCATGGGACTCATGGGCATGCCACCATATCTTGCGCCCCATGCGCCTTTACCTGCACACGTGAGGAGCTAAATGTCTGCGTCAGCGAATGGTATAACAGAATTTTTATCCCACGGACCGCCATTGAAATACTACTCATATGAGATCCTGGCTACTCATTGCTGAATTAAGTTTTTAACAACGTACTTTTAAGTAGCAGTAGTAGACATTGGGTGTTAGCGCGGGGAGCAATGAAATAGTGGACTTTATTTAGGGGCAATGGTTTAATGCCGTTCTTATTAACAATAATATAAGACTTTCTCGGACAAATAATAAGTCAAGTAGAGAGGAGTATCGTCCGTCGCGGTGGAGTCCGTGGAAGCGAGTGGTCATTAGGGCGAGCCGTGTCGTCGCCGCACCGCGCCTTAGGTTGCCGATGACGCGCTGATCACGTTGCCTGCGCGTGCAGGCCGCGCGCAATGTATTGTGTGGGTTTCGAATCCCAACAATGAGCCTTAAGCGGATCAGCACGCGATGTGGGCACATAACGCGCCCCCCGCGCGTGATTTTGTTCAAACAAATTCTATGAAAACGCGGGGATTTGGTTCCGTTTCACGCGTCTCGTCGCGTAGCACGTTGTACTGTGATCCGCCTTACTTTCATTCAACAGGACAAGAAAAACTTGAATAGTCCCAAACTGCAGTAGGATGTCAGTTTGGGTCAAGCTTCACCCTCTTTGTTTGCCGCACGCTTGCTCTATGAAAACGCCTTTCAACTTCTTTCTCCCATTTCACGATCAAGGCAAAAATTTAAGATCTGTTTTCCTTTATTATATTTTCATACATATTATTTACATGTTTAAATATTTTTATAAAAAAAAAAAAATACATTTAAAAATAATATATCAAAGGACAGTCGGTGCAGCTGGAAAACTAATTATTTACGATAGAAAAAAATATGAAAATTCCTCTAAAAACTTTATTTTTACAATAAAAACCATACTAATATACATACTTACAATCATTCTGATTTTTTGTCAGATTATTCTACAAGCAACGTACTAGCACTACTGTTTTAATTTTTTTAGTCCAAACAATAGATTTTTTTTTATAGATAATCGCTTCATATTTTGCAATAAATTACCAGCGTTGTATCACAGAATACTTAAAGTACTACGTACAGAAAGGCCACTCCCTTCCCCGCACTAACATCAGTTATCGCACCTCACCCCCCACTTCGGCGTATTCGTCGCAGTTCTTTAACAAGAGCGCTCGCAAACACAAGTACCTCACGCACACATTCATACGTATACAAACGTCATTTTTTAATGTAGTAGTAGTAGGTTATTATTTTGCGAGCGTTGTATGGAGTGTCCGGGGTGTGGTTGTATCGTGTTGTGTGTGTGTGTGTGTTTCTTTTCTATGCAGTCCGACAATGACCGCGCTTTAGGTCATATAGTCCCCTTAACTTGATCATTAAGTGTATTCATGTATCACTGGTAACAAGATTAGCCATACGGCCGGCCATCTGCATTATTAATTTCCTTGTTACTCGCCCTGTTTAATGTTAACAAGTAATTACGTACTCAACTATATGTTAGCTGACAAGGATAAGGGTCTGGGTTTCCACGAGTAAGGGAAAACCTTGAAATACATATATACAAATCTTTGGAGGCAAGTTTTAGTTACAAGACAAATAGATAGATAGGTACGGACAGCGTCAGACAAAAGGAACCTCCTTTGGTAATGAGTCGTTACCAAAGGGGGTTCCTTTTCTCTGACGCTGTCTGTACATCGTTTATTTGCTGCACACAATATTCATAGCACAACATACAAAAGCACGATGAACTCTATAGGGTCAAATTAAATTAGCTAGCGAAACTCTGCAGACGAGTATCGATATCTTAACACGATAAAATAAAAATACAAAAGATATATGATGTTTGAATAACTAATTGTAACATGAATATTATGAAATAACTAGCAAAAGTATAATCAGCCTATAATGTTCCCACTGCTGGGACTATGGCTGGGACACAGAGGCCTCCTCTCTGTGAGAGGACTGAGTTGAAGAACCTACCACTCGGGCCCAATGCAGGTTGGTAGATGTCACATGTCCTCGAATTTTTGGTTCTAGGACATGCCGGTTGCCTCACGATGTTTTGCTTCACCGTTTTGAGACAAAATATTTACACAAAGTAGCGCATTTGAACTAGAGTAAGATGCTGTGTTACGGCCGAACCCAATAACCTATTTTCAGTTAAAGACAGATCGCTACTGACGGTAACCAGTATAATGAAAACTGCCAGTATAATTATAATCATACAGATCGCTACTGATAAAGATTATTGGGACGTTAAAACCAGACGTAGATAGGTTTTTCTACCTCCAGTATGCCAAAACTGGTGATAGATAGGTAATTGGATTCAGCCGTTAGTCAATCATAGCATCTAATTCTTTGAAATTGAATGACGTGGCTGGGTTCGAACCCACGACCTACAACTCGTAAGTTGGGGTTGATAGCACTGGACCAACTCAAATAAAATAACGAACATACAAAGTGCGGTGTGCGTCACAAGGTTGAACTAAATGGGAGTCCAGCTCAGATTGCGTCAGGCAAATATACCTGACGCTGGTATACATATTGCCATTCTTAGAGAGGGGAGGGGGGGTTGCCATAATCACCATACTTGGCATGGGGGTTGGCGATCGCAGTATGATGGTAAAATGCATAGAGAACGCTGCTGCCCATTCTTCGGTACGTCCCAGCTATGTTTTGCCTGCGGCTTCGCTCACGTGGATGTCGGAAGTTTTGACCAATTTACACAATATCTTTATAAAATTTTAGCCTATGTTGAAAATCTATGAAAATCAAATGTGTCTCATTAGCGTGAAAATAGCTTTTTTGCACTGCAGTTAGTTAATGACAGAAACCGACTCAGTAAACGATTCTGAAAAAACAACTTTCATAATATGCATTAATTTAGTTACACATTGTATATAAAAGTAAGTCATGGTATGGGCATGTGATACGAGGAATGAGGAAAATGTAGCGAGGAGGTTTTGAGTATGAATGTGAAGTTTCAGGAAGCCGTTGAAGAACGGTTTCTACATTTTTTCTTTTTACCTTCCTGTACATTATTATCATAATAGACTGACTGCCCCGTTGGTCTCGTTGTTGTAAGCGCGACTGCTGAGCGTGGGATCCTGGGTTCGATTCCCATCCAGGTCGGGCAAAGTGTTATTGGGTTTTCCATTAGGATTTTAGCCCCGGGTTTGGAAGTTGGAGGTTTAATACCCCCGTGCCTCGAAAAGCACGTAAAGCCATTGGTCCTGCGCCTAATCTCTCCCCGGTCGTGTCGGATTGCCATGCCATCGAACTATGAGAGTAAAGGAACAGAGATTGCGCCTATGTTTGCGCACGCACTTGTGCACTATTATATCTCCTGCGTACCTGACTAGTCTCCGTTGAGATTGGCTACAGTGATTATTATTATCATAATACAGTAAATCCAACTAATATTCTGTTTGGTAATTTGTCGTGTTATACCACGTAGTAGTTGGAGTTTGAACGTAAGCTAACTAAAACAAAATAAAACTAGGTCAATTCATCTGCTTTGCCTCTTCCCAACTATGTTGGGATCGGCTTCCAGTCTAACCGGATGCAGCTGAATACTAGTATTTTACATGGAGCGACTGCCTATCTGACCTCCACAACCCAGTTACTGGGTAATACGATACCCCTTGTTAAGCCTGGTTGTCAGACTTTCGGGCTTCTGACTACCCGTAATGACAGTTAAAGTTCCATGAATGACAGCCGTTACCAACCGCTTGACGTGCTTTCCGAGGCACGGAGGGGTCTCGGTATCTAAAGATGGTCACCCATCTACAGACCAACCGCGGCAAGCGTAGCTTAACCTGACCGATCGACCTCTGCGGCTGTTGTTATTTAGCCACGGGCCCCCTAAAACTAGGTCAATTAGACCTCTCATTTTCACGTCAGATTCTGATCCAGATTGTATACCGGTCCTTATAATTTAAGCAAATATTCTACGCTCGTTACGCGACCCGCCGTATATTCATGATTACATAGATGTTTATCATTAAAACTACAGCGCCTACTTAGCTCATTTGGTATAATTACGATACATTTACATAAAGGCATTATAATTATAATTACCTATTAAAGGATTGGTCTGCCTCATTAGGTTGAACGGCTCGTAGCTAAGTAATAACTGCCCTTATGTCCGCCATGGGTGTGGCAGCCATGTCGCTGTTCCAATGTTCGAAAATAATAATAATTCTGTTTTATTTATTATTTTTTGATGACCAGCACCCTAATTGCGTAACACACTATCAATCTCAATCTGAATCATTTTGAAGGATATTGCTAATCCATTGCTCCATATGTTCAAAAAATGTGTCTGCTCGACAACGCAAATAATGCAATGAATGTTGTTGAAATGTCAAAATGAAATCCATTGCTACTGGCAATTACCCCGCAGTAATTATAATTTAATTGGTACTCGTATTTTATATTAATTTAAAGTTTTCCTTTTGTCTGTGTATTGTTATTAAAATTCTGTGCCAAATGATTTTTTTTTGTAGCGGCCATTTTGGATTTTCATTTTGATCTCATTATCGGCTTCAGCATCATCGAAAACTATGACAACTATGTCTCTCTCGCTCACTCTTTCTATGTAATAAAACGTGGCATGGAGGGGGTGGTTTTTCGTTGCATGACGATTTCTCTCAGTTTAGGTACTCCTATCGCAACCTCCATAAAGAACTTCGTTTAAAAAAATAATAAAAACAACCGGACGGTCCGATAGAAAGTACGCTTTCCGAGGTCGGTCCGTGGATGAGCAAGAGCATCCGTTACATACAGAGTCTCCTTCGTGTCTCGAAAAGCATGATAAACCTTTGGTCCCGGCTGTCATTCGTAGATCTGTCTGACAACCAGTCTTCCCAAGGGGTATCGTGTTACCCAGTCATTGAGATTTGGAGGCCAGATAGTAGTAGTCGCTCCATGTAAAATACTGGTATTCAGATTCATCCAGTTAGATTGGAAATCGACCCCAACACAGTTGGGAAAAGGAAACACAAATGACGTCTACCTCATTAGCTTTAGGATTGTTAAAGTATGAGAGGTAGATACTCTCACACTTTAACTATTTGTGATCATGTAGGTTATTTGTTGTTTACAGCTATCGAATAACCCTTTACATCTCTCGACGCTTTCCTTCATCCCATACATTCTTAACTATGCAAACACGCTGCAATTACCGACCCGTTCACTTAAGTGGTAATCAAGGAACTGTTTCTCTACCACAATACATTCTTGTTATTATGTTCGGTCGTCGTTTACAAGCTATCCGACATCTTGTAATTTTCACGAGTCATCAGAAAGACATGGGCCGATAGGCTGTATGTGGGTAATGACGTAATAGATTCCCATTCGAGCCCACGACCCTTCGATCAGCAGCCAACCCTAAGGGTTGTTGTCGTTTTAAATTACTAGTATTATCACAAACGACAGCAATTTCGCTATACTACCGGCTGAACGAGGGTGAATATCATACGTGCCATAAATATCTGCTTCTTGAATCATCTAAAAGGCCATGTAAAATTAGGGTTATCAACAAACCACGAAATAGAAAATCACGACGATTCGTAACGTCGTCACCAATAGGGTTGCCAACTAAAAGGTAGATTTACGTGCTTGAATACTGTCTATTGTTGTAAGTTTTCGCTCGCCCAAGCATTCACCGTTCACGGTGAATCGCATATCGAAATTCGGAAATCCGTAAAATTGACGATTTTTACGGGCTGTTTGCAAGTTTCATTTTTTTGTTGGAGCCTTATGTCGTGGATCTTTCTGTTTGATACGTCACTCGTAATGATTGCGATCAAACGGTTCGGAATTTGCGTTTTCAGGGTTTTTTTCGTATTGTATGTAGGTTTACGATCGTATTACTTACCTGTGGTTTTACTTGTATCGGATTTTGGGTTGTGTTTGTCACTTTATATGAGGCCCAAGAGAATGTTAATGTTTCCGTACAGGCCATAATTCGTTCGCAATTGGTTTGATTTCGATGAAGCAATTACTTAATTGACTTTTGGTCTCGAGCCTGGTACGGTCTGAGTGATTTATTTACTCGATAAAACAGATGAATTGTTTGAAAAGTTCTTATAGCTGAGAGAATATTACTAAAGAGCAACTTGCGACTTCGCCTCGTGGTCAGTTCCTGATTAGAGGATACTTTTGTATGTAAAACTGGATTATTTTTTTCAAAACATGCACGAGATTAAAACCTTAAACATTCATACATTAAGGACTATGAAATTAGTAAACATGTAATTTTTTTAACTTGAATTAAAAATGTAAGTTAACCAACCAATAGTAACTAAGTATTACGATAGTAGCTACCTTATCTATATCTATATCTTATAGAAAAATCTCGCAGTGTTTGTTATCGAAATCCTCCGAAACGGCTTGACCGATTTTTATGAAATTTTTTGTGTATATTTGGTAGGTGTGAGAATAGGTTGTAGGCTATTTTTTTTTTAAATAAAACAAAGTCGGGTTAATTACACCATTTACAACTCAAGAACGGCTGGTGCGATATTTATGATCTTTGATTTGTTGAATTTGTCTCCGCCCCGAATAGCAGAATTACTATCAAAACATGGGAAAAATACACCAAAAAAAAAAACGAAAATAATTCATATCCTGAGGCAGTACGAAGTTCGAAGAGTCAGCTAGTGCAACATAAATAAATAGTAATTTTCTGTTAATTGTTCTGTTATACTATGAATTTTCTAAACAATCTTAAAGGCTCTTTAATTTAATTATGAATAGTGAAAATAAAGTTGAAAGCCACAGTCACATTGCCTCTGCCGGGAATTGAAGTGGTTAAAGTTTTTAGTGCCGTCTAGAGCACTTTTCAAAGTTGGTCTTTTTGAAATTACCCCAACTCTGAACAGATCTGTAATTTCTTCATTGTTTTTTGCAAAAAAAAAACTACTTTTAACAGAACAGATAGGTATTTCTTTCACAAGTTTGTTAGCCTTTTCAAAATTTAGAAATTTTAAAGCTATTGTAAAGGCTAACTACTACCTACTAAAACAATTCGACGCCATTTTCTTCCTTGACCTCGTCTAGTGAACATTTTGTCGTTACTCTAGTTCTGGTCATTGACACGTAAGTGCTACTTTGTGAGCTGACTTAATAACTAGACCATTAGTTTTGCTTTTAAGGGCAAGTGTCCATTTTCATTCAAAGGTTTAGCGAATATTTCAAACTTGAACGACGCGACTTACATTTGTTTTGATATTGAGTTTCAGTCTGTGATTAGTGATCGGGTTTTTACCTTTATTGTGAGATACATGAGACCGGCAATAATCGATCGATTCGAGAGGTAGAACCAATTATCGCAAATTTTTGCATGTAAAGTATACTCAATACTCAATTCTTTATTGCATTCCACAATGTAGGCTTAGGTGGTAAATTTTGCCAAAAGAAACAATCATGGACCCTGTCGGGCACAGCAAAAGAAAGATATGTGGAGAAGAGGACTTACCATTTACGTATCTTATAATCTAACTTATTCTAAACACACTTTTACAAAATAATTTACTTATAATAATAATACTTTACCATTTCACTATATACGTATGTGTTTTAAGGATTTGTCGTTTAAATATTCGTTGACAGTATAATAACACTTGCTTAATAATAGTTTTTTTAATTTGTTCGTGAATAGATGGAGTTTTTCTTCTGTTTTTATATATTCGGGTAACATATTGTAAATTTTTATTGACATAACTAGAGGGCTTGTTGAGTAAAGTAAGTAAGTAAATTTTATGATGATTTGTTATTCTCGTTATTGAATGATTACTGTATACATATTTGAGAGATTTACGTAGATTAACTTGTTTTGATCATAGGGTGTACAGATGTTTTGGGGCAAAACTTTTACTTTGTTTTGGTAAGTAAAATAAATTGTATACTATGTTTTGTACCTGTATGGTAGATACAATGTTGTGGAACAATGGTTGTTGACAATAAATTGGTTCCTTGTCCGTGTATACACCTTTTTGGGGCTGAATGTACGCGATAACGCAGACATTAACATTTTAAAATTACTTTGTCTGGGACTGATTTCCACCAACTAAAGCAAACTGTTCTGTTCTGTGTGTGTGTTTCGGAATTAATGCAACAAAGAAGCGTGTTAACTTAACATGCTTCTTTGTTGCGTTTATTCCGAAATGTTTTGTTGACTGTGTTATTATGCTGTATCGTGAGACGAGGCAAAAAAAAAATACATACAATTAATTAGCTTTACCCAAGATTGCGCAGATACCTATATAGAATAGAATATTCTTCATTATGTACGGTCACCAAAAGGAGATAAGTAACCAGCGTCGTCGGATAAAGTTGAAGTTTAGTAAGAAACCGATGGATGTATTCGAATAAAATTGAATTTAACTAATAGAAAACAAACAGTTCATTTATCAAATTAATTTTCATTCGAAAACATTCATCGGTTTCTTATTAAACTTTAACTATATCCGACGACCCTGGTTACCTACTTATCTCTTTTGGTGCCTGTACTCCATAAATTTTACAGATATGAATGTAGAAATTTTACAAGGGATGACACAATGGGTAGTCTTATCGCTAAAAGCGATCTTTTAAAGACAACCTTTGGGTGGATTTAGAGAAAAAGGGGAGACAATACTGCAGGTAGTCTGTAATGTACCATTTACATAATTATATACAATAAATTTTTTTTTTTTTTTTTTGAAATGGGCTTGCTCTTGACTCTAGCCTAGGTCAAAGGTGACAGAGACAAAGTCGACGATGGAGCGAGCTTACCCAGAAGAAGCCTGTTCACTCTCACTTTAAAGAGATTCGGGTTGTATGCGCTCGGAAAAACAGACGCAGGTAGAGAGTTCCACTCTTTTGCTGTGCGCATTATAAACGACATTTGCATACGCTTAGTGCGAATTGGTGGAACAGCAACCAGGTAGGGATGGTAACTTGCAGTGCGCCTGGAAATACATACATACACAAACATATACTTATCTATATAAATAAATACATACAATAATAATAATATTTCAGAAAGCAGTAATTCTGGACACGGCTCGCATTGTCAGGAGGTTCCTCTCTCTGGAGCCCTGACCGCGCCGGTAGCTTAGACCCTGTTCCCGATACCGGTGGGCTACTATTTTTTAAATTTTTAAATGTTTTATGTGTTTTATTCTAATATTTAAAAATATAATGTATATGTATTTACTCAAATAAAGGAAATAATAATTAAACAAGGCCAATATATTGCTATTCGATTACAATAGTAGCAGTATGTAAGATCAACAACAAAGGCTAACCTTAGGTCTTGATATAAATTAATTCTCGAATAGGAGGTACTTGATTCATGTATGCTCAAATTACGTTACTTAGACTCGACTGAGTTAAGGTACTACCCGGAATTGTTGATATATATAACACATTCAATGAGAAACTTAATTTAATTTAGGTATAATTTGATTAATTGGTATCAAAGTTAGTATGTACTGGGAAACATTCCCAAATTCGTGTTACAATAATCATTGTTCAATTACCTTTGTAAATTCTAGAATGATAAGTTCTTTGAAGCCAGTACATACATGTATTTTGTAATGTAGATACCTAAGGACGGACGGATCAATATACACAATTGATTATTTCTTTGATTTTTTTGTTTCTGAATTTTGTACTTGCTTATATTTAATTGCAATCTTAACTCTAACCGTTGCTTTGTAAAGAAAAATATCCTATCTAAGAGATCTGGGTGATTAGGACCCAGGACTCTCCTCAGGACCCTCCTACCACAGATTCTCAGATTCAGAGGTATGAGGAACAGGATGTAAAGTTCACTAATCCTCCATAGAAAAAGAAAGGATCCTCCGACCAGACGGATGTCGTGTCTTGTAGGCAACTGCCCGGTGATTCATGTCGGGCTGTTGTATATTATATGCTAGTCGCGCGGTAAACTTTGCTTGCGCGATGCAGGATTTTGCGTGACGTCAGTATGATGCATAGTTCGCATGTGGCGTTGTAGATGCCAAGACCTATTAAGATTGTGCATTATATTAATCTGCGCCTGTAATATGATGTAGAAATACTCGTAAATAAAGATTTATGATTATGTGTTTAACCTCGTAATTTTAGTGAATTTAGCATATTTTCACAGACTAACAAATAATACAAAATCAAAATATTTTATTTCACAAAAAGCTACATAGGCACTCATGAAACGTCAGAAGCTAGGTACACGGTTCCAATTCGTTTCCTACAAATATCTGGAATAAAACCTGCAGGCAAAGTCAAAGTCAAATCATTTCTTTCAAATAGGCACACAAACACTACCCAATTATTTATTCAATGCGAGAATCATATGTATCATGGCGTGCAGCAGGCCAGGCCTAATCGAACGTATGATAAGTCAGACTTTTAATATAAAGGCGAAAGTTTGTGCGTGTGCGTTTGTATGTTTGTTACTTCTTCACGCTCAAACGGCTGAACCAATTTTTATAAAATTTTGTATGGAGGTAGCTGACACCCTGGATTAACATATAGGCTACTTTTTATCCCGATATTTCCACAGGATCGACACTTATGCGGGTGAAACCGCGGGGTGCAGCTAGTGTGAATATAAATTTATTTTCATGCTTGAAGGACCTATGTCACCCGGCCGTTGGCATGACATCGTTTAAAAAAAAAAGAAAAAAACATGGTGGAACTTGAACTACAATAGACCGAGATGATTGACTGAGAAATGAAAGCATAAAACTTCCAAGAATAGCTACATTTCCCCCATAAAATTACAACAAGTGAATAAGTTACTCCAAATGAAAGGCTAACGGATATTTTCGTCCTTACAATTTTACTCATTTCCCTTTGTGAACGAATTTTACGACTGTTTTCGGCTCTGTCGATTTATACGGACATAATTAAGGTACCAGTCGAGGGGGTCGGCATCTAACAAAAGGTACAATGCAGGTGAAACGATGCTCCGCTATCATTGTTTCCAAAAATCAAATTTAACTCGTAGAAGCTATAAGGAAATCCCTAAACCGAAAGCTTCATTTATTTAGAACAAATCTCTTGTAGGCGCAAAATTTTGCCAACGGGAATTCTGTATTATGTTGCTAAGTCCCCCATTGTCCCAATCTGTACGAAGATTAATTTACCAGGCTCGGTAGATTCGGGCATAAAAGATTTTGGGTGAAATGGAAGAGCCAAGTTTGATGGAGTGCGCTCCAAGAGAGTTGGATAACGCGCTTTATATCTTTGTTTGTAGTGCTGAGCTTGAGGGCTAAATATAAAAAGTTTTCTTCAACAAGGCCTAAGCCTCTTGTAAAAATAATGTTTTCGTGAATAATTTTAGGGAACTTTTGGGACCTTTCTATTATATTCGAGGAAAGTAATTCTAGAATTACGAGTAGGTAACTTCAACTTTTATTTTTTTTAGTATTTATATTCAAATATAAAAGTTAATAGTCATTGCCGTCTCTTGTGAAGTTTTGCCGCAGTTCGTTGTCAGACCCAACATTTTTTTAGAAAGCAATGACTGTCTTACGTCAAGAGCATGAGCAGGAATGGACTTAGGTAGTTTTACTAAATAATTAATTATTTAATTATGACTTTCTACCGTTATGTCTAGAAATTTCCGAAAGCCTAGCCTAGGTTAGACAACGTCGTCTTGTGTATTTATTTATTTATAAATACTTTATTGTAAATCAGAAAACACCAAAAAAGAAGACAATTAATACTACAAAACATACAATGGCCGGTCTTTTAAAGGTTGTAATAATTTCTTCCTTTTTTCCTTATTTGAAAAATAGTACAGCTACAGCCGAAAATCACTTCTGAATCAGCCATTTAATCAGCCAGTCTTAAATTGAAAAATTGCAAAAGTACTTACGTAGCTCCTCATCAAGGGGATAATGGAATAATTAGTTCAACTTGCATCCAGAAACTTCCCCTACCATGTCACATTCAGTAGTTTTATATCTCCACAGAGGTTCTATCAATCTTGTATGTCAGACGCACGACTCGTCGGTTTTCAAACAATTATGCTTACTTAAGTGCGTGTTCAGTCGTTCACAAGTAAGTACGGAACTTGCCTTCTGAGCCTCATTGATAACTTTTGGGTTTTCTTGTGTTTAACTTACCTATCTACATGTTTTTTTTTTAAATGACGATTTTGATACGATTAGGTTAGGGTAATACAGGGTATATAATATAGGGTGGCATTGACACGCAACCTGAAGGGCAATTCTCTTAATTTAAAACGTTCAAAATCTAGCCGCAGTCTCATCTCGGCGACAAACAAATGTCAAAGACTTGTCAAAATGTAGGGAAATTAGAGGGATTTTTGACAGATTGAGACAAAGATCAGACTGTGGCCGTTCTTAAAATTACGAATTACCCTTCTGTTACCATAGATTCAGTACATGATTCTGAACGTGTGTTTAAATGTTGGTCAGTTATTAAAAAAAAAAACCGCTGCTTCATACATTTTGACCGCGTAGGGAATGCACTAATGCACTTTTTTATGAAACAGCTGATTTATGTCGCTCATTTGGAGAAATATCGACGTAAATGTATTTTTTCCTACAAAATAGTTAAAATGTCAAAGCACTTAAAAAAAAGTAAGTACCTAAGTACTTAGTAAAAAAAAAGTACCAGTTATGTCGTTGTTTCTCCAAAATATGAAAAGTATGCTAAATCTGAACTAGCTAGACGCTGTACCCATTTTTGCCTTCTCAACACTTACCTACAATAAAGTTAGCAAATTCTGTGACCTAAGGGATTGCTCAATCACGACCTGTAAGAAAACCCTAACTTAAGCTCTTTTAAAATTATCATACGACTACACCGAAGCCTTTATATAGCACAGACACACACACACACATGCACACACAAACACACACCCCACAGCACAAGCCAATGATAACCATTGCTATTTTATTTTGTGTTCAGAATCGCACGAATATTTTATTTTCTTATTACTCTTATAAAAAAAAACTGAAAATAACTAAGATCCTCAAACTGTAATATTGTAATCTTTATAACTTTGTAAAGTTTGCACTCCAGCGAACGCTTACTTTGTGGCTCACCGAATATGTCACATTGTATTGTTACTTTTTGATGAATCAACTTTCATTATTATTATAATTGTATGAACAATTTTGCGAGTGCTCGTGTCTGTGCTAAAATTCTGTTCCCTTTGAAATCCAAAACATCAATTGTTATAATTTGGGGGTTATTTTCAGAAATTTTCCTCACGATGTTTTCCTTCACCGTTTTGAGAGCAATATTTATGATATAATTTACACGACTCGAGAAAACCGGCATGGCCTAGAACCATAAATTCGAAGACATGTGACATCTACCAACCCACACTGGGCCCGCGTGGTAGATTACGGCTCACCCCCTCTCACAGAAATGAGGCCTGTATCCCAGCAGTGGGAACATTATAGGCTGAGTATGTATTTACAGAAATAACCCTTAGAAATTCTAACAATTGATGCTTTAAACGTTATTCATCACTAGCTTCTGCCCGCGACTTCGTCCGCGTGAAATTCGTACTTTCCTCTAAAAGTTTCGAATATGTATGTTGGTATGATCTTTATAATTAACTTAAATAAATAAGTATTCGGGCCAATTTTTAAGTTTATAGAACAAAGGAATCAGATTTTTCAAAGAAACTATCCCCGCTTTTCACCCCCACAGGGGTAGAATTTTGAAAAATCGTTTAAGATGTGTTCATAACTGGACTCAAAGTTTATTTATACCAATTTTCGAGCTAATCAAGCCACGCAGTAAAATGCTCCCCTTTAAAATAACTACCTCTTTTCATATAGTTAGGGGTAGATTTTCGAAAAACCCTGATACACGTTATTAATTATTTTTAGTCCTTAGCATAAATACTGAGTTTCAAGTTAATCGGACAGGGCGTTAAAATTCTTCCATACAAATTTTAACACCCCCCCATTTACCTCTTTAGGGGGTATTTTAGAAAAACGAAAAATTCCAAACTTTATAATTTACTTAGATAAGTATTCGTGCCAAGTTTCAAGGTTATTAACTCAATAAATAAGATTTTTCATACAAACAAAATCCCCCCTTTTCACCCCCTTAAAGGTTGAATTTAAAAAAACCCCTTCTTATTCAATACCTACTCTGCACAAAGAACACAACCTCCAAAACTCATGTCCCTAGGACCAGCGATTTAGACTGTGCGTTGATATTTCAGTCAGTTCGTTCAACCCCCTTTGGGGGAGAAATTATCAAAAACGCTGAGACACGTATAAATTAATTTTCAATTGTTAGCCTAAATACAAAATTTGAAGATCCTAACTTTTAAACTGACGGACTTTCATACACAACTTCATCCCCCTTTTTTAACCCTTTGGGGTTGAAATTATCAAAAACGCTGAGACACGTATAAATTAATTTTTAGTCGTCAGCCTACACACAAAATTTGAAGATCCTAACTTTAAAACTGACGGACTTTCATACAAACTTTCATCCCCTATTTAACTCCCTTAGGGGTTGAATTTAAAAAAATCCTTCCTAATTCCTTGTCTACATTATAAAAGGAACCATTCTGTAAAATTTCAAAATAAATACCTATAACTACAACTTTAATTAATAAAAGTACCTACGCTTAATAATTTGTAATTTGAAAGAATATTTAAACACTACCAAAACAACTCGTACCTATTTTACAAAATAACAACAAAATAAATTCAAATAAACTATTTAAAGACTAAAAGACGCGCTGATAAGCACGGTTTCTCAATATCAATTATTGTCTGTCAATAAGGTCGAACGCTCTGAATGCATCAACAGCCAAATATTGAATGAAGCTCGCTCTTTTTTTTTTTTGTGTATGGCATCTCGCAGTTCAACCTATGAGGTTTTCGTCTGCTTAACCGGGCTTGCCTGTGGATGCCTAAAAATTAAGGCCTCCAGCCAGGGTGAAGCTCGCTCTCGGACCTCCCGCCTTTTTATACCCTACCGCCGCCGCCGCCGCGACCCGTGTCGAGCGCGGCAACCGTTACACAAAAATAATCCTTATAGCATGATTCAGTCTTCACGTGGGACGGCGCGATGGCTTATTTCATGTATAAGTTTGGTGTTTCTATACCGATTTCTATGATTCTTTTTTTATTGAATAGGTAATAATGTTAACTTTTTTAAATTAGGGATGAGTGAGAGTATTATAAACGTAAGAGTAAACAAATATAATCAGAATGCTCCGAACTGCTAAGCTATCAGGAGTTACACGTGTTATTGTGAGTCAACCATAAAAGATAGACATATGCTGTTGCGGGATATTTTTTAGATAATTTTATGTAGAATATTTCCGTCATACATGATTTCTATGTAACTTTAACCATTAAGGCTGCACACGCGACGGAAGCTTAAAAAATGGAGTAACTTCTCCCGTTTTCCCAACATTTCCCTTCACTACTCTGCTCCTATTGATTGTAGCGTGATGAAAAGTATACTATAACCTGCCCAGGAGTATGAAGAATAATTGTACTAAGTTTCGTTAAAATCCGTCCAGTAGTTTTTGTTTCTATAAGGAACATACAGACAGACAGACAGACAGACAGACAGACAGACAGACAAAAATTTTACTGATTGCATTTTTGGCATCAGTATCGATCACTAATCACCCCCTGATAGTTATTTTGAAAATATATTTCATGTACAGAATTGACCTCTCTACAGATTTATTATAAGTATAGATGAAAAGTATACTATGACCTGCCCAGGAGTATGAAGAATAATTGTACCAAGTTTCGTTAAAATCCGTCCAGTAGTTTTTGTTTCTATAAGGAACATACAGACAGACAGACAGACAGACAGACAGACAGACAGACAAAAATTTTACTGATTGCATTTTTGGCATCAGTATCGATCACTAATCACCCCCTGATAGTTATTTTGAAAATATATTTCATGTACAGAATTGACCTCTCTACAGATTTATTATAAGTACTAGCGGCCCGCCCCAGCTTCGCACGGGTGCAATTTTTTTTTTCGAATTTCCAAAATTTTCTTTCATACAAACCTTGTCCCGGCAATACCGATCACAACAAAAAAAGAATTAGCGAAATCGGTCGAGCCGTTTTCATGTCAAGTCGTGACAACGGAAAACGGGTTTCATTTTTATATATATAGATAGATTAAGTACAGCGCAACCGATAATAAACTTCAAAGTGTGACTAAATTTTAGGTCAAATTAACTTTATCTACTCAGAAATCAATGGTGTCAACTATAAGCTGTCTGAAATTCTCGTCGAATATCCTCTACTCACCTAAGTTTTAAGCACATGGTCAAAGTATGGCGTCATATCGATACCTTAATCCGCAATCCAGCCAACTCCATTTTGCTATAGTTTACAGGAGACACTTAAAACTTTCTAGTTTTTATTTTGACTAAAAAACGACATCATAATATTTTTTTTGACAAAAATGGAGTTGGCTGGTTTGCGGATTAAGGTATCGATATCTAAGTCAGCCTGCAAATCTGTCATAGAAAGGATTATCAACAACACTGTCAAAACTGTAAACTTACCAAAGTGGACTTTGGCATGTGACCATACTTCCAGCCCAAAACTAAGTAACACTCAAGGTATTTTCAACTCATTTTTACATGTAATATAGTTTAAATTCGCGTGCCAAGGGCAAGCGAATTTAAACTAGTTGCAGCTCTATTATAAATGTCGGAGTGTCCGTAAGTACAGCAAATGTTGTTGAAAGTTCAATGTCAGGAGCTTTACCTGGTTTGTTCTGAAGTTACATTAGAGACTTTTATTTTGTTTTGTAGGCTTTACTGACACTAAGTGCTTGGCCAGACCGGCAGCGCGGGGAGGGGAGCGGCGTGGGTGCGGGCAACGCACGATCTGCCTGTCCGCAGTCGAGTGCGGCTTCGTTCTGAGTGTTGTCGTATCCAGTGTTTGTCAAAATATAATATGGATGAAGAAGACTTATTTTTACTTACTAGAAAAAAGCTAGAACAAGTTTGAGAAACCCCGTCCTCGCGCACTCACTGCGGCCAATTGTATGAACGAGCTATGGCGTGATTTACCCGTGCGCTCCCCGCGCTTAGCAGCCTGCGTCGCTCACCGCGCCCGCGTGCCCACAGTGGACGCTCAAAAGAAGTTTTTATCTTTGAGTACGCCGCGCCGCGCCCGCCCCGCGCCCGCGTTTGCAGTCTGGCCAAGCACTTAAAGTATCGATCAGTAACTTTGTATAAGATTGTTTAAGTATGTTTAAGTTCAGCAATAAATGTTTAATCGTATTGGGTGCTGCGATAGTCCTCGTATCCTAAAACTTTTAAATTGTTTATTTATGAACAACTACCTTTTGCCTATGGCGTCACCCATGAAGGTCGGAGGTTATTCCACCGAATCGTAGTACTGGGATAATGAAAAGCCAAATTTATGGAAATCCGTTTATCCGTTAATCCGTGAAAAGGTAACAGACCGACAGGTAGAGTTACTGTCACCTTGGATGTTAGTTTGATGAAATTGACAGCAAAACATTGCTATAATCTTAAGATTTTCTTGGTTAGGTTCCTTGACAATATTGAAATTATAAATGCCACCATTTAATTTAGAAAATTCTCGTATTTAGAGGGTGAGATTTGAGTAAGCGTTTACATTTCTAAGAAATTCTTATTAATTTATATTTGATTATAATTTTTATACAGTGTTCAGACTACATTAAACACCTTATAAATCATGACAATGGAGTTGTAGTAGTATTTCGAGACATCGCCAAGCGGTTGGTCGACTCTTCACGTGACCAGGGGGCTAGCCTATTTTTGAATCAGCATTGCCATACAACGTGGCAATGCTGCCAGCCTTTTGAGCACTTTGACAGAAAATTTTTTGATGCCCTCTGATTATTTCCCCTGCTTTTTATATACTTGGACATATTATTTGTATTATTTTAGGACTGCTATTTTTTTACACGACTACCCAAAAAAAGGAGTGTTATGTTTCAAGTTTCATGTTTGTTTCTTTATTCCACCATAATTAAATTATGTAAATATGTCTAAGTAAATATTGAACATGGATATATTACGAGTGTTTTTTCGAGACGATAATTTGTAATCAATTTGGTTTGTTTTCAAAAATTTCGGAATCTGCTGAACTATTTAAAAAACAGATTACCTTCAAATTGAAATGTCATGTTTTCGGCTTTAATTCCTTTTCTAATTGCTTTAAGTACATTTAAATCTTCAAAGACTTTCGCTAATCGGCTTTGACGAAGAAACTCATTTCTTTTTAAGAACAAGTCAGTAATCCCTTTAACTTTTAGGGTGGTTCAGAGTTCCAAAGATGGAAGGACGAAGCCGTACTAGGGCTGCCGCCTGGTATGGCATTTTATCTGGCTAGATTCTATAAACTGTCTGCTTATCCCGTGAAGTAATACAGAAGTTGTGTGACGTAATGTTATGTTACAAATAAAAGTAACTTATCTCTTACATTACGAGTAATAGTCATCTTTACATGTTTCACGAGTACCAGGCTGCCATGAAAGTAAATGGAGTCATCTACGTAAACGTAATAGTGTACATCAGTTGTCTAAATGTATTGTTTGTTGTTTGGCAAATTGTTACATGTTTCTGTAAGGGTGAGAATACATAGCATATAAGTATAATCAGCCTATAATGTTTCCACTGCTGGGACTTTTGCCTCCACTCCACTTATTTTTTTTTTATTGAAGTGAAAACTTTCGTTGGGCATTTTTTGAGATGGGAAAACCATTGAATTCGCGCTACTGTTACCGTAACCGACACCGCTTCGGATGTGTTCGGATGTACCTACTCGGTTTTAATGTATATCTGATATGTCACAGTGAGTGATGGTAAAGTATTCTGTTTGTGTTTTGTTTTCACTTCTGTCGGCACTCCCGGATTGCCACTGTTTTTTATTTGTTGTTATAGCTGCAATAGAAATACATACTCTGTGAAAATTTCAACTGTATACCTATTACGGTTCATGAGATACAGCCCTCTGGCAGACAGGCGGATGGACAGACGGAAGAACGGACGGACAGCGGAGGTTTAATCATAGGGTCCCGTTGGCACCCTTTGCACACGGAACCCTAAAAGTAATAAAAAAAATCAAATAACCCAAATGCATAAAAAGCGAACAAACAAAGATGTTAACACGATTAGGTAGAATATAAATACGAAATGATGTAGTTCGCAAACTGACTGACCAAAAACATACGTCACCTCTGAGTCCTCCGACTGTCTGAACCCTGTCCTTGCTGTTGGGAAGTCGAGAAAGCAACAAGGATGGATGGAATGCGGAAGGCGGAGAATTAATCTATAACTTAATTACTTAAAGAGGTACAAATTGTGAGTTTTTGCATGTGTTAGCGGTAATCTTCCGAGTAAATTCTGTCACTACTGGGTAGCTACCAACATTTATCATATTTTTTTAACTAGCTGCGCCCCGTGGTTTCACCCGCATAAGTCCTAATCCCGTGGGAATATCGGGATAAAAAGTATCCTATGTCCTTTTCCGGGACTCATACTATCTCTATACCAAATTTCATCTAAATCGGTTCAGCGGTTTAGGCGTGAATAGGTAACATATAGATAGACAGACAGAGTTACTTTCGAATTTATAATATTAGTATGGATACTATGGATGAGCAGTTTGAATAAATGACTTATGATTTTTTTTTGAGCATTTTCTGGCAGACGAAGTCGCGGGTAGAAACATGAAACATGAGCTACAACAACATTAGTTTAATTGGAATAAGAAACAAAGCATCTTTTCCTGCAGTATTTGTACGCAGTTCTATAACCGCCCTAAGCAACGTGCTCTAGAAAGCTAAGGAACGGAACACACGGCTTATCTGATAGAAAAATATAGGCTTTTCTCTGTAACATGTGTTTTTTGTATTATTTTTATATTTTGTACTTTTTGTTTTGCGGGACCGCTTTAAGCCGTTTATGTTTATAAGAAATATCATTAAATTCTATGTATGGGCTTTAAAAGGTAGCTTTAAGAAGGGTTTAACGTAAGCCTGTTTATTTATATTAATTCATCATTCAAGTCTCGGTAAAAAGTGAACGGTTATTCATACCTGAGGGGCAATTCTCGTAATTTTATGTACGTTCACAGTCTGATCAGAGGGGCAATTCTCGTAATTTTAAAAACGTTCATAGTCTGATCTCAGTCTCGATCTGTCAAAAATGTCTCTAATTTCCGTACATTTTGACAAGTTTTTGACATTTATTAGTCGCCGAGATGAGATTGTGACTAGATTTTGAGCATTTGTTTTTTAGCTACGGGAATTGGCCTTCTAGTCGGTGGCTCTTAAAGTAAGTCGCTGTCAACATTTTCTTGTGTATAGTATACTTTTTAGGAACGTTGTTTAGTAGGTTTGACACCTACGTAAAGAAAAAAGAAAGAAAATACGTTTATTTGCGGCAAACATGACGCATCAAAAATAAACAAAAAACAAAATAACAATTTGGGAGAAAACATGCGTCATCCACTTATATTGGATTTTGTAGGCACCTGTAGCGATGTACCAACCACATTAACATTGAAAAACATGTTATGGTTTTGCACAGTGCAAACTGTTTATTATACCTATATTGTTATTGCGCCAATTCTCCCGAGCTAAAACACTAGGATGGTGAAAGGCGGGAGTTTTGGGGGACTGTCTTATGTAATTTTGACGCCCCAAAAAGTGCTGACTCTCAGCCTAATTTGAATAAATGACTTTTGTTTTCTTTTTTGACTTTAAATGCAGATTTTGTATCAAACGACGAACAATTTCAACGCTGTTGGGTCTAGAATTATGTACTGAAGGCCAATTCTCATAATTTAAAACGTTCAAAATCTAGTCGCAGTCTCATCTCGGCAACAAAATAATGTCAAAAACTTGTCAAAATGGAGGGAAATTAGAGGTATTTTTGACAGAATGAGACTGAGATCAGACTGTGAACGTTCTTAAAATTACGAGAATTGCCCCTCTGAATTCAAGGTAACAGTTCGCGCGTCGAATTACACCATACAGTTATTTATGGTTTTCATCGGTACCAAAAAAAATCCAAATCTAAATAAAATCACACACTGATGTTTCAATTGTTTTTTTTTTTTACATTTTGCGCGGGAGTTACAGCAGCTGTTATTCGAAAAACATGACCGGTAGTAACAATAGATATTGTTTTATTTTGTCCATTTGGATTTCGTTTTAAATAAAAGGTGCCAATGCTTATATACCTATCGCTTTTAATGAATTACAATCCCGTGGGATAATTTCGGACGTCCACGCGGATGAAGCCGCAGGCAAAAGCTAGTTTGAAATTAATGACAGACTTCACTGTTTAAATTAATACCTATCAAGATATTTATAAGAAAACGTTGTGTCTGATCTTATAATCCTATTTAATTGATCCAATTAAATATTTATAAAAAGCTTATGTAAGCTACTTCTAAAACGGAAATAGTGCAAAACTGTGTAAAAGTAATGTATAAAAATCTATAATTTCTACAATTTGAAGAGACCATTGCAGACCCTGCAGGTACAACGTAGCTAAATGTAGGCGAAAAAATAAGTAGTTCATCGGCATTGATTAAGCAAAGCGGACTCGAGCAGGTAAAACAATGAAGTGAATAATAAGTAAGTTCCTAGGAATAAAATGCTAAGAATTCTCAGTTTAAATGCTTTTTTTCTTCAATTCTCTAAGGGGAAACGAGATGTTTGAGAAACAGTTATTTCTAGCGTGTTTCTAAGGCAGTTGCGTAATGAAAAAGGCATAATCATATCCTTACATAAATCCAGTCCTATACCTCAAGCGAGCCGTCTCTCAAAAAAAGTGATTGTAGCGAATACAGTTTCGTGACGAGCAAGCGAAGCGAGCCCTCAAACGGCACGAATCAGCAGAGCACACTTATTCAAGCGATGACCGAGCAAAGCGAGCCCCCAAGACAAGCGAGAAGCAAACGCACTTATCCAAATTAGTTTAGTAGTTTAGACGTAGAAACTTTCAAAATAGATCGTTGAGCTGACATTTAGTATCATCATGATCCTTATTAACCCACTAATATGATTTTATTTACGTTTTTTCCTGTTCTTCCTTTCGTTTTTCGTTCTCGTTCTAACCTGAAGAAAGACATAGGCCCTTTTGATCTTGGTAAAGGAGAATGGCAGAAGTTCATAGAACGCTGGCATTAAACTTTTTTAGTTTCCACAGAAATAAAAGTGGCATGGTTTGATAGGGAATATTATGAGCTTCTGTTAAAAAAATAAATAAAAAATAATAACAATGGGGTTAAAGAGAAATCTTAATTTTTGTAAAAGTGAGGTTAAGTGCATTAATGTTTGTACTTTAATAGGTTATTTTACCTCTATTACTATTTTAACGCATAAATGTTTATTGTATGCATAACATATTGCTAATTATGCTTTGTAATGATTTCAAAAATGATAAATAACTAATTGTTGAAGTTTGTTTAGTTCAATGATTTACCCACTGATCATAGACCTAATGACAGTTTCAAGTGTAGGTACTCGGTCAGTTTTAATCAAACTCAGTAGTCACAGAAAACTCAGGAGACTCTAGAGACTCACTTATCGGAATCTAAACATATAATAGGAATAATAATAATAAAATAATAATCTAAGCATATAGGAAACGTCGAGGTCCAAGTCGTTCAGAAAGGTAGGAGTCTTCGAAATCCAAAAGCAAGCCAGCAGCCTAATTGCGGAACGCCAAATCGTCAAATGATTCTGATCAGTTGGCTTCATTTCTATCACAATTGGCTTCATTTTACGATTTTCGAATTGCGAAACTCTAGTTTATTATGAAACTTATTATGAACGTTAAGGCCCTGCGCAGAAACTAGAGTTTCGCAATTCGAAAATCGTAAAATGAAGCCAATTGTGATAGAAATGAAGCCAACTGATCAGAATCATTTGACGATTTGGCGTTCCGCAATTAGGCTGCAGGTCGTTGTAAAAATCCACGTAAAACTTTGGGCGCACAAAACATTCACACCAGCACAAAATAGTAGCGAGCGAGCGAATGTGACTTGTGAAGTTTTGTGTGTCATCTTAGTCTATCAAAAAGTACTCTGTGGTCATCTTCTAAAGAGTCATGTTTGTTTGTTTGCAATGACAACACTGTCATATAGTATAACAAGTCCAAAAAGCCTTGTTTCCGGCTGCTCAACTTACTCATATTTAACGAGATTTAATCCCAATTCTCAATAATAAAGTTAATCTGGCTATCAATACATAAAAATAAGCGCTTTTTTTTTAAATAGCTTTGAATTCTGTACCTTTCCAAAATTAGCAATGCCTTAAACTGCCATCTCCTTTAAACTTAGTTGGCACCGCGGGCACATCCAGTCTCAAATCATTATTCTTGGCAACAGCTTTTCTTGACCTTTTGCAAATGACACCTCATTTTTATGTCTCTATTACCTACGTTATCTTTGCTTTAGTATAAGATGAAATAAAGGTAATTAGGTAAGTATCTCAGTCGATAATTGTAATTATTCAGGTAAAAGTCTTTGTCTACGCTTGCTTGTAGACTTTTATTCAGAGCATTTAATTCAGGTACTCTTATATAGTCTGTGGTAGACTTAGAACTTTAGACATAAAGTTAACCACACGTCTGCGTAACTTCGACAGAGTCTTTATTCCCTGGTAATAAGGGGTGGTTCACTGTACACGAGTCATAGTTCTTCTCTCGTATCGGCACAAATAAACTATGTAAATGATAAATCTCATGATATGGTAGAAAATATTTTTACATAACATACATAATCAACCTATAATGTTCCCACTGCTGGGACACAGGCCTTCTCTCAGTGAGAGGGAGTGGGCCTTAATCCACCACGCGGGCCCAGTGCGGGTTGGCAGATGTCACATGTCTTCGAAATTTTGGTTCTAGGACATGCCGGTTTCCTCACGATGTTTTCCTTCACCGTTTTATAAAAAAAATATTTTTAGCCTAGCCGAAATAGCCGTTTTCGTAACAGCCATATCTTTGCATACGGCTATTTCAATGCACAAAATTTTATCATGGTTTTCAATAAGTCTAAGGCCACGAAGCTACTCAAAATTAACCAGTAACAAAGTCAAAAAAAAAAAAACACTCCGGGAGTGCCGACTGAAGTGAAAACAAAATTTAACCAGTAACAAAGTAAAAAAAAAACACTCCGAAAGTGCCGACAGAAGTGAAAACAAAATTTAACCAGTAACAAAGTAAAAAAAAAAACACTCCGGGAGTGCCGACTGAAGTGAAAACAAAATTTAACCAGTAACAAAGTAAAAAAAAACCACTCCGGGAGTGCCGACTGAAGTGAAAACAAAATTTAACCAGTAACAAAGTAAAAAAAAAACACTCCGGGAGTGCCGACAGAAGTGAAAACAAAACACAAACAGAATACTTTGCCATCACTCACTGACATATCGGATATACATTAAAACCAAGTACATCCCGAGGAGAGCCGAACACATCCGAAGCGGTGTCGGTTACGGTAACAGTGGAATTCAATGGTTTTTTCCCATCTTAAAAAATGCCCAACGCGCCTAAAGAATTGTTCACTTCAATAACCATTGAGTTGCCAGAATTGCCCAGCACAAGTATTGAAATGCGTGTAAATATGTATGAGGCTCATCATAAAATATCATCCACAGCCCGACCTCACCCACTGCTGGGCACAGGCCCTGGATCGCCCGGAGGCACTGAGCCGGGGGGAAACTCCGCTTCCGCGGCAAATCGCGGCGGAGCGGACAGACCTCCGGCGCGATCTCATGGTGGCATGGAAGGAGCGACTTTCGCAACCCAGCGCAGGGCACGCCACGATAGTGGCGATAAGACCCCTCTTTGAGGAGTGGCTAGAGAGGCGTCACGGCGTCCTCACCTATCGCCTGACGCAGGTCCTCACCGGACACGGATGTTTTGGGAGGTTCCTGCACATCATCAGGCGGGAGGAGACGCCCGGGTGTCACCACTGCGAGGATCGCCAAGAGGACACGGTGGAGCATACGGTGGAGGTCTGCCCCGCATGGGCGGAGCACCGCCGTGCCCTCGTAGAGGCGATAGACAGCGGCGGCGACCTCTCGCGTCCGGCCCTGGTTCAAGCCATGGTCCGGGGCGAGAGGGAGTGGGAGGCGGTCACCTCCTTCTGCGAAGCAGTCATGCTAGCGAAGGAGGTGGCTGAACGGCTGAGGGAGAGAGCCTCACACCCCAGCCGCCGCGGGAGACGCTCCGGGCGTCGGGAGCCGCGTGACGACTCCCGGCCACCGTAGGCGCGGGCCTGCGGACGGAGAGTAATGGGTAGCTCACCGTCCGATCAGGACCAGGCCCGTGCCGGACGGCGCGTTGTGTTCCACGCGCGCCTCAAAGAGATGTCAGCAGAAAGGAAGGGGCCTGCCAGGGCCGAAGCCTGCCGGGGGTGCGGGATTGTCCGAAAGGGTTACCGCTACCCCGGAACATAAAGGGCTAAGGAAGGAACACGGATGGGTTTTAGTCAGTAAGAGTCTGACACTCCCTTCGCTCCACCCAGAGCGGGAGGGGTCATTTGATGATTTCCCATCCATAAAAAAAAAAAAAAAAAAAAAAAAAGGCCCTGGATCGCCAAAAATTTAAGAAATATTTAGTGAATAGTCTACATTTACGTGATGTTTAGTGTCTTTCTTTTTGTTTGTTTTCGTAATATTTGTATCTAATACTATTTGTTTTAGTTTAAAATAAATACAGCACCTTTTTTCTCTTCCTGTCTTCTTCTTTGTGTTTTTTTAACTTGAATATTGTGTCTTCACTGTATCATTAACCTTGGTAATCTCTAGAAACGTTGTGGATTGTACATTTACCCACGGAACTATATTTTCTATCACCAAAATTTATATTTGTCATCAAGTTGTATCACCTAATAAATAGATCTATCGCCACGAAATATTTTCGTTCTCAGATAGCGGGGCTCCGTCGACATAGGATGCAAGAACGAGCGAAGGGCACCCCGAGGTTCGGTTTGGTTAGGTTACTTTAAACCCTTTACACAGAAATAGGGGCCCCGCGAAGCGGGGCTCCGTCGACATAGGATGCAAGAGCGAGCAAAGGGCACCCCGAGGTTCGGTTTGGTTAGGTCACTTGCATTGTTTGGTGACTACATTTTGGTGACAGATCTACTATTTGGAGGACAAACCCTATTATTTAAGAAACACAAAACTAATTAAATTGGTGATAGCTTAAATGTTACCCATTACCCACTTCCATTGTAATCGTAGATCTAATGTACAGACGCCAGCACATCAACCTACCAGAAACTGTCAAATTTTCCCAATCATCTTTGAACCTTATGTTTTAACAATAAAGTTGAAAATCTATTACAGAAATTTGACAGATTGTAATAGTTTGATGTGCTGGCGTCTGTACAATTGTTCCCTAACAAAATAAATATTCCTCTCTTTCCTTGTGGCAATCACCACGTCCCGTGCCAGCCTCATCCAGTTTTTGCCCGCGATGGCAACGATGTCGTCTGCCCATCTCGCCGCCAGACGGTCGATATCTCGTCTACTAGTCCTTGGACACCACTTTGTCACAACCTTACTCCACCTGTCATCACTTCGCCTTGCCAGGTGTCCTGCCCAACTCAATTTGAGTTCCATAATACGCTTTCCGATATCGAAGATCTTGGTATGTGTTCGTATATCATCAAAAAATATCTACGGAGCATATTTTATAATGTGCCTTTTTTAACCGACTTCAAAAAAGGAGGTTCTGTATTCTTGTATGTCCTGTATGTTTGTATGTCCATGATTTTCTAAAAACTAATGAACCAATTATTCCTATGTACGAAGTTATATGCATAAATGTACTGCATCTCCGGCATTTCTATACGAATTTTGATGATTCTTCTAGTCGGTGTCTTCAATTCTTCACGGCACTAGTGTTAATTGAATTTGTGTGGGGTAGGTACAACTAAAAAGTGAAAACTTTTTTACAAAAAAAAAAAAACAACCGACTTCAAAAAAAAAAAACACTACAAAGTGATAAATAACTTTAATCTCGGAAGTCGGTGTCAAAAAACGAAAATGCGGAACCAAAGACACCGAATTCCGAAATTAAAGTTATTTATCAGTTTGTAATGTTTTTTTTTTTTGAAGTCGGTGGTTTTTTTTGTAAAAAAGTTTTTTCAAATTTTAAACCCAACTATTGTATCCTAATAAGCAGCTTCACAAACCGTTCCAATACGAAAGTGTTTAATAAAAATGGAAAGAAATATTTCCATAGTTGAAAGCAGAAGGAACTGAAAGTAATTATGGCGGCTAAGAGTATTGCAGCTCGACGTAACAGGTTGTCTTTTGTCCAACGTGAAAATAAAACACTTTCCTAGTTTATTTCTCGCGAAATGACGGTACAGGAAGCTGAATAATGTAGCTTTTTCTCCTATTTTCATTTATAATTAATTACCTACTCTCATCTTGTCTAGCTTTTTCCCAGCTATGTTTGGGTCGGATTCCAGTCTAACTGGATGCATCTGAACACCAGTATTTTACATGGAGCGACTGCCTATCTGACCTCCACAACCCAGTTACTGGGTAATACGATACCACTTGGTAAGACTGATTGGCAGACTTTCGGGCTTCTGACTACTAATGACAGCCGGGACCAATGGCTTAACGTGCTGTCCCAGGCACGGAGGGGTCTCGTTATGTAAAGATGGTCACCTATCTAAAGCCCAACCGCGGCAAGCGTAGCTTAACCTGATCGATCGACCTATGGGGCTGTTATTATCTAGCCACGGGCCCCTCATTTAATTACCTCTCAATTACCTACTCTATTAACTACTATTTTAGGGATTAATTAACTTCAATGTTAGTAGATGGCGAGCAGTCGTGGCCCAGTGGTAATGTCCCCGACTTACGAGTTGTAGGTCGTGGGTTCGAACCCAGACAGGCGTTTTACTATGTGTAATATTATCACCGCTGCACTCAAAACGGTGAAGGAAAACAGCGTGTAGAAACCGGCATGTCCTAGAACCAAAAATTCAAAGACATGTGACATCTACCGAGACTTACCAACTGAATTTCGACAAACTTTAATACGACAAGATTTTATTTTGACACTTTGGAACTCCGACACGTCTTCATTTCGACAATACTTCAGTTCCAAATACCTTAAGTCCGACACTACTATACTCCGACAAAGCGTTTTTTCGACGTGACTTAGCTAGACCGACTCGCACTGGGCCCGCGTGGTAGATTGTTAGTCCACTCTCTCTCGAAGAGAGAAGGCCTGTGTCCCAGCAGGGAGTTGGAACATTGTAGGCTGATTATAAGTATGTTAGTAGCTGCTGTGAAAATTAAGAAAATGTATCCATGAGAATTTTCCCACAGAAAAAAGGTACTGACACACGTTTTAACCAATCAATCAATGAATTCACTCAGCCTATCACAGTCCACTGCTGGACATAGGCCTCTCCCAAGCTGCGCCATAACACCCACCTCCACCTCAGCTTTTCTAGCTCTAGTCTCCACACCAGGACTCGTCTGCTCCACCCGCCATCAGTCCTTCGCCAAACATGGCCAGCCCACTTCCACTTCAATTTGCTTACTCTGCAAGCTAAGTCGGTAACACCGGTTCTTTTCCGAAAAATTTCATTTCTGATTTTATCCTTCAAAGGAACTCCGAGCATAGCCGAGGGGGCTAGTCATAGCGCACTGAACGACCTTGAAATTATGGACCCGACTCTCAGTGTCCACGTTTCGGCACTGTAGGTCATAAAGGGCAGGACGCACTGGTTGCGCACACGTACTAACCGTCTAACTGAAACCTGCTTCAGTATGAAATCTTTAGTGTCAACTAGCTGTTACCCGCGACTTTGTCCGCGTGGAATTTAACAAAAAAGTTATTGTTCGTGGGATCTTATTTTTTTTTAGTTTTTTTCTAAAATAAAAGTAGTCTAAGTTACTCCTTATTACATCAGCTATCTGCCAGTAAAAGTTCCGTCAAATCGGTCTAGCCGTTTCATAGATTAGCTGGAACAAACAGACAAAAATTGTAAAAGAAGTTATTTTGGTATATATACCGTGTATACATCCATATGCATTTAGTATAAAGCGGTTATTTTAATATTACAAACAGACGCTCCAATTTTATTTATTTGTGTAGATGTGCAGTTAACAAACAACCGGATACCGACGACCTTCCTAGTCTTATATCTATCTGGATTTCAGATTAAGATTAAGTAAAATAGACAAAAAAAAATAATATCTTTATGATCAGTTGCGAAGAGAAACATAAAAAAATACATTTGTAATAACTTTTTCTCATTAAATTCGTTGCGGGTCCCAAGTCAACCTAATTTTTATTCAGTCGCCCACTGCTTATTTAAAATTGAAATAACATTTTTCATATTTCCACAAATTGAATCACGGAAAAAAGATGGTGGGCTTTCCGTAAGAATATAAACATTATGATGGTAACGGCAGTGAATGTAGTCCTTGTTATGATGTACAGGACCAAGCTATCAAGGACCACTTGTTATAATATCAAGTAGTTGATAACAATTTCATTCGTTTTGTTTGCTGTACTTACGTACATTGTAGCAAAGCGAGCAAAGTAGTGGTGGCCGCGACTTAGCGAGATGTAGGTCGTTGATTCGCACCCAGACAGGCACTTTACTTTGTGGAAACTATGTATTTCATCGCCACTGCTCTCAATACGGTGAAGGAAAACATCGTGAGGAAACCGGCATGTTCTAGAACCATAAAATTTTACGAAGACATATGACATCTATCAACCTGCACTGGACCTGCGTGCTGAACTACGTCCTGCTCGCTCTCACTGAGAGGAGGCCTGTGACCCAGCAGTGAAAACATTATAGGCTGATTTTGCTAAAGCTGATTTTGCTCATCTCTTTTGTCATGTTGATATCCTGTGAGATATATGAGAATTTTCAATCTCCATCTATATCCTATACATATTAAAATCTATAGTCGCTTTTCGTGTCTACTGACCGCGTTGTTCTTTTGAATTACGCGAAGGGGCGGGTCGCTAAATAAATTATCTTTCCAAGATAGCTGAAGCTTAAAATTTCATGGATATCATTTAATATTCTATCGCAAAATTGCCGAAATTTTGTCAGAAAATACAGATAGAATTATAAATAGTCGTATTAATAACAAGTTTGTTTAAAGTACGAAGCTACGAAATATACCTCAGTAACCAGCTGTTTATTTAACAAGCAAATTGAATTTCATGGGGTAAACAAATTTGTTTCACCATTTCATCCATGCCGTTAATTGACTATCACACTCCACTTTCATTGTATATTTAATGTAATGCTGTTCCACTAAACAGCCGTAATGTATATTTTTATAAATGTTATTAATTTATTTACGTCGGAAGATCGGCGCCTGCGACCTTTTACTTGTCACAGCAATGCCACAGACCACCACAGACACACCAAAGTGCCCGTGACACTCAAGGCATAGACAAGTAATGAGGTTACGCCTGGCGCGGATTAAAAATTATTTTTTATTTTTATTTGCTAATATTTTACATGTTAAATCTATTTTAATATTTATTTATTTTATTTCTGTAACTGCCCGTGACATCACAGCGGCGGGCCCTATCAGAATACCAGCGTTGCGACATTTATTTTTTAAATGTCGCAGCATCATGCTGAGATAGGAGCCTTTTGGCCTCGTATAGGAGTTTCTGTCTCATTTTTCTTTTTGTTACTTTTTTGTTTTTTTGTTTTATATTACTTGGTTTTTATTTTTACTGTGTTTAGTTTAGTTTGAGATCTTCCTGTACGAGTCACAATAAATACTTTTTCTTTCTTTCTTTCTTTCTTAATTTACTTCTAGCTCTTCGGAATGCGCCTCAGGAAATTATGTTAAAAGACTTTTTTTTAAATAACATTGGTAACCCATTTCCGTGACTTTTGCTCGAAAGAATGAATTATGGTTAACAGGACAGTAATTTTGACGTGGGCCGGGTAAAAGATTGGTCCTTGTTGGCGCGTTGTCAGTATGTCAAGTAGGAGTTGGAGAGACTTTGAATGAGGAATGGTTGTGTCCCTAATGGTGTTAAGGAAGTGACCTTAATTAAAAATCTCCTTTATTTACCTCTGGCAACCTCTAGTATTTTTAGACAAACACGATAGAAGAAGAAAAGTGCTCTTGTGTTAGCATAATCAGCCTATAACGTTGTCACTAATGGGACATAGGCCTCCTCTCTGTAGAGGGGAGGGGAGGAAGTGGGCTGTTTTGTTAAGAAGAAAGAAAGAAAATACGTTTTTTATTTGCGGTGAAAATGACGCAAAAAGAACATAAACACAAAAAATCAAATAAAAAGGTAGGGGGAAACATGCGTCACATCCACGCAAAACGGCTATCGCTCAGGATTATGCTGCGACCCTATGCAGGACAGAGCCCCAGCGCTGGTTTTCAGCGACAGCCAGCGCTGACGTAATGACGTCGTCCAGTGCAGCAAACAATTATTAAAATACAGTGTACTTAAAGAAAAATAATTGAATTTAAAAGTGATAGAATATCATACTAAACAGGAAATAGACATAGGTACAGTACATGCTATGAGAATATCATCCTCAATAAACGTTTTACACTTTATGAAGTGGCAACATTTCGAAGCTTCCTTATGAATTTGACGTAAATGTACCCAACGTGCACCAAAGTAATTATGTTAAGAGCGTTTACGACGTACGGCATTTCATACAAACTTTCAAGCCCTTGTTTTTCGAAATGAATGAACCGATTTTAATGAAAGTTATACGTACGCATAAGCAGGATACAAAGGCCTTTAAGAATATCTTCGAAAAATATTGCTACAGCCAAATTAGACCGATTTTAAATGTTCCATAGAAACAGAGATTTCTAGTTATCTTTTTTTAAATAAGACATTTCGAAAATGTTCTTTACTAAGTTTTACAACGGTCTCGGCATTTTACAACGCTCTCGGGAAGCTCTCACTTACATCGTAAAAAATTAAATTAAGGCTTTCAAAGAATGAAATGAACGAATCTATCCATACTAATATTATAAATTCGAAAGTAACTCTGTCTGTAATAGTTTTTATCCCAGAAATCATCCTCAAAGGGAGTGTAAAGGGGGGGTGGAAGTTTGTATGGGGAATTAATAGCCGCTGAACCGATTTAGATGAAATTTGGTATGGAGATAATTTGCGTTGTGGGGAAGGATATAGAATAGGTTTTATCCCCGAAAATATCCCTTATGGGAAAGGGGTGTGGAGATTTGTAAAGGAAACAATAAAAAAGGACTATAATACTTTTATCGCGGGTGAAACCGCGGGGCACAGCTAGTACTCTGTACATATATTCTATCTCTATTCTCTATTGTCTGTAAACGTTCGGGGTCACCACTTGTTGTGCTTGTGTTTAGGGTCCAGATAAATGATATGCAAATTTGGTTTATGCTGAATATGATAAATGTTTAATTAAGATTCACATTAACTTGGTTATAACTATTACAGTAAATTATGACGTGGCAGGACGGAGGTATATAAGCGAATGGCGTGTCCGGCGCTGGCGTTCCTTTACAATGTCAACAAAATGCAATTCAGCAAATCGCATCGCTAGGGTCGCTACACAATTATACATACCTACATTAGGGTACATCCATACAAAAATAATAAAATTGTAGTGTCAAAATAACAGCTTTTCACTAAATGCATAATTATGAAAGTATATACGGTACTTATAACAAAAAATCAATATTTAACATTTTTAGCAGTCTGTTTGTTTCGGCTAATCTCCGAAACGGCTGGAGCAAGTAAGGAGATACTGTTATAATTACCTTATGTTACAAGGAGTAACTAAGGCTACTTTTGTTAAAGAAAAAGAGCACGGGTTCTGCGCAAAAAATTAAAAACCATGAAATACAATATATACATTTTCAAGCATGAACCACTGAACGGATTTCGATTTGGCAAGGAGAGATAGATGGAGGAAAGACATAAGCTACTTTTTGTCCCGGTAGCACGTTCCCGCATGATACTTAATTTCCGACATTTACGCGGGCGAAACCGTGGGTAGAAGCTAAAATCACACTTTATTTACTATTATAAAGGCGAAAGTTTGTGAGTATGTTTGATGTTTGTTACTTCTTCACGCAAAAACAGCTGGACCAATTTTGATAAAATTTGGTATGGAGATAGCTGACACTCTAGATTAACACAAAGGATACTTTTTATCCCGATATTCCCACGGAATCGAGATTTATGCGAGTGAAACCGCGAGGCGCAGCTAGTAATAAATAAAAAGCTTCAATTAATATTTCAGTTATATAGCTAAACATCCAAGAAATCTTTATCTTTTACTTCAATAAAGGAGGTATGTAAACAAATGAAATAGAGAAGTCTCTAGTCTCTTTGAATTTATTTATCTTTTACCGAATGAAAGATCGAGAGAATGAGATATTAATTCTTGTAAGAATTCTTTAATGTTCCCTTTTATATACCTTTAAGTTTGTTCATTAGCTTTTACTTTGTGTTTTTTTTTTTGTTAGACTGTATGAATCAATTAGCTATCAGATTTTTTTTCACTAGGCAATAAGTCTGTCATGAGATATAAATACAAGTCTTTTTATTTATTACAAGAAAAGAAAATATATTCGACTAAAAGGACCAGATTCTTTTGGTTGACGAAAGATTAGTTGGGTAAATGACCAGACGACAGATCAAAAAAATTACTAATAGTGAAATTCGTTGAAGGTATTTTTTATATTATTAGATACCAAAAGCACTAATATTTTGTGTCTGCCGAACATCCATCACCTTTAAATTAAATAGAAGTGGCACCCTAATTGTATTTAACACACTATCAATCTCAATCTGCACCATTTTGAAAGATATTGCTAATCCATTGCCTCATATTTTAGAAAAATTTGTCTGCTCAACAAAGCAAATAACGCAATGAATGTTGTTGAACTGTCAAAATGAAAGCCATTGCTACTGATAGTGTGTTACGCAATTACCTCGCGGATCTATTCAATCGGATCTAAGATTCAGTACGTTACGTTCGTACGTAATCGTTAAATTACACCACTACAGCTATTTTACCTTTAGTAACTATAAACATCAGCATCAACATCTCCACAACGGAATGCAGCAGTAAGTACCGCATTAACAGTTTTTTTATGTAAATGCAGAATCTTGCCAGCGTTATCGCTCAAATCTTGCTGAACTCTGGCTGAATGCCAGTTGGATTTTGAGTGGTTAAAAGATAAATTGAGCCCCGGAAAATTGAGGGAAGTAAAGATAATCGTCGACTGAGACGAGTCAGCTGAAAAGTGTTTTTTTATGGAGACGAGATACTAACTTTGTTACAGTTCTTGATAGCACTTGTTTCTTTTGATTGTTATCGTAATAAACGGTTCATATTTTTGCGAGATTTGAAGATATGGCGAAACGGAGTAAGTAGCGCAGTTTGGTTTTGTTACGAAGTTACTGGATTCATCAAAAAAGGTCGGATAAATGTGACGCTGGCTGGTGTCAGTCACCCTAGCAGATCGTCGCATCGATGGTTGCGCAGCGGCTGACTTCTGATGACACAGATGATGTTAGGGGCACAGAGTGGAGGTGGCGGAACGGCTTGAGGTGGCGGGACGGCTGGAGGTGGCGGGACGGCTGAGGGAGAGAGCCTCACGTCCCAGCCGCCGCGGGAGACGCTCCGGGCGTCGGGAGCCGCGTGACGACTCCCAGCCACCGTAGGCGCGGGCTTGCGGACGGAGAGTAATGGGTAACTCACCGTCCAATCAGGACCAGGCCCGTGCCGGACGGCGCGTACGTGTTCCACGAGCGCCTCAAAGAGATGTCAGCAAAAAGGAAGGGGCCTGCCAGGGCCGAAGCCTGCCGGGGGTGCGGGATTGTCCGAAAGGGTTACCGCTATCCCGGAACATAAAGGGCTAAAGAAGGAACACGGATGGGTTTTAGTCAGTAAGAGTCTGCCACTCCCTTCCGCTCCACCCAGAGCGGGAGGGGTCATTTCATGATTTCCCATCCATAAAAAAAAGGGGCACAGAGTAAATTTTATATACTGGTTCTCCTAACCAGTGAATAAAACGTTGCCGCTGTCGTACCACGTCCAAGACGAAATACTATATTCCCGCACAATCCTGATGATATTGAAGCTGCTGAACCACTAAAACAATGACCACTTCTGTTAAAAGCTATCCTGCGCCGTTAGAAATATTTTACACGTCGCTTCCCCAACCCTATTTATTCATGTCGCGGGCCATGTTCAATATTTACATAAGCATGTAAACATCCAGATTCTGAACAAATATCTATAGGTCACCCATTTAGGGGCTCAAAGGGTGTAAGGGGCATTAGCGTTACCTGTCCCTTACGACCTTTGAGCTCCAAACGGATCGATTTGTCGGCGGAAATTATATTTGCAATTACTGAGGACAAAAGCCAGACGGTTTTTTCCTGTGGTTTCAGTCTTTATTGTGTTAAGTATTTAGGTGAATACATTTATATTATTATTATTATTTTAAGTCTGTTAGCTGATATACCTCTAGCTTCTACCCGTGACTTCGTCCGCGTAAAAACTTGCCCTGCCCGCGCTAATGCTTCGTTTTCGCTAAGCGTTCTCTCTGAGTTTTTTTCTTTTTGATCTTTGATTCGATTTGAAGAATTGGGCTGTCAAAATAATTTGTCAAATCCGACTGGTACTTCCAAAGATTTAAACAAACAAACTCTTCAGCTTAGTGTAATTTAAAGATGTAAATATCTTGTTTGAAATAAAGAATTTATCTTCAAAGTTAAAAAATGGTAAATACATAACATAGTTTGTATACCCTGGAGGGACAGACAGATTTTAGTTTAGAGATAATTTAGCCGCTTACCTATGTTTCAGTTACAAATACAGACTCCAGGTTGCTAGTAAGAAATTCCTAAGGGTTGTTAGTAAGAAGTTCCCAATCAGGGATTTGAACACAGGAAAGACCACATTTGCCACTAGACCTACAAGACAGTCATAAAAACATTACTTCTGAACAAAATCATTTTATTCGCATAATCATTGAAAACTCGCTCAAGTGATGTCTTTTGTGACATTATTCCAATGACACTTTTTCCAACCCTTTCCGAGCCGTGACAGGAACGTTGGCAAATGACATTACGCCCGAGTGGAAGTATGAAAATAGAGGAAATGATGGCGGCTTTATCTGTTTATGTCTGTAAAAGATTTGAACAATGTATGAAGGATAAAACGAACATAAATGCGTATTTTTGTATGATTTTTTGAAGCGAAAACTTCTTTAGGCGCGTTCAGCGATTTTTGGTAGGGGAAAATCTTAATGGTTTGCATCACCGACATGCTTATTTTAACTGTATATCTGTCGCCATGAACCTGTCTAGAACGATGTAGCTTTCTTAATATTTTATTATAGTTTCCAGGCTACTAAACCAATACTTACATGAAAATTCTCGAACCCTTTCAGTTTTTACAAAAAAATCCAATCTTACTGCTATATATAAATGGCGTATTATTTATTTTATAACCATAAAATAAATAAAACGCCATTTATTCTACTACCCACGTACAATTTCTTTACAAAATATTTGTATCATGCGCATAGTTAAATAAAATATATCACAATAAAAATTTTAGCATGTAAAATACATTTTTTATTTCGGTGCATGTTATAATAATTTATTTATAATGTTAACCTCCTTGGCGTAGGCCTCCCCCCATTTCTTTCCAGTAGTGCCTGTCTCTGGCTTTGGTCACCCAGTTACGCCCTAGTCTTTGTATAAATTGGTTTGCCCATGTTCCACTCCTGAATATTATAGGGATATAAATAGCATGTTTACCTATACACACAGGCTGCAGGCTGTGTAGGCTATTGTATAATCACTCATACGACCACCCCCCATGACGTCGTCTTGAATTTCCCAGAACACTTTTCGGGGTGCACGGGGTTTCTCAACACTTAACAGGGCTTGTACACAAAAAAATTCTATGGACCACTGTTAAACTCACTAACCATATTAGAATATACTATTTGTTCTACTCTAGAAAACTTTCATCAGGTATCACAAGTTAATCTCGAAAGTTTGACAAGACCCTTTACATCCTCATATAACTTTCTGTTCGCGTATTGCTACAGCTTTGTAATTCTCATTCCACTCCAATACCCTGCATTATATATTTTATAATAACCCCTTCTGCTCACTATGTACTTATTATGTAAAGCACCTGTGTACCCAAATAATTTGGTATTAAACTATAATCCTACCAATTTACAGTGTCAGATTAATGCTGAAGTTCAAACTTGATTTTGGAACCGTTCCAGCTTGGCAGCATATTCGGCAATTTGGATACCTCGCCGATCTCGACTTTTTTATCGAACATTAGTAACAGCTCTAATCTAACTTTGTTTATTAGACTGCCAGCTGCAGCTTAAAAATCTTTATGTAACAGTTTTCGAAACTGGAATATGTAATATCGCGTGCATACGATATGCCGACTTCAGGGACCTATACCAACTTAAATATTTGCCATAACGTACATTGCGAAACTCAAATAAGCTTAACTGGCAAGAATTCCACTAGGGAAATTTTCTGCAGCACTTACGGTGCTTTAATAAAATTGCTGATTTAATACAGTGAAGTAAATTATCATACTTCACTGTATCAAATCAGCAATTAAAAACCCCTTAGCCCTTTGTAAATATCTCCTTTAGAAACGGCGAGCTACTCGAAAAACGGAATTCGCAATCATAAAATAGGCTGACGTTTTCATTGAATTGAAAATGAATAAACCCATCCGAATTATATCAAGTATGATCAGATAAGAATTTGTAGGAACGAATGACAATTCAAATAAGGGTCGTCCCTGGCTAGGCGGATTTCTAATCAGGATCTCGTTCGGATTATTGCCATGTGGCTTTAGTTGGAATCCTTACAGATAATTTGGGCCAAATATGCTCCAGCTGTGGCGGGTTTTTCAACTGAAATAAATGAAAGGTCGTGGAAACACAGCCATTACTTTATCCCGCGGTCCAATTTCCTTACACCTGCAAATAGCGCGTTCGATTCAAAAGATATTTTTTAATATTTCCGTGTCAGCACTGCGAGATGTATGGGCCTTTCATTCCATTGAAAGCTTATTTATTTCGTGTTACCTCGTTGTAATATTCTGTGAAACTATCAAATGGGGACTGTACCTATATTTTGGAAATCTATAAACAACTGTATTTTGCGGCAAATTGAAATTGTCATTGCGACATGTTGTGAATAAAATGCGGTATACTTCGTGTGCATAGCCCTCAGGGCCTCAGGTATGTTTCTGTAAGTTAAATATTCCTTTTACGGCGGAAACGTGTGGTTATCATTTGTGTTTGTGTTCACTTTTTGTTACTTTTATGATTGTGATATGAAAAATGTGGTATTATGTGTAATGTTTTTTTCGTGTTCGTACTTCGTACTTATTACTTTATGCTTTAACGTTCCATGGGGAATATTAGATATGGAAATAATATAATGTTGTATACAAACTGTATTTAGGCAAAAAGTATACAAAATAAGGTTAAATACAAATTAGACTGTTGATATTCATCATCATTTCAGCAGAAAGACGTCCACTGCTGGACATAGGCCTCCCCCAAGCACCTCCACTGCGACCGGTTCTGTGCTTTTTGCATCCAGCAAATTCCTGCAGCCATCACCAAGTCATCGGTCTATCTTGTGGGAGGCCTTCCAACGCTACGTCTTCCGGTACGCGGTCACTACTCCAGAACCTTTCGGCCCCATCGGCCATCTGTTCTGCGAGCAACGTGTCCTGCCCACTGCCAGTAATGTTTGGCAATTTTTCGGACTATGTCGGTTACCTTGGTTCTCATACGGATCTTTATTTCTGATTCGATCACGTAAGGAAACTACAAGCCCTCTCCTTTGCCCTTTGGATGACTTTCAGCCTCCGATAATAAATAAATATCTATAGGTACTAATATCTATATCTGTACTAATATCTATATCTATACTAATAATAAAGCTAAAGAGTTTGTTTGTTTGAACGCGCTAAACTACCAGTCAGATTAGAAAGAATCTATTTAACATCACGCTAAGACCCTTAGGAGCGAAAAGAAAAAAAAGTCATAAAGAACGCTAAGCGAAAACGAAGTAATAGTGCGGGCGGATGATGTTATACGACGCGATGGGTCGGAGGCCGTAATTTCACGCAAACGAAGTCGCGGGCAGAAGCTAGTGATATGATATGGTGAATATTCAGGCAAGCTGAAGTGGCAATGGGCCGGCCATATTAGCCGCAGAACCGATGACCGTTAGGGTAGACGTGTTCTTGAGTGGAGACCTCGAATCGGTAAACGTAAGGTGGGACTCCCTCAGGCTAGGTGGAGCGACGATCTTCGCAGGATGGCTGGTAGCAGCTGGATGAGAGTTGCCGAAAATCGAGTTGAATGGCGTGCAATAGGAGAGGCCTATGTCCAGCAGTGGACTGCTATAGGCTGATGATGATGAATATTCAGGTTGTCTTTATCAATAATAAGGAAATCTGAACACAAATCAAAACTAGTAATAGGTAGAAATAATTTATCGATATGGAAACACTATCTTCACACATTTTTAGTGCTCTGAAATGACTCTTAAACCGCAGAAGTTATTGCTGAAATGTTAAAGAACAGTTAACGATGTCATCAGAGAACTCATTTCGTTCACATTTATGTGTGGTGCAGCAAGATAAGTTTTAGTTTTAAAACTTGCTTTTATTTTACTTTTATACCTGTGCTCTAAAGTTTCTGAAAAGTGCCATTAAAGTAGGAAATTATCATCCCATTTTTAAAGGTATGATACCTACCTACTATTATTTCTTTAACTGAAAAAAGAAAAAAAATACATTTATTTAGCACAGACTAAAAGACACACAATACACCAGATACATACTCCTACAACAGATAAAAAAAATAAAGATAAAAATGTGTAAAGTCCGATGTAAGAAATGAGCAGGAAAGTGTGACTCACGGCTGCGCCAAAAAGGCCCAGTTCAGCAAAAATGCCAGACAACTAGTGCCTGACGCTGGTTTTCAACTGGACCTGACATGTGAGGTGATGGATGTAAATCAGTTTCATACTACAACGTGACTGACGTGACAACTGCTCAACTTTGCTTATTGCCAAAAACCGCCTGAGTGAAAATCTCACCGGTGCACTAAGCATATGATGAATACCACGGAAACTATTACAATTTAAGTACATGTTTTGTATTATTCGTACCAAAGAAACTTATAGATTTTTAAACTGGCTACCATTATTACGGATTGCAGTTGCAGCCCTGTGACAGGCAGTAAGACAGCGCGGCGTAGGCTCAGATATATGGTTCGGTTTATTCCCGTTAGTATCACACCGCCAACTGACAAACTCCGGGCTGTGAATGAAAAATCCGTATTGGGAAAACCCAATAACACTTTGCTCAACCTGGAAATCGAACCCAGCAGGCGCCAAGCACCAAATGTGCAGCTAAAACGACCAATGGAGACGGGGCTTACATTTTTAGGAAGTTTATGAATAAGTGAAATTAACTGTGGAACTATTTCAGCGATGCTACGTGTCGCCTATCCACACTTGTTTCAGAGTTCACCTTCTATTTATATTGAACTAGTGACCCATTAAAACTTCAACGCTGATATTAAATACTTTAACTACAGTCTAGAAACTATTGGCTGTTCAACAAAGGGTGCAGATTTACCTCTATTCAGGAGCACGTTGGTCAGGGCTTTGAGTTAAAAGTGACCTAAGATAGTTCCTGAGGTGTAGTGACGGTGCTAGCTGTCAGATATCGTCTTTGTTCCAATATCTACCATATTGTATGTCGAAGTATATTGTAGTGTATTGCATTGTGTGTTGTCCTGCGCCTGATCTCTCTCCGGTCGTGTCGGATCGCTGACCCATCGGACTATGAGAGTGAGGGAAGAGAGAGTGCACCTGTGTCTGCGTCACATACTTGTGCACTATAATATTTAGATTTTGTGTACTTTTTTTGTCTCCTTTACTCTTTAACACGCTGTCTACATGTCTCTACTTCTTGTCCTATCGCAGGTATGTTGGAAGAGATTTCTTACGAAATAAGCATCACCTTTGTACCTATTTTTCTGTTCTGTTTTTTTCTTGTCTGTTTATATATGTGTGTACATAAATGATAAATATTTCCCGCGCCGAAAGCTAGTCTCCGTCATAGTCGAAATACGGTCTGGAGGACAATTACTATTATTTTTATTAAATGTTAGCATTTGAGTGAACATTGTATATGCCTGTCATCTGCACACGTGAGGACCAACTGGGTGACTCAGCGAACGGTTTTCGCGTTTCTGAATTTCAGGCCGAACAAATTTAGATTTTTTTTTCGTGTTATTTTTGCACTCAACACGCTAAGAAGAAGTGATCATTATTTAGTAGGTAATAAGAGATCGAAAAAATTGTGACTATGATAATGAAGTGATGGTAATTGGTCCATTCAGCTGTTTTACATAACGGAGCTGTTTTGTAAAACGGCTAGCGGTTATGTAAAACAGCGGATTCGACAATCCATCTACGACATATCCTTCAGGCAAAATACTTGTTTTGACTACTTCTTGTATTAACTGGTAGTTTTTGTAGACACTTCTAGATAAACATAATTATCTATACATTTAAGACTGAAGCCTAGCCATCATAAACCAAGGTTTGAGTAAAGTAAAAGAGCGATTGGTAGTAAAACTATTCTTACATAGTGTGGTGTTCACTACGAGTATAATCTACCATTGGGGGCTTAGGGTTTAGAAAAGGGAACGGGGGGTTTTCCAAAGGGAACGTCAGTCGCCACGCCGGCTAAAGCGTGACTGCTCACAGTGTTGTCAGTGAGTTGTGTGCTACATTGAATAGTACATCACACATAGTACTAGCATTAACATGGATTTTTTTATTAATACTACAAGGTAGCAACCAGCTGATAAGATCCCGTTTTCCCTGTTAGATAAAAACTACCTACATCTCTTCAATAAATTAGTGGAATCCATCGGTCAGGATAAAGAGGCCAAGGTTAAGATGGAACGACGAAATTTTTGTAAACTTTCTCAAACTTTACGGCTTTGTTTCCGAGTTTCCAAGCTAATAATTTTTTATCTTCCCACGAGATAGGCTCTGGGACAAAGTCGCATTAAGGCGCGTTTATGTTGGTCGAGTTAGTAGACTAGTACTGGTAGGAGACTAGGCATTAATGTTATAAATCAGTTTTTATTACTTCATTTAGTTATCTAGTTTGAGTTGGAGGTAACTTATGTTACAGGGAAAATTTAGGTTAGAAACTAGTGGTCCTGAAATTATCAAAAAATGGAAACGAACTTTCAATATGCCAATGCTAATGAATGAAATAACGCACTTAAATATAGCCTATGCTATTATAGCCTTTGTAAGTTATGGTTTAAGTCGTGGTACGGCATACATTCATACCTATTTTGTGCTCGAACCGGTAAGACCCGAGGGGTTGCGTAACACACTGACAGTAAGAATGGCTTTCATTTTGACAGTTTAACAACATTCATTGCGTTATTTACGTTTACGAGCAGATTTTTTTTTCGAATATATGAAGCAATGGATTAGCAATATCCTGCAAAAAGATTCAGATTATGATTGATAGAGTATTACGCCACAAGGGTGCAGGTTAGCAATGTTACTAGTATCTACTCGACCGTAGACACTAGACGTTCTTACTCGACTAATGTAAACATAGCATGACTGCCGAAGTTATTTTGCCGCCAGTTCCCAATGATAACGGTAGCAGCCTGATTCCCAGTCTATTGGAAGAGGAATGAGCTACAAGTTTTAATTGAAAACAAATGCCTAACTTGATTACAATAATTGTGGACTGCCTGGAATTTATGCTAAAGTAATTCTAGTGAATGCTCCTGTTGATATAATTAAATGCCTTGGAAATCACGTTAAGCCGTTGGTCCCGGCTGTCATTCTTAGATCTTTGACAGTCGTTATCGGCTTTTACTACCCGTAAAAGCCCAACAGTCTGACAACCAATCTTACCAAGGGGTATCGTATTACCCAGTAACTGGGTTGTGGAGGTCAAATAAGAAGTCGCTTTATGTAAATTACTGGTATTCAGATTTATCCGATTAGACTGAAAGCCGATCCTAACATAAGGTAAACGCGGGTGAAGTCGACAGTGGCCCAGAAGTCGTCAAATTATCTAAAAACATCAATATCGTTTTCTACTAAACATTTAACTGGCCCATTTTTATTGCAACATATTTTTGGTAACATATTGTATAATTAAAATAAAACACTGAGTTTTAACTGTAATGGTGGCTGAAATATCTTACTTAGAAAGTGTGTTCCAAAATTGTTTCATTTTTTTGCAAGTTTAGCAGCTAAATGGCAAACTCAGCACGTAGTTTTGTGTTTTGATTTACAAACCTTCAGTGGGGTATGTGTTAAGTTTGATTGTTTGATGAATTAGTTAAGTTAATTTACTAATGATTTAACTTGAAATTTAGAACACTTTTATCATAAAAGTATTTCTTTTTTATCGTGACATCTATTGGTACCTAAAAATTCCTACTTGACCCAAATCTCGTCATTTTAAGTACTTTTATGACGGTTACTGGGACATGCTTAATACATGCCTCTAAACTCGTCACTGTAAATATTTTCAACTTTATCGCTAAAGCATAAGGTTCAAAGTTGATTGGGAAAATTTTACAGTTTTGGGTAGCTTGATGTGCTGGCGTTTGTACAAACATATAATGAGGTTTGGGCTACATTTGACGATAAAACTGGGTTTCTGTAAAGCTGTTTTCGCTTCGCTCACTCATTGCTTGAGTAAGCCGGCTCTGCTTAGTCGTCGCGTCATTGGGCTCGCTTCGCTAGCTCGGCACGAAACTGTGCTCGAGCTTCACTCGTGATAGAGCTTGCTTCACTTGCTCTTGTCATGTGTAAGTGCGTTCAGCTCACTCGTGTCAAAGATGGGCTCGCTTCGCTTGCTGGTTTATGAAGCTGTTAAGACTAGCAAGAGAAGTAAGCCCATCTTATGATTAAGCGCACTCATCGTGCGATTAAGCGTGCTTTGCTTATTTTTATCAAGGAAGGGCTCGCTTCGCACGCTGTATCGTAAGCGCGCTCCACTCGCTCGGCCCGCAGAAAGTATTCTCAGTTCTAACCTAAACTGCCTTACTGGGAAAGGTATAATAATGAGCTGTAATAAGCCCCAAGGCCCCAAGTGAGGTCACTCAGATCGAGCGTGGATATTACAATTCCAATCAAATCCTCACATATATAGAGGTGTCTTCTTACTAAGTCTTCTGCCGTTGAATCTTCCTAATGTTCTCGTAATCTTCACACATACTTGCACGATGACAGGCCGGGGCGCCGTTCATTAATAACATGGCGATTGGCGATGATTTTAGGTATTACCCTAGCTTTTGAATTCGCTCATAAGTAGATTTTTTAGGCTTATTGTGTTTGTTATGATTTAAAACTTTCTTTGGTTGGCTTTTGATTGGGCTGATACTAGTCGGAGGTGCGGTGAATGTACAAGTAGCTCCCGGGCCCCGGACTCATGGTACTAGAAGGAACAGTGGGGTTTTAGTCGGTAGGAGTCCGACATAACCCTCAGTTCTTCCCAGACGGAGGGCATCCATGAGGATTTCCCCACGAAAAAAAAGGCTCATTGCATTTCGTAAAAAGCAACCTTTCACCGTATGTGATATTTTTCAGTTCTAAGCAGATTTACAGTCGATATGAGATGACATTTTTAACTTTTATGCTACTTGCTGCTTTCTTTCGTTTTCTGATACCGCCGTAGCTATTGTATTTGCTCGGTATTAGGCTTTAGAGGCTCATTGAATTCCTTATGATGCAAGCTTACTTTTTATTGAGATTTTTTTCATTTTTGGCCAGACTTACGACCTATATGAGACGACATTTGAAATTATTTTGCTATTGTCAACTTCAAATGCATTTTTAACTCGGCCTATATTTCTGTTGATTCTCTTTAGGCCCTAGTAGTGCTGTGTCAATTCTTGACAATGGCACCTAGTAGCTAAACATTTTTTTTTGCGAATTGAAATTTCGACGCATAGTAAAAAGGAGAGTCAGACGCACTGCACCTGCGATGTGACGTCAAACACAAATTAGATCCTGCTTCAAAATTGGTACAGTTATGCTCAATCGTTACCCAAGCATTTTCGTAGTTATAAGCGGCTGAAATATTACATGTTATTGTCAGTCAGACATATTGAATTTACCACAGAGTGCAACGACGTTTTCACGTCAACAGGAGACCAGCCACGTTTCATACAGAGCTGGGCCCAAAACACAAAGTGACAGCGAAATAAAATTTATTATTACTTAGAATTTCTACGAAAAAAGTCTAGTTTTACAAATTTTAATAAAATATATTAACTACCGATTGGCGAAAATAAAGAAAGGTGACCTTAACCGGTCAAGGGGCGCGGTTCGCCGATCGGCGACGATACAATAGAAAATCAATTGTGTCTCATTAGCGGAGCTTGACAGATTAAACAAGTACTACCTACTATGACAACAAACCTCTACGAGTGTTACTATAACTATTTTTTGCATTTATGTATAGATCTAAAATCAGGTTTTTTAATGTATAAAACTTTATTTTTCAACTTAAAAAAACTGCTGAAGGAATGGTCGTAGAGATTCGGCGCAATAGTAAAAAATGATAAGGAGGTCTTCCCCGACCAGGATAATACATTTTTTTCGTTGGCCGGCCATTTTGGGTTATGGGCCTAATATGGCTGATTTATTTATTTGTTTATATACTTTATTGTACACCACAAAAATACACAACATAAAAAAACTTTAAACACTTGATAATCTGATCTCCTTTATTCTGATAAAAACTGATTTTGTGATTTCGGATTCTTAATTTTTTAAGCTAAAATATATTACAATTTACCTGCCTAGTCTGCTAACAGCTCAAAACCTTTAGTAATTTCTTGCGATTTGGTTTTCTACCTACCATTTATTTGTTAGACTTGCCACTCATGAAAGACAATCACAATATGTTTTAATGTGTAATTATCTTGAACTCTATGTTCAAGGCCTGAAAGTTCATATTAGCATCAAAAATTGACGACTACTGGGTCCTTTTGATGAGTATTAGTACAAATTTGGCGAGTACTGGTACAAATCGGCCTTTTTTCACATTTGCTTAAATAAGTATTTATTATCACTAAAAATTACAAAAATTAACAACTTATTTAGAATAACGGATAATTTTTCTATTTCGTCATGCAAAAAATTTCATTCTAAATGAAATACTTCTCACGCAGCAGTTCTTCAAAGTCAGTGAATATCAAAACCCGACGACTATTGGTACGTTTACCTTAGTTGACAAAACGCTAGGTAGATTGATTTTGCTAGTGTTAATAAAATTTGGTTAAAATAATTAGGTTCATAAAAGCAGGTTTCGAAAATAATAATTAAGTAAGTAATTAAATATAGGGTGAAACTCATAAGCGGGTTGATGAAACTCATTGTTTATTCCGTCAAATGGTTCCTAGTTGTACAGACGCCAGCACATCAAGCTACCCGACACTGTCAAATTTTTCCAATCAACTTTGAACCTTATACTTTAGTGATAAAGTTAAAAATGTATTAAAGAAATTTGACAGATTGTAGTAGCTTGATGTGCTGGCGCCTGTACTTACTACAGTGCGGCCGACGAGAGTATGCGTTCTTGACACCTGTCAGTTTCATACAAAAGTAAAATGATTGGCGAATTTGATCTTTATTAGTTGCTGGAATTGTCGCACTACAGGTGTCAGCCGTCAGGGACGCATCCTCTCGACAGCCGTACTGTAGAGTAAGCACAAGGACCACTAGACAACAAATCGCTCACTTGGAGAAACAGCGACGTACCAGCATAGCTATTCACAAACACTCGATACGCTTCCGTATCGTATCGAACATTAATCATTGTTTTCGTAGAAGTCTTTTAAACGCTGTTCACAAGTCCAAAACCCGAAAATTTTGTCAGTTTAAATCAAGTAGACGCTCGCTATTCTTCCAACAGCTATGGGCAAGCCAAATCAGGTTATTGAAATGTCAGGTTTTCGATTCGATATGGTTGTGAATCAGGGGCTCTGGTACTTTTTAGGGTTCCGTAGCCAAATGGCAAAAAACGGAACCCTTATGGATTCGTCATGTCTGTCTGTCTGTCTGTCTGTCCGTCCGTCCGTATGTCACAGCCACTTTTTTCCGAAACTATAAGAACTATGCTGTTGAAACTTGGTAAGTAGATGTATTCTGTGAACCGCAGTAAGATTTTCACACAAAAATAGAAAAAAAACAATAAATTTTGGGGTTCCCCATACTTACAACTGAAACTCCAAAAATTTTTTTTCATCAAACCTGTACGTGTGGGGTATCTATGGATAGGTCTTCAAAATGATATTGAGGTTTCTAATATAATTTTTTTCTGAACTGAATAGTTTGCGCGAGAGACACTTCCAAAGTGGTAAAATGTGTGTGCCCCCCCCCCCCCTCTAACTTCTAAAATAAGAGAATGATAAAATTAAAAAAATATATATAATGTACATTACCATGTAAACTTCCACCGAAAATTGGTTTGGACGAGATCTAGTAAGTAGTTTTTTTTTAATACGTCATAAATCGAAAACCGCAATTTACCTTTCACAAAGTTACAACGAACTACAAGAACTTTTATATTATGTTACTTGCTGCTACGGAACCCTTCATGGGCGAGTCCGACTCGCACTTGGCCGGTTTTTTTACGTCTATGTTTTTCTAACGTAAATACGCTTTCTAAGTGCTTTGGCATATTAACTCATTTTAGGAAAAAATACTTTTACGTCGATATTTCTCGAAATGAGCGAAATTTCGAAACAAATCAATATCTATCACAAACTCATGTTAAACTGATTTTAAACTTTAAGGTTCTTAAATTGTAAACAAATTGATTCTACGATTGTTTTTCACGAAATAGCGGTGAAGGGAGGTTCTATGGATTGAAAGTTTTACATGCCGTAAGGTAAAATGTATCGGGCCTATTTAAAACAATTACATCTTATTTGTATACCTACATTCGAAGCAAATAAATTATTTCCTTTCTATTTTAAAACATATTAAATTCAAAGACAAAGAGCAACCGCTTTGCCTGCAATCTTTAGTGACGAATCAAGAATTCCTTTTATACAGAACCTTCAGCTAATACTCGTAGATACATTTGCAGAAGAAAGAAGGCCATGACAAGTTCTTAGGTTTGCGTCCCTGAGCCTTGTGGCTGTGCCCTTTTATAACCAAGATAAAATACATATTTACAAACTAATATTATAAATGCGAAAGTGTGTCTGTCTGTCTGTTACCCCTTCACGCTAAAAACCGCTGGACCGATTTAGATGAAATTTGGTATAGAGATAGTTTGAGTCCCGGGAAAGGACATAGGATAGTTTTTATCCCGATATTCCCACGGAAAACTTGTGCGGGTGAAACCACGGGGCGCTGCTGTTTATAATTTAAACTAGCTTCTGCAATCGGCTTTGCCCGCGTGGGTGTTGGAAACTACCACACGGGAACGTACTACCAGGACAAGTGTATGTTACTCCTTATAAAATTAGCTATATGCCAGTGAAAGTCCTGTCGAAATCGGTCCAGCCGTTTCAGAGATTAGCCGGATCAAACAGATAAACAAAACATTTTAAAATTATTTTTTGTTGTAAGTACCGTAAGTATATACTTTCATAAGCAATTAGTGAAATGCTGTTATTTTGACATTACAAACAGACACTTCAATTTTATTTATTTGTAGGAGTAGATAGATATAAGTACAGACGCCAGCACATCAAGCTACCCGAAACTGTCAAATTTTCCCAATCAACTTTGAACCTTATGCTTTAGCGATAAAGTTGAAAATCTATTAAAGAAATTTGACAGATTGTAGTAGCTTGATGTGCTGGCGTCTGTACCTCGTTGGTCTACTGGTCGCTAGTTACTACTGTTGAGCATAAGGGGCTGGGTGTAATTGTCGGGTCGGGACAAGTGTTATAGGGTTTTTCAATCTGGAATTTCCGAAGTCTGGATTCGTGCTCGACAATAGGCTTGCCCCCTGTTGCATAGTGGCGAAATGTGAGTGTACTATAGGTACTGTGAAGTCTGAATAGGACGTCTGGAAAAAAAAACAAAATAAATTCGAAGGACCTTATAAATGGCGGGAAGTGCTGTACAGTCAACAGCAAAAGTAGATGATGAAAATCAGAAATTCAATACTAATGAACGGAGTTCGCGTCAGAACTGTGTGGCGTCAAAGTGATTCAAAAGTATGTGATTGTAAATTATACCAAACATTTACTACTAGTACAGCTGCTATATATTCGTGATCAGTTTTGACTCCAAAAGTTATAAACTCAATTCATCATCTACTTTTGCTGTTGACTGTACCTCTAAAAACCTTAAAATAAATAAGGATCTTCAATTCAAATCAAAAATTATTTTTATTTGTCCAACATAAATTAGTCTAAACTAGACTAGTACATAATTGGAACCTCCCTTTAAGCAAGTAATGCCTGTATTGGGAGACTCCGCTCTTCCATACCATATACATAGTACTTGGATAACAAAAATAATAATAAAAAGTTAAAAAATAATACAAAGTACACTATTTGTGTGAGTGTGTGTGCGGGTGAGTTAGTATATGTATGAGTATCTTGCTCACTACACAGGGCAAATAAAAAAGCTTGACCACAAACCTGAATTATCCTTGCCACGGCACCAGGTCACAGCTTCAGGGAACAGCAGGGAAGCTCAGCACTCGCGTGAAACAATGTCTTGATGAACGTAAGTAGGTACGTAACTAATAGCACGGCAATTTAGATAGGTTTCGGAAAAATATTCAGCTTGAGATTATAATATAATATTTAAAATGACCATCTGCAATGGCGACCCCGGGCGAACAGAGACGGGATCAGCCTTGATGCGCGGCGCGGGAGACGCGCGGGGCGGGGCAGGTATAGCCCACCGAACCATCTATTGATTCTCAATGCGGGTAGGAGAACAAACCAGTGGACAAACCAGATTCAACTACCCTATATTTACGTATGAGTAAAGACCGAACAGGTACACCTCAGCCTTACTCTTCAAGTACTTAACAGAGGCGTGATGTTATGTCAAAAAATAAAATATAATAATTGTATGTGCATTGACCGCCGGTAGCTTGGACCTTGCTCCCGATACAGGTGGGCTACTATTTATTATATATTTTTTTTTTATATTCTAACTAGCTTCAGCCCGCGACTTCGTTCGCGTGAAACTTCTTGTTTCCCCCAAGCCACCCCGTCGGTCGTATCGCATCACCCGCCCGCGCTATCACTTACCGTTCTTTTTGACTTTTTTTCTTTTTGCTCGGCTCCTAAGGGTCATAGCGTGATGTTAAATAGCCTATAGCCTTCCTCAAGAATTGGGCTATCAAATGCAAGAAGAATTTTTCAAATCAGACTGGTAGTTCCAGAGATTACCCCCGACATACAAACTTACAAACAAATTTTACCTCTTTATAATATTAGTATAGATATAGATATTTAAAAATATAATTTGTATGTATTTAGCTGAATGAAGGATATTGTATGTGCAAAAGGAGATTAAACGTAGCCTGTTTTATACATATTCGACTATCACATTGGTAATTTTCCGTTCCATTTCACTTTTAACTGTCTATAAAGGTGTTAAAAAAGTTAAATCGTACGCACTGCTACACAACAAGCTTATACATAACCAGTATTAGCTGACTTTCGATTGTACGAAAAATCTATATAATGAGAGGTCATTGCTTAAACTGGAAATAAAAAAAAAGCTTGATGTATAGAGCAGTGGTTGCCAATTGGTAACGGCCGCGACTTACGAGTTGTAGGTCGTAGGTTCGAACCCAGACAGGCGCTTTACTTTGTGTAAATAGTTTCATCACCACTGCTCTCAAAACGGTGAAGGTAAACATCGTGAGGAAACCGGCATGTCCTAAAACCACATATTCGAAGACACGTGACATCTGCCGACCCGAACTGGGCCCGCGTGGTGGATTATGGCCCACTCCGTCTCACCGAGAGGAGGCCTGTGGGACACAGTGGGAACATTATAGGCTGATGATGATGATAGCTTGATGTGTAGCCGTGAATTATGTGATGGGCAGCGGAGGAGTCCAAAAAAAACCCAAAAATTTCCACTGAATGATTTTAATAAGGTACTTAATTACAATTAATTCTTAATATTAGGTGAGTAAGTACTAAGAGGTTGTCCTAACGACCGATGTATGTGACGAAAGGCCCCGCGCCGAATCTGCTGGTTAGTTTTATTGAATGCATCAAGTTGGGTTGCGCAATCCAAGGTGATGACGTATCTGGGAGGCACTCACAGATATAACACGTGTGTACGATGACGATCTTTTGGTTAGGCAAATAAATAAATAAACATGAAGAAACTGAGCAACGGTAAATGAAACTCCATATTTGTGTACACTAAGCTCCTTGTATTCATAACTAGGACTTTAATGTAAATGCTGTTATGCAGACCATTAGTCAAGGAAATTAATTAACTGTGACCATATCTCATGTTGGATTTTCGCTTCAAAGACTAAACTACTCACAGTAATTATGAAAATATTTCTCCTTCCATTTCAAGAGTCGTTATCTGAATTTCTAGAAACGACGCTTGACATTTCTAATTAGAATAGATGGCTTCTCGCAAAAACTTAAAATATTCGACTTAAATAAAAGCCCCAATGTGTTTTTCGACAGGACTCATTAAATGAAGCTCGAAATGTTTTTTGGTCGAATTCTACGAGTATACTTTAGTCCCGCTCGTTTTGATATCAAGTCGGGGGTTTCTTTGTATAAACTCGCGGCGTGGAATAAATAATATTACTTTGTGATCTTTAAGTACTAGTACAGTCACGTCTAAAAGTATGTATACACTTGGCAATTTTCAATTGCGATTTTTTCGTGAAATAAAGAATGCAAAGTTGCAATACGACACTTAACATAAACCTATGGGTTCGAAAATACTATTTTCGTAATAACATAAAATTTCATTCAAAAATAAAGGAGAAAATCGACTTTGAATAAAGCCATGTGTATACATACTTTTAGACGTGACTGTACAGTCAGCAATAACAATCGATTAACACTGTTAATATTACATAGTTACCTATCATCTAAATTCATACAAAATAGAATAGCCACAGTAGGAATATTTATAGTAGTAGACTCAACAAGATTCTTAGTAAAACTATCGAATATGTCAGTAAGCCCAGGCACTTAACAAAAGCAAGGAAAATATAAAAAAAATAAAAGTATTCATAGTTTGAAATAAAGTCGTTTCTTTGTCGGACTGTTTAGATCTGTTTAGATTTAGATCTTTTTAACTACATAATGGCAAGTCCATTGTGTAGTTAAGAAAATCTAAACGGTGTAATGCGGTTTTCACCATTACTTAGAACATTTATTCTGAAAAGTTTACATGTTAGTTATGAGTGATTATGTTGTCGTTTTAATTACTATCCATAGTATCCATCAAAGATATAGCTCAGAAATCTCATTCTTTCAAGATAATCATCATTGCACTGATGCGAAGCAGGGGCAGGTCGCTATCTAAGAATAAAAAACTAAAGGGTTAATCGACTTTAGTTTCTGACTGTACCTACTGAAAAAGTGAAAGTGTAGTCTGCCAAACCAGTGCTATTGTGTAATTTATGGATAATAACTGTGCTCAAACCCTCCAATTAAATTAAATATGCTTATAATACTAGTTTACCACATTTACGCACAGGGGATTTATATTTACCACTCCAAGCGTCTAGACGTCGGAATGTATTTTATTGAGAGCAAAAGCTACATTGAAAACATTCCGAAATGTTCGACTTTATTATTTTAAGCCCTGATTTCAGAAAGCTAATTTAATTTATTCTGTTTTCTAATGTAATATCACAATTTCTGAGATATTATTTTAATCGAATTATTAATTTATCAGATATTATTTTAATCATAGAATGGTTCACAGGTGTACATAGGAAAGGCAAGTCAGTAGAATTATGATCGATTTTGTGATAGTGGATGAAAAAATTAAAGAGTAAAGTTACAGCTAGAGCATATGGAGGTGTTAATATAGGAACTGATCATTATCTGGTGATGTGTCGGATGAATGGTCTGTCCAGGCATTGGCGTCAGACCATTCATCCGACACATTAACCTTACATATAAGGTACGCTGTACCGGCAATGTCCTAATTATTGTTTGCTGCACCGGACGACGTCATTACGTCAGCGCTGGCTGTCGCTGAAAACCAGCGCCAGTGTCTTGCATAGGGTCGCAGCATAATGCTGAGCAATAGCCGTTTTGCGTGGATGTGACGCATTTTTCCCCCAACATTTTCTTATTTTTTTTTGTGTTTATGTTCTTTTTTGCGTCATGTTTACCGCAAGTAAATGTATTTTCTTTCTTTCTTTCTTTCTATAGCAGATTTAATAGAAAGCTTACACTCGTACAAAAAATATTGACTGAGACGAAAATGATAGTCACATTATTAATTTCAGAGTTTTTTATTAGAATAGAATAACTAACTTATTTTTTTCATGTGGTCCCAAAATACCACTCAAAAATTAGGTGGAATCCGGGGACGCGGTCCCGATTCTGAAAGCTCCACGACCCTTCCGGACATGGAACCTTCTTATTTGTCAAAAAACTTCCATAGATTATTTACCACATAGATTTAACTACTTTGATACTCACAAAAATATTTTATTCTTCCACTTTGTCTTGAGCAGGTTCTGTATTATAGCGGAGCTAACAGCCCTGATAGCGCCGGTCTTCATAAGTATCATCACTTGGTAGGTAGAGGCCTTTGACTATAGGTAGAATAGAATAGATATACTCTTAATTATGAACACCATATTTTATGATTTACTAGCAGCGCCCCGCGGTTTCACCCGCATAAGTCTCGATCCCGTGGGAATATCGGGATAAAAAGTATCCTATGCCCTTTCCCGGGACTCAAGCTATCTCTATATCAAATTTCATCTAAATCGGTTCAGCGGTTTAGGCGTGAAAAGGTAACATACAGACAGACAGACAGAGTTACTTTCGAATTTATAATATTAGTATGGAGTATGGATTTGGATGAGAGCAATCTTTTAAAGACTGCCTAGGATAGGTATATTAGGGATAGCCTTTTTTCACGGAAGAAGCTCATATGGACATGGTATCCCATATGTTATAGGTATGTTGTAGGTATGTTTGTCCATTGTGTGTGTATATGTATTCATATACACACACAATGGACAAACATACCTACGCAACATACAGAGATTTGGTGTTACAGTGCAGATAACTTGCACCTAGTCACGCCACGTCCTGAAACTTAAAATGAGTTCTGAAACCTACTTGTATGCAAAGCTCAAGTTTCATTGCGAGGACTATTAACGTGTCGACAACGTCTATCCTCAGGTAAACTCAAATATATTGCCTTTGAAAATTACTTTGTCCAACGTCATGTCTTTTTGGGAAATTCCATGCAGTAGGTATCTTTGTCAATATACAGGATTGCAGGGACGTCGATGCACAAAATGTAACCATGAAATCAGCACATTGTTCTAGACCCCCTAGTGTAGAAATCTTGGAATGGAACAGCAAATTTTTGAAGTGAAAATTTCTTAAGACGCGTTGGGCTTTTTGAGATGGGAAAAAAAACCATTGAATTCGCGCCACTGTTACCGTAACCGACACCGCTTCGGATGGGTTCGGCTGTCCTCTGGATGTACTCGGTTTTAATGTATTTCCGATATGTCAGTGAGTGATGGCAAAGTATTCTGTTTTTGTTTTGTTTATATGACGATTCAAAAAATACACACGTAATTGTTCAAGTTTTCACTTCGTTCGGCACTCCCGGAGTGCCACTTTTTTATATAACCGACGAAAAATTTTAACGATTCAGAATGTAGGTACTGAATCCATTGAAACAGGTTGCGCTTCGATGTCCTTACCACCCTGTATTATTGGATCTGATGACCATTCGTCACATTGGCCATTTCGTCGCTAGCCCTAATAGGTCACATTCACTAATACGTCACCTTGTGCATCTGGTCAATGCTGTATTTCGACACATTCCCAACTCGTCCGACAACGTACAGTCAGCGTTAAAAATGTCGGGATGAACAGACTGTTCACAATCATCTCAACACCTAAAAAGTTAAACTTTATTTTGTTTGGAAACTGTATTCATTCTAAAACATTCCTTGTGTCATTGGGTTAAAGTTTAGTGTTCATAGTCGTTTAGATAATTTTGAACGGTTTGTTCGTTCCGATATTATTGACGCTTACTATCTATCTATCTTATATATAAAATTATGAAGTAACTCGAGACCTAAGCGAAATACTACAAAACATAGGAAATTGTGAAATGATTTTTATTTCTTTCATCCCAGACGTTGTTACGCTCAACACCCGAGGCCGTGTCGCCATCACTGCCAACCTCATTTTTTTCTTCTGTAGCTGCAAAATTAACTGCTATTGGAAATAGGGTGTTTATAAATAAAACTCGCACAGCACGGGTAGAAATATTTATTACAACAGAATGAAGACTATACACAACCTAATAATTACAATATACACGATATCTTTAACAGGAATACATTTTGTACAATTAATATTAATATTTCAACGATGAAAATCTATGAATTTGATCTTAAACATTTTATGTTAACATTACAAATACAGGCCAATTGAAATGTTTAACTTGTAAGAACAATGCAATAAATTGTGATTTATGCTTACTGAGGTTTTAATGAATTAAGCTTATTTGATACGTAACAATTTTCAGAAGGTTCGATCTCACTTCATACTTTTGATAAATACAGGGTTATAATGTGCTCTGACTGTGAACATTGAGTTTCTATTTATTTGGTGATATGATAATATGTGAGTGTACTACCGGCTTAAGTTAAATTAGCTTGCGGAACTCTGCAGACGTGATGGGTATCAATATCAAACCATGATAAAAAAAAAAGACGGGTTGCACTCCGGGAGTGCCGGCAGAAGTGAAAACTTGAATATTAACGTTGAAATAAATCAATTATTAATTGAATTAATATAACTAAGTTTTTTTCACTATTTCTGCGTCACTTTTTTCATTAACCGATGCACTTTGTTCAATTTTCATTTTTTTAAACACTTTATATACACGAATTTTACGAATACACAGCAGTGTGGCTACTACACAGACGGTCGAGCCATCAGCTGTCCATCCACGTCCGCGTCCGCGTCCACCATCACCATCACATCACATCACATCACCATCGCCATCGCCATCATCATCGCCATCGCCGTCACCATCGCCATCACCATCGCCATCGCCATCACCATCACCATCGCCATCACCATCCATCCATCCATCCATTATCGTGTCTCACTTGGTTCACTTCGGTTGGCGCCGCCGTAGAAAGAGATGGGGGGGGGGGGATCTCTCCTGACGGTCACGTGTCCTGACGCGATGCCCTGACGCGAGTTTAACATTTTTTACCCATAACAAAAAGTGTTCAACGCCGCTAAAGAAGTTTTCACTTCAAAAAAATTACTCATACTTTAAGTAACAACGCTATCAGCGGTTGTTGAACACTAAAAACAAATACATATGAAATCTTTTTTATTTCAATTTTATCGTGTTTAGATTTCGATACCCACCATGTCTGTAGAGTTTTGCTAGCAAATTTAATATGACCCTTCGGGGCACACAGGCATGATGTTATGTTCTCATTGACATGCATAGATAGCCTTTTTCTAATATCAATAGTCATCATCAACATTTTTTATATGTCGCAGCATCATGCTGAGATAGGAGCCTTTTGGCCTCGTATAGGAGTTTCTGTCTCATTTTTCTTTTTGTTACTTTTTTTTTATATAACTTGGTTTTTTATTTTTTACTGTTTATAGTTTAGTTTGTGATCTTCCTGTACGAGTCGCAAAAAATACTTTTTCTTTCTTCTTTATCATCATAATCAGCCTACAATATTCCTACTGCTGGGACACAGACCTCCTCTCTGTGAGAGGGAGTAGGCCATAATCGACCACGCGGGCCCAGTGCGGGTGGATGGATGGTGGATCAACAGTCAAGGATGTGAAAAATCATCTTAAAACACTGATTGATACAACATGTAATGGTGCACGGTCGCATTTCTATATGCAAGAAAACTTCTGCAAAAACAGACAAATCAAAAAATCAAGAGTGAACAGGCATCTTCTGGGCACGCTCATTCCATCATAGACCTCATCTATCGCTCTCCAACAGGCGTGATCGGGGTCAAGAGCGCGCCCATTTAGCAATAAAGAAAGAAAAAGACAAACTGTCTTATAATAACTTGTCAGCATTAACTTGCTACGCAGTTACACTTAGGAACAACTTGCTTTGGGACAGGTGCTCTCATATTTCTTGCAAAAACTTTGTCTGGTGTGAAAATGTGGCCTAACAACAGCTAAATATTTCTTAATTGGCTACCCACAGTTACATTCATTATTTCACTAAAAAGAAAATATTATACCATTTTGTCCCGGCTACACGTCACAAGATTCACTCTGCAACTAATTTTAACAAAACATGTTGCAAGTATGAACCCTCCATTTCTCCGTTGCGCATGTGCTCTTTGAATGCAAAAGGGTAACGGAAAGAAATCCTCGGGGTACCCAGCCCACCAACCCACCACTTCGCGGATCTTAAACAGATGTTCTTAACAAACGAGATGTAATCAACTTCTGGAGGGAGGTGGGCTGGTTGGAATAACCACCGACGGCCGCAATGGCACTAAAGAAGCCCTGAAGAACTAAGTTAGGAAATCAAACCCTCTAACATAGAGAACATAGACCTTCCATCACATCACACTAATATTATAAAGGCGAAAGTTGTGAAGGTGTGTGTGTGTTTATATGTTTGTTACTTCTTCACGCTGAAACGGCTAGACCAATTTTGATAAAATTTTGTATGGAGGTAGCTGACACCCTGGATTAACATATAGGCTTTTTATCCCGATATTCCCACGTGATCGACATTTACGCGCGTGAAACAGCGGAGCGAAGCTAGTAAATTTAAAACAACACACTCGCAGTACATTCTCCAAAAGAGTTAAAGTAGGTACCTAGTTATAAGGCGACCTCAGCAATAAAAATTCAGTTCATTGTACTTACAGGATATTTAATAAAATTTCGCTTCTATTTCGTCTGGCTCAGTTGCGTTAGACTCACGTATAATTAAATAATAAAATGGGCTATAATCTTGATAAAGATGGTAGTATCGTTACGCGGGATCAAACTTAAATTAGCCTTGGAATGCTTTTGTGCGAGTCGTCTAATTATACCTAATGTTATGTTGTTTGTACTGCGGAGGAAGGAATTACTTAGTATTTTATATATCATACTAGCTGACCACGCAAACGTAGTTTTGCAAAAAAAAACATAAAAATCGGTCAAGCCGTTTCGGAGGAGTTCGATAACAAACATTGTGACACGAGATTTTTATATCCATACTAATATTATAAATTCGATAGTAACTCTGTCTGTCTGTCTGTATGTTATCTTTTCATGCCTAAATCATAGAGATAGTTTGAGTCCCGGGAAAGGACATAGGATACTTTATATCCCGATATTCCCACGGGATCGAGACTTATGCGGGTGAAACCGCGAGGCGCAACTACTATTAGATAATCGTCCTTTCTGTACTTACCTGCATGCTTCGTTTCCATGTTTAAAAATGTGGGCCTAGCACGAATGCGCGCAGTAAACGCGAATTCGATAATTGCAAATATTTGCTCATCATCATGTCAGACGAAAGTTTCCCACTGCCGGACTGGGCCTCCCCCAAGCACCGCCACTTCGACCGTTTCTGTCTTTCTCGCATTCAGCGGATTCTTGCGGCCTTCCGATGACCTGGTTATCGGTCCACCTTGTGGGAGGCCGTCCAACGCTAATAAACTATTCGTTCGCACATGATATTTACTTAGTTTTAAGACTTTATTCATAACTACGGTGGGAGGTTGTCTTTAAAAGATCGCTTTTAGCGATAAGACCGCTTATTGTGTCACCCCTGGTAAAATTTCTACATTTATGGTGTAACCTCCACCACCTACGGCAATTAACTATAATTACATAGATGGTGTACTCACGTGCCCGCAATGCGCGAGGATTTTCTCGAAAAAGATTGGCTACGTAAGCCACATGCGAGCTCACGAATGACAACTACTGCGGAGCTGAAGCAATCGCCCTAGCCGAAATTGGTCGAATCGCATCATCATCATCATTTATGGTGTACGCAATAAAGGGTATTCTTTTCTATTCTACGGGCAATATTAAACCAAAATGCTATGTGATAGTTGTATTTTCTACAAAAAATTCGTTCCAATTAACGTAACGTTTACGTCACGCGTTCGTGCTAGGGCCTCAGATAGTTGTTACCAATAGGAACATTTACAATGTATTTTCTTATTTTTGACTCTGATAAGATACTGAACTTTCAACTGTCTTTTAAAAACACTTCCACGAGGTGTGCGTTATATTCGTTTCGTAATAATTAATGTCAACAGATATAATTATTATGTGATCGAGTTGATACGTAATCGATATTAATTATTTGTTCATGTTACGTAGCAATTAAACGGGATGCTTTTAATATTATGCTTGCACTGCTAATGGGCTATTATGAACTATCAAAAGCACGACAGTTCCACAGCTAAAGTAAATTGTTCTTACTCGTTTTATTTGTAGGATGATTACAAGTCTCCGCATCAAACACTATCCGTCTTATTACAAAACGAGTTCCAACTTTAGACCTAGCCTTAACCTTCGAGCTAGTAACTGTATTTTGAATTTTATTTCGACAAACGTAAAGTTCTTAATGCGAAATTGGCAACTTAGACTCGGGTTTCACGTCAGTTTTTGTAATAAGAACTTTGACTTTGTCTGATTATATGAGTAGTACGAAATTTAAAAATGGCTCGATGGTTAAACCTGGGCTTAAAGATAAACCTTGTTTTGTAATAAGGTCGTTTGAGTTAGGTATAAACATCTTGATCTTAGTAAGAAACATACGGTGGGAATTTATAGACTTTAAAATACTGTAGATGTTGTAACACATTGTAAACCTTCTAAAAATAATGTTAGTACGCCATATTTTATACGCAAGTGCAGTAAAGAGGTCAACAAAAGCTCATACAACTTTGCCCAAACACCTCGAGATACACGTGCATCAAATCGTAGAGAAAAAATAGAAGAACTCGAAAAAAAAAATGTATTTAAAATCATTTTAAATCACATAATAAACTATTACTTTTTATTTTAATAACCTTTATCGCAAATAGATCATGTGGCAACTTTGTACTACATTTGGTTGACACTCGCGTTGACATTATTTCGTAAATATCATTCACATGTCATTCCGTTCGTTTTTTAAGTAAGGTAGGATGATAGAGTGCAAAAATGGGTTGCTAATTATTATGTTAAAAATTATTTAATTCTCCTCCATAGGTAACCATAAGAAAAATATATAAATGCTATATTATTCTAATCTGAAATTATCACGTGACATCTATAGTTTTTGAGGTTTCTTAATTACTTGATGAGTGGCCGCCATTTAAAAAAAAAAAGCAATATGGTGGACAGGTAGATATGCCACGGACCTTCAAAGATCTTTTAGAATGCCCAGTGTTTCATTATCAGTCAGTGTAGCAAACAATGCCACTAAAAAACAGATTAAAAAATTGAAGCAAAAGAGAATAGGATCACTTTAGTGCTAAATGGACAGCGCTCAGCATAATTCTATGGCATATAGCGCTCCAGCGCAGCGCTGATTTCAGCGAAAGCCTGCATTGACATAATGCCGTCAACTGGTACAGTATTGTTAGAAGTATATTGTTTGACCCAAAATAGCCTGTTAATTTGTGCTTGTTACTTATGCAAGTAATTTTGTCCAGGTACGCACTACCCAGTGAAGGCCGCAGGAATCCGCTGGAAGCGAGAAGCACAGGATCGATCGATGTGGCGACGCTTGGGGAGGCCCATGTCCAGCAGTGGACATCGTTCGGCTGAAATGATGATGATTATGGTGGTGACTTGCAGACTTAACCCGCTAAATGATGCATGGTACAACAATGATAAAACAAATGAAAAGCGGAATATATATGTGACGTGTGCATTTTTATATATCGAACAACATTTTTTATCTCCTAACTGAGCGCAAATCAAATTCGAATATTTTAAATTGTTAATCTAAAACAAAACAAAAATAATGCCAGCATTCCTGAACCCGATCAACAATAAAAGGCTATTTACATGAAGTCCAGCTTAAATTGAGAGCGAATTCTCGTTTTCGCTCTAAAAATATATATCCCTATCTAATAGAGTAACCCTTGCTAAAAATTCCCGAAAGCTAGATAATTTTAAGCGTCCCGGCTTTACGAAGCTTGCATTCGGAATGTTTCCCGAATGACACATTGGGTTAATCCCTTAGGGAGTCTCCTTTAACGAGATGATTTTTTTTGCCTGTACACTATGAAACGTGACATCCTTGACAAAAAAATATTGTATTTTTTTAATTGAAGCGTGTGGTGGAAGTCCTAAGCAATTACTGGCTGACAATTATTTTTATTATTATATATAATTATTGACACACATCGACATGTCGTACGTAGGTGTCGTACTTTATAAATTAGCCACGCCCTTCGAAATCAAGTTGAATAATGTTTTGTAGAACTTGTGGACATAAAATATCGGTAGGTAAAAAAAATATTTATCATCAATAGGTTTTTTTTAACAAACCAAAACGCAAAAAGCTTTTCGATAAATAAAATACTCGAAGTTATTGCAAAAGTTTTCACTGTAACTTAGGTTAATTTCGAATCTGATCAGACTTTTTTAAAGGCTGATGAAAAATGTAGCCTTTTTACAAGCAAAACTAATAAGGTTAATGGATTGAAAAACACATAATACAAAAAAAACAGTACAACTTTTCAATTAATTAAACCACATTATTACTTCGTCCAAGAATTGGGGCATCCAACGCACGCATTAAAAATATAAAATGGCGACTACAACACCTACATTCAGAACAACAAATATAAATCTGTACACGAGAAATACACTAATTAACGTCTAATATCACAAATATCTTTGTCTCATACTTAAAATTAACACAACAGCATGAATAAAACTAAAATTAAGCATGGAGAAATTTTCTCGACATTCGAGAAAGCCTTGAGTCTGATTTCATTTTGTACAGGGTGTCCGTATTCCTCAGTCTGCATCAGTTCTTTGGGGCACGGGAGAGTTTCTAAGGGGATATCGGTAAGTTTGGTTGCCTTTTTCGTAAATTTTCTCTCTGCGTAGTCCTCGTTTTTATCGTAATAGTCATAAGTGTCGTCGGGTACGGCATTATCTTTAGCGTTTTCGTTATCTTCTTGGTCGTTCAAGTGTCTGTCGGCGGTAAGTTCGGTGACACACGATACTTTCTCGAGGGCGTTCCTGAGCGTGTTGTCTCGTGTCTCGTTGCGTAACGCGTAGATCCAGGAGAGGCGGCAATTACAGCTGAGTGGGTTACCTGTAAACAGAGAGCCTGTTAGCGTGTTTGTTTTACGAACAGGTTTATTTTGTCATACGATATTTACGGCAATTTGAATATAAAGGGCTCATTTGTCTCTAAATAGATTCGATTGTCGTGAGGTCGTTCTAAAAGGATCTGTTATAGTTAATCGGCAAACATACTTGAAGGTTGCGAGAAGGTACAGTCAACAAAAGAGATAAGTATGCGGGATCGTCGGATATAGTTGAAGTTTAGTAAGAAACCGATGGATGTTCTCGAATAAAACTTAACCGGTCAAGCGGCGTTGTTCGCCGATCGGCGACGAAACAATAGAAAATCAATTGAGTCTCACTAGCGGAGCTTGACAGATTAATTTTATGAATAGAAAACAAACAGCTTATTTATCAAATTAAATTTCAGTCGACAACATCCATCGGTTTCTTACTAAACTTTAACTATATCCGATGATCCTGCATACTTATCTCTTTTGTTGACTGTACACTTTTAGGATATTGCCACAACGTATGGCATGTTTAATGTACATTATAGCGTCACATAAACATTTATAGATTTATTAAAAGGCAGGGACTAATAATCGTTAAGTAAGTATTAGTAATATTAGGTACCTAGGCTATTATTTACTAATGCATGATGTCGAAATTTCCCTTAGCTATAATTATTATACTAATTTATTAAGAGTATTACGTTAGTTTTACGCTGTATAAATCATTAATTAGGAAACATATTATATGCCAGCCACTGTTGTTTACATTACGAACACAATTTTTTTTTGTAAAATTCACTCGGATGGAACAGCTATACTGAGCACTAAAAACATCATCATAACACTGTCAATCTCAATCTGAATGATTTTGAAGGATATTCCTAATCCATTGCTTCAAATGTTCGAAAAATTTGATTGCTCAACAACGTAAATACCGCAATGAATGTTGTTGAACTCTCAAAATGAAAGCGATTGCTATGATTGTGTATTACGTAATTACCCCGCAGGGGCGAATCCCGTAATTTTTAAAGCGACCGAATTCTAAAAACAGTCTGAATCTGTCAACTACTGTCAGCCTGCATCACCCCATTGCTGGGCCTCTCCTAGACCCATGACTTCCAGCTCTTTCGATCCAGGGCTAAAGTGGACTACTAATCGTTTGTTTTGTCAACGGTAGAATCTGTCAAAATTGAATCTAATTTAACTACATTTTGACAAGATTTTGACACTGATTGTTGTTGAGATGAGATTGCGATTAGATTTTGAACGTTTATAAATACGGGAATTGACCTTCAGATTTCGGGATAGTAATGACGAAAAATTCTAGATGTGCCTGTATGAAAAGCCTACCTTTTTTTTTTCTCGCGGTGGAAATCATCATGGACTTCCTCTATCGTGGGGGTGACAGAGGGGCATGCCGGACTCTTACCGGCTAAAACCACCGCGGTGTTCTACCTCTACCTATGGCCGGGGGTGCGGGATTCGCATAAGCATTCACTGCTACCCCGACAGGCCTCAACCCGCTGTTCCTCAGCGGGTCCCACCTGTCTAGCTTTTCTTGTGTATTTTACCATAACATAAGCTATACCTAATTGTGTGTGTATATCTGTTTATCAAAATAACCTTATTACTAGCTTTAGCTGTGAAAGCTTATGAAAAACATTAGTTTTTGCTTTCATAAGAATTTATACCATCATCATCATCTGCCTAGCCTTTTTCCCAACTATGTTGGGGTCGGCTTCCAGTCCAACCGGATGCAGCTGAATACCAGTATTATACATGGAGCGACTACCTATCTGATCTCCACAACTCAGTTACTGGGTAATACGATACCCCTTGATAAGACTGGTTGTCAGACTTTCCGGCTTCTGACGACCCGTAACGACTGTCAAAGATCCACGAATTAAAGCCGGGACCAACGGCATTCCGAGGCGCGGAGGGGTCCCGGTATATAAAGATGCTCACCCATCCACAGACCAACCGCGGCAAGCGTAGCTTAACCAATAAGAATTTATACCGTATCGAAGTATGGAACAAAATAGAAAAGGGTCACAATTTTATGACTCACATTATTCTAATTTCATGAGATGAAATGAAGGAGTTTTCTTATTATTTTAATTAATACGGTTTTCTAACAAAAGGCTACTAAATTCTACACATGGTTAAAGGCGGAACATTAAATCAGTGTTGCATTCATCCGTACATTGACAAAAACCTAAAATAAATTTAGTTTTCTATGTGTAAGGGGTGGCAAATGTCGTAGGTCGTAGGTACGGAAGTCAACCACGTTGTGCGTAGAAAATGGAGGGACCCAGTTCTTTTCAGTAAAGGAAACCGAGGTAATAGGTCGAGAAAATGTTATGATGAAGTACACGCCGTCAATGAGTTAGGTGTGCAAGTTTTAAAATAGATTTCTGCACTGCAAAGGCAAGTTTGATTTGGGATTTTGAAAGATTGATTTGGTCATCTACCTAACCTTCAATTCATGTAATATCGGGACTAAAATCATTTTTCCATAATGCATTAATATTAATTATAACTTTATTTCAGAGAACATCCATATTGTGTTAGTAAGTACTTAAGAACTAAGTTAGTAAATCACAAAAAGGCAAAACAAACGAAAATAAATAGACATTATGGAGTGCGATCCAGTTTCTAAGAACCGTCTAAACGGTATGCTGTTACTTCCAGAATGTTGTTTGAGCTTGCTCATTTTTATAGATATTATGACAATTTAAGTGTGCTTTGAAGCCGTGAAAGTTTAAAGCAGTATTTATTCACGTTATGTTTGGAAATCAAACAAGTGAGCATCGCAAGAGTAATCAAACTAACAACAAATCATTTAAAAGTACTCGTATCTTTAACACGAGAACAATGTTAACTGAGTGTACGTACACACGAGTGGCACATGTCAACGGTAAAGTCAATTGCAGCCGTCGACACGCGTCGACGCCCGCCAGGCGATAACGTGCCGCTCGTGTATTTGACTATGATGCTCAAATACACGATCAGCACGTTGTCGGCAGGTGCAGTTGCCTCTGCGGTTGACCGATCTTCGATTAAAATAAAAACAAAACACAAACAGAATACTATGCCATCACTCACTGACATATCGGAAATACATTAAAACCGAGTACATCCCGAGAACAGCCGAACACATCCGAAGCGGTATCGGTTACGGTAACAGTGGAGCGAATTCAATGGTCAATGGTCACTTCAAAAGTCTTAAATTCATTCATTTTCTGGCAGACATCGCGCAGCTTAACGGGTTAAATATAAAAGTTGGTATGGAACTTCGCCATTTTTCCCGATGAGAAAATACCATCGGGCACATAGCTTGTATTCTTATATATTACTAGCTGACTCGGCGAACTTTGTACCGCCTCAGATATTTATTTTTTCCCTGGTTTTAATAATTAGGAACCTTCACGGGCGTTCCCAGAACACCCTACCAAAGTTTCATCATAATCTGACCAATGGTTTCGGAACGCATAGAGAACAAACATACAAACCATTTTTTTTTTTGGATGGGAAGTCATCAAATGACCCCTTCCGCTCTGGGTGGAGCGGAAGGGAGTGTCAGACTCTTACTGACTAAAACCCACCCGTGTTCCTTCCTTAGCCCTTTATGTTCCGGGGTAGCGGTAACCCTTTCGGACAATCCCGCACCCAAACAAAAACAATCCTTGAGATTTATTTATATAGATAGAATGGTGATGTTGAATGATGGTGATGGTGATGCTGAATGATGGTGATGGTGAATGGTGATGGTGACCTTAAGATACGCAACACAAAAACTTATTATGAACAATTTTTATCAAAATATCGTAGGCAGCTAGCTTCATAAATCTCATTAGCCGACAGTACCAACCTAAATTGATAACAAAAGTCCGTGTTATGTAACACGTTGCACTGTTTCACGTACGATGCTACACGAGCTTGTAACAATCAAGTTAAGTTACGAGACAGAGCCGAGCCTCGGGCTGTCCGTTACAAGTCACGACCGCAAGTGACTTTTAAAGCCACTGACATAAGGTTTGAATTACAATGATTGAAATGCAACAGCTTAAACTACACTAGATACAGCTCAGTACGGATGGCAGGAAAATATTATGTGGCTACGTTGTCGTTTGAAATTGGTATGTCAGTGGTCTTCTTCTGTCTTGTGTTGTTGTCAACGTAAGAAATAGTGTCTTTAGTTGGTTGCTAAGCCAAAAATATATAGTGCCCGCCCAACGTTAATATAATTAATTAGGTTCTAAGGTTTCTCAGAGGGTTTTATTTTATAAAATATAATTTTCTTACTAATAATTTTTTTCATTTCACAAAAAAAATACCGTTACTTGTCTTGTGTGACGTCTCATATTATTATTATTACGTACTTGGAAATGTAATTTCATTTTTTTTCAGCAGCGGTTAAAATGTTTATTCAAATATTTTGTATCGTGATTGGCAAAACTTTATCGTCAAACCTTTACTCAAACTCAAAGCTTTTATTTCACTGGAACCATTTATAGACACTTTTGAATTGTCAAAGGAGTCAGTCAGTCAGAAAGATGAAGCTAGTTGTCCATTCCAAAGCGTAATAGGTCTCTATATAGAAGACCGGGCAAGAAACTCTTAAGGACACCGTTTTAAATTGTACAGTTTCAAGATATTAGTATGTTGAATATATACTTGTCGCATCCGGTCATTCGTTTGACTATTCGGAACGCCAGCGCCATCTGGCGGCGCTTGACAGAGTCTAGCCTGAGTTCGTGGGGAGTACAAGAGAGCGTACAGAACGATGTGGAGCCCTCTTGGACATCGGACCTCAAACGAACAACATGTGCTCAGAAACTGTCCCGCGTTCCGTATCTGGTTGTATCGTGTACCTATAGTGTGTGATTTGCTAGTGTGATTAAATTGTTCGTGAAATTATAATCTGATTTGAACTGCAAACCGTGTTTCTATTGCGCAATAACCAACACTATACCCACATAGTTCGCCCACAATAGTTGAAATATGGCTGATAATAACGAAACACACATGCCTTCTCCGTTATACTAATAATGACACAGAAGAGTTTGTTTGTTTTTTGAACTTCTGGTCAGATTTGAATTTTTTTTTGCATTTGAGAACCCAATTATTGAGGAAGGTTATAGGCTATTTAAGATCACGCAACTTAGGAGGTAAGCACGCTAAAGTAACCGCGCGATGCGACGGGGTAGGATGCCGAACAAGAAGTGAACGAACGAAACCGCGGGCAGAAACTAGTTTATAATATTTGTGAAAGATGTAAAAATATGACAATTACTTTATGTCAGTTGCCATGCCACTTAATATCGCAGACCGGCCACCTACACCGTGCTGGCCGTTTAGTCACTCCTTTTACGCCTTGTGAAAACGCGGCTAAATTTCAAGGGCTGGGCTCTTAGCCACGTAAACCTTTACGACGCAGTTTTGTAGTGCTTAAATTTTATTTGAGTAATCTAGGGTAGTATAGAAGGCGTTGTAGCCAATTTGTAACACAATATCTTGGCTATAATGCCATGGTAATATTAGATGAGCCTGGTCATTCCATAGAATATTATTTTGATAGCAATTTTTAAGCGATTATGAAAACAGTTTGTTGAGGTATATTAACAATTTTAATGTTAATTGCTTATGGTGTGAGTAGTGGTGGCCCAGTGGTAACAACTGACTTACGACTTGTTGGTCATGGGTTCTAACAAGTACTTTACTTTGTGTAAATTATTTCATCATCACTGCTCTCAAAACCGTAAAGGAAAACATCTTGCGGAAACCGGCATGTTCTAGTACCAAAAATTCGAAGACATCTGACATCTATTAACCCGCACTGGGCCCGCGTGGTGGATTACGGCCCACTCCATCTCGCCGAGAGGCCGCCTGTGTCCCAGCAGTGGGAACATAAGCTGATTATACAGTTGCATTCCAAAGAATATTATTCTGAAAATAATGTTCAAGCGATTATGAAATGAAAACAGTTTGTCGAGGTATAATAACAATTTTAATGTTAATTGCTTATGGTTAGGTTCTTTAATTTACCTTTTGGCTCGGGAAGGCCGTTTTGTAATTGTTAATTTCGGCCGTGGTCACAGGGAAGGTAATTCAAATATTTGGCTCTGGATGTAGTTATAATTACGAGCTGTTTGTTTTAGCCAATGAATGGATTATTTCTCGGAAATTTATATAAAGCTTAGTTTGTTTGCTGTGTTTTAATGGAAACTTATTATATTATGGTTATTGTGTTTACTGTTATAATTGTTCCAATCGTTACTTAATAAGGTAGGTACAGCTGTTTTGAACATTAAAGATACCTATAGTAATTCAAACTTGCGTTTCAAATTAATATTATTTCAAGTTAAACAAATATCAATTTTATTTTAATGTTGATTAAGTTGATTTCAGAGTGACTAGCACTATTGAAAAAGTTATAAAAATATTTGAAGTTGTAGCGTAAACTGAACTTTATGGTGTAGGACTTAAAGTTATTTTTCCGTAAACATTTTTGGCAAATAAATCGTGAATGCAGATTATGTACTTTGTTTTAAGATTCATAATTTTGTATTACTAACCAGGCCTTTTGTTCTGTGAGTATTAAATACGCAACGAATAGGATTAATCTGTATAGTGTAATAGTATATAGGTAGATTTTCATGTTGACTTCACAATTATTTTCAGCACCCTAGAAAACCACGAAATCGACACCCATGACGAAAAATTTGAAACTTTTCGCGTCCGCCATCTTGGGTTTTCAAAACTTCCGACGACATCGAAGCAAACCCAGGAGAAGATATCAGGACGAGCTTGGTACCTTCAGATAGGATTGATTTGCACTAGCTCAAGACAGAGGGGAGTGGAAAGGAGAATGTGAGATCTATGACCTGCAGTGGGACAAAAAAGAAAAATAAAAAAAAGAAATTTGGAAAATCCAAAAGTGCATGTCTCATAATGCACATTTGATCGTATAAAAAACCATAAATATAGGTATTATATGTTATGTAATTTGCACCATTAACAGTTTTTTAACTACTGATGTGACCTACTCCTATCACAAGACTGCTTAATTTTTGTAAGTAGATAGGTACTGTAATCTATGACTATAAGGCTGCCTGTCCATTGATGCGGAGCGAGCGGAGCGGAGAAACGGAGAAATATTTACCAATAGAAAATTACATTGAGATTTTATGCAATTCTATTAGTTAATATTTCTCCGTTTCTCGGCTCCGCAGCCTCGCTCCACGTCAATGGACAGAAAGCCTTAAGGGCTGAGTTGACCAAAGTCAGATATTTTTATCTGTGGAATAAATTGATGTCTGACAGTTTTAGTAACTATGGAAAAACTTTTAAAAATTCAAAAATTTGTCTTAGTATAAGACTTATTCTAGGTATAAAAATTTTGTGAAATTCGCCCTTAATGGTACAATGTTATATTTATACCGTTTATTCCAAGTGAACGTGTTTGTATCTACGCGCCTATTTCATCATTTGTTTTTTCGAAACAACAACCTAACAGAATAATTTGAACACATAATCAGCCTATAATGTTCCCACTGTTGGGATGCAGGCCTCCTCTCGGTAAGAGGGAATGGGCCGTAATCTACCACGCGGGCCCAGTGCGGATTGGTAGATGTCACATGTCTTCGAATTTTTGGTTCTAGGACATGCCGGTTTCCTCACGATGTTTTCCTTCACCGTTTTGAGAGCAGTGGTGATGAAATAATTTACACAAAGTAAAGCGCCTGTCTGGGTTCGAACCTACGACCTACAACTCGTAAGTCGCAGTCGATATCACTGGGCCACCACTGCTCTCATCATTTGAACGCTAATTCTAAATTCGCTTGAATGGTCGAAAACAACCAGAGTTATTTTTCTGCCAGCCAGCACAATATAAGGCCGCTAAGCTTTAGGTTCACTGTACCTACGTACCAATGCGGTAAATAGCGTTAGGTACGCTCTACCCTAATCGGATTTAAACCCGTATTTAGCAAACTGCGGAGACACGATAGGACACATACGGTTCCTATACCCTTGCTAAAATTAAGGCCACGACAGAAGGGGGCTTAATAATAGCTCATTTCTATAGGTTCTTAGGAGGTATTGTAGAGGCCGGCTGTAAAGCAAGGCTGGCTGGAAAGCCACACCTCTACAAGACTGGCTGGTTATATTTTAAAGTATGTTCCATTCGATCTTTCAAGCGAGTGTCAAATATTCTGTTAGGGTTTTTTCTATTTAGTTTAAAACTTGCCGTTGTAAGATAAGCTTCTTAAGCAATAAATGCTGTGCAAAGCTTAACGTGTTTTAATTATTTGTCGTCAGCACCTCTGCAGCTACGACCCCCGTAGCTTAGTTGCTATAGTACTATACCCATGGTATAACTAATTTCTTAGCCTCATTTTAGTCTGAGGATCTGAATCCTTAGTAGGTAACTAAATTAATTTTAAAATAAAATGTGAAAAAAAAAACTGGTATCTTACATCTAGAGTCCGATATAATTCCGAAAATTAAGTGGCACTTATCAATACCTACTTTCAATCCATACTAATATACTATTACTAATATACTAATAATATTATATAATAAATTCGAAAGTAACTCTGTCTGTCTGTGTATCTGTATGTTAGCTTTTCACGCCGAAAAAACTGAACCCATTTAGATGAAATTTGATAGAGAGATAGTATGAGTCCCGGGGAAGGACATAGGATAGTTTTTTATTCTGATATTCCCACGGGATCGACACTTATGCGGGTGAAACCACAGGGAGCAGCTAGTACTTATATATATTTTTATGTTATCCTATACTGATGAGCAAAGATCTCCCCAAATCCTTCCAAGCATTGTTTTCTGGGGCCAACCCGATCCAACCCTTGCGGTGCGCGTCTAGGTCGTTTCAACACCTCATCCTGGACCGACTTCGGCAGCGCCGTCTATCCTCAGGCACCCACCATGTGGAGACTGTTTCGGCCTTTTAATTGCAACGCTATACAAGAAAAACATAACAGGTTCTAAGTTAAACTTGAGTACGAGTGATTGGTGCACATGGTGAAGGAAGGAAACCTGAAGACAAAGGTTTGGTGCAAAATTTTCTACTCGAGTTTGTACAGTCACGTCTATAAGTATGTATACACTTGGCTTTATGAAAGGCGATTTTCTCCTTTATGAATGAAATTTTATGTTATTACAAACATAGTATTTTCGAACCCATAGGTTTATGTAAAGTGTCGTATTTCAATGTTTCATTCGTTATTTCACGAAAATATCGCAATTGAAAGTGGCTAAGTGTTGACATATTATTGCTCGTGACTGTACGATTTTTCTATGTATCTTTATCTAAAAGGCATTAAATTCTCCTCCAAATACACTAGGTTTGTTTGGGACAGCGGACTTTTCGTTTGGTACAGGGCACCCTATATTTGATGGCATTCTCCTTTAACAAAACCGACGATTCGCGGAAACAGTGTTGAGAAACGAGCAATTTGAAAACCGAAAACTAATCGGAAAGCCACGCCACTGACAGTATTGAAAAAAAAAAACCTCGATGGTATATTTCACGGCAACTCCGAAAAAAAAAATTTAAAAATGCTGCCAGTAGTTTTTCATGCCGCACATGTTTTAAATGGTTTATTTTTAGTTGTGGATAGATTTACTATCAAATTTTAATGTTAGCATTTATGCGTGTGATATAATCTGAAAAAAGGTACCATACTTATTATTTTATTTTTCCATTCGGTTAGGCAATCTCTCTAGTTAGGTAGTTAATGTAAAGGCCTATTTGTAAAATCCGTGGAATTCAATGCCTGTTCTTCTTTTCTTTACTGACACAAACTAGACTGTATATAACAATGCAAGTATTGTTTTATTTTCGGAGAATAAACTTTTAGAGCGCAAAATTATTTACTACTAGCTGTGCCCCGCGGTTCCACCCGCGATAAAAGTATTACAGTACTTTTTTATTGATTCCCTTTACAAACCTCCACCCCCCGTTTTACAGCCTTGAGGGATAATATCGGGGATAAAACTTATCTATATTCTTTCCGACAACTCAAACTATCTCCATACTAAATTTCATCTAAATCGGTTCAGCGGTTATTGATTCCCCATACAAATTTCCACCCCACTTTTCACCCCCTTAAAAGATGATTTCTGGGATAAAAGCTATTCTTTGTCTTTCCCCAAGATGCAATCTGTCTCTCTGCCGAATTTCATCTAAATCCGTTCAGTGGTTTAGGCGTGAAAAGGTAACATACAGACAGACAGAGTTACTTTCGAATTTATAATAGGTATTAATAGTATGGACTTAACGCAACAGTTCGTTCACAGTTATTTTACATCTGACAGCAGCAACCTAACAACAACCTTATTGTGACGAGTATAAAGATCTCTATGATTTTTACAGACTTGTCAATGGCAGCAACCCAAAAGCAACGTTATAATAATGAGAATAAAGACTACTGTGATTTGGACAGTGATGCAAAATCAGAGGTAAAATACCTACGCGTTACAGTATGATTGCTTAGTACTGATTCCCCCCGTTCTTGTTTCTACCCGAAAAGTTATATATTTTATAATCCCGTTTTGTCAAACGAAATCGAGGCGGTACAGTCAACGAAAAAAGTACTAAGCGATTATTAATAATTATAATATGTTTATTCCAGATCAAATTATTCTACATTATCACAAATCAAATCACAGCTTTCGTCAATTTACCATTAGTTTCTCTAAAATTACAAACATCACATATTGCTTGAATATTATTATCATTGATTAAAAAATAACTAAGTACCTACCAACTTACTTAAATATACCTTCTAAAATTTTTACCTTTAAAAATATAAAACACGTTACAAAATAATTCTATAAATCAACAATCAATAGGTGTAAATTTTATAATTAAGTACAATATAGGTAAGTAATATTAATATTTTAAAACAGATCAATAAATAATAATAAAAATCAACAACATTGAGTAAAAATAACTAAATAATTATATTTTGGTGTGCATAGTTATCATTGAGCTGATTTCTTGTCAGAATCATTCAATTATTAATTTGTCAACATTGCTTCCTAAAATTAATATTTCGGTGGTTGCACTTTCTCGCTTCACTGTACCTACTTAATTTTTAACTATTTCAATATTTATTTGTATTCTTAAACATTATAGGTATGCCAGCCAGTTCTTCGGTCCCAGATATTCTTTATTATGTAATACAATAAACAAGCTAACACTAAAATATAATAATAGTTTATCTCAAAATTTTATTTTAAATTTCGGGCGGAATCGGGAATGTAATTAAACAATATTTTTATTATAACTTTTGGGGGGAAACAAGAACGGGGGGATTCAGCACTAACCCGTATATGATTTACGTCACATAATATGAAACCCACAGAGACAGCAAACAAAGCCGAACAAAAAACGAAAAAGTTTCTAATTTATAATGTCCCCTGTAACTTCAAGCTCCATAATTTCCAATTAACACCTTTCCTGGGCCCGGAATACAATGCATGCAGATAAAAACTCACCGTTGGCACGGATAGCAAGACAAACAAAAATAATTACCTATGCGATCCTTTTATTCAGGAAAATAATTTTATTTGTGTCAGTGATCTATTTTATTTGCATTCCGTGGAGGATTTATCAGAGTAGCCGACGCAGCGCCCTGCCTCCGCCAGATAGCTAGCGGAAGAAAAATGGTGATCGGGATGGCACGCCCCGCTGGAAGGGTATTCTGGACAAATAGTCGCTAGCATAGTCGATAGGTAAAGTAAGTGAACGAACTAGAGAAAATATGTTGCCTATGTTACAGGCACGAAAAACGGTTTTGGGTGCTTAGAATAATAAAATGGAAAGCTTAGATAAGAAATTAAATTAGCAATTTTCTATGATCTGGCTTATACAGGGTAAAATTTTAATAACCGCTTTTCTCTTAAGGGGTCATTGTACTTATCATTATGAACAACTTTTACTATGGGACCGAACCTGAAATCGGAAAAAAAAAATCAGCTGTTCCCTACATTTTGACGAATCACGCGAACATAAACGTAAGGAACAGCTGATTTTTTACGATTTCAGGTCCCGAAAAACCACGCGAGAGCCGAATTGGTCGCAGTAACTAAGCCAGGGCACCCCGACCAAATGGGTTAAATTAGGTTAGAACTGTGATTGTCTACGACGAGACACTGGAGCTTGATGCTCAATAAAACGAAGGAGTTTTACTTTAAACTTTTGATCTATTTTGGATAGCAGTAGAAAACATTACACTTCGTTGTATTTAATTTTAAACAAATTTTAAATATAAAAATGAAAAGAAATGTGCGGACCGACGTTAACTTGTTAGCGAGTTCCTTTTTGTCTATATTCGAAAAAGGTCGGGTAGACGTTTTTTCACTTGCGATTTAATTTGTGCGCGAACATGGACTATGTGCGCGAACTACCGTCACTTATTTGCGCCTGATGCGAAACTGTGAGCAACGTTTGACTTGGCCACGTTAGTCGCTAAAGCCTCAGGCGCAAACAGTGTTCAACCGCGTGAGAGCAAAAAGAGCGAAGTGAGGCGAGCACTTCTTCAAGGCCAGGCGGTTAACTAAACGGCTAATTTAACCAGTTGGCTGCGACATATACATATTTACAATACAAATTACTTTACATACATACAATAAAAAATAAATAAAATTAAAGAGTCTGTTTGTTATGTCAAAATAACAGCTTTTTACTAAATGCATACGAAATATTATACGGTACCTATAACAAAAAAAAAAAATGTTTTCAAAAATGTTGTCTGTTCGTCTGTCTATTTGTTCCGGCTAATCTTCCAAACGGCTTGGGCGATTTATGGGGATACTTTGAACCCTAGAGAAGGACAAAGGCTACTTTTTATCGACAAACCACGCCATCGAAGCCGCGTATAGAAGCTATTTCTTGTATAAAAAAGTCAAACACATGTTACGAGAATCTAAGAGATACCGTACGACACATTCATTACGATCTAAACATGATCTTAAGGCTAAATAGCGTCTTGGCATACGATATACAATGTGTTATCGCCGACGAACCCATTACATAAAGCCACGTGTACAATCAGCCGAAATTAGTTTATCAAAGTGACGTGCCTGTATCACCATCCATATAGTTCCCGTCATGCCGAGATGAATCTTAATGGGAGACTAGAAGTACTCAAAGTCCCTCCATTCCCCCATTTTCGGCTCCAACGTCGCGATACCGGAATATTACATCCGCTAATAATTACATAAGGGAAGTTTGTTTAGTGGAGGCTTATGTAGAATGGTTTACCTAAACCAAACATTTACTCTGTGATAGGTTTAGTTGTAAATGTCAAAGGCTGGAAACATCGACGCGGGCAAAATCCATTCTGCCCGCGTCGATGTTTCGATGTTTGATTTCACCCTGAATCATTATTTACTGATAATTCCAGTTATCAGTAAATAATGATTCAGGGTGAAATCGGAGTATTCGAAATGTACCTACACGAACAGTACATTTTGACCAGCAATAACAAAGAATGAACCAATCGTCTTTTACAAGGACATTACATCAGCATAATCAGCCTATAACGTTTCCACTGCTGGGGCACAGGCCTTCTGTGAGAGGGAATGGGCCATTATCTACCACGTGGGCCCAGTGCGGGTTGGTAGATGTCACACGTCTTCGGATTTTTGGTCCTAGGACATGCCGAAATCCTCACAATGTTTTCCGTCACCGTTATTGAGAGCAATGGTGATGAAATAAATTACACTATACACGTCTATTAAAGGACATTATTCGAATCCTGATTCATATCAAAGTTTTGCTCTTTTTTCTCTTCTAAAACGATCTTTGTTACACCCCAAACTTTGGAAACATCTACGAACCGAAACTAAGTTAAAGTCTAGATCGATGAGTCTGAACAATAATGCAGAAAGCTCAGATTATTTTAAACGAAAAACTATTTTCGATATTATTGTTCTTCGAGCGTTCGCTTCCACAATAATCCTGCGGACAGCCGCTTAGCTTAACCGAGTGTCGGCAAACAGGTTAGCCCCCTATTCCACAGTTAGTTAAGAAATTCCCAAGTTCCGAACCTCTTATTCCCAAAATTTAATTGAGAAAACGAAACTCGACGCAGGATCGTTCTCTCGGAAGCGAATTTTGTAAAATTGTTTTGAATGTGAGTTATTAGAATTAAGAGTTTCTTTGTTGCAGTTAATTGAATTAAATTAATGTAAAGTCAACCGTTAGAACCTTAATTGAATAAATAAAAATATTCGCCTAACAAAGCCTTTCAGTGTTAGACCCAAATAAACAAACTTTTATACTTTATTTTTAGAAGACAATAAGCCATAAAAGAAAACAACTGTCGAGATTTCTAAATGCGTAATATTTTGCGTTATATTGAAACCCTAAAAGTAAAATAAATTAAGAATTTTCGCATCAAATAAAACTCGTATTATTACAAAAGAAAGACAACATCCACGAAAACTTTTCCCTCTTTACGACGGCGTAAGTCCCGAAAATTTTAATGTACCATTCGCAACTTATTATTCACAGTAAGAAGAATATAAAACTCGCTAGCGGAACGAGAAAAGTAATATAAAAAAATAAACAAATAAGTCACAAAACCCACTCGTGAATAATAAAATAAGCGACCTGTATCCGATACAACACACAAAACACGTAATAAACAAACGGGTTTGCGAATAAAAAGCTATTTCCTGATGGTGGGACGGGCCAAATTTATCGGGTCGCTCGGCGAAATATAGGTGCAATCCTACCAACGGTGGAAAGGTGATTTACGTACGCGATGTCTATGAAACGCAAGAAATAAAAGGATTTGTGTATCTTTCGGAGCCGAAATTGTGTATGAAATGCGATTGAGATATAAGTGTCGTTTGCAAGTGTCACCCGCCGATATATTTGGCGCTGCTAACGCTTCGAGTGCTCTGCACACGTTGTTACCCTTATTGATACTCTTTGCGATGCTATTTCAGGACAATTCTATTATGCTCAAAGTGGAGTGTTTTGACCTGTAGCACTTAAAGAAGTGTATGTTCGTGAATCTTTTTTCTGTTTCTGAAACTTAGAAAAAGGTCCTTAACATCTTACGTGTAAATGTATGCTCTTAATTTACCGAGGCCCACAGGTACTTGGCGAAAACACGTACGACTTTAACACCTGTATTTTTTCTTACGACTACAATTTAGTTTTAGGTCCAATAAGAGAAGTCTGAAGGAAACACCAAAAATAAATTTAGGCGATTTCTGCTAACGCTACCTATTTGGTTATTTAAATTTCATCCGACACCCGAAGGAGCCTTCTATTTATATTTCTTTTGGCGAAATCCCGCATTTAGCAATATAGAATTGAATCAATAATCGATTCAAATCGTTTGCGGGGCCGCGTTGGCCTCTAGAGCTCACACGTTTCCGATGACCACGCAGATCAGGCCGACCCTTACGAAATTGAATTGGTAGTTATAAGTTACCATGGGAACACATACCTACACTAAATAGATATAAAATATCGGTGAAGGAATAAAGGCTTTATAAAGTCTAAGGCTTTATATTTGGAACCGGACGTCTTTACCGTTTCATCGGTCTCATTGTTACGTCCATCATAATTACCGGACGGCTGAGAAATAGAATTTTTCAATCCCACTGAAGTTTTATTTTTGGTTCTGCATTGGATATAAAAAGCTAAACGATTCTTGGCCTCAGGGCAGTTTACATTTTATTGGTTTTATTTAAGAAATGTCGCAGTTTGATAATCTTAAAGGAACTGGCCATGAGAACTTTTCTTTGAGCAAAAAATCTAGTTTCTTACAACATTTTCTTTTGAAACATTCTTCTGTATCTTATATATTACAGGAAGCTTTCACAATTTTCGTAAGAAACACTCACGTGAATGACTGAATATATATTCCAACGTCTTATTTTTGTACCTAAGTAGGTACTGTAGAATTCTCTCCCAAAAAAAAAGAACTTTTCTTTTACAAAAAGTACGGTATTAAAGAATTAGGCACAAAGTCAGAAACCAAAAGTTTATCTAAGCCTGATAAGTGTAAACAACGTTACTATTTAATCTAAGTAAAAAGAAAAAAGGTCATAACGCTTACTTAGACAATTAACTATATTTAAAAACGACGAAAATTATCTTCCATATACAGTGTACACCCGTTAACCAGGATCACAGTATTCGTATTGATTTTAACCCGTTTTGCAGCTGTGAAATTTATAGGTACAATTATTCCCTATTTTCGAAACCGTTTATCCTTCAATATACGATACATACTTATTCGTCTTGGATACACGTTTATTTTTTAATCAAAACTAAAGCTTTTTCTTTCTTTTCATATGGCTTTTTTATTTCGTGCCTGTATTCATAGAATTTCTTGGAACTGCCTACACTAAATTAAGGTAAACAACCACTAACATTAGAGGCATCAATCGATCGCCTAAAAGCATTCAATTTATTATTATTTTTAAGTATTTGTTTGGCTTTAGTGTAGATAATGCGTTGTAATGGGCTGAAGATTGCTATAATTACTGTTTTCGTGTTTCTTTTTTTTTGTTAAACGAACGATTGTTTCAACGTCACTAAACAATGTTGTGACTAATGATCAAGTCTGTTATTTGTGTCAAATATTTGGCCAGTCAAAGTGGCGGTGCTTGGGGGTGGCCTATGTCCAGCAGAGGACGTCTTTCAGCTGAAATGATGACGATAATGATCAATACGTGATAGTGTCAAACGTGTGTATCTACGTGTTAATAAAAATGTTATCCACACGTTCATAGTTCAGACTCTCTTCATAATATTATTTGACTAAAACTAAATAGAGACCACATCATAGAAAATATACAAAAAACTACTTCTATATAAGTATTCTCATATTCACAAGGATATTTGAAGAAAAACAAAGAGAAAGATATACTTACTAAAGTAATCGGATTTTGCATTAGACTGTATTCGGAGAATAAAATATTCAAAACCCCATACGCACCGGGTGTTCACGGATGGAAAGTCGTGGGACGTAACCGCTCGTATATTCGGTTTAATAGTCGGTATTAGGGTCATAAATAACAAAGTTCGAACTTACCTTCCAAATAAACTGCAGTTGAAGCAGATTTGTCATTTTCCACCACTGGTCGAACAGTTTCGTACGATATGACTTCCAGCATATTGTACCTCAGATCTAATACGACTAGGCTCCTTATATCCTCCAATATATCTTCGTAGAATGTTGTCAGCTTGTTACCTGACAACGTCAATTTTCTCAGCTGCGTGAGGCCGCCGAACGCCCTTTCTGATATGTACTCTATCGCGTTGTTATCTAGCATCAGCTCCTTCAATCCCCACAGCTCACTAAAAGCCAGATTCCCAACCATAGTCAGTTTGTTATTTCTCAAAATTAACCGAGAAAGATTTTCCAGTCCCTCCAACATTTCCCTAGTCACTACTGATATGTAATTATAGTCCAAATTGAGTTCTATTAAATTATTCAAGTGTTTAAAACAACCTTCGTGTATCAAACTTAAATTGTTATTCGATAAGTTTAAAACGTGAAGGTTTGGTAATCCAAAAAACACGTCTCTCTTTAGTTCTGATATTTGATTTTCGTCCAAGCTTAAGTTTGATAGCATCATCATTTGTGAGAACGAGTGCTTCTCCAATGTGCTGATCTTATTCGATTTCAAGACGATTTGTCTGACTGTTGAAGAATTCGTGAATGCATACGGTGGGATTCTTTTGATAGTTCCAAATTGTATAGAGATATGTTTCAGTTTGTCCAGTCTTACTATAGCCTTCGCGGGAATGAACGTCAGCGCGTCATCCGATCTCACGTTAAACATTAGATGTTCTATTTCGGACTGCGATGAAAAGCTCGGCCAGATGAGATCTTCTTCAGTTATACCTCCACTAAATACCCAACAGTCGGCTCTGGTCGCCATTTTTGGCTTGTTACTGTCACAATAACAGTGCACTTTAGAGCGCCGGTCGATGATGTCGCAAACGTTTATGAAGACAGGTGAATAATAAAATCTTTCCATTTTTGGTTGTGTATCGTCATTGACACTTCCCGTTACTGTGAATTTAACTGTCATTAGTGATGCTATGATGATCAGGTATTTGGTGGTTTGCTCCATTCTTGTAGTAAAGATATCTGGAACAAAGAAAATAGTCTTTGAGAACACGTTTTATTTCATAATCATTTATCATCTAATTCACAACTTTCCACTTCGATTGCGATAAAAGTTTTGCATAGAAAATTATTCAGACATTATTGGAAGAGCCATTCTTTGTTATATATTTCTAAGATAGGATAATATGAAGGTAATAATAGTGTTCTAAAAGCTTTCTTAACTGCTTTAGTTTAATAGGTTGCGATAAGAAATGATAGTCTGTAACTAATTTGATAGTAGTTAAAGTAACTTCCATACTGTTAGAAAATGTTATAAAAAAATGTTATCCAAAATCTTTTTACATAAATCTTGAAAGCTTGAGGAAATGGGTAAAAATTATAATAGAAGTCGACCAAGATTTACAGGCCTTTTATATTCAGCAGCTTGAAAAATTTAATTTACGTACAAGTAAAACGAAAACGACACTGCAGTTTGCTGAGAATAAACTAGACATAGGATAACACACGTATCTAAAACATCTCTAAGTAAAAGAAGGTATTTAAGATGGTAAGTATACTGATAGAAAACACACAATGAATATAAATCGAGGCAAACCTTATTGTACGTTCGTCGAACGAAATAAAAACATGTGCCGAACAAATAAAATTGAAGGTAATAAACACGACTCGTATTAATATCGATTCGATACCGAAACTGTCGTCCGGAGCCCCTAAATAGGATATATTGCGATACAGTGTAATTACACGTACAGGCAGGAACCGTGCCAGAGATAAACGCAAAATATTCTTTTTCATGTAACAATATAGGCATCCCACGAAGGGCCAGGTCACCCTTTGAAATATTGCCCTAATAAATAACCCTAATATTCGGTTTCACACAGCCAGGTCACGACACGGCGAAAAATTTTCTTCCATTAGCATTTTTAACCTAATTAAAAGCGAAGGCTAGGAAAATAAGCTATAAATAAGGTCACTTTTCGTGTCTGTCTAGGTGACCGGTAAATTATTCTATATTCACTTGCAGTGACAGTAAACAATACTATGTATATTCTATTCAAAAATACACCATAATACAATGGCTTTTGATGCTGTTTTTACCATTATCTAGAGTTTATTCCGGAAGATTTCTTTTTTTTTTTATTGCTGAATGGGCCCGCTCTTGACCTCGATCACGCCTGATGGAAAGCGATGGAGGAGGTCTATGATGGAACTCACACGCTCCGACGAAATACAGCAGTCTGCTTGACGCCGGACTCCGGTAGGAGGGTGGTCACAAACCAGGCGGGCGTTAGCCCTACTACCGCAAGGGCAGAATTGGCCAGTCAAATAAGGTGTTGGGTGTGACTGTCCAGGTTGCGCCGAGCGCTCGGTCCAGTTGAGTAACTGGCGGAACAAACTGCGCTACACGAGGAGGCTTCTTCATGCATCCCATCAGATTCATGTGTATAAAAATTTATAATATTAAGGGCTGATTTATCCAACGCCAGATAATTTTATTTTGAATTTTTGACAGTTCTTCCATGCAAAATCCGTCAGAGGTCAATTTTATTCCACGAATAAAAATTATCTGTCGATTGAAAAACCAGCCCTAAATCATCATCATCAACATCTTCGGGGCGCAACACGTTTTCTTCTTCCATTCATCCCTGTCAACCGTCACGCTGTCATTCACTCCCTTCTCTTTTTTCTTTCTTTCTTTAAATATAATAAAGAAATCACGATGTTTTGTCTAGTCGTATAAACCGTGCGAAACAGGTCACTACGCTCTAGTGTTATATAATAATACCCAGTATTCGATGTCTCTACGAGTTTTGTCAGCCTTCGGCTTTTAGGATTTTAAAACTATAAAGTTGCTTTTGGTTAAAGTTTTGCAAGCGGATTAAAAGTAGTGCTCCCGGGGTTTAAAATGCATTTTTAATGCGGATGAAAGTTTTTATCAACTATTTTTGTGTTTCGTTAAAATCGGATTTGTGTGACTGGGATTTCAGATCCCGCTAAGAATACTTTGAAATTTGATTCCGAATGAAACACGTGCTGAATGCTAACAAGGGAACTTGGATAATCGATGGAGATGGGATGACATATTTTTGCACAACTTTGCACAAACTCTGCATAAATATGTCATATCGCTTTGGAAATGTTAGATGGAATTTTGAGCGAAATTGCTAAAGTTGTGTATGAAGTCGGTACCGCCATCTTGTATTGAGAGTTAAATTTTTATTTATACCTTCTACGAGTTTGATTTGCATTAGGTATTTTGACTGGACAAACGCCGTATGTTTATTGTTACCCCAATAATGGGCCTCGATTGTTTGTCTTCTTTCTTTCCTTCTGAGAACAAGTCTAATAAAAACCTAAAGATAATTCTTAATCTTTTCTTTCGTTTGTCCTTGCAAAAGGGCCAATGTCCCGATAAATACAGAACATCTGCCGGTCGATTCTGTAAAAATCTCACCGTGAAAACTTGCGTGAAGTGAGCTGTCAGTGTCATCCCACTGATGCTAGGGATTGACCAAGCAAACATTTACAATCATAATCGAGATTTTAATAATAGATTTTATGCTAATTCTATTGATCATTTTATATAATTTCAAAGCTAGTATTTTAGTGGTCAAAACATTAATATTATTATTATTTATTTATTTATATATACTTTATTGTACACCACAAAAATAATAATAATAATTACAATCATTAATCATCATTAATCTACATCTTTTTAAGTTAGATTTCTATCGTTAAGAACAAATCTCATATGGAAAAGTGTTTATGGTAGAAATCTAACATAAGGAGATATATTAATGATTCTAATGACTATGACTATGATTCTGTAAATACATGTCTATTATAGTCTCGAATCATATTTGGATCAAGATACAACCTGACACTGATCTGCAAATTGCAAAAAACGTAAGAAAATTTAAATTTCGCGGTCTGCCATGTCACATTCACCTTAAGGCGAATGGGTAGTAGTAGCCCGCGAAATTCAATTTTTCTTACGTTTTTTGCAATTTTCAGGTCAGTGTCAGGTTGTATCTTGATGAAAATATGATTCGCGACAATAACAGGTACGTATTTACAGAATTATAATAATTAGAATCATTAATACATCTTTCCAAGTTAGATTTCTACCGTTAAGAACAAATCTCGTATGGAAAAGTGTTGGTGGTAGAAATCTAACTTAAACAGATGTATTAATGATTCTGATGATTATAATTCTGTGAATACGTACCTGTTATAGTCGCGAATCAAATTTTCATCAAGATACAACCTGACACTGACCTGAAAATTGCAAAAAACGTAAGAAAAATTGAATTTCGCGGGCTACAACTACCCATTCACCTTAACCGGTCAAGCGGCGCGCGTCGCCCATGATTGGCGAGTGGCGACGAAACCGTAGCCAATGAGCGACGCGCGCGAAGTGATGTTGCCATGGTTACCGTGGAGTGAAATATGGAACATTCCGAATCGCACTGTAATCGATTACAACGTGCTTACACTTTGACCCCAATTATTCTGTATGGTATAAATTACCTATTATTCCCCGCATAATCTTACCATGCCGTACGGTTGTCAAGAGTGGTATTTTGACAGTTCAAACCGGTTTCGTTAAACTAACGTGGCATTTTCGAAATTGTGCTTCCGGCTACAGTCGCCACCTTACCAAAGGATAAGAAATTCGTGGTGTAAAAAAACAAACAAATAAATACTATAATCTAACCGTGAATAAATAATCAAGTGAAATAGTTTTGACTCTCAGCTGCCATAGTGGTGATTTATCTAAATGGGAACGCAAATTATTTATGTGAGAGTTGTGGGCGATGATGGCCTAATTCGGAATGATCCATATTTCACGCGGCGCACTGCGCATGCGTGTCGTCGTAGTCGTTTCGTTAGTATCAAGTGAACTTTTTTTTTGCTTTCATGCCATTGACGACCATGTACAACTCGTTTATAGAGAGTAGTATATTCCTTGATGTAGAATGTACATAAGCCTGTACGTATTCGAGTACAGTGACAATAATTAGTTCCTAATTATTTAATGCTGTTAGAGATTTTAATGTCTAAATCCAACTGTTTTTGTACATCGAAAAAGTCAATTTAGTCAGCCTACATTTCAGACAATATAATATAATATAAGAAATCGTGCTAAGCAAGTATTCAGTGATTGGTGTAATGTTCGTTTTCATAAGTACATAATACGTAAAAGCACATATAGGTTTTTTTTTATATCATCTCTAGATAAACTACACGTACAATATACAAACCTTATACCATAAATATTTAGGCATATTATTAATCTAGTGACGGTTGCTGTTAGGACACACAAATTGCATTATTCATGTATACGCATGTTTTGGGCTGTCTAATTTTAGTTTTGCTGTATACTGTTTACACACTGTGTCTACGTTTCTCAGCCAACTCTCCTGTCGCAGATCTGCTGAAAGAAATTACTAAGTAAATGATGAAAGCAGTTCCTCTATCTTTATGTAGTTTACTTTATTATGTATTTACTGTGTATATAAATAAATATATTACATTTTTTAATTAGTATCACATTAAAGAAAATTGCTAATACATTTTTTCTACTGAGTCGGCTGCTTCCTGAGATGCAACTTCTTAATGCCGGGAACGGAGGGACATTGGATGTGTGTCGGCTGCACCCCCACTGCAAAAAGCTGGAAATAATGGTAATAATTTGTTACTAAGTATTTGATTTATTTAATTCCTACACATCAGCACATCTGCAGCTAATGTATTTACTTTCAATAAGAATAGCGGTATGATTTATTAAGAACAGCGTCTGATCAAATAAAATCAATTGAATGGGCCAATATTATTACTATATATTTAGAGCACAACGAGTTTCTACATTTCTTAATTCCATGCTCCGTGCCTGTCTGTGTCCCAATTTATTTGTTCCCTATTGTGTTTATCAAAAATAGTGTGTGAAATAATGAATACTTGCCTCAGACCGCCACGCATGACACAGCCGGGAGCGATGTGATCAAATCAAATAGAGGCAGTGTTCTTTTATTGTCTTCTGTCCCTTTAATGACTTAGCAACTGCAGGGTCGATAAGGCTCATCTGCTGAAAGGTAGAATATATCAGATTAATAAAATTCACTTGCTTTTGTGTGCCTATACTTTTGTGTTTTTATTTTAAGTTATCCTATGTTGTCCCACAGCTGGGCACGGTCTCCCCCATACTTTTCCAGTTTTCCTTATGTTGTGCCTTCTTCGGCCAATTGGTCAGGAACGTGTCAGTGACGACGCCCGCCTTGTCTTCAGGCAACCTTTGTCATATTGAGTTGTTTCTAATTAAAAACGTGTTACTATGATACTACATAAACCTTTATTTTTTTTTTTTTTTTAATAATTTAATTACAAGCAACAAAGACTCATAGTGTTAGTAACAATATACTTACAAACTAAGTTAGTAATACGCTTACAAAACACAGAAAACAGATTGCGACATCACTGCTGCACGGTGACAGGCCCAGCTGAAACCCTGCAGCAGTGGTTCACAAACGCACAATCAAGCCTGCTCGCTATCATAGACAGGATGCTGTTGGCGCTGCCCCGTACCCTACGGACTAAGGATGCGCACCGCTTCCGCATCACGGTATAAAAACAGTCCACGCGAGCTTCAGCGAACATCCCTGACGCGCTACAGTACCGGGGCAACCCCATCAACACCCTGAATGCATTATTGTATTGGATGCGAAGGGCGCCGTATGATTTTTGAGTATAATGAACCCACAGACTGCAAGTATAAAAAGAGGTACAGTAAGCACTAAATATAGTGCGCTTAACCTCTTTAGAGGCACGCCTGAATCTGCGGGCAATCATGTTAGCTCTCACACACAGCGCCCTCCGCTCCCTGTCAATATCCTGATAACTACCTATATCTTGTAAAAATATACCACTATAATTGTAAAATCATAAGGTTTTCTTGAAGTACTTACGTAAAATTTTGTTTGACCAAAAAAAAAGGTTTATCGATTGATTGTGATGTTATTACGTGCAAATATTATCTACAAGGACGTATAATATGTTATAAACGAATATTCATCCACTTAACGTCGATTTTACACAAAAACTATTAAAAGAAACAACGTAGCATCATAAAATCATAACAAAACAGCACGCACTGCAGCTGCCATTAAGAATCGTAAAGTCTATTTTTAACTTTTTTTTTCCAATATTGCCAACCCATATTTTTCGTTTTGAATCATTTAGTCGATTAGTTTATCTACCGGACCATAGACTCAAACTGTTGCACAGGATATTAGACCTTAATTATCAGTAATAATAGAGGTTGAAGCCGCGTGAATCGGGTGTCACCGATCGGTGACCGTGGGGCCTGACGGGTGCGCGCCGGTCGTCACCGATCGGTGACCGCGTAAATCTAGCGGTTTGTAATGTAATGATGCAAGCATTTTATTTTTCAACACTTGTTTAAAAAAAAACGCCATAAGACATTAAAATAATTACCCTCTTTCAGCCTATAAAGCTCAGAAAGCTGTTTAAATTTTCAATTATTTTAGTACCAAGCCCCATACATCTATTGAACGTCTCTTTTATCAAAAAATTTTTGACAACACTGTTGGTTCTTTGTTTGAATTTAGTACTTAGGTCAGTGGGTCGTCATACTTTGAATTTTAAGTATTCTGTGATTAAAGTTTGTCAGTGACTTTTCTATTTATCGATAGAAAAAAATGACTAACTAATATTCATCATCTGTGGTGAACATGTGCTGTCTACTGCTGTCTATGGGGCTTTCCGATACAAAATAAACTTTTTGTTTGCAGTTTCAAAATAAATAATTGTAAATAAACAAATGAAAGTTTTATCTTAGTACCTACTTTGAATTAGTTTTTCAGTGACAATGGCTAGCACGATATTATAATGGTGAATGTGATAGTAATATGACATAATGTTGGCATGTACCTATTGGTGAAAGTTTTTCTAATTTAAAAATGAATTCCTCTACCTACTCCACAGTTCCTGTGTTACTGTTCATAATTAGATTCACCACCGATCGGTGACGACCGGCGCGCACCCGTCAGGCCCCACGGTCACCGATCGGTGACACCCGATTCACGCGGCTTCAACCTCTATTATTACTGATAATTAAGGTCTAATATCCTGTGCAACAGTTTGAGTCTATGGTCCGGTAGATAAACTAATCGACTAAATGATTCAAAACGAAAAATATGGGTTGGCAATATTGGAAAAAAAAAGTTAAAAATAGACTTTACGATTCTTAATGGCAGCTGCAGTGCGTGCTGTTTTGTTATGATTTTATGATGCTACGTTGTTTCTTTTAATAGTTTTTGTGTAAAATCGACGTTAAGTGGATGAATATTCGTTTATAACATATTATACGTCCTTGTAGATAATATTTGCACGAAATAACATCACAATCAATCGATAAACCTTTTTTTTTGGTCAAACAAAATTTTACGTAAGTACTTCAAGAAAACCTTATGATTTTACAATAATTATTATAGTGGTATATTTTTACAAGATATAGGTAGTTATCAGTCAATAAAGGTTTATGTAGTATCCTAGTAACACGTTTTTAATTAGAAACAACTCAATATGACAAAGGTTGCCTGAAGACAAGGCGGGCGTCGTCACTGACACGTTCCTGACCAATTGGCCGAAGAAGGCTTCATAAGGAAAACTGGAAAAGTATGGGGGAGACCGTGCCCAGCTGTGGGACAACATAGGATAACTTAAAATAAAAACACAAAAGTATAGGCACACAAAAGCAAGTGAATTTTATTAATCTGATATATTCTACCTTTCAGCAGATGAGCCTTATCGACCCTGCAGTTGCTAAGTCATTAAAGGGACAGAAGACAATAAAAGAACACTGCCTCTATTTGATTTGATCACATCGCTCCCGGCTGTGTCATGCGTGGCGGTCTGAGGCAAGTATTCATTATTTCACACACTATTTTTGATAAACACAATAGGGAACAAATAAATTGGGACACAGACAGGCACGGAGCATGGAATTAAGAAATGTAGAAACTCGTTGTGCTCTAAATATATAGTAATAATATTGGCCCATTCAATTGATTTTATTTGATCAGACGCTGTTCTTAATAAATCATACCGCTATTCTTATTGAAAGTAAATACATTAGCTGCAGATGTGCTGATGTGTAGGAATTAAATAAATCAAATACTTAGTAACAAATTATTACCATTATTTCCAGCTTTTTGCAGTGGGGGTGCAGCCGACACACATCCAATGTCCCTCCGTTCCCGGCATTAAGAAGTTGCATCTCAGGAAGCAGCCGACTCAGTAGAAAAAATGTATTAGCAATTTTTTTTAATGTGATACTAATTAAAAAATGTAATATATTTATTTATATACACAGTAAATACATAATAAAGTAAACTACATAAAGATAGAGGAACTGCTTTCATCATTTACTTAGTCATTTCTTTCAGCAGATCTGCGACAGGAGAGTTGGCTGAGAAACGTAGACACAGTGTGTAAACAGTATACAGCAAAACTAAAATTAGACAGCCCAAAACATGCATACATGAATAATGCAATTTGTGTGTCCTAACAGCAATCGTCACTAGATTAATAATATGCCTAAATATTTATGGCATTTATGGTATTTACCTAGAGATGATATAAAAAAAACCTATATGTGCTTTTACGTATTATGTACTTATGTATACGAACATTACACCAATCACTGAATAGGTACTTGCTTAGCACAATTTCTCATGTTATATCTTAAATGTAGGCTGACTAAATTTACTTTTTCGATGTACAAAAACAGTTGGATTTATGGTCGGTTTCTGAGGTTTTTAAACGGAGTTTATCCATTCGATAGTGATTATTGGTTCGATATCGTGTTTCTGAACACGTCATAAAGGAAGAATTTAGCTTAAAAGTCGAGTGAATTATTATCGAGGGTTTATCTGAGAACCTCAAAAACCGAGCATAAGGAAGGAATTCGCTTAAATAGATAATTATGTCGAATCAACAACTATTGAAAGTTTAAACTCCGTTTAAGAATTCTTCAGAAACCGGGCATTAGACATTAAAATCTCTAACAGCATTAAATAATTAGGAACTAATTATTGTCACTGTACTCGAATACGTACAGGCTTATGTACATTCTACATCAAGGAATATACTACTCTCTATAAACGAGTTGTACATGGTCGTCAATGGCATGAAAGCAAAAAAAAAGTTCACTTGATACTAACAACTACGACGCTTGACACGCATGCACGCATGCGCAGTGCGCCGCGTGAAATATGGATCATTCCGAATTAGGCCATCATCGCCCACAACTCTCACATAAATAATTTGCGTTCCCATTTAGATAAATCACCACTATGGCAGCTGAGAGTCAAAACTATTTCACTTGATTATTTACTCACGGTTAGATTATAGTATTTATTTGTTTGTTTTTTTACACCACGAATTTCTTATCCTTTGGTAAGGTGGCGACTGTAGCCGGAAACACAATTTCGAAAATGCCATGTTAGTTTAACGAAACCGGTTTGAACTGTCAAAATACCACTCTTGACAACCGTACGGCATGGTAAGATTATGCGGGGAATAATAGGTAATTTATACCATACAGAATAATTGGGGTCAAAGTGTAAGCACGTTGTAATCGATTACAGTGCGATTCGGAATGTTCCATATTTCACTCCACGGTAACCATGGCAACATCACTTCGCGCGCGTCGCTCATTGGCTACGGTTTCGTCGCCACTCGCCAATCATGGGCGACGCGCGCCGCTTGACCGTGCATGAAAAATACGGATCTTAGTTATTTAGTATCTATCTACAATAATGTTATATTTGCACGCGTTACAGGTTAAATAAGTAGTCTGTAACTAGTTAATACAAAATCTGGTTAATTGTTGAAAACAAAATGCACACAACTGACTTTTTAAATGTACAAACACGGTTGGATTTAGACATAATATCTAAAAGCGTTGAAATAAATAGGAACTAATTTCTGAACTCGATTACGAACAGGCTTACGACCATGGTCGTCAATTATAGAAATAAATAAATAAAAACTGAATTTAATATTAATGACAGCGCCTAACGCGCAAGCACTTCACGCAATCCACATCAAAATAATCTACAATGTGATAATGACAGTGACCAACGCGCAAGCGCGGCGTGAAGTGTTCACTTCACTCGATTCACGACATTAAATGTCGTGAATCGAGTGAAGTGAACACTTCACGCAATCCACATCAAAATAATCTTCTATGTGATAATGACAGTGACTAACGCGCAAGCGTGGCGTGAAGTGTTCACTTCACCCGATTCTCGACATTTAATGTCGTGATTCGGGTGAAGTGAACACTTGCGTGACGCGCTCGCGCCTCAGGCTGTATTGACTAGTCAGTCTAGGAAAAAAAGAAAAAAAAAAACAACATTGAGTTTCTGGCTAAGTTTATGTTTTGCTATTTTATTGTAAAACCCCACGAAATATTAATGTTTTGACCACTAAAATACTAGCTTTGAAAATATATAAAATGATCAATAGACTTAGCATAAAATCTATTATTAAAATCTCGATTATGATTGTAAATGTATGCTTGGTCAATCCCTAGTATCAGGTGGGATGACACTGATAGCTCACTCCACGCTCACTTCGCCTAACTTTTCACGGTGAGACGGTTACAGAATCGCACGGCTGTACGGAAATAGCGGTATTCGCATGTTTTCTTTCATAAACATTAATAATATCTTCCTCTTTGTTCTAGCCTGTTCCTTCTCTGTGATTTATGTTGTTAGTATTTCGTTTTGTTCGTGTAATTAATTTATAGGAACGCATGAATTTGCGATGGCTAATAACTTTTCCTGGTGACAACCAAACGCTGCTGTTGGGTCTTCGTTTGTTTTTTTGTATTTGATTTTTTGTGCTTTGGTTTCTCAGCGCAGAAAAGGTGAGTAGTATTTTCTTCACAGCTGCGTGGATATCATAACACAGGTGTAAAAATACCATCAAAGAAGTCGAGATGCACTCTTGTTCTTCCCATTATTATGTTTTTTTTTTTATTATTTTTTGTACTAGACCATATCTGGGAACCTTCTGGTTACGGAGATATTGATGGTCAAAGTTTATTTTATTAATTTACCCTAATTTACACACATATTATATTGTTGGAAGTATCCAACAATATAATATGTGTGTAAATTATTATTATTATAATTATTACCTGGGCCGGGTAGTAGTAACTACCCGGCCCAGGAGCGCGGAGGACGCGGTCACTGAAAGGAGGCTGCCGCAGGCGGCGAGTCAGGCTCTCTGGTTCTTGTTTGGAGGTCTATGCTTTTTAACAGCGTTGCTTGTAGAAGCACTATCTGTCAGCCGTTTGGTGTAATCTGGTATTTAATTTTTTCTTTAATTTGTTTAGTAATGATTTTGTTCCTCTGATTTTAATTTTACTATGATTGATAATTCTTTTCATAATTCATGTGATTAGTTTTTAGATTATTAAATAATTCTGTTATTTAATTGTGATTTCACTTCGGTCCTAACAATATATAAACAAACAAGAAGGAAAGAACAAAAAATAGATACAACAGTGATGCTTATTTCTAAACAAATTTCCAAAAAAAGAAAGTTCCAAGTTTGACGTTTTTTTACGAAAACATGTTTGAAATAAATTATAATTTAACTTCAAATTCTCCTACGGTCCCTGTACTCTTGTATGCACCATTAGCACAATGGTTTGCGTGTGTTACATTGTGCTACTGCGCAATTAGATATATGACATGTAATTGCTGGGAAACGACTTTTTTTTAGGTGTGAAAATTCTCCGCTTACGGACTGTTGTAAACTGAGAATTTTTACACCAATTAATTAAACTACTTATTGAAGTGAAACTTCTTTACGCACGCTTGACTTGGGGAGTAAGCTGGCGAACGCGTGACGTAAGCGTTACGAAAAGTGTGAAGTGTGATCGGGCGAGGCGAACGGGAGTTGAGTGGGGGATATAAGCAAGAGAAAGCAGTGCGCGCGCACATTTTCTATCTCTCTTCCTCTCATAGCCAAATACGTTTGAAGTTTCACTTCAGTCGTGTGGTCACACTCGGTTTTTTGTTAGTTTCGTATATCTAAGTACAGAATGCGTACACCCACACACCGTACACCCTGTATGTAGACAGTAGCGTCTTGTTTGCTTATTTCACCACTGCGGCTACATTCACCCGCAATGCATGTGAATAACATAGTATTCCCCGTTTGAGCGTTAATTGAAGACGTCTTCTACGGTTTGATATCATGAAAATTTAATTTTCTTGACGCTCTGAATATGAAAGATCTAGTTTTAGTTACCCTATAAACTGTGAAGATCGTGGTACTGCAGGGAGGTATCCTTCACGAAAACGTTGCTGATAACTTTTGAAGTTATTCCACTTATTTCATGTCAATGTTTTTATCAGTTTATGCCGTGCCATTGTCATACTTAATAAAAATCGACACACTCCAAACTTTTAATATTAAAAATGTGAAATTAAGTCTGTCAGTAGTGTCTGTTTCCTGTGACCTTTTTCCGCCTAAACCACTGAATCGATCGTTAGATAGCCTGGGACCTGGCTGGTGATTCATCTGGGATGCTTGTATAAGATCATTTTATAAAAAAACCGGTCAAGTGCGAGTCGGATTCGCGCACCGTGGGTTCCGTACAAATTTGTAGGTATGTAACCACAAATTTACGGTTTTCGGATTTTTCCCTTTACTTATGCTACATGACATTGCTTTTTGCCAAATTTCATGACTCTAGGTCAACGGGAAGTACCCTATAAAATTTTGAATCCCTTGAGAGTGTCGAAATATTCTTTTTTTTTGCGGCATAAACAGCCGAAATTTTTTTTACGTTAACTTAGAAGTTAGAATTTTTCCACAGCTTTAAGGGACTGTAGACCTGAGTAGGTAGACCTGAGGTTTTAATTTCAACTCGATACCAACACGCGTTCCCGAGATAAAGGGTATTGACAGACAGACGGACAACAAAGTGATCCTATAAGGGTTCCGTTTTTTCCTTTTGACGTATGGAACCCTAAAAACGTGAATTAAAAATACACGCAGACGAAGTCGCAGGCAACAGTGACCCCTATAATACATGGTTCTAAGTATGTTTAAGGTTTTCAAAGGCCGTCTGTACTATTTTTAAATCGCCAGTCACTCTCCGTAAAATCGCCAGCGTTCACCATAATATCATGGATGAAAGGATTCTGTGCTTGTCAATAATCGCACGAGCAGTTCCTTTAGTGAATCTTGGCCCCCGGCCAAGAAACGTGAGGATGAAAAAAGATTGAAGTAGGATTAAGGAAAATTATTTGAGCACGGGTTTCACTCGCAGCGCTCCATGAACTTTATCGCCTTTAGGATTGATAGATGGGAAACTCTTTATTGAACATCAAATAAAGGAAAACAAATGAATTCTATGAAAAGGGTGATACAAATGAGCGGTCTTATAAATACTTTCTACGAAACTCAAGAAATAAATAAAACATACATAATATAATTTCAGAAAGCAAACAATTTTGGGCAAAATGTTACATAAAGGACATTGTTTTTTAAAGGAATCCTTATGTTTCTAAATAAAGTATAATAATCAATTCAGTATGTATTATTTATTACTCTCAAAACGGTGAAGGAAAACATCGTGAGGAAACCGGCGTGTTGTAGAATTGCAAATTTGAGGACTTGTGACATCCACCTAACCGCACTAGGCTCGCGTGGTGGTCTCTGGTCCAATACCTCGCACAGAGAGAAGGCCTGTGTCCCTCCTGATGGATATACGTCGAATTACAAATAACCCTGTATATATAATTAAAACAAAGTAGGATGTACACCATTTATAACTCAAGAACGGCTAGACCGAATTTCATGATCTTTAATTTGTTGGGTTTGTCTCCGCCCCGAATAGCAGAATAATTATTAAAACATAGAAAATTTTCCCAAAAACAAAAATGAAGATAATTCAGTCAATTTCAATATTTATTGATTCTGAGGCGGTACGAAATTCGGTACGAAAGTCAGCTAGTTTTATATATAATTAAAATAATATGTACGGAAATAACAATTTAACTAATACTTATCTAATTAATTAATAAAAATAGCAAAATGATATCCTAACTTAACTGAACTATTTATAATCAAACTCTTTTTTTTTATAAACTCTTATTTAACTATTTACACTAGGTACTAAATTAAAAGACTAAATAACTATATAAATAAATATAAAAACAAAAGGATATTTAGGCGTCGCAGTACTCATCCGCATCGCTGTTATCCGGAAACGTGCCCGAAGACTGGCAGCATATATTATTTATAGGTACTCGTACATTGAAACTCAAAAAACAAATAAAACGTATTACCGTCCCAGAAAGCGAACAATAACGGCTTAAAACGTTACGTAAAGAAGAAAATTTTCCATTAAAATTTTTCCTCAATGGAAGAAGTCTCAAGAAAACAGTATTATGTTATCTCATACCTCATTGTATTGACTATAAATAAGATATGTTACAATAACAAATTCTGTTGAATATTGAACGACAATACAGAAAAAAAAAATTAACCAGTGCGCAAGTTTATCATCTACCTAGCCTTTTTCCAACTATGTTGGGGTCGGCTTCCAGTCTAACTGGATGCAGCTGAATACCAGTATTTTATATGGAGCGACTGCCAATCTGACCTCCACAACCCAGTTACTGGGTAAGACTGGTTGTCAGATTTCCGGGCTTCTGACGACCCGTAACGACTTTCAAAAATCCACGAATGACAGCCGGGACCAACGGCTTAACGTGTACGTACGTAAAGATGGTCACCCATCCACAGACCAACCGCAGCAAGCGTAGCTTAACCTGATTGATCGACCTGTGCGGCTGTTATTATTTAGCCACGGGCCCTTCCAAAAAAGCTGCAATACCTACACTGTCAAAATGTACGGCAGAGCAAATTTTTTTTCAATAACCGACAAAAAATTTCCAACGCGGTGGGGTTCAGAATCATGAACTGAATTTCATGGTTACGTTTGCACACTGGTTAAAAATTTATCCTGTATAATAATAATACCCGGTTGATGGCAATAGGCTCGCCCTCAATAACATGGGACAAACATAAGCGAAATATCGGTGTACAGTCACGTCTATAAGTATGTATACACTTGGCTTTATTCAAAGGCGATTTTCTCCTTTATTTTTTAATGAAATTTGATGTTATTACCAACATAGTATTTTCGAACCCACAGGTTTATGTAAAGGGTCGTATTTCAACATTGCATTCGTTATTTCACGAAAATATCGCAATTTAAAGTTGCCAAGTGTTGACATATTATTGCTCGTGACTGTACAGGTGCACCTCTGTGCACCTTTTGGGGGGAACGAAAGTATAGTATGTTATGTATGTTAATTCATAAAGTCAATATTTAACTTTATAGAGCATGGAGCTAAGTTCGTAATAAACGCTGGAAGTGCCTTACTAAGAAGTAGTTAAGGATAGCAGGTGATGTTGCCAACTTGCACAAATTAATATCAAGGGAAAGCGCACTCGAGCTCAGATTTTGTAATATTATTAGTATGTGATACTATAAAGTTGTATTAGTTTCGAATTCGAGCTGCTAATGAGCTCCATCGTTACGCCTCGGAAATATGCGGCTCATATGAAAGAGCATGAATTTGTTGGTTTGGTTGATTTTGGAGGTAAAAAAATTATACCTTGACTTTTGACTTGACAAAACATGAACATTTATCTATGACATCTTCATAAATAATAGAATAGTAACGAAGTCAAAATTCTAAACTGAATACTTTTGGAAAAAACATTGTAGCTAGGAACGAGTCTGATGAAGAAATTATAGTTTTTCGAATTATTGGCCGTTTGTCTGGACAAACGGCCAAAAATTAAAACGATAAATAAAAACGATTTTGCACCAATCCTGAACACACCCAGGCGAATGTTCCGGATTGGCGCAAAATCGGCTGAAGGGATTTTGATTAGTTAATAACCTGGATTAATACTTTCAATCCTTGTAATACGTTCCCGTGGGATATAAATCAAATAAAATAAATTAAATATTTGTTTATTACTATATATTCCGGATATATTCCGACATCCACGCGAAGCCGCGGCTAGTTTATAATATCTAAGTTAAATATTACTACATTATACACCTATAGATACCTTTCGGAATAAATTCTAACGCCCTTACTAATAAACGTATTATATCTGATGAATAGTTACACAACGATTTCTCTCTTTCAGTCGTCAGTAATTTGATTTTCGAAAGAAGAAGACAAAGCGTTGTGTAACTATACAGATGCTATACAACGTTTCAAAGTAAGGGCGTAGGTATATATGATTTGTAAACCACATTAAAATCCGTCGCGTAGTTTATTAAAAGAACTGTGCAGTCACACAGACAAACACGATAAGCGAGACAGAGGCACATTACACAGACAAACACGATAAGCGAGACAGAGGAGTATGATAACTCATTAAACGTAATTTCGGCGCCTCATGTTGAGCGACGGTAATTTATTACATTGTATTTAAAGGCGTATACTTTCAGATAGAAAAAATGAGCAAGAATAAGGATGTGCCAGTCCTGCAGGAGTAAAGATTAAATTAAAATCCACAAAGTGATTAACTTAATCATCCTGCCAAGCCCTGTGAAAATAACAGCATCCGAGCACTAATATAATCTAGCTGACTTCCTGTTATAAAAGCGGACTGTAAGGCGTTTTAAATTCGATAAGACACCACACTGTCATCCGTGGCTCTGAATACGAGCTAGTATGTTTAGTGATTACGACTGAAGGACATGTACTATGGTCATGAATAAAGATTACAAAAAAATGGATCTTCGACAGTCGTTACGGATTCATCAAAAGCCTCCAAGTCTGACAACCAGTTTTACCTTTCCTCAAAAGACCATTTCAAACATCAATCTACATGGTCTTCACATGATCTGACCAAGATTATATTTGAACTTTAAAAGAGAATGTGAGTTTGTTTCGGTTTTTCTTCTCAAAGTAGTCAGATAGGAAATGCCGACCTCAACTAGTTTTTAAAATATGATTGATGTGTAAATGTGTTTGTACAAACCTACTCACAGAAATAAAATAATTCATCATTTATCAAGGGGTATCGTATTGCCCAGTGACTAGGTTGTGCAGGTAAGATAGGCAGTCGCTCCATGTAAGACAATGGTATTTAGCTGCATCCGTTTAGACTGGAAGCCGACCCTAACATAGTTGGGAAAAAGTTAGGCAGATGATAAAGACATTACATAATAGATCATGATTAAACTCTCTGAAAACACATAGATCATATTATGTTTTAGATTTCTAACGCATGAACGCCTCTTTTAATTGGCTCCCTCCATTTGATATTTGCATGCTTGAAGGAAGCCTAATCAAAGCAGACGTTTGAGGTACATATCAATCACTTTATGTCCTTTTAAACCATCATTGGTTTAAGTTTAATCTACCTAATAACCTAGAAGAATGAGACTCAGCAACTCCTATGATAGAGGACTTTTCGTGGATGTGATGCATATTTTCCCCCAACCTGTTATATTTTGTGTTTGTGTTCGTTCATGCTTACCACAAATAAACTTATATTCTTTCTTTTTTCTTCACTTACAAAATATTATTAACAAAAAAACGATCAACTTAAACTATAGTTTGGTTAGCTTTTTAGTTGTGGTGTACCTACCCAGAATTCGTATACGACCACTTGCTATGACAATAACAGTGACAGGAAATTTATAACATCATCAACATACACAAAGTGGATTCCAAGTGGTTAATAAATTTTATATGGGAACCCCGCGCGAGCTTCCTCTGCAAAATGAAACAATTACGTAAATTGGTCCAGTAATAACAAAGAAAGCGGTGTACAAATATGAATGAAAAACTCGCGGAACGTAAAAACTTCTTTTTTTTAAAGTCGTCCTCTTTCTGGACTAAATTTTAAAAAAAATATTAAAGCAAAATCTAACCCAGAATAAACAGCAGTGGTGGCCCAGTGTTATCGACCCCGAATTATGAGTTGTAGTTTGTGAGTTCATACCCAGGCAGGCACTTTACTTTGTGTACTTTAATTTCATAACCACTGCTCTCGAAACGGCGAAGGAAACTGGCATGTCCTACCAAACCAAAACATCGAACCAAAAAATCGAAGAAATGTTACATGTGACATCCATCAACCCACACTGGGCCCGCATTGTAGGTTACGGCCCACTTCATCTCAGAGGAGGCCTGTGTCCCAGCAGTGGGAACGTCGTAATAAAACAACGGTACCTAATAAAACAACGGTTGACTTGACGACAAATGAATGAGTGGACATTTATTATTTAGTGACAATCTAGTACACACAAATAATGTAGAGGGCGCTAGTTGTATTGATATTGTTACCATACTAATTAAAACAACACGTCGTAGCCTGATTATGCTAAAGATTAAGGTAACGAGACTTTTTCAAGGCACCAAATAATAAGATTAACTGATGACAGACAAAATGTTGATTAAAGATAAGACGATTTTATTAATTTTAATTTTGTTCTTCAGAATTAGATCAGACAGATTCGAAATTTTTCTGGTCTGGGGATAACAATTTTATGTCGAAAATTACGTAGCGTAATTCTGCAGAGAAATAATTGGTACTTGTGATCATTCCAGTTGCTAATTCTTTCTAATTAAAATATTCTTAATTATTAATCTCCGTAACACTGGTTGGATTATAAAGTCTTATTACATAGTCAGCGATGCCTCCATTATTCATCGTCATCGTCCATTCGCCATTTTCTCGAACGTAACCTCAAAATATTAAGCAGGTAAATGGCAACGAATTGCAAATTGCGGGAATCCATGTAGAAATAGTTAGCAATATAGGAAGGGCATTAAATTCTCCTCCAAATACAATAGGTTTGGTTGTGACAGAGGACTTTTCCGTTTGGTACAGGGCGCCATATATTTGGCGGCATTCTGCTTTAATTAATTTGGGCTAGAATAGATTAGACGGTGACCATGAAACACATTCCGTAGATAGCGACACGTAGTCTGCTACGTATTTCTTACAAATACATATAGTCCATTTACTATAGCATTAGACAGAAGTTAAAAAAGGCTCTTTTAGGGGCACACTTTGTAATAAAAGTACAACAAACATTATTACACTCAAGATTTATGTGTAGTTAAATATAATCAATTTAAATAACAACAGTCACACTTAATTATACTTATTTAACCTATCTACCTTCTGAAATTACAAGGTTTTCATTTAATATTATTTAGTTCTTACATAAAATATTGTCGTGTCAATGTTTAAAATCTAAAAGAAGCAGGGGTGGACAGTACCGGGAACGTTTTTCATGTCACTATAACTCTACCAAATCTTAAATGTTACCTATTCCCTTCATAAGTTGTGGCAGCACGTGTTTTTTTTTTAATTTTGTCGGTTTATATAAAGTTGTTTTTAATAAACTGTTTGTTACTAAAAATTGTTTCATTTCATGTACCTATCCAAGCATCGTGAATATGCTTTATTGTATGCCATACATTGTTACTTACAAAACAAGCACATACATTATTTATTAAAATTGTTTGAACTTAACTTGAAAATAAAAGTTTTCGTACTCCTGCTTCTGCGAGCCTCTTTTTTCTAATGTTATAATAAATGGAGTTGTAGAATCCAGTAGTGTCGCGGCGATATGTCGTCTGCAGTCGGCTACGAACTTGCACCTTTGGGCTGTTCTATCGCTCTCACTCCACTTATTCAAATTAACATAACACCGAACGTATTAAACAAGGCATATATTCAGAGATATTGATGAAGTCCCTGTTCCAATGTCCCTTATAACTCTCGTCTTTCAATTTTAGTTCGTTCACCTAGAAACTTGGGCTTGACAGCCTTTATTATACAATGAAGTATTCGATATTGTTGGACAAAATTGGAGCTGTTCTTATACCAGTCTACCTTAGATTGGGTAAAGACAAATCGAGTGACAGAAACCTATTGTTGAAACATACGTAGATATAATATACAGGTGTCCCTTAATTGACAACATTTCAAACCTGACACGACCTTAAAACAAAAATACTATTTCTTTATTTTCGTATCCTGAGTTCAAATGTATTTTTATTTTATTTTTTTATTTCTAAACTGAGAAAAAAAATATAAATCGACGTCACATAAACGGCGGAATGAGGTAGTTACCTTTGCGCATTCCAATGTCTTTGATTGAAAACATTATATCAAACAAGACATGTCAATGTCACCTAAGAAGTGTAACAGAAAACAACTAAAAAACTGAATTGAATTCATCAATATTTTTTCCTATCAACTTGACACTCTGCTCACTGTTAATATTATAAATTTTTGATTGATATTTCGCCAATAAAATGGATCCCAATGAAAAATATACGCCAATGACGGAACCAAAACAACGACTGAGACAAGTGACATCTAACAGTTTTTTTGACGGGTCACAATAAAGCAAAGGTAATATCGCCATTCTACCGTCATCTGGCACTTACGTCTTTTTAGAATACACCGAATTTCAAAGTTAAAATTATGAATGAAAAGTACATAATTTCGAAAAACGAAAAAATATGGGTGCCCTAGATTTGAATTTACTTTTATATAACGTAATAATACATGCAGGTTAAAAATATGAAATGTTGTCAATTAATGGATAACCTCTTAAAGCGTCATTGTACTTATTATTATGAACAATTACTATGGGACCAAACCTGAAATCGCGAAAAAAGAATCAGCTATTCCCTACATTTTGACGAGTTATGCGAACATAAACACAGGGAACAGCAGATTTTTTTTCTCGATTCTTGTTTGGTCCCGTAGTAAAAGTTGTTCATAATGATAAGTACACGCAGTGGAAGCGTGCTGGGCCCATAACCTATTAAAACTTCAGAGTGGCTTTCAACAGACTGTCTTTTATTTCTCCACAAATGTCATAGTTTACACTAGTAGACAGTAGATGGCGCTAGCAATATACAGCCACGTAGACATAAGTATGTAGTTTCTTTTGATACATATTTAACATGTAGCACAATCTTAAATATGATCACACCTTTTCAGATACATTAAAAAAAAACATTGCTAAATGGGCCCACTATTGACCCCGATCACGCCTGATGGAAAGCGATAGATGAGGTCTTTGATGGAACGAACGCGTACAGAAGATGCCTGTTCACTCTTGATTTGAAGGCAGACGGGTTAAATGTGGGATAACACAGATGCCGGCAGAGAGTTCCACACTTTGGCTGTGAGCATAATAAATAAATATATGGCACATAACTATTGAATGGGTAGGTACTAAACACAAGTAGTAGACTATAGAAATCTAATCTAGTAGGTACAAAAATTACTTAAATTCATAAGAACTGTTTAAATATTTTTTTAAATCCACATAATGTCGATTTGTACAGACGCCAGCACATCAAGCTACTACAATCTGTCAAATTTCTTTAATAGATTTTCAACTTTATAGCTGAAACATAAGGTTCAAAGTTGATTGCGAAAATTTGACAGTTTCGGGTAGCTTGATGTGCTGGCGTCTGTACATACTTAAGGAATAAGCAGTCATGGAGACTGCCGACGGAAGCGAAAACTTAAAAATATTAAATCACAGTAGTGACCCTTATAACTACAGATTATAACATTAATTAGCATGTCGGTTATGCGAACCCATAAGAATTTCCCTTACCAAAAATCGCTCAACGCGCCTAAACAAATTTTCACTTCAAAAACACAAAGCACAGTCAAATGGATTTGTTGATTATTCCTTTAAAATTCCTGACTATCACGATTAAGAAAATACGGAAGTCTGACCGTTGAACATGTACTTGAAAACGCATATCTCATTTATTAGCAGTCGGATAAACCAAGAACAATTTCGCACTGGTTTACCGTTCTCAAAACAATGCCAATGAAATGTTGGTCCATTTCCTTGACTACAAATACTATAATAATATTCTAGTGAAATCATAGAGAATAGTATAGTGCTCTCAATTCTACGTCGTTTGTACATACATACGTCTGAACGTCGGAATTACGTAGTCCTTTGTTTCATACGTCTTGTAGCCGGTTATTATTTATTTAGAAATGTTATACGATTCTCTTATGTGGTCCTTTAACTATGATTTCGAGTTCTGCTTAGATTTATTTGATTGATACTAAAGCTAATTTCACTAATGAAACTGATCGCGATCGGCGCGTCGCCCTAATTGCGTAAAACACTATCAATCTGAATCTGAATTATTTTGAAGGATATTGCTAATCCATTGGTTCGTATGTTCGAAAAAATTGTCCGCTCAACAACGTAAATAACGCAATAAATGTTGTTGAACTGTCAAAATGAAAGCCATTGCTACTGATTATGTATTACGCATTTACCCCGCAGCACATCTTATCCGGTTCAATAACAATAATGACAGTGTGCTGACGCTGTTATATTTAAAGCTTTGTTATTTATATGTGCTGGAGTTATTATTCATATAATAAATTGTTATGGAATACTGACACTGACAGCTCTTGAAGGGTAAATAAATGTTCTAATCGTGTTCAGTAGTACTATTCTGTAAAAAACTCACAGGGTTAATTCTCTTCACCTAGAAGTGAGTTTGAAGTGAGGTGTCCATCTCTAGATTCCCTAACTTCAGGTAGGATGACAGTTCAATTCAGGTGAAGTGATCTCACTTCGCCTAAATTTTTAGGGTGAGATTTTTTCGGAATACTCCAGCAGTTTCATTGGTGAAATTGATCCTAGGTATTGTGCTGTTTTGAATTTCGAATGTATTTGTTTTCTCTGTCAAAAAAGTTTGCGGTTTTGATTTACACACGGGGTTTTTTTATGGTTTGCAACCGCCAGTCAGCGAAAAATAGGGGTAACGGAAGGCCAACAAATCTGTTGTTTGAAAAAGTATCGCGTGATGGTTTGCAAACCGCAGAACGGATATTTATGTTTGGTGGTGTTTTTTTTTTAGTATTGCTGTTATTAAGCAATGAAAGCAGTTATTGTAGCATTGTGTTTGATGGGCAGCAGTGTAGGAACAATTTTGGCGTTATTTTAAGGACATATTTATGACCCGACAGACGTTGTCCTGTCAAACAATAATTTATACAAAAATTCTATAGAAAAACATACATACATCCATAGACAGTTAAAATCCCTTCCTTTTGGCTTTGCCGTAGCCAAATCGGTTCACAGTATACAGTGATGCGATGCGCTCACTAACGTCGAACGGTAATAAATTATTATTATACAGGGATATTTTTTATCACCATCCAAATTTTTACAGGGTGTTCTACCCATGAATATGAACAACTTTCATTATATGACCAACTCTGAAATCACGAAAAAAAATCTGCTGTTTAATACAAAAGTTCAATACCAACTTGACCAAAATGTATGAAACAGCTGATTATTATTTCGTGATTTCAGAGTTGGTCCCATAGTGAAAGTTGTTCATATTCATGGGTAGAACAACCTGTAAAAATTTGAATGGTGATAAAAAAATCTTCCTGTGTAATAAAATTATATAGAAGAATAGATTAACCCTCTTTTCTTCAAGGCTCTCAATGTTCAAAACTTGGACGAATTCCTTTTTTTTAAGAGCATTCTAATCTAAATCTAAATCGCAAGAGCGTACTGCTCGCCACAAAATCCGTGACACTTCAAAGAATTCTCATTATAATAATATAATAATAAGTTCTTTATTTCTCCTCACAATGACAAGCTTATTCTAGGTTACACATATCATTTGTTTTTTTATTTTTTTTAGCAATGTGAGGAGCTGGTGTCTGAGTTAGGCGTTGAATGCCTGTATTACATTATTAAAACAGTGAATGTCTTGTCTTGCAACTGGTCCCTGTGAACTTCTAGAGAAATCTAAAACATTCCAACACTCGTCGTCGACAAAACTTTCATCTAGAAGTTCCTATCTCAAAGGTCGATCGCTGATTGGAGTACACCGAGAACAAGATCGAGTACGACGATGACATTTGATTCGAGGTTCCAATTTCTTAATGAAAACGTGCGGTGTCGTGTGAACGGATTCATTAATGTATTCAAGCTTGTAACATAAAAAGGTAGCTACCTACAGGCCTACGATATTTTAACCTTTTGTAATAAGTGCACTTTAAAATAATATAAAATCGGCACCTTTGACATTGTTTGTGGGTCATTTTATGGTTGTTCAGTGGCGTGGTGACCTTTGGGAAAGACCTTGTTTATCAGTGCTCCTCTTTGTGTTGAGACGACGCCCACCACCCATTGTAAAGATTCTATATTTATGTCTGTAATTTATATGGTGTACATAATAAAGAGTATTCTATTGTAAGGCTCTTTGTACACAGTACGGTTTCTTTACAGTACTGCGTATAAGCCGTGCCGTAGAAAAAACGTGTCAGTCAACAAACAAGCTTTCATAGTGCTCCATATAACACTGACGACCGTGCCTACACACGGCGAATAAACCGTAGCTTTTCACGGTAAGAAAAACGTATGTGTACAAAGGGTCTAAAGTTATTTTTGGATACAGTTCAATGCGTTTAGAAATCGGGACACTGTACCAGCGCCCCAATCGCATAACACACTATCAATCACAGTCTGAAGGATTTAGAAGGAATCCATTGCTTCATATGTTTAAGAAATTCGCCTGCCCGACAACGTAAATGACGAATAATAAATAATGAATGTTGTTACGCAATTACCCCGCTGGGCAGCGGGTTCTTCGTGCCAATACTAACCAGCAGGTCAATTGTGTAACACATTATCAATCGGAATCGGATTGATTTTGACAGTTCAATAACATTCATTGCGTTATTTACGTGTTGAGCAGACAAATTATTCGAACTTATGAAGCAATGGATTAGCAATTTGCTTCAAAATGATACAGATTCCGATTGACAATGTGTTACGCAATTAGGGTGCTGTTGTTTTTTTACTTAAATGTGTTGGAGAAAATAACAGTGAGGTCTTGAAAATATAAGTAGGTACTGTATGTTTGTTCCTAGCCTTATTTTTCTATGTAATTTGATTCGTTCCCAGCACAGCTCGTGGGTTCAGACTTGTAATACCGCCGAGTGAACGGAATGAGCACAGTATCTAATCAACACGTTCGCAAATTAGCAACTGTGCTACATGCTCTGCTCATTCTATGTTAATTTCTGAATGTGAGAGATAGGTTGCCTGTTTGTCTGTTAGTGCTCTAGGGAAAGGTTTAAAGTGTGTTCTATTTCTGTTATGATAACATGACAGTGACGGCTGATTTTCCTAACGTCAGATGTTTTTTATCTGTGGAATAAAATGGACGTCTGACAGTTTGTGCACGGAAAACTGTAAAAAAATCCAAATTATTCCTCGGTTAAAATTGTCTTGTCATTACAAAGTCAACTTTAAGTATAGCAAATCATTACGTATTTTTTTAGGGATGAAAATGTAAAATGTTTTATTATCTTTAACAAGTAAATACCTTAACAATTAGTGATAGTGTGTACATAAAACTGAACTGTCGAAATGTGGATAGGTTAATATAAACCTCTGCCCACCAGTTTAGGGAAAAACGGGCCTAAAATGTACTTACAGTCAAGGAAATTCTGTTCTATTTTTTAATAATGGCAAGTAAAGCCGATGTCGACCATTCTGCCAATTTTTTATCAAATTGACCAACTACGTCAATTTGCCGTTTCATAGCCATTTCACAGAACTGCCAAGAATGTTAGATATGATTTGAAAAACCGGACAGTTTTAGTTGGCCAGTAGTAAATTTGATAAAAAATTAATTTTACTGACTTTAGCTATGGGAACAGAATACTTTATAGTACCTACTACGTACAGAATGGACACTCCCTTCCCCGCGCTCATATCAAATACCGCACCTCACCCCGCACTTCGAGGTATTCGTCGGCGCTCGCGTAATCGTGTGAACCGCAGCACTGTACTGCTGACACGAACACATAATTTTGCGATTTAAAAGTTTTATTTGAGTTTTAATCACGACAATTAAATATTTTGATGCTTTTCCGAATTTGTATTTACCTCAACTGTTTGTAAGATTCCGCATTTTAATACCATGCGATTTAATAACCGATTATTTAGAGATAAGTCATTTAAACGAAAATATTTCATTACGAACCTGACAATATAAATAAGGTCACTTCATAATAATGCACACGTTCGGGCAGCGCCGTCATCGTTCGGTTCGCGCTACGCAAATCGCTTTCACGCACACATTTGCACGTGTACTAACGTCATTTGGTTATGTAGTAGTAATAGGTAATTATTTTGTGAGCGTTGTATGGAGTGTCCGTGGTGAACTATGGTATTTTTTTTAATATTTAGATGAATTTTTAACTCCGTGTTTTCAACAAAGTACGTAGGTGTTAGCTAACAAGTAAGGTTACGGGTATTATGTAACTCCTACACCTCACAGTTTGGTCGCGACTTTGGACACATACGTAATATTCATGAAATCCTAGCTTGATTAACACTGTTAGTGGCGCGACCTAACCTTTTCACCGCGGTTTTAGTGGGATCTTCTCGCGTATCATAAACTGCATGAAAATAGCTTGTGTCGTGGTTAAAATAATTAGCGAGGTAGCAAGGTGCTAGCGGGCAATTAACTCCAAGGAAACTTATACTTATACCCGGGCTTTACTGGGCAAGGAACCCCTCCTTGCCCAGCAGAGCCCGGGGTGAATAATGTACCCAGGATTTTGTAATATCTTGATTTAAATGAGTGTCCTTGGATTTACTTGCCCGTTCTTCTCCATAGAGATTTTGGAATGGGCGCTTCAACTGTCTTATTAACTGACCGACTCTTTGACAGTTCAAAAGCGCCTGTAAATGGTTTCATTAAAATAATTGCTTTGAGTTTGAGTTTAAAGTACGCATGATACGCATTTTAGTATCATCACTTGTATATGTTATTTTAATTCATCCATAGCCCTTGTATCCACCCATAGACGGGATTTTTCCCGTATTGAATTTTTAACGGTCTTCTTAGCGCCAAGATTCAAACAGTGTATTGTTTGATCCCCTGGGATGTACAGACGCCAGCACATCAAGCTACCCGAAACTGTCAAATTTTCCAATCAACTTTGAACCTTATGCTTTAGCGATAAAGTTGAAAATGTAGTAAAGAAATTTGACAGATTGTAATAGCTTGATGTGCTGGCGTCTGTACTCTGTTGGATTTTCAATGCACTCAACACCGAAAGCTAAAAATCCAGTGCGCGATAAAAAATCGTCGCGTAAAAAATCACCTGTCAGGGGGTGTACTCTCTAAGTACGTCAACGAAGATACGAGCCCGTCCAAAAGTAGTGATACGTTTAAACCAGTGTCAAATTCAATTTTTCGGACGGGCAAATACTCTTTAGGCTCAATTCACACCGGTAAAGCAGCCGCCGGCAGCGGCGTGGCAAGCACTTTCAGTGTAAATTAATTTTAAACTTTATCTACATCATTAAAAGACTCGCTTGAACAGCTAGCGCGGCCGACCGCGATGCCGCGAGCTGTCTCGCAGCCACGCGCGTCTTGTCAGCGGTACTGCCCGCGGCGACGCGGCCGCTCGCGGCGACTGCCACTGCCGGCCGCTGCCAGCTTTGCCGTTCCGGTGTGATTTGGCCTTTAGGGAGTAGGGACAACTGTTAAATCGTGTTGTTCAGGCCCCGAACTAGCCATTTGTTCGTAAGAGATATTTAATATTCATAATATTCGGCTGCATGATATTGCGGATTTCGTGCTTTAGGGACTAGATCCACTGGGCTTAAGCTAGTCGTGATATGAGAGTAAAAGTAGGTTCAAAAGAAAGTAGGTAACTCACAGTGACTTTCATTGTTATCAGTGTCCTTACAGAAATTGCTTCCACGTGCACAAAAAACGATTTCCATCGATATCTCGACCACGGCACCTTACCCCAGACAATAACGGTAACAGTTAAGCATAATTCCTGCCAAGTAATTATCGTTAATATTAACCTAAAAGGCTGATTCCCAAAAGATAAAGAATAAAGCGTTTATAAAATAAACGGTTATGTAAGGAGACACGTAATCGCTCCCGAGTGGTTCCCGAACGTGCAACGTCAAGCTGTCGCTTTGAGCAACCGCGAAACCCGAATCAACCTACCTTGTTTCACGTAAATAATATGGCACCTTGATATAAAATAGGTGGAAAATATCGTAACAGGATTATTTTCAGGAGTTACGTGATATTTTCATTTTTGGTTTTTAAAGGAAAACATTTAGACAAAGGATTTTTGAACGACCAAAAAAAGGGTTACCTGGAAATAGGGTTGGCGGGTACAACTATACGTTATCGATACCAAAACAGGTTGATTGATGGATTGGAGAAAAGCAAAGGTTAATTTAGAGTAGGGTTTTTTTTTGGTGCTAAGTCTGTTTATTTCTTAGTGTATGGTACATTAAGATCTATAAGCAAATAATAACTTAGCGCGGCGCGTGAACATTCATGACATCATCCGACGAGCTCTTGGTACCGTCGGCGTTCTAGCTGTATTAGAACCCAATGGCTTGGCACGCGACGATGGCAAGAGACCGGACGATATGTCTTTATTTCCATGGAAGGTGGGTAAGCCTTTAGTGTGGGACGCAACGTGTGTCGATACTCTTGCGCCACCCCATCTTCCTGGCTCGGCATGCTATGCTAGCACTGCTGCTGCGGCTGCAGAAAACCTCAAGCGGCGAAAATATAATAACTTTATCGGAAATAATATTTTCGGGCCGTTTGGGGTTGAAACCCTCGGGCCTTGGGGATCGAGTACTCAGTCTTACCAAGGAGTATTGCATTACCCAGTAACTGGGTTGTTCAGGTAAGATAGGCAGTGGCACCATGTAAAATACTGGTATTCAGCTGTATCCGGTTAGACTGGAAGCGGATACCAACATAGTTGGGAAAAGGCTAGGCAGATGATAAGTAAGGTAAAAAGTTATTTTAACTGTTTTAAAAAGCCAGAGTTTATTTGACACAAACCTCTGCTACCTACTATCAAAAATATCTACTTCTAATGCATCGAAAGTATCAGTATCTTAGTATTAGCTTCTTTGAAAAAAAGTCTCGCAGTAAAAATACCTAAGTTCGTATTTCACAAATTGCAGTCTAAAGTAAAACCCCATTAGAACCAAAGTGTTTTAAAGTCGGACTTAATGTTCAAAATGTAGGTTTCAAGCCAATCTAGATTACAGTGGAAACGAGATATTCAGAGCAATGGACCAAAAGGATCTAACATTACTTCAGTTACCACGCAAAACGCGAGGGTATAATACATAATCTTATATTCATAATATGAGGCAACGTTATTTCTGTTTCTGCGAGATTTGTCAGAGTTCATACCTTCAGGGGTATTGTCTATTTAGGCAAAGTAGAGCGACGGTCTCAGCAAGATAGCGGGTTATTTCTGACTAAATTCGTGTCAGTTATAAACAGGGTTATTTTAAATTGTTTAGTTAAACTCCACAGAAGCGATGAGTATCGATATCGAAACATGAGAAAATAAAAAGATTTGTTTTTTTTAAAGGTCTACGACTGCTGTTAGTCCCCACAAAAAAACATCAAATAAATTTATTTTTAGACACCGATACCCATCGCTTCTGCTGAGTATAGCTAACTAATTTAAAATAACCCATATATAAATATTTTTACCAGCCTTTGCTGACCTTTTTTTTAACTCCTGAAGTCCTGAGCTTTGCCTCCTTCCACTCCTTCCATCTTTCGCGATGGAATTCTAAAGGATAATAAGTAATAATAATCTTAATCTATATAAATAAAACTGTCGGGTTAGTTACACCATTTATAACATAAAAACGGTTGGACCGATTTTTATGATCTTGGATTTCTCCCCGCCCCGAATAGCAGAATAACAATTAAAACATGGGGAAAATTCACAAAAAAAATGAATATAATTTATTCTCTCATACATAGATTCTATAGACGATATGACCTTAATTTATTTAAGGTCCGCTCGGCCATCGACCAGCTTAAGCTTATTAATAGTACCCGATCTGTTTTGCTACGGAAAAAATATTTAACTATCGCATCGATAAGTTTCATTCTAAATGTAGCGTACAACGTACCCCAGATGAAACAAATCGATTGAAAAAAGGTATTTTACGTATGCTTCGTTGGTTCGGAAATATATTTGTGCTTTAAAGACTACATTATGGAATTGAATTTCATCTTTGGTAGACATTTTATCTTCGAACAAACTACTTATGTTTATGAATCCTTGGAATACTTAATTAAATCACTTATCCTAATATCTAGACTCGTTATTAATTAGGTATGCGAAGGAAGGCTCCACAAATATTTGGTTTAGTACCAAAACATGGAGGCTATCAATAAGCAAATAAGGTTTAACAGTGGAACAGCTGAGTTGATTGTTAAATTAATTAAACCTTATACCGCAAGTTCTGGTTTGAGGTGGTGCGGGAAAAGAGCACCTAAACTCTGATTTTTAATTTGCTAGACTAAAATGACAGCTACCGTTACGATCGACCTTTTTTTGTCAACATGACATTAATGCAATGATCGCAGCTGTCATTTTGGTCTAGCAAATTAAAAATTAGAGCTTAGAAAGATCATACGGCTGCCTTTCCACCAGAGATGAACGAGGATTAGCGAAGGATGTGTGTGAAATCAACCAATAGCATCGCTTCATTTTTATAGCTTGGAAGGCTTGAACTAAGTTAGCGTTGTTATTTTTTGTACTTATAAGAATTTATTTGCAATAACATGTAAATATTTACATAATGTAAGCTAACATAATTATAAACTATAATAATATATACATTTATATGAAAAAATAAGCGTTGGTATTGGTTAGTTTTACATACATCCCTCGCTACGCATCCTCGCTCAACTCTGGTGGAAACGCAGCCTTACCCAAGAGTGGGAATTAATTGGAAGCCAAATCTACTTACCTAATAAAAATCTGCAAATTCAGCAGTGACAGACGACGTATTGTCTAAACTGCTGCGTTCAGTGCATGATATTTTGCACATAAAGGTTGTTTGAAAATTCATCTCCTAAAGAGATTAAATAGGGGAAGAAACTTTCTACGGAAGTTCGTAATTTTTTTCCAACGGAAAACCCCATCGTCACGGCTTGTAAATAAATTAATCATTATAAAGAAAATAACGGTTCTTAAATAAGTTATTTGATAAGCTTAAGTGACGAGACAAAAAAAGAAAAACTTCGAATAATTAGCAAAAACAACTTGATCACATTAGTTCTGGGGATCCAAGATGGCGGTTCGTATAGGGAAAATTCTGCTATATTCACCACGCTTGACAGCCAGTGTGGTGACCGGGTATAATGTTATTAGTTAATAGCCGGATGCTGGCCGTCTCCCGGCGTAATCCCTTAGTCTCCCCGCCGAGCCCCGCCGAGCTCCGACGAAGCGGCGAAGCGAACTTATGCATGCTACGGAACATACGCTACGCTGATATAAGGCAGCAGTTTTTGTTTATTAGGGTAGGTGTAGATTGTTGCGACAGCACGTTTTTGTCCTATGTTATACTTATTTGTTTTTGCTCGGTATTCTATAACGGTTCTTACTCATTCATGACTGAATTTGAGATAGTATGATAATATGAGTAGATCATTAATGCATGAGTATCATTCTTGTTCTAGCTATGATATGAATCGTTCATCAGCATGCGCACCAATGATCAAGTCAACAGTTAATGAGATTGTATGTAGATATATAGGTAGAATAGCTTCTTATAAATCCCTACTGTCACCATGCAACCTTCTTTTCTTGAATAGTTTATATGTTGCTGGCATAATATGAGACAAAAAAGACGGGTTGCACTCCGGGAGTGCCGGCAGAAGTGAAAACTTGAATAATTAACTTTGTGCATTTTTGATATTTTTCATTAATAGATGCACTTTGTTCAATTTCCATATTTTAAACACTTTATATACACGAATTTTACGAATACACAGCTGTGTGGCCACTACACAGACGGTCGAGCCATCAGCTGTCACCATCCATGGATGCGCGTGACACGCTGTAACATAAACACACACGAACATTCGCGCAAGCGCCCTGCGCCGCCTAAACGAAAAAGCAGGCATACATTTTCGCCGCACCGTAGAAAGAGAGGGGATACTTCCTCTCCTACGCCGCGCTGGCTGTCTACTCTCCATCCGTCTTACGAATTTTCGATCAGGTCACGTGTCCTGACGCGAGTTTAACATTTTTTACCCATTACAAAAAAGTGTACAACGCCGCTATAGAAGTTTTCACTTCAAAACTAATTCGAATTTAGAATTAGAAAACAATAGAAGGTCGGCTTGAAGAGCTGACAGTATATTGTAAAGAACGGAAAACCGATTCTAGGTTAAGTGAGAAGATAATGATTCTAGTTTAAGTGATATACGATTAAGGTGTAAGTTAGGCTTATTTCATCATTCTTAAAATAAAATACCTGCTTCATTCTAGTTTGGCTTGGTTATATATATTTAGAGAAGACGACAGGTAAGATTTATCGAACAATGACATAATTGGATGAGTGAGTCCCTATGGTCTTGCGGAAGTTTCTTCGTAATATATTGTTTTTGTACAGAACTCTTTTGCACGGATTGGCCTCCGTAGGCTTAGATGTCACGTTGTCCCCGGGTAGACGTTGTGTTAGAAATGTAAACGGAACACAATCGTCTTTGGTCTCTGTCTTTATTGTTCTCACTCTCTTGTGCTGTCAATCCGCCATGTCATGCACTTCTTGTATTCTACCGAAGTATTTTGTGCTCATTAAATCCCTTTTAACTAAAATCAATCTTGTCTTCTTTTCCTTAAACCTATCAAGCTGCGCTAACGTCGCGTGGCCGAAAATACTTTGACACGCCACTCTGCACTGGCGTCTACGCTGCCTAAACGTTTGACCAACGCCTACGCTAGATGCGAAGGCACATAAAGTGATGCAGAAGGAACTAATCATTCTGATAACCTTATCCCAATTTATTTTGGAGTCGGCACCACATATCTTCTTCTTCCATACTTCTCTATTAGTCGTCATCTCGATAGTCACCCCCTTTCTAGCCATATCATCTTTCACACAGTCAATACACATAATTTCTTTGGTCTTTAACTTTATTCTTTCTTTTCTTTCTTTCCCTGCTGAATCCACATTCATACCCACAACTTTCCTCACGACATTTCCTTATTCCTCTGCATCAGATGTCCATATCATGACAATCGAGTTCCCCACAACTTCTCGATCACCGGTGGAAGTCAGTTGGTAAAAATTTATGGTTCAAATAATATTTTCTATCTAACAAGTCTTAGGTACTATAAACAATTGCTTCGTCACGTTTTGCAGAGATCATTTAATTTGGTATCGACTGTGCAAGTTTACAGTAATGTGAATATTCAACAGCCAAGTTAGACTGGGAGCTGATCGAAACAGACATAACTTTAGATGGAAACTTACAGGCCCTAAGGCTCAATACACCCTAAAATCATAAGTAAAAGTCTATAAATTCCTCTATCCAGCTATCCATACATATATATAAGGTCCCATTAAAATAGATGGACAAACTTTTAGAAATCATTCAGACTACCAAAATTAGGACGATGGTAAAATAAAAAATATATAAGAAAAACGCATTAGATACTTACTAGAAAAATAATCAGCTAACAAAAATACACTAATGTGCCGGCGATTTTATTTTAATTAAAAATAAAATCACTTTAATCAGACTTTTTTTTTTTTGCTTGGATATCTTTGGTTAGACGAACTGAGCGCTGTGTTAAAGTCCATCTATTTTAATGGGACCCCGTATACAGGATGAAATTGAAAACATGCGACAAATTGAAATGGGAGATTGTACTCAACATTATGAACAACTTTTACTATGGGACCAAACCTGAAATCGAGAAAAAAAAATCAGCTGCTCCCTACATTTTGACGAGTTATGCGAACATAAATGTAGGGAACAGCTGATTTTTTTTTCGCGATTTCAGGTTCAGTCCCATAGTAAAAGTTGTTCATAATGATGAGTACAATCTCCCATTTCGATTTGTCGCATGTTTTCAATTTCATCCTGTATAAAATTCAAAGTCCTGACTGACTGATATATCAACGCACAGCCTAAACCGCTGGTCCTAGAGACATGACATTCGGAGGGTGTGTTTTTTGTGAAGAATAGATATCCACTCAGAAAGAGTTTTCCAAAATTCCACCCCTAAGAGGGTGAATGGGGGGAGGGTGAAATTTCATGCGGACGAAGTCGCAGACAGAAGCGTCCGTAATAGTGTCCATAATAAAACGTGGCTTTTTCAAGAAAAATAACTAGTATTGAGGGGTCAACTATGGGTTTTACTAATCTTTGACTAGGTAGGTACCTATAGTGACTAAACTATTGGATATTTATTTGGTTAAACTTTTGTATACACACTGGGATCGTCATTCATCATCGTTCATCAAGAGCGCATCTTTTATAGAGTGTTTGCCTCTTTTTTGTAGAGTAGGTAGGTCTTCCCAAACCGCGTTTGACTTTTCAACTGTCCTATTTGTTATAGCTTGTCTATGGTAGCATAAAAACCCCGTTTATGCTTACCAAGCAACGTGTTCCATGTTCCAATATTATTTTGAGTTCTAGGAAAACCCAGTGTATTATTTTGAAACACAGACTACAGTGAAAGTGGTAACATAGGTGATGAGCGTGCTATTAGTACCTAATTTATTATTTCCCGTCTCACGAGAATAATAAAATTATTCCTCCAAACCTACCCCAAACATAATATTTTCCAAACAAAAAAAAGTATTCAGTACCTATATTGATATTTCGATAGAATGAAAATGCGATGCGTTGAACGCTCGATCAAACAAACATTCACCCAAGAGCGGGAGAATTATTTGATAATTTCCCACCCAAAAAAAAAGCCCTACCTGCAGCTATTGAGTAACTATTTCCACTATTATTAGCCGTTGTTATAGTATCGATTAGAATGTCTAATGTGGTGCTTTAATTGGTTTGCTCCTAATTGCTGTATATTTTAGTAGTTATACCACTGTAACAGTTTGTATACTTTATACATATTTGTACATAATTATGTTTAGGCCAAAACCTATACTTATACGTGTATCGTTAACTTTTTGCCCGGCATTTTTTGGAGAAAATGGAAATTCCCAAACCTTTTTCCTATTTCTTGGAAAATGTGGGACCGATGCTTACTTCTGGGTTACACAATGTTTTATTTATACTAGCCTATGTGGTCCCACTGCTGGGCAAAGGACTTAATATCTTCTTTCCATTCCTCTCTGTCTTGAGCTAGTGTGAACCAACCCTGTTTGTACGCGTCAAGCCCGTCCCGCCATTTTCTCCTACGTGAAAAAAACGAGTTTTCTCAGTAATTTATCGCCGATTTTCATCTTATCATACTTATTAGGTTTAGGTACAACCAAGAGCCTCGTTAAGTGAATCCAAGCTAGATTCGCCTCCCTTATTTATATATGAAAAGCAATATTTTCTCAATTTATCACTTCGGAGAATTTTTAAGGCGCTCGCTATAAATTCTTGCTCGATATCACAAACTTTCTTCATATATTGCATGTAGGTGAGTGCTGTGGGAACTTTGTTAGAGGTCCCGCATCGTGTTTTTTGTTATTTATATTTTTTTGCCGAAACGTTCGACAAGAATTTATGTCAAGCAACTTATTCAATATCAGCGAGACTTACGCAGGTACAGAATAAATCAGAAAATAAATTCGTATCAGGCTTTATGTCATGTTTTTTGAATAAACATCGTTTTTATCAGCTATTTTCTTGTAAATATCTTAGCAAAGGCGCATGATATTTTCAATTTACAAAAGGCTTTCGTAATTTATTTTTAGATTTAAAATAAAATATTGAGAAAGAATTTAATCAAAAGCTTTGTACAAAATCTTGAGATAATCTGTTAGCTCATCTGAAATCTTCTTTTTAAGATTACGATGAAAAAATAATTAATCCCAATTCGTAAGCGAAACCAAGTCAACCTAGTACATTAATTACAGAACCTCTAACCGACATAATTATCACTCGAGTTTATTTATTCGATTTTCCATCCGATTAATCGAACTCGATTTATCGAAATCGTCTTAGAGGCTCAAAGTACTTAAAGCGTTTTCCAATTCTAAGCAAGCGATTATTTATCACAGCATTAGCATACTTCGTTGGAGTAAATCCATCTTGTAAAGGGGATAATGATCAATAGAAGATGCTGTACGAGCTAGAGATTGCCTCAACGCTTCATTACTCCTTGTCATGCATTAAAAGCTATTATATTGTGAACGTGACCGATTTGCCAATCTATTCGAAATTGTCTCCGATGTGCGGTGTAAAGTTGGGTTTATCGATGATGTAACTATCGATTGGCGGTTCACTATGTCGGGATATTCGAACCAGTAACAAGCGAGCTTTTATTTCAAAGATGAAGTCACGTAGCTTCGTTCGACGAACATTGTTTGGAACTTTAGAAGATTCATTGTTCAAAACACAAAAAAACTTTATCAAAAACAATTTCTACGTATAAACCATTTGTTAACTTCCCAAATTTCGAAATCGATACTTGAAATTGAGAGCAAGAAGCTAATTTCAGCCGTTGCCGAATATTTACAAATTAATGCTAAGTACGCGAACCTGCTTCATCGATAATGTATCGATATTACGCCCGCTCACAGAGCGAGTACTCGATAACTTATTTCGCTAGGGGAGTGCCGCGCTTGTCTTTGCTTTCAGACCAAACCTTGTTAGTTAAGGTGAATGGGTAGTTGTAGCCCGCGAAATTCAATTTTTCTTACGTTTTTTGCAATTTTCTGATTAGTGTCAGGTTGTATCTTGATCAAAATATGATTCGCGACTATAACCGGTATGTATTTACAGAATTATAATAATTAGAATCATTAATACATCTTTCTAAGTTAGATTTCTACCGTTAAGAACAAATCTCGTATGGAAAAGTGTTTGTGGTAGAAATCTAACTTAAAGAGATATATTAATGATTCTAATGACTATGATTCTGTAAATACATGTCTATTATAGTCGCGAATCATATTTAGATCAAGATACAACCTGACACTGATCTGCAAATTGCAAAAAACTTAAGAAAAATTGAATTTCGCGGGCTACAACTACCCATTCACCTTAAGACCATGTATTGTGAGGCTGTGACGTCATCTCCGAACCCTGTCCTCATTGGTTATTAAATTGTGTAGGAATAGGGAATGTTTGCAAAAATTGGAATGAAATTTCCTCTGAGGCCATTACTTGGTCCGAGGGTAACTATCTAAAGTTTGAGGCCACAAAGAGAACGATCCATCATCCCGTATTTTGAAGTAATGGATTGTTTTGCTTTTTATTTTTGTTATAAAGGAAAATAAAGTTGAATGTGAGAGGGGTTTCTGTTTTAAGTCTTACATCAATTTAGTGAACGAAATATCGATTTTTTTCAGGGAAAAAAATAAAACTTTTTAAATAGAGTTGATCTTTAAGTAAGTACTTGAATGAGTTCTAAGCTTTGTACGGAGACAAAACGGGTAGGAGCTATGAAAAAATCAAATAATTTATTTCAAGTAGCCCATTAAAAGCCATTTTTCAACGTCAAAATTTACAAGAAAATACAACTGATTCTAGTTGCCCCTTCCAAAAGGTAGTTTTGTATGGAGGAGAATAGGCAAGAAACTCCTTATTATGTTCAAACACAATCAATTACGTACGTGGAGTAGGACCCATTAATCAGTTCACATCTTTAGTTTGTGGCCCGTATTCTATTAGGAATTGTTGTAGAATGTTACACACAGACATAATGTACAGACGCCAGCACATCAAGCTACCCGAAACTGTCAAGTTTTCCCAATCAACTTTGAACCTTATGCTTTAGCGATAAAGTTGCAAATCTATTAAATAAATTTGACAGATTGTAGTAGCTTAATTTGTTGGCGTCTGTACCTATAATGGAAGCCAGACAGTCTGTCACATTTTATTAGCCTGTATTACCTTTAAATGTCCTTTGTACTTCACGTTTCTTTCCGAGTTTTCTCCATAGTATGTTCAACATTATTATTGCGGCCCGTATTCTATTCTATAGCGAGCAGTGGTGGCGCAGCGGTAACGACCGCGACTTACGAATTGTAGGTCGTGGGTTAGAACCTAAGCAGGCACTTTACTTTGTGTAAATTATTTCATGACCACTGCTCTCAAAACAGTGAAGGAAAACATCGTGAGAAAACCGGCATGTCCTAGAATCAAAAATTGGAAGACATCCGTCAACCCGTATTGGACCCGCGTGGTGATTTACAGCCCACTGCCTCTCACAGAAAGGAGGCCTGTGTCCCAGCAGTATGAACAATATAGGCTGATAAATCTATTGAGACTACACATTGAATTATTGTACAACCATTCACAGACATAATGTACCTCTATTGAAAGCCAGACAGACAGTCTTTCGCATTTCATTAGCCTGTATTAGCGTTGAATGTCTCTTGTACTTCGCGTTTCTTTCCGAGTTTTCAGAGCGGTTCCCTTGTGGGTTCAGCAGTGCTATGTGATACATATTACCACTGTCTAGGTATATCGTCGTTTACTTGCTTGGATCCGTCCGTACCGTTGCCTGAATCTGTCTGCAGCAGTAACGTATTGTATATCAATTAGGCTCAATTAACACTGGATTGCCGATGTGGCTGCGTTCTCGCTGTAGTGAAATCCTGTGGAGCGGCAATAGAAATTAACCCTTTATGTAGATTAGGTTTAAAAAAATAATTGAATGGATTGGAGCTGAGTTAAATAACGTTGAATAGTTTATCAGTTGGGCTATTTTAATTATTTAGTACCTATACTGGGTGAAATTTTAATCACCGTTGTCCTCTTTAGGGGTCATTGTAGTCATCATTATGAACAACTTTTAAAAGGACCAAACTTTAAATCGTGAAAAAAAAAATCAGCTGTTCCCTACATTTATGTTCGCATAACTCGTCAAAAGGTGGGGAAAAGCTGATTAAAAAAAAATAATTAAAGGTGCTAAAAAGGTTTTGTTAGTACTCTAAATATTACTCAATCACGCAAAAACGGCTGAATGGATTCGGATGAAATTTGGCACACAGAGAATTTATAACCATCACATAGGATACTTTTAATCCTGGTAGTAGTTTTTCGACATCCAATCAGGCGAAGCCGCGGACAAAAGCTAATGTATTTATAAATATTTTATTGTTAATACGCCAGTCTAACGATGAGCATTTTCAGTGAAATCTAAAAACAACTGTGTTAGTACATCCACTATGTCAGGAAAGCTAATTCAAGCTATATTTAAAAACAATCTTATTACCTATCTATTGATTCTCATAGCTCACAATTCAACATACTAGCAAAAAAAAACTTACAGCCAAATAGGAAAACCTCCTTCTTTACCGAAGTCGGCTAAAAATACACTAAGCAAACTATTCTCATTTGCATGCAGGAGCTGGTGTCACTTACTTCCGCAATATCTTGCCCAGCTGTGGCCATTTTTCTCAATGACATCTGACGTCAGGATGCAATAAGTTGGTACTGTGACACGGAACGTGCTTCCAGTAAATGAAGTGAAACTCAGAAGGTTCTTTAGTTTTTGAAGTGAAAACTTCTTTAGGCGTGTTGGGCATTTTTTTTACATGGGAAAAACCATTGAACTCGCGCCACTATTACCGTAACGACAGCGCTTCAGATGTGGTCGTCTGTCCTCGGGAAGTACTCGGTTTTAATGTATATCCGATATGTCAGTGAGTGATGGCAAAGTATTCTGTTTGGGTTTTATTTAATTAATATAACACAGGACAGATGACTTTATAGTGCGATCACAGTTATTTTAGTTCTGACAACAGCAAATGAACAGCAAGCTTATTGTAACGACAATAAAGGTCACAGTTATTTTTACAGACTTGTCAGTGGCAGCAACCTAATAGAAGCCTTATTCAAATGAGAATAAAGGTCACTGTGACATTGACAGTGATGCAGAATATACCTAGAGGTAACACATGCAGAATATACCTAGAGGTATTAACCATTCAAAAGTACCTGTAATTGGTTTATCACACTATCACACTAATATTATAAAGGCGAAAGTTTGTGAGTGTGTGTGTGTGTTTTTATGTTTGTTACTTCTTCACGCTCAAACGGCTGAACCAATTTTGATAAAATTTTGTATATAGGTAAGTAGCTGACACCCTGGATTAACATATAGGCTACTTTTTATCCTGATATTCTCACGGGATCGAAACTTATGCGGGTGAAACCGCGGGGCGCAGCTAGTTTGAAATAAATGCTTTGAGTTTGAGTTCTGTCGTAAGTATGAGAATCGCGACCGACCATTCAATATCTAAGTATGTGTCATAAGCCATAGGTTGACTCATTTTGGCAAGAAAAGCTTATGAACACGATGTCACAGATTACTAACGATGTTCTTAACTCATCAGCAATTTTATGTTGAACAAATTAACTAGATTACCGGCACCAGCTGTCTTGATAAAGAAAATTAACCCTTCTGCCTAAACTACTTAGCGGTGCCAGTCAAACGGTAGCTTCACAAACGAGTAACGCGTTTAACGGAACGTCAACGAAGTGAATAATGAATAAACGGCCCGCAGTGAAAACAGACATGGTAGACTGCGGCGCAAGTTGTGAACGTAGACGAGGGAGTTGGTCAAACGTTGGATCAATTAACCTTTCAATGACCACATATTGAGATGCGGTAGTCGAACGTTTGATTGGTTATTAAAAATTAGTAGATGAGGAAGTTGGCTCAAATGTTGGATCCATCAAATCAGTAATTATGCGGTAGTCGAAAGTATGTTCGGTTGGTAAAATTTGGAGGTGGTCCTGCATTGCTGAATGGAGCTACTGCTTAATGGATTCAGTGTAGCAGTATTGATACCTATAACTCTACTTCCATAGAATGTCATCAAAACCCTGTGAGTCAGAAACAGTGTTGGCCTGCAAAACGTTCCTACTGCAGTTTTTGCTACAGCACGGCAATGCTGTCATCTACAAATGGGGTACAAAAAGACTACAATGATATTCCGAATTTGAATAGAACAATTTATCTACATGAAAAAGCCACTACGTAATGTCATGAAAAACTAAAATCGTGGGAATCTACCAAGTATGGTGATTATGGTAATGTCTCCATGACCGTCCACTTTACCCGTAGCTCATCTTCACCACTAAGGCTGACCTTCAGCGCAAGTCACTAAATGTGTACAACGCTGTTTTATTTACTTATCTATTCTGTCCGATTTTAACTTATCTATTCTGTCCAATGTTAACTTTATCAACATTGTCTTTGCCTTTTTGTGTATCTGTGGAGAACGTTGTTAAATGCACATTTGTATGATCTACTAGCTGCGCCCTGTGGTTTCACCCGCATAAGTGTAGATCCCGTGGGAATATCGGGATAAAAAGTAGCCTAAAAGTATGTTAATCCAGGGTGTCAGCTACCTCCATACAAAATTTTACCAAAATTGGTCCAGCCGTTTGAGCGTGAAGAAGTAACAAACATATAAACACACACACACTCACAAACTATCGCCTTTATAATAGTAGTGTGATTTACTTGTAATATATAATGTGTAATTGTTTGTTCTTCCGAATAAATAAAATAAAACGCTGAACATATTTAAAACATTATTCTAACTCTGCCACGTTAAAACGGTTGACAGAAACGATGTTTTAAATTCGTTTAGCGTTAACCGCTTTAGTGATTTGTGGTGCAAGCGGGCCTAAAACTATAAACCATTCAAGTCACAATCCGCTCCCGTCCACCCTCCATCCCCCAGGCAACATTTCTGCAACGTGTAGTCCGCCATCCGCCGAGTGCTATCCCCCGAGATAAAGGCTGATGACGTCACGGTGAGCCCTCTCGCCGACATTATTAGCACCTTATCCCCTATATAAGTTATCACGCTGTTTATTTACTAACTCTCAGGATTTCTGGGCTTATCTCAAGGATAACTAGGTTTAGAGGGATAATCTTTGCCTTCAAGGGTGCTTCGTGAGACAAGTTTATTTTTTAGGATAAAGATTTTGTCTGGAAGAGGTATGTTTATTAAGATTTTCGTGTCTAGAAAAAGGGTTTTCGAGGTCATATTTTGTAGGCTGTAAAAGAATATTTAAGTCAGCTTTAACGAAATAAATAAAAATGTTATAGGTTCACCTTTAATAAAAGTATTTTCTTTCATTCTTTCTTTATTACATGGGATTTAAACATACAACTGGCGAAATGTGGGTGTACTTCTGCCTAACCTATACGTCATATAATGAACGTATCGTAAAGTACAGATGCCAGCACATCAAGCTACCTGAAACTTTCAAATTTTCCCAATCAACCTTGAACCTAATGCTTTAGCGATAATGTTGAAAATCTATTAAAGAAATTTGACAGATTGTAGTAGCTTGATGTGCTGACGTCTGTACCTGATCGAGTTCTTAAAAGCAGATAAACATCCAAACAAACACTGACACAATTTATTAAATGAACCTATGCGTTCTTGAGATATCCAAAGGGAAGCAAGGAATCAATTCCCCTCGTGGCCAGAATTTTGATTTAGGTTAGGTCGATCTTGAAGCAATCATATTATCTAGTGCAATCTATTATTTATCCTTTCGAAAAGATATATCGGTTGGGACGGAAATGTTGCCAGAAGAGGACGTAGAGTTACTTTTTTTAATAAACTCGACCCTCAAAACAGGCGGAATTTTCTCGCGTTACAAAGAGGATTTTTTTTTTCATTAATGCGAGTAGCCCTTTTTTCTGATTTGCTTTTCCGATATGGGTGATCCGGGTCTCTGAAGTTGTTCAAAATAGTTGCGATCTTAGAGAACTTACCTACTGGATACGTCGGAATTGATGTAAAAAATAATGAAAGGATGACATATTACTCGCTACTAAAGCCATTCGATATTGATTTTGCATTGTCTTTGTCATCATCATCTGTCTTGCCTTTTCCCATCTATTTTAAGGTCGGCTTCTATTTTAAACAGATGCAGCGGAATACCAGAATTTAACATGGAGCGACTGCCTATCTAAGCTTCACAACCTAGTTACTGGGTCATATACCCCTTGGTAAGACTGGTTCTCAGAATTTCGGGCTGCTGACGACCCGTAACGACTGTCAAAGATCCAAGAACTAGAACCGAGACCAACAGATTAACGTGCTTTCCGAGGCACGGAGAGTCTTGGTGTGTAAAAATGGCCACCCATCCACGTACCAACCGTGGCAAGCGTAGCTTAACCTGATCGATCGACCCGTGCGGCTGTTATTACTTAGCCACAACCACTGTCTGTGTAATGTATAAAAATGAAATGTTATTCGTTGGTATGAGCATCACTTGAGAACGCTTGCCCGATTTGGCAATTTTTTTAATGTTCGTAATAAATAATGCGAGAAACGTTTTTATTAAAAAAAAAATTGTTAAAGTTCCCGGAAAATTATCAAATTCGGGTACTGAACGTCCTTTTTTATCTGATTTTTGTATGAATTATTGTTTGGGCAAGACAATGTTGGGTCAACTATAGTATTTTTATTACCACACACCCCAGTTACAATGAAAACGTATATTCCGGTCACTATTCAGTCAATGCACATGTTGCCATTTCATTTTAAATAACGAATACTTTGTCTGGTTGCCAGCCTTTTTTTATAGCCACTAAAACCTTTTTTCCTCTAAACCTACTTTGAGCCTTGAAGTAGGTGTTTGTACAGTTAAATTCCGAACACTCCTTGTTTGTTCCATATCTAATTTAAGGCCCAAAGTTTAGAACAAATTGCGCAGTAATCTGGATTTAAGAAGAGATTAGTATGACATCTGTCAGCTGTCATAATTAAATCGAGATTCATGCTTGAACATTATTCTAAAATTCCACCGGGCCGAAGCAAACTCTTGAGAGATACTTATCTTAATAATTACTACCTTTTTTTCACGGCTTCGCTTGTTGTTGTTGGAAAATATCCCACGGGAACGTACTACTGGGATTAAAAGTTTCATCCAAATCCGTTTAGCCGTTTTTACACCAATCCGGAACGTATACCCAGACAAACGGACAAAAATTCTATAAACTATATTTTCGGCATTAGACTCGTTCCCACGCCTTTTTTTTCAAAAATATTCGATGTGTACTTTTGACTAAGTTACTATTTATTTAGTAATAGAGGCCCGCCCCAGCTATGCACGGGTGCAATTTCTTTTTTCGAATTTCCGAAATTTTCTTTCATACAAACCTTGTCCTGGCAATACCGAACACAACAAAAAAATAATTATCCAATTTGCTGCAGTCGTTCGGAAGTTATGCGCGTACAGACATTTCGGCGATTCATTTTTATTTATGTAGATATGTATGAAGATACACATGTATATAAATAAAAATGAATCGCATCGTATCTGTAGAGATATACCTACTTATAAATAAAGATTAAATAAAAATAAATCCGACTACTAAAGAAACATTGTCAATTTTATTCTTGGAAAATACATTTCGTAAGCAAATAATCTCAAAAATATCCTTGGCTGGGGTAATCCCGAAATCCGTGCGCGTTTATACGGACACACTGTCTTGTGTGTGTAGGAAGACGTATTTCACTCGAAGGAAAATTGGACATTGACAAGCCTTCATATACAGGGCTCTACGCAGAGATAATTGAATCAATATCTACATAAATATTGGTACGGTACAGTACGGTAGGGTGCGTTTCAACAAATAGTTCCTATGTTATAATTATAATGTTGGCTTCCCTGTCCTCCTCTAGGAATATATGTGTTTTGTGCCCATGTCTGTCAAGATAGTAGATATGGAAAGACGATTCTGCTGTTTTTTTTAAGATTTATAAGGTGTCCGTGTTAGAATCATGCCCAAAACAGGAGTGGTGAAGAATAAGAAGTGGTATAAGTACATTGTTGCCAACATAACGGCATAGGAACTATTTGTTGAAACGCACTATAGTATAATGGGGACGAGTAAATAATAATAATCTACCAACCTGTAATTAATCCAGTTTAGGAAAAAGGAGATACCTCATACCTACTGTCATTTCGAGATGGAACGAACATTGATCAACGCGATTGCTCATTGTCTGTTCTTTTTTTTTGCTTTTATATAGCTCAGACCGCGACTTCGTTCGCTTGCATTTTAAATTTTGTTGTTAACTAAAAGTCTAAGTTATTCCTTATAACATCAACGATCTGCCAGCGAAAGTCGTCAAAACTGGTCCAGCCCTTTCGGAGAATAGTCGGAACATACAGACAGACAGACAAAAATAATAAAAATTATATATACTTTCATATGTATTTAGTAAAAAGCTGTTATTTGACATTACAAACGGACACTTCAGTTTTACTTATTTGTATATGTATTGATTACATGGCAACTAAGCCGATGGTAATATATTATTATCTACATTTTATGCGGTCATCGCTACATAGCTATCATTATTAGCCTAAAATGTTCCCACTGCTGGGACACAGGCCTCCTCTCTCCGAGAGGGAGTGAGCTGTAATCCACCACGCGGGCCCAGTGCGGGTTGGTAGATGTCACGTGTCTAAAATTTTTTATTCCAGGACATGCCGGTTGCCTCACGATATTTTCCTTCACTGTTTTGACAGCAGTGGTGATAAAATTATTTACACTAAGTGAAGCGCCTGGTTAGACAACTGCAATATCAGAGGTAGCAGATACGTTGCTATCCTAGAGACATAGCAGAAATATATATACAGGGTGTCCCGTAAATAGTACGACATATTGCAGGGGGTGATAGCTTGGGTCAATACCTACCAAAACAACACAATGTATGTTCCGCAAAATGTTACAGATTTACAGTTATAAATTTTTTTCCGATATATCGAAAAATCTCTACCTTGAAACAGATTTTTAAGCATCTCGTAATGAAAAATTCCTTTTCTAGTATTTGTTTTACATCAAATTATTCGTGAATAGTTTTTCTACTCATTGACAAGTCTTGTTTCTATCAAAAACCAGAATGTTTCAAGAAATACTATTTTTTGTTTAAATTTTCGCAGAACGATTTTCTTATCGCCTTTAACCTAGTGGTGAAAAAAAAGTTACATTTTGCGGAACATTATTATGTTGTTTTGGTATTGTTTTGGTATTGGCCCAAGCTATCACCCCCTGCAATATGTCGTACTATTTACTGGACACCCTGTATATCATGTGCCAGTGCCTGTAATTCAAAATATTTAATTTCACATTAACACACATGGGCACTTATGAAACGTCAGAAGCTAGATGCACGGGTCCAAATGGTCGTATTCTATGGAGAAGAGCCGGCAAGAAACTCCACGGTTACTCTTTTAAAAATACGTGGTTTTTCCAATGTGTCAAATTACAGAACAGGTATGGGAGGACAGTGTACAGTCACGTCTAAAAGTATGTATACACCTGGCAATTTTCAATTGCGATTTTTTCGTGAAATAACGAATGCAACGTTGAAATACGACACTTAACATAAACCTATGGGTTCGAAAATACTATTTTCGTAATAACATAAAATTTAATTCCAAAATAAAGGAGAAAATCGCCTTTGAATAAAGCCAAGTGTATACATACTTTTAGACGTCACTGTAGGTTTGTCAACAAGTACCAGGTACTTAACAAAATTAACGGCAATGCTGCAATGCGCCATTTCAGCCTATAATGTCTAGGATTCTTCTCTCTATTTTCCTTTACCGTAAGTTACAGCAAATACAATTATTATTGATTGAATTGATTTATGAAACAATAAGTGTTTGATTTGGTAAGCCAACAAGTAGTTGCCACCACAATTAATAACTTCGACTGGTTCATTGGTTTAATTTACTTTGTTAGTACAATTGATATAAATTGGCTACAGTAGTTATCCAGACATTGATTTGGTTCATTTTGGAAATTATTATGTTTCATGGAACCTCAAATACTTCCTATTTTGCGTTCCTAAAAATATTATTAAACAATCTAATATATTGATTGCGCTTCTTTTTGTGAACCTTATTCCTATTTCGGGGTCCTAAAAAATGAAACAGCGAAGTAACTGCGATTAACTTGGATGTAGTGCTCGCCGGCTGGTGCCACCAAAGTCAAAGTCAAATCATTTATTTTAAATAGGCACATAAAAGGCACTTTTCGACGTTAACATTTACAAAAACAGCAGACGCGGCACCAGATGAACAGTTTAATATTTCCCTTTTGAAAATAATCTATCATAACCATATTCTGCTATTCTCTATTTAGTAGTACAAACATGACGTTCTTGAAATACGTATTCCTAAAACTTCTACTTTACAGCCTCGGTGTAATTAAAACTTATTTACATTAAAGTTAATCTAAATAATACTAAAAATCTTTATATCAGCTTCGCCCACAAGTTTCGTTTCAGTACTAATAAAAAGTAATCTCATTTATTTGTGTTTGGACGAGCCGGAATGAGTATAATATTAATTTTGTGCGAAATATTTACACTACGACTTTGTTTAGGCCAAAAACATTAGACGACCGTCTCGTCACAAAATATAAACCTACATAGGAAAGACGATTATTTTTTGTTAACTTCGCAATAAAGCTTGATAAACCATATCGCCCTGTCTACCTAAACATTTATTTAGGCAGACAGTTTGATGAAATGTAAAGAACAAAAAAGGTTTTACGTGAAAAATCAAGATTCCGTCAACGTACGCTTGCCGAAATTAAATGAAAATTCCGCTCAAGGGATCAAGGTAATGTCGGCTCCTTAGATTCATAACCAAACTACTCATATATTGTTCGTTAACTATACTTGTTTGTTTACGAGTTTAATTATATAACATTACTTGAGAACTTAATTAAAATAAGGGATGGCGGCCCTTAGCCATACTCCGTTTATAATAAACTCTATTCTTGACAGCTGTTGACGATATTCTACGTGACTTTACACACAGCCGGCCCGGGCCCGTATTTTTTAGGTTAATTAAGTATGCGCCACGGATAAATAAATAATAAAGTTTTGGCAGGCCGCATAACCTTTTTTTCCAGCAAACACAACATTGTTTTAAGATTAAAGGACACGCGGTCACAGCCTGGTTATAAATTTTGCTCAATTATTAATATGTCCTGCTTTAGGAATATTGATTAAAATTCTATTGTATTTTCGAATACGATCCATAATTTAATAAAGTTACTGGCAATCTGTGGCAAATGAAGGTTATTTTTTCTCTTTGTTCATTTTTTCCCCAAGGGAAAACAAAGGTATTATTAAAACATACTGCCTAATCTGCGGTAAATAAATTCTTGCCTTTCAAATTGTTGAAAAAGCAAATGCTGAGTTACTTTTTTTTAAATGTGGCTGTAATAAATTACTGGTTGAAACAATTACTTAGTTTAATGTTTTTAAACGATTTCATGCGTAGTTACTGAGAGCCTTTGATGTCAAAGCCTGCGTGTTTTATTCCTACAAATATACCTATCTATATTGATACAGGAACATTGAATAATTCAATATATCGGCTACTAATTGAAGTTAAATTACTCATCGAAAACGGTGTCGTACAAATATCTGTTATCAAATGATTTGATCGCAAACTACATAATAATAACGTAGGAAATACTAAAATATTCATTATACATGATACATTCCTTGCGACCTGTTCAACCTATAATCTATATCTATACCAGTATATAAATTATAAAGAGGTAAAGTTTGTGAGGTTGTAGTGGGTAATCTCCGTATCTACTGAACCGATTTTGAAAATTCTTTTACCAATAGAAAGCCACATTTTTTGTGAGTGTCATAGGCATTATAATAACCCGAAAAATGAAAATACTTTCTCGTGGTAGTCGGATTTGCAAAGTAAGTCGTAGGCTATTATATAAAGGAGGGGGGGGGGACGAGCGAAGCCGCGGGCAACACCTAGTTAAAGATAATTGGCTAGTCTATTTATATTGAAAGTTTCGTTTTTAATATTACTAATCTAAGTATATTTTATGATACACTGTCAATATTATTTCTATTACAAAATTCAACAGATTAAAAAAAGGCATATAGGGTTTTTATGGCCGGGATACAGGCCTTCTCTCTGTGAGAGGGACTGGGCCGTAATCCAGCACGTGGCTCAGTGCGGGCTGGTGGATGTTACTTCGAATTTTTGCGTTTTCCTCACACTGTTTTCCATCACCATTTTGATAGCAGTGGTGATTATATAAAGTAGATACGGAGCCGTTATCACAGGGCCAGCACTGCTAAAAAATTTCTGCTTTTTCTCGATTTGAGTAAAGCAATTTAATTATCCCACTACTAATGGTCTAACAACAGCCAATCCGCGCTTCTCAAACGATCTCGTCTTCTTTATCTCCCCACTACTTCAACCCTTTTTACAAGACACAGATCGCGATAACAACTCTTACAACAAAAAGTATCTACATAGCCTTATGTTTTCAGCAAAAACTTATCTAGCTGAGCTCCCCTTATGTGGCGTGTGTAAATTCTTAAGACGTCCTCTCACACTGTATGGTAAATATTGAATGTCCACTATGGGCCTACTTTGCATATTACGTGGTGGTGTGTAAGGCCCTTTGCCACACGCTCCAGTTCGGGCATTGCTCAGCATTCTGATAGCTAATGTCCATAATTTAGCAAACTTGAGCGTCACTAATTATCTTTTGATGTTGATATATTGTTTGCCGCTTATTTGTCGATGTTTCGCTCGGAATTGTTTTAATGAAATTTTGTTTTGGTTTATTATTTTCAATTACTTACAAAATGTTTTGGTAGAGTATTTCACTAATTTTGGGAAATTGTGTGTCGTAAAATTGCAATGCTTAGATAAGAAAAGTACGAGTATACCCGCCTTCTTTCAATTTGTTTACTAACATGTAACGTGGTTACGTGAGTCACAAAAGCTTTTAGATTTGTCGTTCCCAATCCTTTCGTTCTATTAGCAGTACCAATCACGTTAAGTTTAGTCCTTGTTCTGCATGCAATAATAATAATAGAACATAATGACGGGAACCTCGTGAAAGCTGAGAAAGATAAACAAATCAAGTATCTTGACTTGACTCGCGAGGTTGTCGACATGTGGGATGTTCATTTAGCGATCATTGCGCCGATAGTCGTGACAGCCAATGAACATGGCTTGCATTGTTGTAGGACGTTTCTCTCTCTGAAACCCTGACCGGTAGCTTGGACCTTCTTCCCGATACTGGTGGGCTATTATTTTTTATATTTTTACTAGTTGCGCCCCGCGGTTTCACCCTCGTAATTGTCAATCCCTTGGAAATATCGGGATAAAATGTAGCCTATATGTTAATTCAGGGTGTTGGCTACTTCCATATAAAATTGGTCCAGCCGTTTGAGCGTGAAGAAGTAACAAACATATAAACACACACACACATACACACCCCACAAACTTTCGCCTTTATAATATTATTAGTGTGATATTTTTGTTTTTAAAAATATTTAAAAATTGTAATTTATAGTATAGGAATGAAATAAAAGAATAGTAAGTAAAGTTTAATTACAATGTGAATTGTTTTCTGAATAAATATTTGAAATGAAATAAACCGATATCTACATTTTGGGATTTATGCAGACATACATTACCTACAGAATCCGCCTATCCTTACACTCCATACAGACGTCCAAATGCAACTGAATATGGTACAAACGGCTCGTCTGCTATCTAGCTTCGAAAACTCAACTATGTAGTACATAAACCAAAAACCTAACAGGCTTTCAGGCTGCTCTCTGCCCGAGACGACTGACATACAAATTTACATGACAGCGTACTGAATGTAGAATACAATACGTTATAAAACAAAGTTCCCGGTAACGGTCATTTGTAGGTATATCCAGCCTTGAATAAAAGGTACCAGTATTGGTATCTGAGGTAGGTATCACTTTTATACGAGGATTTTTGTTGCTAGGCTGTAAGTAATCCTTTTTTGTTGATGCTATTCTAGTCTGTTGCTAGGGTTTTATTAATGTAATTCTTTACAAGCAAAACATTTTGCTTATATCTCACAGTTCAGAAGAAAGATATGTTTGGAAAAGCTTAGTGATTCTAGGAAAACATATCATAAACTCTATGGAAAATAACCCGATCATATTTTTCATTTATGTGTTCAAACATGAGTACAAACACAGATATGAAGACAGAACGATATTATTGTGTACAGTATCGAGTTTAAATACCTTATAGTTACGCAATATTCATAAGCGTTTCTCGTGAAAAATCTTAAAACAAAATTCCTATTTCATAATACCTATGTAGTATGATTTTGAGAAGACTATGTTCGTAGGAACATAAAATATTTATTTTATTTTGTTATTTATGTACACACATTATATTACGAGTATTATATAAACAGACGAGAAAAAAAAAGAACAGAGAAATAGGTACTAAGGTGATGCTTATTTCTAAAGACATCTCTTTCAGCATACCTGCGATTGGAACTTTCCTATCTCTACATCTCTTACACACCTCTACATCTCTTTACCTACTTAGGTAAAGAGATGTAGTGACGTGTATGTCTCGTTGGTTCCGCATTTTCATTTTTTGACACCGACTTCCGAAATTAAAGTTATTTATCACTTTGTAGTGATTTTTTTAAGTCGGTTGTTTTTTTTTTGTAAAAAAGTTGTTATTTTTTAACTTTTTAGTTATACCTACCCCACAAAAATTCAATTAACACTAGTTCATTGATGAATTGAAGACACCTGCTAGAAAAATCATCAAAATTCGCATAAAAATGCCGGAGATGCAGTACATTTATGCATATTATTTCGTACATGAGAATAATTACCTAATGTATTATATATTTAAACCTTCCTGAAAGTATGTAGATCACATTTGTGAAAGAAGTATCAAAATCGGTTTATTAGTTTTTGAGAAAATTGCGGACATACTAACATACATACGGGTCAAATACAGAACCTCCTTTTTTGAAGTCGGTTAAAAATACATAAAATCAAAAACAATTCACTTCACTTAACAAAATAAAACAAACAATATGAGAATATACTTACATGCATACAAATAAATATACATACATACATACTTTTAAAATAAATATCACCAGAATGTTAATAATTATAACGTAATAAAAATAATACCACACTTACTAAGAAGTGGAAAGATAGTGTTCTTTTACTTTTATTTTAAAAAAGCAACAGTTTGGCAGTAATATCTATCAATAGTTAAAGAGATACGTATTTTACAATAGTATGATTTCAAGAAGACTATGTATGTTCGTAACACCATAAAATATATAAATCAATACTTCAAGAAAATAACTTTTAAATCTTGCGGAAGTGTGAGGAATTCATGCTCGTGACCGTAATTTGAAAGCTATTAACTACTAACACGCAAAGACTACAAAAGAATTAAATAAAAAAACAAAAGAAGGCCACCCATTACAAAATTAATCTACGATTCCAACCCACCTCTTTTGTTTCTTCCCCATTTATGTTCTGCTTGGCACTCTCATAGCAGAGCCCTAATTCACTATGGGCTTTATCACACTGGCGATTTGCAAGCGAGTTCAAAGCGAGGCGAGTGCGCAGCGAGCTCACCGCAATTTCGCAGCGAGCGCGCGGCGAACTCGCCGCGAAGACGCCGCGGGCGCGCAGAGGGCTCGCCCCGAATAGCGCTGTCGACGCCATTTTGTACACTCTGGCGTCTCGCGCGTCTCTGTACGTCTCGCTTGCGAATCACCATTGTGATAAGGCCCTAAGACCACTTAACGATTCCTTATTTCGAATTTCGAAACCACGTCAATTCCTTAGCTAATCAAGGCAACGTATTAACGTATTCTCTGTGACAAAATGGTGTGGTTTGAACTGTCAAATTACATGTTGTCCATGCGGTTGACATTTCGATTCCTTGCCGTTAACAAGAGACGATTTTGATGTGGTTTGCACGTGGTAAGATTTCGCGCGGGGAATAATACAGAATTGGCGCCCAGGTTTCGGAATTGATTTAGCGCTACAAGGTTATTTTGGTGCGTGGCCAAAATCGGAACTAATGCCGTGCCGCCATCTTGTTTTTTCAATATATTTCACAAAAAAAATCGCACTAATGTTTATCAACAGCGCCCCCCTGTCAACGTCATTCGAGCGCCAGGAGGTCCTTGTAGCAGTGTAAATTATTCAAATCTACCAACTGAAACTAGCATATTGTTCGCAAGCAGCGCCAAGTAACCTGCCAAGGTAAACAGAACTCAACCTACCTCTTCATTCCCATCAGCCGTAAGTAGAAACTACACACTAAATTGTTTTGAAGGGCATCATTAACAGTTAACGTGTCTCTTGGGTGTCCTGTCGGGCTTCCACTTTCATTTGGCTCATAAATCCTTTCAGTTAATCTTTTACTTGTCTGGGTGAGCAAGTGATATGATACGGCTTCTTGAGTGGGGAGTATATGCCTCAATAGACGTATTATATGATTATTAGGTTCGTAAGCTGCTTACTATTGTTCATTTTCTGTAAGAAAGCCTTCATCATCATCATTATTATTTTATTGTACTCAGGATTTTGTAATATCTTGATTTAAAATAGTGTCTTTTTTAGTTTCTTGTCCGTTCTTCTCTATAATTATAGATCTACGTTTTGGAATGGGCAGCTAGCTTCAACTTTCTGACTAACTGACCGACTCTTTGACAGTTCAAAAGTGCCTGTTAATGGTTTAATAATTGAAATAAATGAGTTTGAGGTTATTTCTTTAAACGTTCACGAATAAATCCTCATCTTTTTGCCTTACAATGACCGCTAGAATTAACTGTTAGTTCATGATCACCTCGCATGACTTTGATTAACGGATAAATGTACGCAGTACCTACAGTGTCAACATCGGAAAGGATGTATACATACCTATCAATCTGCCTTGCCTTTTCCCAACTATGTTGGGGTCGGCTTCCAGTCTAACCGGATTCAGTATTTTTGTGATGCTAGTATTTTACATGGAGCGACTGCCTGTCTGACCTCCACAATCCAGTTACTGGATAACACGATACCCCTTGTTAAGACTGGTTGTCAGACTTTTGTGCTTCTGACTACCCGTAACGACTGCCAAAGATCTACGAATATCAACCAAGACCAATCGAGTCACGAAGATTTCTCGATATGTAATGGATGACCACCCATCCACGAAAAGACCGCGGAAAGCGTTGCTCAACCTTCAATTTTTTTCTTTAACCATGGCAATGCAGGACATTCTTCTAAAACACAGGTAATTTACTAGGTCCATTTTACTCCTTCAAGTTCAATCGACAGTTTCACGTTAATTAAAAGCAGAACTTTAAACGCCACCACTAAGTATGCAGACGCCCGAAGAGGTAGTTAAAACAATCCAATCTACTTACTAACTTGCTGAGCTACTACAATTACTTTATGAACTTCAATAAAAGGCCCTTGAAGTAACCTCAATGGGCTATTACTATTTTTATTGCTAGCTATACAGCGTGAGGTCAGGCTAGATTAGGTCGCGGTACCTCTACCTCGGTGACGTCACGAGCTTAGTAAGTGACAGGATAGAAAATGAATGTGTTGTTTGCCCCTCTGGCTTTTATGTTGCCTTAGTACAGGATCAAGTTTTCATGTACACTGTTTGCGCTCCTTTGTAAAATTCTCTTTGTTTGTCTTATGTAATACTTGCTGTGCCCCGCGGTTTTACCCGCGATAAAAGTATTAGAGTCCTTTTTATTGATTCTCTTTACAATTCTCCACCCCCCTTTTTACACCCTTAAAAGATAATTTCGGGGATAACAACTATTCTATGTCCTTCCCCACAACTCAAACTATCTCCATACCAAATTTCATCTAAATCGGTTCAGCGGTTATTGATTCCTCATACAAACTTTCACCCCCTTAAAGGATGATTTCTGGGATAAAAACTATCCTATGTCCATCCCCGGGGTCGTGAAAAGGTAACATACAGACAGACAGAGTTACTTTCGAATTTATAATATTAGTATGGATTCTGTATTTTGTTCTATGTGTGAAGTGATGTGTAACCCAGAATTGGATTTTGTTTGAAATTACTTTTTCGGATCCTTACTTGTATCTTAATCAATATTATAAAGAGAAAATATTTGTATATTTGGATACTGTTTGTTGAACGGATTTGAATGAAATTTGGCACATGGGTAGACCATGATACTTTTTATTTCAATATTCCCTCGGGATCGAGACTTAAGCTGGTGAAACCGCGGGGTGCAGCTAGTATTATATAATTTTCTTGGTTAGAAGAATGAATAAAGTTTCGCGATTAACGTTTGACGATGTGGCGTTCTATAGATTCGGCCTACCCCCATGGAAAGATGGCGTGAGTTTATGTAATCTGCGTTAGCGATTTATTTGCCAAAAATGTAAACAAATACGAGTTTATGGAAAAATAACTTTATATCCTACAAAATAAAGTTCAGTTTACGCTACAACTTCAAACATTTTTATAACTTTTTCAATAGCGCTAGTCACTCCGTAATCAACTTAATTATTATTAAGATAAAGTTGATATTTGTTTAACTTGAAATAATATTAATTTGAAACAAGTTTGAATAGACTTTACACGTGACATAATTTAATTTAAGAAAATCAAATAGTAACTGTATCTTCAAAAAATGTAAGATTATTATAATACAACACTTCATTATGATTTGAAGGTACGTGTGAAGTCGGCAGCTGTCACAATTTTTTTTCTAACGCCCCCAAATGATTTATTCAGACGTTTTATTCAATTATACGCCTCAAAAATTAGACTGTATTGTTTTGTGACCTTAGCCCGATTTTGATGATGGTCTGAATCTGAAATATAAATCAAAGCGAATATTTTACTAAAATGTTATTTATTTTTTGTAGATCGGTACTTCTTACGAATATGTCAATGTGTGCTTTCATAATTTCTAAAGTGACTATAGGTAATAGTGGACGTCCACGTCCACGCCCATAAAATGTATGGATATATGACGTAATCCTGTACGGAAGACGCTTTTATCTACGTATGAGAGGTGGAGACGACAATGAAACAATGAAAAACTTTAATTCCTTTTTTTCTAATTTTTTCTTTGTTTGCCACCGACTTCCGAAATTAAAGTTATTTTTCACTTTGTAGTGTATTTTTTTAGTTTTCAGTTTTCAATTTAATGTTGTACTTACCCCACACAAATTCGTATAATACTACTTTCTGTGTAAATATCAGTGACAGGAAGTTATTATAACATCATCAATAAAACTATACGTATTGAAGCTAACTCAAAAACTATGTACCCAAGCAAGAATAATAATTTATATGGGACTACCCCTGAGGCATACCCTATCCATTAAGTTTAATTTATTGCGTCATCGTAGTCGTTTATTGATTCATCATCATTTCAGCCGAAAGACGTCCACTATGGCCACGTCCATACATAGGCCTCCCCCAAGCACCTCTACTTCGACTAGTTCTGTGCGTCCCGCATCCAGCGGAAAATAAAAAAGACTGCGTAAGTATATCTAATGCCCTTCCCAGTTTGCATAAGGAAATTCCAATAATAGGATTTATTTGATAGTTCCACAATACCTACTCTTAGGCATTAATTTTGCCAGTGTTTTCATTTATTGTCGTATCGTTGTCTCCACATTGTATTTCCATACATTTTTCTTCCCTATACTGCCGTGATCTCTCGTGGCCCAGACGGGCAAAGGACAGAGCCACCTGGAACGGTTTGGAGGAGGCTTTCACCGCAAAAGGCGGCCCTTACACCTAACAATACTAACCTTATTTAAGTACAAAACTAACATTACTAACAAATAAATAAATAAGTACACATCACAAAAACTGTAAGGGATAAAATAAAGCTAATAAATAAATAAAAATACTGCCGTGATGCCTTGACGTGGACGTGGACGTCCCAGACAAATCGTCACGTAAGAACTACTAAAAACGCAAATTAGATAATGTTTTTCTGAATAAAGTTCTTAACCAAGCCCAATTAATTCCACACTTAACAACGTAAGATCTTTTGAAAGCAAGTAAACCGACTTGAAAATAATTTTTGCTCTCAGAAATAATATTAAGAAAACATAATGAAAGTTAAGCACTTTCGACGTACACAATATATTTCTTCAAAAGATTTTAGTTAAATGATCCGCGCACTGAACGCTGCCATGCCATTAGCCGTAGAATGGCGCCATTTTGAAAGAGTGATAGTTAATCTTAAGCTACATCAATACATTATCGTTAGTGCTGCTTACAAATATAACTACCCAATAAGTACTTGTGAAAAGCCAAATTTTAAACTAAGCTTAGTAGCTACTTACACAAAATTATCAATACTACTAGCTGCACCCCGCGGTTTCACCCGCATAAGTCTCAATCCCGTGGGAATGTTGCGATAAAAAGTATCCTAGATCTTAATCCAGGTCAAGGTCTACCCATGTGCCAAATTTCAATCAAATTCGTTCAGCAGTTTTAGCGTGAAAGCAAAACAAACTAACACGCAAACAATCTAATATATTCTCTTTACGGCAAGCAATTACGCTATTCATTGATAGCTATAAACTCTAAAAATGATTGATCCGCGTTTTGTGGTGTGGGTTCTAGGCCTATGTGCTCTATGATCATAAAAAGTTTACAAATACTGGATGTTTTTTTTTACAATCTCGAAAATTTTACGGGTTGTTCTACCCATCATAATCAGCCTATAATGTTCCCACTGCTGGGACACAGGCCTCCTCTCTGTGAGAGGGACGGGCCGAAATCCACCACGCGGGCCCAGTGCGGGTTGGTAGATGTCACATGTCTTCGAATTTTTGGTTCTAGGACATGCCGGCCATGAATATAAACAATTTTCACTATAGGACAAACTCTGAAAACACGAAAAAAAAATCAGCTGTTTAATACAAAAGTTCAACCCACTTGACCAAAATGTATGAAACAGCTATTTTTTTTTTCGTGATTTCGGACTTGGTCCCATAGCTAAAGTTGTTTTTATTCATAGGGAGAACACCCTGTAAATTAAGAGACGGTAAAAAAAATCATTCAGTATAAATGAAATTCACGTAAAAAATAAATTAAATAAACATTTATCACCGCACTATAAAATGCCAGTCCATCTAATGAAGATGGTTCTCATACACACGAGTGACACGCATCAACAGCAAAGGCAACTGCAACTCCTGTATTTGAGCATCGTACTCAAATACACGAGCGGACACATTGTCGGCGGTGGGTGTGTACTCGTATGCACACTAAGGCTGCCATCAGACGGACTGCATCGCAGCAACCGCGCGCAGTCGATATATTCAACTGCATGCAGTTGTACCTATATATCGTTCGACTTCGTTCAATCATATCAACTTCACGCGGTCGGCTGCAGTCGTGTGAAGTCAATATTAACTGGACCAACTGCACATTAACTGTATGCGGTTAGCTATGGACAGCGTGCGTCGACACTACACGACTGCAGCCGACTGCGTGAAGTTGATATCAAGACTGAATGAAGTCGAACGTACAAATGTATGCAGTGAATATATCGACTGCGCGCGGTTGCTGCGATGCAGTCCGTCTGATGGCAGCCTTACATAATAATCTCGGGTCTTTTCAAAACACCCACGTTTTAAAGCAGACCAGCTAATAGTTCATCTTGAGCAACAATACATGTCCTTAGTGCCACTCACAAAGCCTAATATAACTTTTATACAACTAAATAGGTATAATACTTGTGAAAAGCCCCTTTAATTTAGTGCTATACATCACTATTATTTAAGGATTAGGACCCTTACGCACGATGCGTCATGTTTACGCCGAAAACATAATACGAAGTTTAAACAATTGTTTCGACAAATCCTTTTGTAGTCCGCCAGAGCGCGCGACTATTTGCGTATGTAATAAGTAGTGATGTTACAACTCATTCGAATTACTCGTTGAATGCGAATATGCCAAAGGGTATTTTCGTGATGAGGCAATAGTGCGTGAATGAGCCGCTGGAATGACTATTTATGTTACCTGTTTATTTTATTTGGCGTATTTCGAATGAAGCTTTCAGGTGTGATTAAAGTTAAATTAATCAATTTCATTGTTATTAGTGGCCTCGTTAAGTAATATTAAGCTTAAATAGAATAGGAGTATTTTTCCAGACCTAGATATACATTGTTTGGTACTACAAAGCCTGCCTAAAAACTCAACAATATTAATTTGGCTGCAGTAAAGATACAAAACTAAATCTAAGAACTTGTTAAGGAAAAGGGACTATATCTCAATGCAGCGCAAAACAGATAAACTTCAGCATTTATCAGACAACTAGTGTTTCAAACCTGAATCTACACTAAGTACATACAGTGTTTTTATCTCACAAAGTAACGCGCGCTTTATTTGTGGTACCCAAGTGTACACACGCACTGTGAATGTGTGAGTGAAGGCGAGAAGCGTCAGCACTCAGCACATCACACACACACTTCCAACTTCGCCATTATCTCGGACGGTACCGAGAGCTCCTACGCTTACACACACATTCAAAGCGTATTTATACACGACACGCGCTTTATTTGTCTTTACTAAAACCACAAGATAAAGCGCGCGTCGCTTCGTGACTACCAGCTTTGTAAAAATCGGAAAATAACAAACAACCTCCCTCCTTACATCAACAATCACCTGTAATCAATCAATTATCAAGTTTTACTTATCAGAGCTCGGAAAACAACATTGTTTTGCATGAAGCAATCAATCATATCATGACCCCTAATTTTATAAGACTACACACAATAGGAACGTCCATGTTATATAGGATTCACGTTACCTATATTCAGGATTTTCTTGAGAAGTCGGGAAAAAATTAACAATTTTTTTTTATACTAGGCTTGGTAACTACTTATCTGGTTCTGATCAGACCATACCCAACTTGCTGGAGTTTCCTAAGTGCCTGTTCACCTGCACCTTGGATGATATAACGAATGCCACTGATGCCGCAATCAACTTGGCCACCTACTGAGCTCAAATTATGTTTTAAAAAAGGCAAGGAAGAGTACCATCGGCTCCTAAAATCTGTTCAGTAATCGATATAAACTCTAAAAATAATGAATTCGTATTTTGTGATGTTGCGTCCAGACCTATGTGCTCCATCCTAGGAGTTTCCTACCCATCCATCTCCAAAGGTACCTACTATCTTTGGATTGGGCAACTACCTTCATCTTTCTGATTGACCGACCCCTCGACAATTCAAAGTGCCCATAATTGGTTTCTTTGAAATAAATGCTTTGATTTTGAGCTTGATGTTATTTTAAGCTAATAAATATAAATGAAGTTTAGATAGAGATTAAAAAAGAAATTTTACCATCTTATCTTAAAATGCCACTTATCTTCAAACCTAATAATCTATCCACTTTTCAGAACACCCACGTTTAAAAACAGACTAGCTGATTACCGAAAACAGCACACAAACACTTATTCATAAATACGAATTACACGAAAATCTGAATATAAACCAGTGTTAACGAAATGACGAAACCGAAAACGAAGGCTGTTCACAACACCAGTTGTACTTACTTAGTTGATTTATTACATTAACGGAAGCTCCAGGAATTAGACACAATTGCGTAGAAGATTAATGACTAAGGATACAGCAAATTTTATGCTTAGTATACTCCAGATTTACGTCCAGCTAAGTTATAAGGGTTATGCTCTAAGGAGTACCATGTATCTGAGTTTAGATATGGTTGGTTGAAGTTAAAGAAGTACCTATGTGACAAACAAAGGGGTTTCCTGTTATGCAAAGTATGACATCACATTAACCATTTGTTTGCTTTAAGCAAGTTTATACGAAGACACGGAAGAGGTTCTTAATTTAAACAAGTATCCGTAGATTTATTTGTTATGTAGTAAGTGATGCAACAGTAACAACCTACTTAACATAATCAGCCTATAATGTTCGCACTGCTGGGACACAGGCCTCCTCTCTGTGAGAGGGAGTGGGCTGTCATCCACCACGCGGGCCCAGTTCGGGTTGGTGATGTTACATGTGTTGAGAATTTTTGGTTTTAGAACATGCCGGTTTCCTCACGATGTTTTCCATCACCGTTTTGAGAGCAGTGGTGATGAAATAATTAACACGAAGTAAAGTGCCTGGCTGGGTTCGTAAGTCGGGAAGAACCTACTTATTGTAAATTGTTATTAGACATTTTTTATTAAGAGGAATCTATCGCCTCCTAACTTCTATATAATTATATAGAATTTAAAGTCCTGACTGACTGATATATCAACGCACAGCCTAAACCGCTGGTCCTAGAGACATGAAATTTGGAGGGTGTGTTCTTTGTGAAGAGTAGGTATTCACTAAGAAAGGGCTTTTTGAAATTCCACACATAAGATGGTGAATGGGGGGAGAGTGAAATTTCACGCGGACGAAGTCGAGGGCAGAAGCTAGTATTGAATATAACTAACAGCCATTCCGTACCTAGTTTGAGAGTCAAAGGTTTCAATTACATTACAATAACATACAACAATCTTGTACACACGCCATTTACTATTATATAATGTTAATTGATTTCGCTAATGTATAAGTGAGCTTATTAGACCAAGAAACTATTGATCTAGACGTCTTATTCTTGGAAATGACAGGGGAAACACGGCGTTTCTACCTACATCTTGGATTAAGGTCTTGCTTCGTGTAGAAATTATGGCATCTGTGTAAGATTAATAGAAGAGAGATCATAGCTCAATAACCTGAACCATTCTGTAGTCACTTGTCTAAAATAAAGAAGAAGTAATGAGCGATTTTACAAAAGTTAGTTATCTATCTTTTATCCGTGGAATAAAATTGACGTGTGAGAGTTTTTGTATGGAAAATCTGTCAAAAAATTCAAAATTTATTCTCATTATTATTCTAGTTTATTTTTTATTATTATTATTCTAGGTATAAAAGTTTGGTGGAATTTTATTTTTTATTATTATTATTCTAGGTATAAAAGTTTGGTGGAATTCAACCTTCAAGGGTTAGGCTAAGTTCATAATTATGACCGCGCGGTACAGCGTGGAACTTCTAACCGCGCGGTGCCGCGCGTTAGCGCGCGTTATTGTAGAGGTAGACAATAAACACTATTTAGTCTGATCTTGTACCGCACGGTCATATGAAGTGCACTAGGAAATCTGACAAAATAACCCATGACTTCTAAATTAACATACATATACAGGGTCCCATTAAAATAGATAGTCAAATTTTAACAAAGCGCTCAGTATTTCTAACCAAAGATATCCAAGCACAAAAAACACTGATACAAGTGATTTTATTTTGAACTAATATAATAAATTGCCGGCACATTAGTGTATTTTCGTTAGCCGATTATTTTTCTTGTAAGTAAGTATCTAATGCGTTTTTTCTTATATGTTTTTTTTTACTATCGTCCTTAGTTTGGTGGTCTGAATAATTTCTAAAAGTGTGTCCATCTATTTTAATGGGACCTTATACAGGGTGTTACGGAAAGGGTATATCAATACAAACGGGTTGAAGAGTGTATCTGGTCTAGAATCTCTGTACAAAATGTCCGCTCAAAAGCACTAACTTTGAAAATGCTTAATATTTTTTTATTTCGATAGTTTATTAAATTGAAATCATAACAAACGTGTCACCGTACTACGAGGGTCATTATCCATTATCTGTAGTGTGTCTGTCTGCCTAGTACACGCACATCACGCCGCCGCGCGCCTGTGCAGCGCCGTGATTTCGAAATAAAAAAATATTAGGCATTTTCAAAGTTAATGCTTTTGAGCTGAAATTTTGTACAGAGATTCTAGACCAGATACAATCTTCAACCCGTTTGTATTGATATACCCTTTCTGTAATACCCTGTATATTCATGAACTCACACCTTGAAGAAGGCACGAGGCAGAAACTACAGGCGTTACTTGCTACGATCCTTACATACTCCTTTTGCTTCGTTTACGTTCATAACTTCAACACGCATGCCGGTTGTGAGTACTACGCGCCTGACCTTTCGGAGGTTCAGCAATAAGGTCACTATATTATTATGTCCTTCTAGAGCGACCCTCCTGGCGTTTTGTAAATTAACTTCATACAAAATTATATAAAATAATCCTAATCCTAACTAATATTATAAATGTGAAAGTAAGTTTGTTTGTCTGTTACCTTTTCACGCCTAATCTACTGAACCGATCATCATGAAATTTTGCATCATTGTTATGTTGTCAGGGGTATAGAAAAGGACACAGGATACCTTTTATCCAGGAAACTACTGTTTTACTGTTCCCAAGGAAAAGAGCAATAACTTTCGACGGTCACAATTGCGTTAGGACGCTAGATGGCGCTACGTGTCTTTCGAATCATAATTTTAATAATTGATCAGACTTTCTGAGCAGTATTCTAACAAAAAGTACTAGGCTTGCATGAATTCACGATAGTATTTCAATCATTAGTATTATGCTTTTAATAAGATTTGGATGAAATTTGGCATACAGATAGTTTGTACTTTTTATCCCGGTAATACGTTTCCGTGGAATAATTTCCGATCTCCAAGCGGGCGAAGCCGAGGGCAAAAGCTAGTAAAAAAATAAACCCTTGTTTATCAATTTCTGTGGCATCAACAAATTATAAGCAGCCTTCAAACTCATTCGCCCTTAATGGCTGCAGCGTCTTGCAAAACTCTTGTCCAACCAAAGACTTTAATGAATAACATGAAATATTTAAATCAGTTGTTCTGAATGCGTCTTTAAGATTCGAGACCCTTTAGAGTTAATGATTTGTACTGAGGGTCGGTTGTGAGGTAAATTGTTCAGAATTATTTATATGAGCCCACTAACTTAGGTCTGCGGTTCTTGCAAAAATGCGCTTGTCTCTCTCTCTTTGCTGGGGTGGTCAAAAAGATGACTATAGGTAGAGGTTCAAACTTCAAGTAATATTGGATGTGTATATTGTATTGTGTGTATTGTTGTTGTGTTGTTGTATGTGTATTGTATGTGTTGTTGTTATGTATTGTTGTGTTGTGTGTTGTATTCTATTCTATTGTATTTCAGTAGGCTGTAGAGATTATATCACTATTTATTATTCCACGATTATTATCACTATTTGGTGTTTAAATGCAACTTTTATGAATACTTTGATAAGTAGGTAGATAGCAAAAATACGGAACAAACATTGATTTATAAAAATAATATAAAAACATCGGTAGGGAGGAGATTTGGCTGACAAGCCAGGAGACAAGTATAAAATTTAACAACTTAGGGAGGGCTGTGCTGGGGCAGCTGCTGCAGGAGCAAAAAAACTCAAACGGCGCAAATATAACAACCTTATTGGGAGCTAAACGTTTGAGCCGTTTGGGGTTGAAACTCTAGGGCCTTGGGGTCCGAGTGCTCATCGAGTTTTCGAGACATCGCCAAGCGGTTGGTTGACTCTTTGCGTGACCAGAGGGCTGGCCTATTTTTAGCCCAAAGAATAATCATTGCTATCCAACGTGGTAATACTGCCAGCCTTTTGGGCACTTTTCCCATTGACAGCGATGCGGACGATTTTTTCGATACCCAATGAGCTCCTATCTTATTCTTTTTTTTTTTTTTTCTTTTTTTTATACACTTGTTGTTTTTGTAGTGCAAATGTTACTAGGTACTGTTGCGGTACTACTACGGATAAAGTATGACCGTTTTACAAAAAAATATAATCAAAATACAGTAAAAAATATTTTCACGTTAAAATAAATAATAAAGTTCGGAAAGTACATTAATTTCAAAAACTAGCAATCGATCGAGTAAGATTTCTTAGAATCGAATAGTTTTTGGTTTTGTAGCTACAAAATAATTAAATTGCTGTATGGTAAACCACGAAGAACGCAGTGAAGTATAAAGTTTAATCAACAAAATTGTATGTTGCCTCAGGCTGTTTACTCGTTCGTTGAAAGATAACCACTCTTTGCCTAAATTGATTGAAACTCCAAGAGATATTTGGCCAAATTATTTATGTATTCGAAAGCATTCCATTGGTTGAGTCAATCAATCTACCAAGCCTTCTCCCGATCTCCCAACTATGTTGGGGTTGGCTTCCAGTCTAACCAGATGCATCTTTATATCTGTTTCTTTGTTTTACATGGAGCGACTGCCTATCTTACCTGCATGCCCAGTTTCTAGGTAACACGGTACCCCTTGGCAAGACTGGTTATCTGACTACGCGTAACGACTGACAAAGACCTACGAATGACAGCCGGGACTAACGGCTTAGCGTGCTTTCCGAGGCACTGAGGGGCTCGATATGTAATGAATGGTCACCCATCCACGAACCAGCCGCGGTAAGAGTAGGTTAACCTTCGCTCGACACGTGAGGCTGTTATTACTTAGCTACGGGTGGCTGGTCAAATACAGAAGGATTTTTTTTACCGGTTCTAAATTTTTACAGGATGTTCTACGAAAAAAAAAATTTGCTGTTTAATACAAATGTTCAATAGGTACCTACATGACCAGAATTTATGAAACAGCTGATTTTTTTTCGTGATTTCAGTGTTGTTCCCATAGTGAAAGTTGCTCATTATTCATGGGTAGAACACCCTGTCGAACGGTCATCAGATCCTTAAAAATTTGGAAGCGAAAAATAAAATTATTCTGTATTTGACCAAATTATTTATGTATTCGATGAAAGGTTTTCAATGGTTGAGTACTATATATGTTAGTCCTGTACATCTATATATGTTAGTCTCCATAAAGGAAATTAAATTTCCGGGCTGTGAGTGTTACCCTTAATGTCGTCTGAATTAAAATTCGGAAAGGCTATACGAGGACATTGTGTAATAAACAAAGTATTTTGACAGATTTATTTAGTCCAAAATGTATTCGAAGCGTGCCTATTATTTCCTTTCATATTATATTTTATTTTTTAACACTAGCGCTACTTGCGGCTTTGCTTGCTGGTCACAAAATAATAAGAAATTAGAATTAGAAACAAAAGAATGAAAAGCCAATAGATGTTTCACATCAAAAACAAAAACAAGTCGAAAACAACAGAAGGCCAATTCTCGTAATTTAAAACGTTCAAAATCTAGTCGCAGTCTCATCTCAGTTACAAATAAATGTCAAACAATTGTCAAAATGAAGGGAAACTAGAGGTATTTTTCACAGATTGAGATCAGACTGTGAACGTTCTTAAAATTACGAGAGTTGCCCCTCAGATTGACTACCTCTCGTACAGTATTTTTATTTCACGAAGCGACACGCGCTTTATTTGTGGTAACTAAGTGTATAAACACGCTATTAATGTTTGCGTGAAGACGAGTAGAGTCAGCACATAACACACACACTCAACTTCGCCATTGTCCCGGACAGTACCGAGAGCCTGCGCTTACACACACATTCACAGCGTGTGACATTTGGTAAACACAAGTAAAGCGCGCGTCGTTTCGTGAGATAAAAATACTATAAAAACGATTATTAGATTAGTTATTTACATTACAGTATAAAAAATGTACCTACCTAAAGCCTAAAAAAAGACGAAAACGTACCTATTAGTGTGTACGTGCCTACGTTGCCTTTGATATTTTAGAGCCCGTTCATTATGAACAGGGAATATGGTTATATTTTATGAATAGATTTTACACAAAAGCGATCGCCGTTGTCCACTGATGGATTGGTAACAAAATTTAATGGAACTTTTATGTACCTAAAACGCGATAATATTAATATTTTTACGTGGAAAAATAAAGTGAGAAATCAATCTACTCGTACCGTGTTTAATCCATACATTTTTTATAATAGTCAGGTGAGTACTTGCTCGCAACTGGTGTGCGTGTACGGCCGACGCCGACGGCCGTAAACGAAACGAAAGGACGATGTCGTGATTTTGTTCGTCCTCATCTGCCTACAACGCTACGTTGGGGTCGGCTTCCAGTGTAATCTGATGTACCAGAATACCAGTATTTTACATGGAGCGACTGCCTATTTGACCTCCACAACCCAGTTACTAGGTAATAGGATACCCCTTGGTAAGACTGGTTGTCAATTTTCGGGTTTCTGACCACCCGTAACGACTGTCAAAGATCCACGAATGACAGTAGGGATCAACGGCTTAACATGCTTTCCGAGCTACGGAGAGGTCTCGGTATGTAAAGATGGTCACCCATCCACGAACCAACCGCGGCAAGGGTAGCTTAACCTGATTGATTGACCCGTGCGGCTATTATTACTTAGCCACGAGCCCTTCCGTGATTTTATATATGTATCTATTTTATTAATACTCGTAAATTCTAAACTGTAGAAGATTGTCTCAGATTTGAAGCTTGATTTTAATTGACAGTTACTTAACAGGCGTTGGACCAGTTGGACAAATGTCAATTTACGAGAGGCGAAAGCATTTGAAAGTTTCATTAACTTGATAAACAACTTCAATGTCAACATGAATTAGTTTTCGCTATTTAACAAAGGAGAATGTGTATTTTTGTATGGGTTCTGATTCAATTCCTACAATAATACTTTTATTTAATTTCCATTCCCATTCTTGGGGTCCGAGTGCTCATCGAATATTTCGAGACATTGCCAAAGGTTTGGTTGACTCTTCGCGTTATTTTAGGTGCATCGTCCTCACATATTATTATATAATTAATGTACCCATGCAAAATATTGTAAAACATTTTAAAAGAGTAACGGTGGAGTTTCTAGCCCATTCTTCTCCATACGAAAACTACCTTTTGGAAGGGGCGACTAGAATCAATTCTATTTTAAGGTAATTTTTCAACGACGTTCAAAAGTGCCTATTTGAAATAAATGCTTTGACTTTGACTTTTGCGTGACCAGAGGGCTGGCCTATTATTATCCCAAAGAATAAGCATTGCCATCCAACGTGGTAATGCTGCCAGCCTTTTGGGTACTTATCACATTGACAGCGATGCGGAAGAATTTTTTGATGCCCAATGAGCTCCTGTGTCTTTTTTTATTTTTATTATACATTCCCATTGAACTATAAATACTAATTTTTATGAATTTTCATTAAATTATTTAGAGTGAAATATAGTTAAATACTATATTACACTCTAAATAATTTAATGAAAATTGTCAAGAACGCACACCTGTCAGTGTGACAATTCTTGTAGCTAATGAAGATCAAATTCGCAAAACACGTAGGTATTCGTTTGTATGAAACTGACAGACGTCAGGAACGCATTCTATCGACGACCGGACTGTAATATTATTTACAAGTAACCTATTTAAAAAAAAGAAGGAAGACCTTATTGTTGTTGTATATTTAGGTATATAAAAATATTCGGTAAACGCAAGGTAGGACACCCTCAGGCTAGGTGGAGCGGCAATCTTCGCATGATGGCTGGTAGCAGCTGGATGAGAGTTGCTGAAAATCGAGTTGAATGACATGCAATAAGAGAGGCCTATGTCCAGCAGTGGATTGCTATAAGCTGATGATGAAGGGCGAACTCGACCAAACTTTAAATCTAGTAGGTCGAATCCTGCGAATAAATTTTTAATCTTTGATAGTTTTTCCGTACAATAACAGTCAGACGTAAATTTTATTCCGTGGAATAAAATTTACGTCTCCACGTATAAAAAACGGATAAAAAATACTTTGGTAAAATCAGACCTGAGTCTTCAAACTTATTCAACACTGATTGCGCAACACACTATCAATCTCAATCTGAATCATTTTGAAGGATAATGCTAATCCATTGCTTTATATGTTCGAAAAATTTGTCTGCTCAACAACGTAAATAACGCAATGAATGTTGTTGATCTGTCAAAATGAAAGCTATTAGTTTGTTACGCAATCACCCCGCTGGTCCAGTCCATCTTCATTAAGTTAGGGTCAAGATAGCACTCGGATTCAGTCAAGTGAACGAATGAGGGTCCTACGAGGTGTACCTATACGACACTCTTTGGTCCTTTTTATGAAGTACGCGAGTAAATGGTGTCCTTTAGAGTTAATCGTCGTATGATTGCGAGTGTATTGGGTGGTTATGATATCAAGAAAAGCTTTTAAAATAAAAAAGCAGACAAACAAATATTAGAGGTAAGTTGGTAGTTATGGGCGAAAAAAGGTGTTCGATGTAAGTCTTTATAGTGAAAACTCAGACTTTCTTCTTATATTATTATTAGCCTTCATACTGATTGGTATATACGATCAAATTACTTTAGAGTTTAGACGAAAAACAAAGAATCAAGTTATTTCAATAATGAATTATTAAAAATATTCTTACTAGCGATAATCACGCAGTGTCTATACAAATAAATAAAATTGGAGTGTCTTTTTGTAATATTAAAATAAGCGCTTTTTACTAAATGCACATGGATGTATACACTGTACATATACCAAAAACATTTTTTACAAGTTTTTGTCTGTCTGTCTGTCTGTTTGTTCCGGCTAATCTCTGAAACGGCTGGACCGATTTTGACGGAATTTTCACTGGCAGATATCTGATATAATAAGCAGTATTTTAGGCTAATTTTATTTTAGAAAATGAATTAGGGTTCTGCGCAAAAAAATTATAACATTTTCCGACATGCACGCGAACGAAGTCGCGGGTACAGCTAGCCAGCTAATCACTCAGTATCTATTAATACTTGTAGGAACCTATCTTTCATAAAACTATCATAATATTATGTATAGGTAAGGGCAGAGAAGCGACTTAACCGGTCAAGCAGCGCGCGTCGCCCATTGGCAACGAAACAATAGAAAATCAATTGTGTCTCATTAGCGGAGCTTGACAGATTAAGGCTAACTTTACTTTAATTTACTGAAGTATTGCCTACATTTCTTTTTCATTTGTCCTTTCGCAGGTTTGCTGGAAGAAATTTCTTAAAAAATAAGCAGTACCTTTGAACTCAATACTAATATGTCGTATATGTATCCATTTTACTGTGTGTACGTAAATAATAAAATAATTATAAGAAAAGTTACCACACTGATTACAGTGATAAATTAATTCATGAGTCAACGTGTTTTTACTCACATAGATATTCGAGAAATCCTTCACTAGTTTCTAGATCTCAGCTAGACTCGAAGCCCTTAGATATTCTCAGAGCTCTCTCTCTGTCTCTCTCTCTCTCTCTCCGTAAAGTCGCGAACTAAACTGATGAAACTACATATAAACCCCAATTTTCACGTAATATTACTATGTCATTATTTCTGTATAAATATAATTAGGTGAATACTAATGTTAGCTACATTTCTAATGATTACAAATCTCATAGCTTGTCCTAATTAATCGTTTATACGCCCATAAAATTACAAATACCGAAATGTTGAGAGCTCTCCCAAATCAATCAGTTATGCGCTTATTATTTCGCGTTTAACCAGCATACATATTTGCCTCGCTACATACCGTTTAGCGCCGTTCAAATACCAACAATAATTGCATGCATAACATGTGAAGTCCTAGTAGCTACTTTATGTTTTGGATGCTAACACCCAAGCTTGAGATTACCGTTGGATGTAGGTCGTTCAAATATTTGTTTTGATACAGTTCCCTTCCATACTCTGAGCATAGGAGATAAAGCTTTCCTTTTCATTTTAGATCGTAATATCGTTTTCAATAACGCATCTATACATAAGCTTAGCATCCTCTGGTTGGTAGAAATCCTATGGAGCTATGTTGTCGTAGAAACAGATTTTAATATGGCCCGATTTACGTATATTTTTATAGTCCTGTCTACGGCCCTTCCTTTGTATATGTTACCGGCCAAACCCGATTTCAGGACAAACTAGTTTAGCCTAGGCTAAACTAGTTCTTCCTTTACGCGATAGGGGGTGCCCTTCGTTCGCCCTTGGATCTTTTGTCGACGGAGCCCCGCTTCGCGGGGCCCCTATTTCTGTGTAAAGGGTTTAAAGTAACCTAACCAAACCGAACCTCGGGGTGCCCTTCGCTCGCCCTTGCATCCTATGTCGACGGAACAAGTTTAGCCTAGGCTAAACTAGTTTGTCCTGAAATCGGGTTTGGCCGGTAACATATACACAATCATGTTTTTTTGCCGTGAAAAACTACGGTTTATTCGCCGTGTATGTGTTCTATGGATTTCTATGGAAGCTTGTTAACGGATACGTTTTTTTTTCGGCACGGTTAATACACCGTTCGTAGGCACGGTTCTTATCAGTGTTATATGGATCACTATGGCAGCTTGTTGACAGATGCGTTTTTCTACGGCGCAATTTATACGCTGTACAGTCACGTCTATAAGTATGTATACACTTGGTTTTATTCAAAGGCGATTTTCTCCTTCATTTTTGAATGAAATTTTATGTTATTACCAACATAGTATTTTCGAACCCATAGGTTTATGTAAAGTGTCGTATTTCAACGTTGCATTCGTTATTTCACGAAAAAATCGCAATTGAAAGTTGCCAAGTGTTGACATATTATTGCTCGTGACTGTACCGTTAGGAAATTATGCCGTATAAAAAGGGCTTATCAGTCGATTTATTCATTTTAATAAAATGGTCAAAATCAATCAACACTATTTGAATAAATGTTAACTCTAATAAAAAAGTAAAAAAAAGCAACGTTGTTTAAACTTTGACCTGGATGACGTATCCTCACTAATAATGTCACCTCATCTTGATTATGACACAAACGTAGGAGGTGATAGAACTAAAACAAATTGACAAACTACTTCCGTTGCCCACACTTCATAACAACAGAAGCATGCGGAGTTGAAGCAAATGTAATATTTCTTCACTATACTATATGAAGGTATAAATTAATATTTTAGTTTAAGATGTCACAAAATCAAATTCTTCTCTTCTTGTTCTCACAAACTATTGTCTACATTTCTTTTTAATTTCTCCTTTCGCAGGTCTGTTGGAAGAAATTTCTTAAGAAATAAGCAGTGCCTTTGTATTTAACACTAATATGTCGTAGTATCTGTATCTATTTTACATCCTAACTATATAATATAATTATATAATATAATCCTAACTAATATTATAAATGGTGTTGGCTTATTAAAGTAAGTTGGTTTGTTTGTTACCTTTTCACGCCTAAACCTCTGAACCGATCATTCTGAAATTTTGCATATATACGTCAGGTGTTCAGAAAGGGACATGGGTACCTTTCATTCCGAAAAAAAGTGCCGTTTCTGAGGAAAACAATGATAACATTATTATGATATAGATGGCGCCACGTGTCTTTCGAATCATGATTGAAATTAGAAACTCGAAATTTATGCAGGTGAAACCGCGGGGCTCAGCTAGTAGGTAAATAATAAAATAAATAAATTAATAAATATACTCTGCTTACGTTTACTTTACGTTTTTGCAAGCCAGTTTCTGATGCACTTCTTTATTCCCTGAATATTAATAATCGCCCTGATATGTTCTCTTTCCACTTAAAGGTTTCCCCAGACGTACATTCGAGCTTTGCACTCAAAGAACGTCAGACCGTACGTAATGTAGAATTTCCATGAAAACAGATCATTATAATCTTTTTCTCGTGTCGATGCGAGCTAACCGATGAAAGCCTTTATCATGTTAATTGAATTAGCAAGGATCACTGGAGCACAGGGTTAGCACCGGATCTGGAATTGCTCAGAGAAGAGACCCTGGAGACAGATGCCTCCTAAGTATTTAATAAAGGCGAGATTTAGCAGTCTTTGGCTAAATTGTATAAGAAGAAGAAATATATAGTCCGGCTATGGGTATATTTCGGCCATAATATAGATACCTATTAGTCCCGCAATATATTTGTCGACAAAACCTTGTTGTTCTTTGTCAACATCGAGCCAAGTTAAATAAACAAAGTAGCTAATGAGGTCACGCCATCGCGGTGACCATCCATTCAGCTCCGCCATTTTTAAGTTCTGGACGACGTGACTTGTCTCTCTCTACATTGAACGATCCAATAAACAAAGATCTACAGTCTCAAAATACATTTGCATTGGAAGTAGGATGGCAATCCATCAAGAACCTATCTTTCTAGCGTTTCAGTGTTGTCACCCGTGAAAAACGGATAGTTGAACCTAAATACCGCTTTTTTGGGAACAATCCAGCAGTGTACGACAGCAGCGGTAAAGTTGAACAGATTATTTTCATGGCATAGACTACATACCAATACAGGTAATAGAAACATCATCCGAGGCCTTATCCTAGTTGATTTGAGGATATCTATGATTGGAGGTGACACTGCATGTCTTCTTCAGCTACTCATCTTTATTAGCTGTCAACTCAAACTCGAAGCATTTATTTCAAACTAGCTGACCCGACGAACTTCGTTCCGCCTCAGAATCAATAAACCGTTCCATACAAATGTATGAGACAATGAATTATCCTTATTATTATTTTTTACGTGAATTTTTCCCATGCTTTAATAGTTATTCTGCTATTCGGGGTCCACAAATCCAACAAATCATAACATCATAAAAATGTATCCTTGTGTTAAAAATCGTGTAACTAACCCGACTTTCTTTTATACTTAAAAATAGATATACAGGGTATTACGGAAAGGGTATATCAATACAAACGGGTTGAAGAGTGTACGAGTATCTGGTCTAGAATCTCTGTACAAAATTTCAGCTCAAAAGCATTAAGTTTGAAAATGCTTAATATTTTTTTATTTCGACATCACGGCGCTGCACTGGCGCGCGGCGGCGTGATGTGCGTGTACTAGGCGCACAGACACACTACAGATAATGGATAATGACCCTCGTAGTGCGGTGACATGTTTGTTATGATTTCAATTTAATAAACTATCGAAATAAAAATATATTAAGCATTTTCAAAGTTACTGCTTTTGAGCTGAAATTTTGTACAGATATTCTAGACCAGATACACTCTTCAACCCGTTTGTATTGATATACCCTTTCCGTAACATCCTGTAGATAGATAAATCAATTCAAGTACTTTTGAATTGTCAAGGGCTCGGTCATTCAGAAAGATGAAGCTAGTTGCCCACTCCAAAGCATAGTTGGTACCTATGTAGAAGAACGGGTAAGAAACTGTCAGTGTCCACTTCCCAGACATATCATCTTTCACACATCCCATATTTTCTTCGGGTGTGCCTCTAAAAATCACTAACATCAATACAGTATTCTAATCATGTGTTCATACAGCTAATACAATCATCATCACCGTCATCTGCCTGCTCTTGTCCGTTGTTCCTTAAGGTGGCGCAACACGTTTTCTTCTTCCATTCTTCCCCGTCAACCGTCACGATATCATTCACTCCCTAATCTTTCATACCATTCCTCACACAACCCATCTATCTTTACAGCTAAAAGCAATCAATCTACCTAGACTGTATTGGGGTCGGCTTCCAGACTACCCGAATACAGCTGAATACCAGTATTTTACATGGAGCGACTCCCTATCTAACCTCCACAACCAAGTTACTGGGTAACACAATACCACTTGATAAGACTGGTTGACAGACTTTTGGGCTTCTGACTACCCGTAACGACTGTCAAAGATCTACGAATGCCAGCCGGGACCAACCTTTTTCTATTGTTATAAATCAAATTTTGATTTTCCCACATTTGAGAGGTAATGGATGGTCACCCATCCACGAACAGATCGCGTAAAGTGTAACCTTACTTTCGATCGACCCGTGTGGCTGTTATCATATAGTCACGAGCCCTCTACAGCTAATACAATCATCATCATCTGTCTAGCCTTTTCCCAACCATGTTAGGGTCAGCTTTCAGTCTAACCGGATGCAACTGAGCACCAGTATTTTACATGGAGCGACTGCCTATCTGACCTCCACAACCCAGTTACTGCGTAATACGAAACCCTTTCGTTAGACTGGTTGTCAGACTTTCAGGCTTCTGACGACCCGTAACGACTGTCAAAGATCTATGATTGACAGCCGGGACCAACGGCTTAACGTGCTTTTCGAGGCACGAAGGCGTCTTAGTAAGTAAAGATGGTCACCCATCCAAGGACCAACCGCGACAAGCGTAGCTTAACCCGATAGATCCACCCGTGCGGCAGTTATCACTTAGCCACAAGCAACTAATACAATCATAGTACGTAATTATAATATCACCTTACTCAATAGGCGTGTGGAACAGTGAGCGAAATTCGCTCCCCGTTTACCCCCTCTAAGCCAAGATCAAGCGACGGTCAAAACGACCCCGTGGAATTACTTATATAATAAATCTAGGGCTCTTAATGTGTCTCGGAGTTTAAGCTACGGATTACTGGTTCCGTTTTCAGGTTGAATCGAGTGTTTAAGGTTTTCAGGTTTAATTTATCATGGTTGTTGGGAAATTTTTTATTTTTTTTATTTTTAGTAGATATTTTTTGCTGCTTCCTATGTTAAAAGTAAAGACAGTATTTTTTTAGAGGCCCTAAATAATTTTAAAATTAATGTTACCACAAAATGTGTTACGTAATCAATTAATTTTCTTTAATGAACACGTATAAGCATGTGATATACAAGTTTTTTTTTTATCCCAATCACATCATGTTATATTTAAACAACAATCCGCTTCACATAAACATCGTAATCCAAACTGTAATACGATTACAGATAAATTCTACAAAAAAATAAAACAGGCATTAAAAAATCAACTCACCTCAAAAACAACCCAGAAAAATTCGTCCATAAACAAAACTGCCACTTAAAAACAAAAGCGTTCGATTTTCAAATTTCGTAACACCGATAGGCGAAGGAAACTTCACATGAAGCCGAATCGAGGCGCGTAGCGTCCGCACGACGGCACAAACTACACTGAATTTGACGCTCTCGGGAAAATTATCTGTTGCACTATGTTCTATACATGCGCAAAGCTCACTTGTTCGAAACGCGTCACTTGTTAAACATTGCCGCGTCACTAAGAACTCAAACCTCGTGAACACGAACCAACAATGCAATGTATAAAGCTAAAGCGATACACAAGCAAATATTATGACATTTGGAAAAATAATTTCTCGCTTTGTTTAGCAATATTAACGTGAATTTTGAGTCAAAAGATTTTCTTTGTCAGCGTCCGTTTGTGTTATTGGGAGAAATATTCTTTTATATTTCTTATTGTAAGAGGTACAAAATTATTGTCTTCAAACAAGAACAAAAGACAATGTACTTGCTCTGAATATTTTCTGATCGCTTTAATAAGTTTCAAACAAACTTCTACGACCCATATTGCGGTTGTTGTTTATAAATTGGCATTTTTAATTAAACTTTGGAAATTTTCAAGTATCTAAAATGGGGTTACGATGCTTCGGTGCCCCATTAGGGGTTTGGAGGGCCGTAATGGGTAATTGCTGGGCGCGTTTGTTTACTTATATATTTAAAAAAAGAATAGAACATAAATAACCTCCACAGAGACATAAGCCGATTATCTTTGGTACTCTCAAAGACAATCTGCAAACTGGGACCTACCCTCATCATATTTTGAAACGGAAAAAAACCTCATTTTAGGCTTGATTTAATAACACGATGTTACAAAAACAGATTTAGACCCTTTCAAAGCATACGAGGAACTCAACCAAGAATTAATTCTATGCTAATGAAATAATTAGTAAAATTACTCATGGCATACGAAAAGCACAATATACTTTTAGGCTCAAAATCCCGTATTATTAACATTGGGGGCGGCATATAATCCCCTAAATACGGTAATTTTGAAAGTCGAAGCGAATGGGGCCAACTGTTTAATTTTGTTTATTCTAATTTAATTTCCGACACTTTGTACACAGGGAATTAGTTGTGAACCATGGTGTGTGGGAACTGGAAGTGGCTTGACACATGTGGTGAGTCTTATTAGTCGTTCCAGCTACTAGAGATTAACGGAGAAGCACATCAAAGATATTGAAAAGCCTACTGGATAATCTATCGAAAACCAACAATATTTCAGCGTATTTTGAATCAAAAATCTTAACTAATATTATTACAATGAGAAAAGAATTAATTTTTTGTATGTTTGTTTGCAAAGGATAAAATAAAAAATACAATAAAAAAAAATCACTTATAAAAAGCTACATTATCAGCGAGTAATAAGGGATGTATTCTTTTTTAGCATATTGTGGTGTCTTACGACTTCCAGGCGCACGAAGTCGCGGGAAGAAGCTAGTGTATTATAATTGACAAAAAATAATTATGCCATAATTTCTCACACTCGTGATTTTTGAGCCCCGTTAATAAACTACCACCTTTATTAAAATGTCTGCCTATAGCTTAGCGAACAGATGAGGTTGATCCAAGCTGCATTCTACGAAGCTCCTTTATGCGCCGCCTGTGGGTTAATGTTTACCGTACTCAAGTGAGAGCAGATTACAGGGCACAAACATTGAACTCCATTAACTATAATGAGTACGTATCCTAGTGCTTGTAGGTACAGGACGCCAGCACAACGAGCTACTACAATCTGTCAAATTTCTTTAATAGATTTTCAACTTTATCGCTAAAGCATAAGGTTCAAAATTGATTGGAAAAATTTGACAGTTTCGGGTAGCTTGATGTGCTGGCGTATGTGCCCTCCATAGTCGAGCTTTGCTGGTTAAAATTGCCTAACCCCCTCATCTTGATATTTTTTTCACAACTTGCTTTTTAATGACAAATTATTTTATTTCTGTAAGTAGATTTTTATACGTCAGTTTACATGTCCATCATAAATTTTAGAAAAACTAGTTGAGGTCGGCGTTATCTATCTGAGAAGAAAGGCCGAAACAAATTCAGAGGTCAGTCTCTTTGAAAGTCCAGGCATAATCTTGGTCAGATCATGTGAAGACTATGTAGATTGATGTCTGACATGATCTTTTGAGGAAAGTCCACACAGATTGAGTGGACCTCTCCAGTCAGTGCACGCATAGTGGAGATCAAGACTTTTTTTTATTGTTTTTCTTTCGAGTTTTGCCGCTCAAAGTTATCTAACCCCCTTGATTTTATAATATATTTGACAACAGCTCATCTTAGCTTGTTGGGGCTAAATATTTTTTGTATGACTGCATTGGACTTGTATCGAACGAGATGCTAATAAGTGATGATTTGGTTGACGATTAACTGTACGACGGAGGACTGTAACTTTGGAAACTGGTATTCAGATGCATCTGGTTAGACTGGAACCCGGCCCCAATAAAGTTAGAAAAAGGCTAGGCAGATAAATTTATTTGGTTGACATACACACTTACCTAGAAACTACGAAAAACCGTACAACCGATTTATCAACTAAGGTAGTGTGACCGATGATGGCCCGGCTCCCAAGATGGCCCACTTTTTAAAAAACACAGTTACGGTCGTCTTAACTATTTCAAATTTCGCGGGTGTATGCGTCTATGGCCATAGTCAAATCTGCATCTGCATTTGACACCAAACGTGCCGCCATTTTTAGTATGGCTGACAGTTTTTACTGTCGTGTCAAACGGTGCACGTGTTTCTAACCTCCTTTAAGTAAACTTTTTTAAAAGTTAACAAATTTAAAGCGCATTTCCTTATTTTTACTAGTGAAACGACTTATTTAATCTGTTTAACATTAAATTACAGGTAAGTTTTATTATTTTATAGCTTTTCTTGTATTTTTAGGAGATTGCAATGAACTCGGGTAAAATTTCATAAGATGGCCCACCCCATGTTTCCCAAACATGGCCCGGGCCTTTCTAGGACTATTGAATAATACATAAAGCTTACATTAAATTGCAAGTGAACTATCAAATCAGTTTTCTTTCTTTTAAAAGTTTCCTTGGGCATGAAGCTATTATTTTAACATAAATACAATTTTTTGTAGCCCGCATATTATTGGCATGCAACTGTTGGAACAAAATATTTTATTATTGTATTAATTTCTATTTTTTTACTGTACACTTGTTTTTTTAACATTGGGCTTTTGGCTACATGTTTTGTGTGTTGTGATTGCTTAGTATTTTTATTTGTTTCTAGTCCAAAATGGAGCCACCAAATAAAAAAAACGCGTGGACAGTGGACAGAAGCTCAGCCAAAGGAAGCCCTTCAAGCAGTAAATAGCAGACAGATGTCTCAACGAAAAGCAGGTTGGCTTAACTACGGAGGACGAGGAACAATATTTGTGTGTCCCGATTGTAACTGAAACGAGATCTCATTAAGCAGCCAAAGTACTTATGATAACTAGACTAACTTTAGTGTTGATTGTTTTCCATTTTTATATTTTATTTTCTTATTTTACAAAGATTTACTTATATTTGTTATGAGTGTAATGCTCAGATACGTTTAAATAATAGATTTCGCTTTTGAAAATTATACCTTCACCCTTTTACGTAAGGTATAAATTTCAAAAGCGAAGTCTATACTAAGGAGTCCCTTAACTAACCGCTAAAGGTCTCTGAGTACGGCAGTAAGTGTATTTTATTAAAAGGCAGGAGAGCCTAATTGAATAGTTCCTATTTTAGCAATATTCTGTTAAGTTGGTTTTTAATACTCCTAACAAGGCCCATGAACAAATGTGAAAAAAAATCCATGACTGAATAAGTAACTGATTTATTAATATTTTGTTACAAACTATTATGATAAATGTCTACGTACGTGGCATATCTCATTTTAGAATGTTCTTTTGGTTTTATAGCAATTTTCATTTTTGATTGATTTAACATGGCCCACAGCCAAATTTTGGATTGTTTTTTTGATTTTTTTGGATATATTAAAATTAAAACTGTATTTTAAAATCAATAAAAGAAGAAAAAAGTGTTAAAATGTCGATTAAGCATACATTTATATTGATATACTTCGGGCCTTCTTGAGCGACCACCTCCCTAAGATGGCCCTCCGTCTATGTTTTTAAAATTTGTTTTATTTCTGTCAAAATTTTAAAAACATTGCGATTTCTTTTTTATTATGTTTCATTATTAAACAAATTACAATTCTATGTAAGGTTTTTCTTTATTTACCCAAACAGAACGATTTTATAAAACTTTGAAATTAAGTGGGCCTTCAAGGGTGCCTTTACCTTATGACTTTAAAAAGTCAGTTTCTTTGGATTGAAATAAATAAAAAAAAAAAAAAAATTGAAATCCCCTGTCATTTCCCGCGTCCAACTTACATCCGTGTCCAATGTTAAGGGTGCATATATTTTTTTTGTGAAAGTGTTTTAATTATTTTGACCGTGCGTCAAAAAAATTAAAACATTTTCACAAAAAAAAAAAGAATTCGCTAGCATGCCGTAATACGAAGGTAAGTTTATTTTAATTTAGCAGATGTAGTCTTGTGAAGTAAAAAATAATTATGTGAGAGAATGTTAAGTGGAGGAAGCGTTTTGTGCGCGCCTGTATCAACGTTTAAAAGTATACTCGGTGCTAGCGTGCTTTTCTTTTATATGCTATGAAAATAAGAAGGCTATGTTAAATTAATTTTTTGCCGGGTGTAACCGTTGTTGAAGAAGGAGGGAGTATGGTTATTATAGCTACTCAAGAGATTTATAAATCATAGTTTTTTTCATAATGTTGTAAAATAAGGATATAATAAAAAAAGAGATTATTTATTCACGTACAGTCAGGCAACTAAAGTCGTTTAACACTTCAGTTTTTTTAATCATAGTTATTGAGCAAAATATTTGTTCAAAATTGCAGCAGAAGTACAATTTTTGGAATATAAGCACTTTGCTATTATGTGAAACGCTGAAAAGCAGTTTATTGAAAAAAATTGTAGTAAATTTAGCAACATGTAAAAATTGCAGTGTTAATCGACTTTTGTTGCTGACCGTACAACCTGTTTATTTATATCCTTGAATTTCTCACCAGATAGAGATGGAAATAATTATGATGATACGGGGTAAACTACCCATATGCTTTTCAACATAGTAGGTAGTAAAATATTATCAAGCCTAAAAATACAAAACTGCGTTCCCTCCAGGTATTCTATTGTTTTACAAGGATTATTTGAAAGAAAGAAGAAGAAAGAAAATACGTTTATTTGCGGTCAAAAAAGAACATAAATACAAAAAATAAAATAAAAAGACGGCTATCGCTCAGGTTTATGCTGCGACCCTATGCAAGACAGAGCCCCAGCGCTGGTTTACAGAGCCCCAGCGCTGGTAAACATTTGGAGATTTATCAATTAATCACTCATTAAACCATTATTCTCCTGCCGTTTGACCAATTTATTTGGAGTCGACGCAACATGTTGTTTTCTTCCATACTTCTCTATTAGTCGTCATCTCGGTAGTCACCCCCTTCCTAGCCATATCATCTTTCACACAGTCCATCTATCGTTTCATTGGTCTTCCCCTACTCTTATGGACATGACATTCATACTCACAACTTTTCTCACGACATTTTCCTCATGCGTCAAATCTCAAATCGTTTTTCGCAATTCTTAATGTACAATTACAGATGGTAAATAAAAAATAATAGAAACAATTATGGACCCTGTTGGGCACAGCAAATTTTTAAATAAGTAATAGAGAGGAAGAGCGCTTTATTAATTTTCCTTGTTATAAAGTTAGAATTATTTTCTATCCTATTACCTATGTAGTTATATTTCTATTCATTCACTTATTCTATTAATATTTTATATGCAGGTCTATCTATCTATTTATTTATTATTTATTTAATTAAATTTAACGCCTGCATCATATGCCCATACCATGACAACCGATTTCCACAAAACTTTTTAGTCACCGGTGCCACTTTCAGACTTTTGTCAATCAATCAAAGAAAAACCGGTCAATTGCGTGTCGGGCCACGCGCAATGTAGGGTTCTGTAGTTTTTATAACAGCCAAACTGACGCTTAGCGCCATCTATCGACATTTCTATAGAGTTGTTCGAAATTTTCGAGTCAAATACAATAAATTGGTCGACTATTACTCGTAAACTTGTAAAGCCCGCTTAAGTGTGATAGTTTTCCTTTAAACTTCGTTATATATACATTTGAATTTCTAACTACAACCGTTTAGTTGGTAGAGGGGGGGATACTTGACTCTAACGAAAATTGGTACTTTAAAGCCTGATAAAGCTAAATAATTGTTTTTTTTTTTCAAAATTTTATTTTACCACTTTTTGGCGTCATTAATGTGTATACTCATGCCAAATTACAACTTTCTAGTACCAATAGTTTTTGAGCTAAACCGCGGACAGACAGACAGACGGACATGGCGAAACTATAGGTAAGGGTTCCTTGTTGACTACGTAACCCTAAAAACATTGTTTTTTTTTTAAATTATTACTATAACTATTTATTTTCGATTTACAGATCGTAATGACCGTTGAACCGTTGTCTGTTGAATGCATTGAATAGTGCAGTTTCATCATCAATGGAATGCGAAACTCTAGTTATGACTAAATCTAATTCCACTAATGCTGAAACCTTGTACACAGCACGAAATCATTTCTAAATGTGGATTCATTTCAAATAATATATAAGGTCACTCAGCTTCACGATCACAATTATGACGTGTTAGATTGTATATACGTACAATATGGGGACGACAATACGACAATGAAATGAATGCGCTCCCTTGGAACATCAGGACGGCAACCAGTCGGTTATCTTTTAAAGTGAAGGCACGTGAACATATTCGGCAGAAGTTGGCCGTAACATCCCAGCGCTGATTTGCTGGATTCGTTTTCTCCTCTACCGAACATTTTTCCGCTGAGAGTTCATTTGGTTTATATGTATGTATGTATCTATGTATATATTGTATTTTATATTCATTTCCTAGCTAGTTCTCCTGTATGTTGCACCTGCCATGTTTTTGTCTCTGCATCACCCTAAGGTTGACTGGTAGAAAATGCCTCAGGCATTAAGTCCGCCTTTGTACAGTATTATTTTTTTTTACTTGTGCATAAAGTTTGAATAAATAAATAAATAAATGGATCTACTGAACATACTAATGAATGAAAACTTAAAAGAATTGGAACTATTAAAAGTGTTTGTTTGTTCCTATAAATTACCAACCGTTACTAGTTTTAAAATTAAAACTCTTGTATCTTTACCAATAATGAAGCAAAATCCTCATAACTTTGCACTCCCATATGGAAGCAGCTATCACAGGTAAAATTTGCTTACGAATTTATATATATGCCCAGTCTGGCAATAAAAAAATGCTACCATTGGTAAGCAAACCGATTCGTTTTTGTTTATAGGAACCCACCATTAGGTTAAAAAAAAAACAAAGACACAAATTGGTAAAGGAAAAAAAGAAGAAAAAAGAGAGAAATATTGCAATAATATTGTCCGTCTTGTAATTTTATTTTCCTTTTTGTTATTAATCTCAAGTTTAAGAAGTATTTTGCCATAATTATGAAATTCTAGAGCATTTCGTTTTCTTATTATTAGATAATATGATCTATGATGATATGTTCTTTTTTGCGTCATGTTTACCGGAAATAAACGTACTTTCATTCTTTCTTCTTTCATATGTGTTATCACCTATTTCTGAGATTGCTGTTCAATCTGTAGTTGGCGACTGTGTATGAAGTTACTGTTACCTATTACTTAAGATATACGAGTATTATAAAAAAAAAAACTTAGCTTAACTTAACTTTTTAGTAATAAAATACTTATTTCAATTTCGGTGCTAGGATTTTATTCTATCAAACTAAATAAAAAAAAAGTGTTTTTTCCAAACAAACAAAATAATAGTGATGGGCCGAATAATTATGCGTTATGCCGATCAGCCGTCTTTTGCTATGCAGACTGGAAACGTCATGCTATGTACGCAGTTCAATTGATTGCTCTTTTGTCGTCTCCACCATGTATTTAGTCTCATGCAACATTGTCCTAATTATGATCTACGAATAAATTTAAAAAACCTAGACTCCGCAATTCCAATATCCTTTCCTCGTACGGCAGTATACTGCTGAATATAGGCATCATCCTTATACGGTAACAGCAACATTTCGGCGCCTTTCACATAGCTCAATGATCGTATCCTTATCTCATTGCTAATGTGACGTCATCGAAACAAATTGTTCTGATAAGCCTAATACGTAGCGTATTCCACAATACACGAACCACATCTGACGTCAGAGCAATGTTCACTTTGTCGGCTGGAGTTTTTATTTGTTTTCTCAGGAGCAATTCTAGTATTATAAAAACGTTCGCTTTCTAATTTCTAACTCGATGATATTAATTTGGAGGTCGTCTATAAAATGTATGGAAAATGTGCAGGTTATAACGTTATCTTGGAAGGAAAAGCGTCTTTATAAATTTCCATAAATTTTACTTCTCTGTGTTATCGTAATGTCGTGACGTAATCGTCCACAATAATATCGCCACATTCTCGGTCTCAATTTATCAAAAAATACGTCTGATTTCCCGGAATTATTGTAATTCTTTTGCCTTCTGAGGGGAAATTCCCGTATTTAAATTTAATTTTGATTAATTTTAATTAGGTTAATTACGTGAATTGGCCGTAAGATTAACTTCTATAGGTTTTCAGAAACCGGGAGCAATTTGTTTTACAGCTTGTTTCAGAGGCTCAAGACCAAAGTCAATTTTACATTCAATTAGTCAAATCAATATAATTTTTATTGTTCTCTGTTATTAAACGACTTGGTAACGAACTTTATAAAACGTTGTTTTATGGCAGTTAAAACAAATATGTCAAGAAAAAATCAAAACAAAATGTTTCTAAACCTTGACTCTGTTTGTTTTTGCTGTAAAAGTATAATTATTTTGATGGACTATAGTCCATTATGCTAATTGCAACGTAAACGTTGTAATTAGCATAGTACAAATAAATACAAGTAATATACGAATACACGATCATATGTAAACTACTGCGGCGGAGCCCAAAAGTTGTGTTATGGTTTTTTATTTGGAGTTGATATTGTATACATAACAGTAAAAACATAGGAGTATAGATATTCTACTTAGGGCAAATTCCACCAAACTTTTATACCTAGAATAAGTCCTGAGAATAAATTTAAAATTTTTATCAGTTCTTCAACTGTTTTTTTTTTTACTGTCAGACGTCAGTTTTATCCATGGATAAAATGGAGCTGTGTTTTTTTTTTTAATAAATACTTACATTACACACTGCTTTCCGAATAAATAAAAAAATAGCTTAAACTGAAGCCTAAAAATATTTTATTCCTATATAGCGATACTCACCTGCTTCGCAGAAGTACAATAGTGTCACCATTGCACTGTCAAAATATCGAGATTTCTATGCTTTTATGTCTAAATTAAATAGGAACAAATGCTCTTCGTAATGGTCAAAACCGCATGAAAATACATTGTGTATTTCATATGATCTAAGCGGTCATACACAGAAACGAAACGTGAATATTCAGGCTATAATCTACCCACTGCTGGGACACAGGCCTCCTTTTTGTGGCGAAGCGGACCGTAATCCACCACTCGGGCCCAGTATTGGTGAATGTCACGTTTTCGAATTTTTTAGTTCTAGCACATGCTGGTTTCCTCACGATGTTTTCCTTCACTGTCTTGAGAGGAGTAGTGATGAAATAATTTATACAAAGTCAAACGCCTGTCAGGGCCCAAACCTACGACCTAGAACTCGTAACTCGCGGTCGTTATCACTGAGCCTCCATTGCTCTTCGTAAACGAAAAGTGACTTTGTTATAAACTATGTAAGGGTTTTACGAAACACACCAGACTCCTAACTCAACCCAAAATCCCAATTTTCAGACATTTCAAAAAAATAAAACAAATGAAAGCGCAAAACGTACGTCGCCTTAACACAATTACCGGAGTAGAGTCATCTGTCTGTTTGTATATCGCGATGCATTAGCATAGAAATGTCGCACAGAGGTTCGCCTTTAACAATTACCTAGTTAATCAGTACAGAGGTGCTAATTCGAAAGAACATCATGGATACACACCAATATTAGTGTAGTTGTTGCTAAAAATACTCGTGTGACGAAAATAATGATGAATATAAATGTTAATGTATGTACAAGGAAGAGGAAGGACAAATTATGTGCGACACTGCTGTGACAGACATGTTACATATTGTTTATATAGTGTCGCTCGTAAGAGACTCCTGTAGTTAATGAATATGTATTTGGTTTATGTAATTTGTGTGTTGATGTTATAATTATTCGTTTGTATTGTTTTGTTATACATTTTCAATTGGAATGTATGGGAGAACATGTTTTTCAACTACAATGTTTTTGTTCTTGGGATAAATTCATTCCAATTAGAAGGACATCATAGAACACGATTTTTGGTGGAACGAAAATTTTTACTATGCGCAGAGTATAAGTATTGGACATGGAACATGGGAAGTCAGGTAAGAAGATGTAGGTTTATAAGTTTAGAAAAAACCTCAACTCTCTGCGCTGACGAATGGGTAACCATTTCAAAAGCAACCGAGGCGCGGTTTTTTGATCGTACTTACGAAGATAGATCATAGTATTTTCTTGATTAGCGACTCGAGACCTATTGCACAACTTAAAATAAATCTTTTTAAACATTTTGGTAAGGAGTTTATTAACCTGAATCGAAAAAAATAACCATCCGGAAAACAACAAGAAATACAAGAAATCTGTCTGTCGAACCATTATAAAAATCGCAGAAATGAAAGTCCAGACGTTTAACAAACTTTACTGAGCCGTTCAAATATTTGTCTTGTTCGGATATCGAACTCACGACCTTCGTACTAGACTCGCTCAATATATTCCTTATTAGCTTTGCGCGTGACTTCTTTCCCGACAATGTTTTTTATTCTTGGTGGGCGTGCGCACGACATCTTGCCATCATCTTGTCTCATCATAATCTTATTTCATCTTAATAGGATGAATGAATCATCATCATCTGCCTAACCTTATCCCAACTATGATGGGTCGGTTTCCAGTCTAACCGGGTGCAGTTGAATACAGTATTGACCAAGGAACGCTTACCTTTCTATCCTCCACAACCCAGTTACTGGGTATAAGGAACAAACAACCAAAAAGCCTTTATTTATATAGATTTATAATTCTGTTAATCAACTCCGAAATATTTTGAACATGAACGAACATTTTCAACAATGGACCGGTGTTTCCATTTGATTGAATAACGAGGTTTGAGGGTAGAATTAAAGAATATTCGCGCAATGTCTGCGGGGCATGTCAGCGATACACAAAAGCGATCTTGTGTGGTTGTTTTAAAGAGACACTGCTTCCTGTCTGGCGGGGAGCGAGAGCGGTGCAGTTTATAGGAGGAGGCGATTTTTCGTTGACACATATTTATGTGAACAAAGTTGTTTGGTTCTCTGCTACAAAAGCGAAGCTGCGTTGCCATCAGCTACGCTGTTTTCATTCATTGTTGAGACCGCTTCACTCAACATCGCCGCGCGCTGGCGGCAGTGAACGAGGGGTGCGGGGACAGAGGGGAGTCAGTCAGCCGCCGGCCGAGCGCGGGCCCCCGCGCCACACCGCCATCCGCCATGACAGTCAGCTGTTGCTCGCCTTCATGCACGGCTGCGCATTTTAATAACCATATTCCATATTACCATTTCTTATTCTCATATTTTAACCGACCGTTGTAATTTCTTTTTCATTTTTTATTATATGTTGTCCGCTATACTTTCATTTGCTCCTCCGCGACCTATCGTCGCGATCATTCAATGGAGGCAAAGGAAAAAGCGGCTTTTGTAATTCGGCCTGCAGTGCTGCAGTGGACCAATACAGACTTCTTTTGTTTTTCGTAACGACGGTACAACTATAATATACTGTTTGAGCACAGTAGGATAAAAAGATAGATAAGTGACAAACATTATTTTTTATGAACTAACCATTCAAACGCATAAATATTCTATCAAGGCCAAAAAAGGAACGATATTGATAATGATAACAGCCACACAGGTCGATCGATCACGTTAAGCTACGCTTGCCGCGGTTGGTCTGTGGATGGGCGACCATCTTGACATACCGAGACCCCTCCGTGCCTTGGAAAGCACGTTAAGCCGTTGGTCCCGGCTGTTATTCGTGGATCTTTGACAGTCGTTACGGATAGTCAGAAGCCCGAAAGTCTGACAACCAGTCTTACCTAGGGGTATCGTATTACCCAGTAACTGGGTTGTGGAGGTCAGATAGGCAGTCGCTCCATGTAAAATACTGGTATTCAGCTGCATCCAGTTAGACTGAAAGCCGACCCCAACATAGTTGGATAAAGGCTAGGCAGATGATGTAAACATGATGCCCTATACTTGTTTGTGCTTCCCCATTCCTTAATAGGGATTCCATGTCATTGATGAGAGCATAACCAGACAGCCCACAGACAGGGCCATTTCAGTTAAAGATCTTAGGATGCCATGCAATTAAATGATTGCTAAATTGGACTGATTATCGCTGCGTGGTCATTGTAGGTTCGATCCAGTTTTCGAACACTGACCCTAAGCAACATAATATCTTATACTAACTTTTGCCCTTGTGGATGTCGGAAAAACCTACGGAAAATTACTACTGGAATTAAAAGTACCCTATGAAGAAGAATAATCATTTAGATATCGTATTTTATTATTTTATTACGTTATCAAAACATATCAGTTAAACCACACACAAACGAACTCTGAATCGTGATAGCAAAGCTAATCTATGTGAGCATAAAATTCTAATATCATTATTTGGACCATCCAAACAATCCCCACCTGTCCAATACTGCTATTCGCACCCCTTTATCCCCATATTATTACAAAATAAATCCACCGAACACGCCACTCAACCCTCCCACCGCTTGTAACGTACACTACATACAAAAGAAACATCACTGGCAGGGTCATAGAACAAAGGGCGGTCTCGAAACTGGAGGGTCCACCACTCCACTTGCTTTGTCCCTTGTGTCACATTGTTTAACTTTCAGACACACCTACGTTCACACATCACATAGATCGTGTTTGATATTACATACCTACTATGTGGTACTATTAGGGCAACGCTTCATAACAATTAAGTCAACGGTAAAATGAAATGTTGGGTGCTACGCCGTAGCTAACCGCTACGCTGCTACGCGGCTACGCTTTCGTAGCGAAATTGAGTAAACCAATTATAATATTACCGTACCAACGTTTATAATATTAATTTGGTACTATAAATAATTACAAGAGGATGGTTAATAATGAACGTGGACAAAGAATAATATTGTATATTTAAGGCAATAAAATGTCTAAGTATTTTTATTAAGTTCTTAAAAAATTAAACCAGAGAATTTATACAAGTAAAACATTTTCAATTTCGATTCGGGTTCGTAATAAATTTATGAAATCTATTTGACTTAAAGGTAGTTCTTGGTTATTTAACTTGATGCCGTTTCTAGAAATCGAATACTTAGAATTACTAGAAATCATAAAGGTTAAGATGTTCACAAGATCAGGAGGTCATTAGGTCAAAAGAGTGTGAGTGAGAGGGATTCGTGAAAGCGTTGTTAATTTTTATATTTTAATGTTTTAACGTGATCTTTTTAATTTTATATTTTCTTTTTAGAGTTCCGTACACAAAGGGGGCGAACGGAACTCTATTACCCTAAGCGTCCGCTATCTGTCCATCCGTCTGTCTGTCCCAGGACTGTATATTTTAAGCCGTAATAAGTGAAGTAGTAGTAAGAAAATAGTAGTATTAAGAAAATATCAAGTGTCAATCACACTTGAAATTTTCACAGAGTGTGTACTACTATGACCACTATAACAAATAACAATAATATACAATTTTAAAGCCAAATAAAGGTTTCTTTAAATTAATTTACTTGTTTTATTTGTTGATTATTTTCCTTATTCCCTAATTTTTCCTCACCCCTTCACTTAATCCGGGATAGCTCTTGAAATATACGAGTAGGTTTAATTTAATTGTATGTACCTACCAAGAATTTCAAGTTCACAGCATAGTCTTTAAAATGTTAGCATTTTCATCAGTTATTTAGTTTTTAAAATCGCTTGGAACAAGTAACCAGTAGGTGATTCCAAACTTTTGATCGCAAGTGTAGAAACAAGAAAAGCGTTTAAAAAAAATGTAGTGTCAAATATTGTACGGGGTATTGTATTGTGGTGGTATTGTATGGAACCCTCCGTGTGCGATTCCGACTCGCACTTGGCCGGTTTTATATGTGCTGTCTTCAAATAATGTAATTGGTTTTTAACCGTGTTAATTAAAGTTATTGAATAAATTAAATAAAGTGACATGAAGTTTTCTTGAACATTTGAATTGACTGTCCTTGACATTTATACTAACTTTAATATTCGTAGATGTAGTGGTTGTTTATTTAAAGTAAAATTGTCTTATGAAATCTTAACCCAACTACGTATTAAATTCACTTTATAAAATAAATCCAACCTGTCCAAATTCGAATTGCTGGTCAATGCGCCAATTTTCAGCTAAATCTGTGAATTTTCTAGCTGAAATCCCGATAATATAATTAATAAATTATTTATAAATAATTTAATTAATTAATTAATTTCTTTTTTTTTCTTGGGCCGTTTCTATACAACAAACTAAATAACCTACTTTCAACATTTATCCTAAGCAAAACAACGTTTAAAAGAACATTGACTGAATGGCTTCTTTCCTTAGATTTCGCCCAAACTGAAGATCTTTTTACTACCATATCCTAATTTAGTGTTCCCAAAATAACGCACGCAACCTCATACACACACCCCACTTCCACATACTCATTCACACACTCTCACTCACACATACATACGCCCTACACTCTCATACATCCTTTGCATGTTTCCTACATCATCATTTCAGCCGAAAGTCGTCCACTGCTGGACATAGGCCTCCCCCAAGCACTTCCACTTCGACCGGTTCTGTGCTTCTCGCATCCTCCTGGGTTCCTGCGGCCTTCACAGGGTCGTCGGTCCACCTAGTTTCCTACATAAAAAATAAATAAAATCTTATTTGTATATTTATATTAATTAATTAAATCATTTTAATAAATTAAATATTTTTTATTAAATGACATAATAATGAATGAATTGATACTACCGTGATTACAAACAAAACGTCTTCAGTACAATACTTGAAATATATAAATTGTTAAGGGGGCCTGATGGCACTACCTGGAAGCACCAGTTTTCCAGAAATTAAGTACAAAATTGTATAATTATGTAGACTAATTTAACTTTAAGCTGTAATTAATGGTAAGAAAAACAAAATCAATTCTATTCAAATATAAAAAACTTTTTAAGAAAAAAAAAACCGACTTCCAAAAAAACACTACAAAGTGAAAAATAACTTTATTTCGGAAGTCGGTGTCTTTGGATCTGTATTTTAGTTTTTTGCCACCGACTTCCGAAATAAAGTTATTTTTCACTTTGTAGTGTTTTTTTGGAAGTCGGTTTTTTTTTTCTTAAAAAGTTTTTATTTCACGCTTTTTAGTGGGTCTGCTTATAATTTATCTAAGTTACAATAGCCTAGTGATTATCGCCTTTTACAAACAAAATATTGCTTTTCCCGATGCAGGGAAGTTAATTGTTGAGGAGTTCTCCAGGTCCACCATCAGCTCCATATCACCATTCACATTGTGACGAGAATAAATTGCTTAGCAACCATATTAAAGTAATCGAATCGCAACCCGTGAAATACTTAGATATTATTGAGTACTTCCGATGGCCATCTGTGGTCTTCATCATCAGTTCCACTTCACCAAATAGTGCTTTCCGAGAGCAAATGCACGAGTTACTATAAAAAATACCCAAATCGCTATAGGTGTGCCTATAATATTTGAAGAGTTCCTTCGATTTCTCCAGGATCCCATCATCAAATCTTGACCTGATGCTTTTAGACTAGATGCTGATAATCGTGGCTGCAGCATCAGGCCAGACTTATGTCAACATTACATTGAACTTAAAATTTAGTCCTGTTTAAAATGAGCCCAAACACGACTACGGTGCTGTAATTTCAAGGTTGGTACTTTTTCTGATGCTCCAGCATCAGGTCTTTATGTACTTCGGTGTTCCTCATTAACAGTACGTTTATCCACACATCGAGCCCTTTTCAATGAGCCTAAACACGATATATCTGCTGTTAGTTGTCGAGGAGTTAGGTACTCTGCAGACTATCCTGACTGCAGCATCAGATCATGACTTGATGATCATGAGACCAAATGTGGCAAATGCCCTATCAAACATCAAAACAATTTACTAAAACAGTCCTTTCCTGTTCGAGTAACTTCTTCCTGTTAAGGAGTTGTACCTTCCATCATCAGCCCAGCTACCTGAGATGGTGACAACCATACGCAAATACACAAGATACTTCATAAAACATGCGAAAAACAATAAGTGAGCCTATAAAATTTGAGGGTTGCCCTCGATTTCTCCAAGATCCCATCATCAGATATTGAAATGGTGACAATGGGACCACACGGAAAGCACCAGCTTTCAAATAAAAAAAGAATCATGAAAATCGGTTCACCCAGTCGCAAGTTATGAGGTAACAAACATAAAAAAAAAAAAAAAAAAAAAAAAAAAAAAAAAAATACAGTCGAATTGATAACCTCCTCCTTTTTTTGAAGTCGGTTAAAAAGCAAAACACTGCCATAAAATTAATCCTAATTGGAGCACTCTTCGAGTCGTTAAAGAGCGAAGCGTGGCCGATACAAATCCGAAATCATAACCGAAACGGAACCGCAGTAGTTTATACCAAATAGCTCACTATTATAGATATTCGGTTTTTATGTATCATAAAAAGTTATCGTAAAAACATTCGCACCATGTTTTATTATAATAAACTACTCTGTTGCCACCAGGAATCGAATTCAAGACTTCAATTCACATTTCAACACTCATAAAACACATAAATAAATTGGATATTTGAGGAAAAAGTGATCCGCCAGAGATTTTTATTGTTTTTCCAAGTGTTGGTCGTAACCATGCAATTGTAATAGATGGGTTAGAGGAAAATGGTCTTTGAGTGGTTGGTTATAAAGGTTAATTCGTATGTAAGAGAGGGTTTTGTAGCTCGAGTGGGATGCCTGTGACATCCTTTTGTGGGGAGCTGCCGTGCTATTGTTTAATAGCACCTTTGTTCGTGTGTTTGTTAACAACGTCGGAACTCTTATCAACTTGAGGACATACAAGCTGGTTATAATTAAAAAGAAAATGATTTTTTCATTTTGCGACGAGGATCGTTCTGTGTTTGACGCGTGTGTTGAGGTTTTAATCATGACCCTTTTAATTATGTGTCTAGCTAAACGTGGAGTCTGGATTTAAAAATGTCTTTGGTTCGTTTTTGCCTCTTGAATTCTTATGTTAGTAGATTCTTCTTTTTTTTAATAAATAACTTATTAGTTATATGAAATACTGAGGGGCTCGTGGCTAAGTAATAACACCCGCACGGGTCGATCAATCAGGTTAAGGTACGCTTACCGCAGTCAGTCCGTAGATGGGTGACCATCTTTCCATACCGAGTCTTCTCCGTGTCTCGGAAAGCACGTTAAGCCGTTGGTCCCGGTTGTCATTCGTGGATATTTGACAGTCGTTGCGGGTCTTCAAAAGGCCGAAAGTCTGACAACCAGTCTTGCCAAGAGGTATAAGTGTTACCCAGTAACTGGGTTGTGAAGGTCAGGTAGGCAGTCGCTCCACATAAAATACTATTATTCAGCTGCATCCGGTTAGACTGGAAGCGGACCCTAAAGATAGTTGGGAATAGGCTAGGCAGATGTGTTATATGAAATACTGTTTTTTACATTTCACCCCTAGTTTATATTATTAAAAAACTTGACTATGATTGAAAAATTAAATAAATAGTTTAGAAATAACATTTTAAATTAAAACTCATATGTTTAATTAAATAGAAACACAAACTCATATCAAAGTTTCCATTACTAAATATTTCGAATTGCTGTAACCATTCATGCGTGCATAACATTAGACTGGCTGTAGACTTAATCGCTTATACTACCACTTCACAATACGAGTGTACCTTGCACATTTAAATACCAAATCCATTGACAGCCAAGTATGAATTACAAGTGTGAAGCGTAGTATTAAACCAGCAATGTAATGTAAGCTGTAGGTTACACTCTTTGCATACCAAATAGGTGGTTTATTCAGTACATGGGTACGGTGTTTCAGAATAACGGGCATATTAACTGGAATTCCTTTCAGATTGGCTCCGGACTCGACCCTCATCAGATTGGACACTGTCATTACACATTAGATAATTTTGGATAGTCTCATGCTGTGTACAGACGAGGTCAAGTGTATATTGCATATATATTAAAATGGAAACGATTTTAATTTATCTTAAAATGTATTTTTTTTATTAACGGGAAAATGAAATTTTTAGATTGGTCAATTTCGGTTTTCATGTGAAACCGTTTCTTATAAGAAGACTTTATTAAAGTGATTATTCCAGAAACTTTTAGAAGTCCTTCAATTTTGAACTATTACGATTATATATATAAGTACTAGCAGCTGTGCCCCCGACTTTTTTCACGTGCATGTCGGAAAACAAATTGGATTTCATGAGTTTTATTTTTTTCGCTAAACCCTAATACTTTTTCTAAAATAAAAGTAGCCTACGCCTTATAACATTTATTTTTATTTTATTTATATATTTATTCTCACACTGGAACGCCATACGGCAATTGCACCAACGGAGTAACGAATCACTTCATCTGCTGCTTTCCATCCATGCTGTGCGTGGTGGACATCGAACGAGTGGCAATGGATCACGCACGCTCACGCAGCGTCAAGACATTTCTCCATAACCCTATCACTCCTTCCATAAATTGCACACATTCATTGCAAATTTTTGAAACACAATAATTTTCAAAGGAAATACATTAAAATTGAAAAAACGGAAAATTTTGAGGTGTCATCCTGCCTGACAGATGACAGAATTGACAGAACATTAGCGATCTGCCAGTGAAAGTTCCGTCAAAATTGGTCTAGCCATTTCGGATATTACCCGGGACAAACAGACAGACAGACAAAAAGAAAAAATATTTTGTTGTTATAAATACCATATATACTTTCATATGCATTTAGTAAAAAGCTGCTATTTTGACATTACAAATAGACACTTCAATTTAATTTATTTGAAAGTATAGATAGATTTTTTACTCATAAATTGTCCTATCTGCGGTAAGTACCTGTAACTTTCTAACTAAATTCTCCCAGTGTTTCAAAGAATTTTTTATAGGATAGGCTTAAAAAGCCGGCCAAAATTCTGCACGGTTGCTCCAATTAGTATGCTAAAAGCATTAATTTTAAGACTTTGATAACTAACTTGAATGTTAAGTGGATTGATTACTGAATTTTGAATAATGTCTCGTACTCTGTCATTTCGTTTGCATACAGAGTAACTGAAGCTATAAAAGCTAGACTAGTAGTAAATTCTCGTGTAACTTCTTCACTCATTCATGGCTCTTCAGCAAGTCCCAACAGAATTCTTGCACCAACATTAGATACAAGGATTCTGGGCTCGTCTGTACATACCAACTTAAATTGCGCCGTAATGTGAAACACCGCTGTAATACCTAACAATGGATCGCATTAAGCAGTGCCCAATGAACCGGTGGCCGCAGCTTGGATCACTTGATTTCCCCGAAGGCTCCTGAGATCTGTCCAAATCTTACCCTTCTCTTGTAATATACGATTTGGATAACAGATTGCTTTTGAAATTACGATTAAATTGTAGCCGATAATTTATTCGGTGAGTCATTATTGTAAGGTCTTGAGATGGTTTGGAGCCCTTCAATCAAAATGTAATGGTTATGGAGAACAGTTTTCGAATGATAGTCTTGTATAGGGCTGTTTAACTAGTTTCATCGGTTATTGGATCGACCCAGTTTGAAGAAAATGTATCTGAAGCGAGGAAAAAGTAGCCAATAAACGACACAGCTTGTTTGCATAATTTGCCTTTAGTTATTGTAATGAGGTTTCAGCTTTATCTCGTCTCGAACTGATTGAAGTTACTGTAGATCTTATGTTTATAAAAGCCAGTATTTTTCGAAGTTATTATGAAAAAGATTTTATTATTCACGATGAATAAAGACCCAATTAGTAAATTTTTTAGAAACTGCGATTATTGGAAATGGATTTAAATGTACTAATCTAACTTATCTACTTGCGTATTATTTAGAAATAGACATAGAAATAGAAATCATAATCATCTTTATTATTCATTGTTTTACCTGCGTAATTTATTTAATGAAGATGTTTTCTTATAACCGTCAACTTTTATATTTTCACATCAGTTGCAAGCACGGGTTCATCCAAACTCTCACCGAACTTGGCCCTACTTACACGATTTAAAATTTTTATTAGCCTATTTTGCGTCTCACGGCTGGCTCCCTTTTTTCTTCCAAACCTCCCTGTCTTATGCGATCTCTGGCCATGTTGGCCCTGCGAATGATATTAGATCGTCACGCCACCTTCTTCTTGGCCTACCTCGACGGCGATGTCCTGCCTCAGGCGTCCAGTGAGTGACGATCTTTGCCCATAGATTTACCTAACAAAAAGTCCCAACTCTACACGAAACGATGAAATGTACAGTCAGAATAAAACAAATTCAGTGATCATTGGACAAAAGTCTCCACACAATGGGTGCCTGAAGATATAAGGAGCCGAAAAGGCCGGCTTAGAAAGAGATGGCGAGATAGCCTGGACGCGTACCGCGAGGGCTGGCTCGAGGTGGCGCGGGAATAGAGTTTCTGGAAGGATTTGGGAGAGACCTTTGCCTAGCAATGGGATCTCTCTCTCTGTAGTCGGTTCATCATGTCTGAGGATCGTGGTCAGCTTCGGAGTTGCATCTGGAGCGGATGATCCGTCTCCACCGGTTTCTGTCCAGGGCATCCCTTACCACCGTGTAGAATTTAGAGGACGATGATTCCTTCACCTGATCGGTCCATCGTGTAGTGAACGACCGCGCGATCCTTTGCCTTCCCAAGCACAATCAGTTCTTCAAAACTTTCATCAGTTTGGGACAGTATAGACTATCAAAGAAAAAAAAAAAACAAAGTCTAAATGAGATGTTACGCAACAATGTGACCGCAATCTTTTACCTTACGTTTAAAAATATCTTCAAAACAAGTCCTTTCTTTTATGTGTTAAAACATTTGGGCATCTTTTCAAAGTTTATCGTCTGTAAAACCGTTTTGTACTTACAATGCAATGTAGACGAGGGGGTGTTTTTGCCCGGTTACCTTCAAAAATATTGCAATTAATTTTGAAACATTTAAAGTTTCAACAGTCAGAAGTTTGAATGATATTCCTTCTGCATTTTTGAATAAAATTAAGTAGTCTTTATAATTAGTACTTTTTAAATAAATATTTATGAAAAATTTGGTACTTTGTATGATAAGTTTACTTTACTTTCTTCATTTCCTTAATAATTTTAATATAACTTTTAGCCAGCAGCGATATTTACAGATTAAGTCGCTAGTCAAAAGTTTATTTTATTGGAATAATTTTTGAAAGTTACGGATTAAATATTGACTTACCTTTTTTACTAACTTTCAGGAGATAGGTACCTAATTGATTTTATAATCGCTACCACAAGCAAGCTAATTTGATTGTCTTATAGAGATATGAGGAGGGAGGATGATTCATGTCGGACCGTTGTATCTATGCTAGTTGCGCGGTAAACTCTGCTTGCGAGATGCAGGATTTTGCGTGACGTCAGTATGACGCGATGTTCGCATATGTTGTTGTAGATACCGCTACAGTCTAATGTATAATCTGCCTATATTGTTCCCACTGCTGGAACACAGGCCTCCTCTCTTCGAGAGGGAGTGGGCTGTAATCTACCACGCGGGCCCAGTGCGGGACGGTGGAAGTCACATGTCTTCGAATTTCTGGTTCTAGGACATGCCGGTTTCCTCACGATGTTTTCCTTCGCCGTTTTGAGAGCAGTGATGATGAAATGATTTATACATCTATAGCGCCTGCCTAGGTTCGAATCCACGACCTACAACTCGTAAGTCAGGGCCGTTACTACTGGGGTACCGCTGCTCTCAAAATTTAAATACCACGGATAAATATTTCACAATAAATATGTACTTAGTATACATATATATGAAACACTACGAGTACCTAAAATATCAGGTTATTCACAATATAACCCGACAACACCAGACGCGTCGCCTCAAACATGGCTTCCACGCAAAACATATTGTATAAAAACAAAATTCCTTACGTCAAAAATACATACTCATATACGAAAATTTTTATGAAATCCTTTAGACACAGGGTTTCTGTGATGTTCCGATGTTAGTGTCGGGGGTAATTGGTACAGTCTGGGGTCTAAAGGACAGTGTCGCAATTATCCCGGCAACATTTCTATGCTCCGTTGACCACTGCCCTATGTTGGGGTACAAAAAACCCCGGGCCTCGGCTGAGACTTTTTTTAGGCACGTTGTGTTGTGTTTTGTTTTGTCCGCTGTGTTGGCAAGCTATTGTGATGTTCGGGTGTTTTTGTCAGAAATAATTGGTGTTGGTTATGTCAAATGTCAATGTTATGTTGGCTTTTTTTTAAGGAAATCGTAAACATTTTAGAATTATCCTGTTTATACTTACCTACTTACCTTCATGCAAAAAAATCACATAAGTTAAAATGAAGCTCAATTCCTACGTAAAATCAAGGAAATTAAAAATTTACTACTGACATACCTAACGTGTCCGTATATTCAAATCTTAACCGTCATTCTATGACAGTTGTATGAAAGGGCTATAACTCGGCAAAATAATGTAGTGTATCAATTTGATAAGCAATAAATTATTGTCCCTGATTGTATTTCTACATTCTATACGCTTTTCACGCCAACAAAGGCGAGCTATCGCTCAATTACCTAGAGGTTTGTGTAGAACATTTCTCTACAGAAACCTCTAGGTAATTGAGTGATTAGTAATTCGGTGAAAGACAAAGATTATAACTGTTTCGAACTTAAATAAAACTATAATTGTTATTCCGAAACTATAATTATTGCTCTTCGAAAGTTCGGGTGCGTCGTACTCGCAATCGGCTTGCATGTATGTTCAGAGAGGCAATTCTCGTAATTTTTAAATCGTCTAGTTTCAATCTGTCAAAACAATACCTCTAATTTCCCTACATTTTTGACAAGTTTTTGACATTGATTGTCGCTGAGATGAAATTGCTACTAGATTTTAAACCCAAGAATTGGCCTTCTGAAGGCCAATTCTCGTAATTAAAAACGGCTCCAAAAAAGGTCTTTTCCCGAGGAAAACAACAAAACACGTGGTGCCATCTATTACAATATTAACGTTATTGTTGTTTTCCACGGGAACAGTAGGTACGTTCTTCGGAATGAAAGGTAGGTAGGTAGGTAAGGTAATGATAGGTAAGTTAGGTAGGTAGGTTTCGGAATGGTAGGTGCGTTTCTGTATACATGACAACGTATATGCAAATTTTCAGGACGATCGGATAAGTGGTTTAGGCTTGAAAAGGAAAAAAAAACAAACAAACTCACTTACGTTAAGATAGGATTTCACGCGGACTAAGTCGCGGACAGCAGCTAGTAAAACATAAAAACAACATTCACTGTCTAAACCTATCAATCCCAAGCCTTTTTGTCCTTTATATAGTCTTTTACAATACAATAGGCTTTCTGGCATAGTTGTAGTTGTATAAACATACAATAGGTATATTTAAGAACAAATCGAATAACAAAACGTATATTCTTCTTCCCAAAATATAAAAGTAATTCAATTTCGGAGTTAACCTTTCAAATTCGAACAAAATAACACAGTTGATACACCTACTTCCGACTTTTATTCCATTCCCGTTCCTTAAAAAAGTTAATTTTCTTTTTCCTTAACTTTCCTTGGCATTCGCGCGCGCCTTTAGGGAAAATCATGTAGGCCATATATACGAATATGAAAGTCTTGTCCGTATTTTTTATATTTACATAACATGAACTTGGCTATAATATTTTTCTAATAAAAGAAAAGAACACAAGCCCGTATCTAAAATAATCATAAGGCAGAATCACCTTTTATAAACCCTAATAACTGTAAAGAAGGTAACGCAATTTCACGTGGTAACAGCCTGCCCTAATACTCCATAATGTCAAATCCTTGTAGAAAATCAGCGAGAGAGAGAAAGGAAAAAAAACAATAAGTCTTTGCCGATTTCAAAAGAGGTCAAAGGCAAAGTAATTAAGATAAAAGATGTCATTACATTGTGATATTTATAAATCGTCCACGGCGTACCGTGTAAAATCTTTTATTGTTTTTATTTTTCGTCTTAATTTTTTTTTTCACGGAATGTTGTAATTGGGTTTCTGAGCCGAGGGCTGAAATAAAGTTAATTGGGTACAATTAAAAATGCTGTGGGCTCTAAAAATATTACACGTTATTAATCATGCCTAGACGTGACATTAAAAAAGGAGCGAGTCATTTAAAACAATCTCAGATAATATCTCACTTATGTATGTTCAGATGAATAATTGAAATCACCAGTTAAAAGCCTTTTCTTTTCATGAGAGGAAATTGTGTGGAGAGAAAACCTAGCGAATGTCTCTTGCAGACAGCATTTACAGACATCCATACTAATATTATAAATTCGAAAGTAACTCTGTCAGTCTGTCTGTATGTTACCTTACGCCTAAACCACTGAACGGATTTAGATGAAATTTGGCAGAGAGATAGAATGCATCCCGGGAAAGGACATAGAATATTTTTTATCCCAGAAATCATCCTGAAAGGGGGTGAAAAGGGGGGTGCAAGTTTGTATGGTGAACCAATAACCGCTGAACCGATTTAGATGAAATTTGTTATGGAGATAGTTTGAGTTGTGGAAAAGGATATAAAATAGTTTTTATTCCCGAAATTATCCCTTAAGGGTTTAAAAAGAGGGGTGGAAATTTGTAAAGGGAATCAATAAAAAAGGACTATAATACTTTTACCGCGGGTGAAACCGCGGGGCACAGCTAGTATTATAATAAATTGCCAACATCCTGCAGTATTTACTTTTATGCGGCAGTGCGCCGTTCAGAGCAGTGGTGGCCCAATGGTAACAGCTGCGACTTACGAGTTGTCAGCCTATAATTTTCCCACTGCTGGGACACAAGCCTCCTCTCGGTGAGAGGGAGTGGGCCTTAATACAACATGCGGGCTCAGTGCGGGTTGGTAGATGTCACATGTCTTCGAATTTTTAGTTCTAGGATATACCGGTTTCCTCACGATGTTTTCCTTCACCATTTTGAGGGCAGTCGTGATGAAATAATTTACACAAAGTATACATCCTATCAGGATTCGAACCTACGACCTAAAACTTGTAAGCCACGGACGTTACCACTCAACTGGGCTACCACTGCTCCCCAGAAAGAGATTAATTGGACATTTATATAAATACTTTTAATTGAGGTACCGACTTGATGCCACTTCCAGTCGCAACTCTACGCAAACGATACAGATTTACCAAGTTTAAACCACGCCAGTTCTCAAGCTTTCCAATTTCGCGTTCAGCTACCAAAACCAACTTCCACATAAACTATACCAGCTAATTAGCGAGCCCAACCCTTAAACAAAAACATTTAATATTAATATTTCATTCCGAAATTCGTATTTAGGTAAACTTTATTAGTGTAACATCGACATCGGGTTTTATTCAGCCACTAATCAAAGCAGGAGCGGTCGGCAATTTCCTTTGTTCAAGGAAACAATAATGTAGTGGGTCCTTTACGAAATTGCCAAAAAATCATTATCTTAGTGGTTTCCTCATTACCAAAGTTAATAAGGAGAATTCATTTGATTTTGTGTCGGGAATGTTTTATTTAAGACGCCGTCTGGAAGCATTTATTTTACTTGTAGAGCTTTTGTTACAAAGTACAAGCTCACGTCGCCGCGAATCGCTCAGGGAACTTTTTAAAAAGGTTAATATTATGACGGTACCTCGCCAATTAATTTATGAAAATATTATGTATATGAGAAAAAAATCTACATCTTAGAATAGAATCGAATACTCTTTATTATGTACACCATATAAATTACAGACATCTTTCATCTTGTTTTTTTGTTTTTTTTTCTTTTTAATAAAGTAAGCGATATAACCAATTTTAATACTAGAAATAAAGATAAAATACATCAACCGTTTGTCAGATTAGTCTAAGTACATACATCTTTTGTGGGGTACTGTGTTAAATGTTACAATTAAATTTTACATATTGCAATTACATGAAAACTCACGTTAAAAGTACACTTTGTAAACAAGCACATGTACTATCGTAAATCTACCTAGCCTTTTCCCAACTATGTTGGGGTTGGCTTCAAGCCTAACCTGATGCAGCTGAATACCAGTATTTTGCATGGAGTGACTCTCTATCTGACCTCCACAACCCAGTTACTGGGTAACATGATACCCTTGCTAAGACTGGTTGTCAGACTTTTCGGCTTCTAACTACCCGTAACGATTGTCAAACCTCTATGAGTGACAGCTGGGACCAATGGCATAGCGTGCTTTCCGAGGCACGGAGGGTTCTCGATTGGCAAAGGATGGACCCATCCAGAGAACTACTGCGGCAAGCGTAGCCTTAACCTTCGATCGACCCATGTCGTTGTTATCATTGAGCCACGAGCCGCTATCTATACCGTACAATTAAGGGGACTACATGACCTAACGCGCGGTCACTGTCAGACTGCATAGAAAAGAAAAAGAAGCGCGATGACACAACCCTGGTAATTTATTGCAAAAATGTGAAGCAATTATCTATTTACAAAAAATATATATTTAGACTAATAAATTAAAACACTGCTTTAGTATGTTGCTTGTAAAATAATCTGACAAAAAATCAGAATGATTGATTTTTTGACAGATTTTTTTCTATCATATCAAATGAGTTGTATTATATTTTCAACACACTATCTACCTAGCATATATCCTGAAGAATATCATATATTTTTCTGATTTTGTTTACTGTAGTCGATCATATAATTTTAAGTATTGTAAAACTTGAGTTTTTTGCGTTTACGTCCTGTAATCCCCTTAAAATAAAATCCGTTTACACAGATAACAGACATTCTTCAAACTAAAGCACAACATTTTCATTTACTAAAGACGAAAACACTAATTGACAAATCTGCTACTTCATAAAATGTGACAGCGTTTTACTCAAGAAATTTCAAAAGCGTCCAAACAAAATACATCCTTCAGCTTCCCAGTAATATTACGGAGCGAGCTATACGCTATACCAAGTTGTCAGCCACTAACACACTCCAAAATAAGGTTGGCAGTTATTCATATACAGTAAAAGGAGAATATGCGGACGGTAAAAATACCACACGCTTTGAATGAAGTATAAAATTCCGCGTCGTCAACACAAAGGACTCGGGTGCCACCACAAAAGTTTGAAATGAAAGCCTTTTCCTTCAGTGTAAGGTTGACAGCCCTGCCAGCGCCTGCAGCGAACAATGTAATTTTTGCTTTTTTAATAGAAACCGCAACTTGACAAGCGAAACGTGGATACACAGACAATTGTGGGCACAACTTTAAATAAGGCAACGGTTATAGCCAGCCCTAATTTGTTACGGAAAAGCTTAGCCTTATATTTATGCATATTTCAGAGAATTTAAAGTGTGTTTTTGTGTCTAGAAAAACTTTTTATCCAAGGCTTGGGATGGACATTGTTTTATTTGTGTTTTTATAACTTTGTTACTTTTGAAAATAAATGTGTGACTGCAGTAGCTCAAAGTTAGTGACCAGTTGTTATTAACTTCTGAAAGAAATTTAGGCTGATTAAGGCAAATTCCTGTATTTGTAAACGTTCAAAAATCTATTCGCAATCTCACCGTGTCAGTCATCTTTTATCTCATCCTTTATCTCAATCTTAACCCAACCCCGAACAATGGTCCTTCGAGCCGGATTCGAAAGTGAAGTCATTAATTAACGACATACACTTAATAGAGATCATGCCCTTACAGCTATTTTCATGCCAATGATATGTTTGTGCGGCTGAGCTTAGAATCCAAACGTAGGTACATACTTCAAAATACGAGAAACGCCTCTCGGTTTTCAAATAAATCATGAAGTCTCATTTGATTGGCTATTGATTTTAGGCAAGCAATCACAACAGGATATTTTCTGTTCAAAAAACTTGTTCTGCTTCACAGAAACTCAACTTTACGATCGAACCCAGGATCTCACGTTCAGCAGTTGCACTTACGACAACTACACTAACGACAGCACGTATGCTACCGTTTTTTGAAGTGAAAACTTCTTTAGCGGCGTTGCACACTTTTTTGTAATGGGTTTGGATTTTTATTATTATTATATTATTTGTAATGGGTAAAAAATTTTAAACTCGCGTCAGGACACGTGACTGTCAGGAGAGACTACACAGAGGAGAACTACTACTCCTAACTACTAAGTATCCCCCTCTCTTTCTACGGCGGCGCCAACCGAAGTGAACCAAGTGACACACGACAATGGATGGATGGATGAGGAAGTGGAAGTCGATGTGGATGTGGATGTGGATGGATGGATGGATGGATGGATGGATGGATGGACAGCTGATGGCTCGACCGCCTGTGTAGTAGCCACACTGCTGTGTATTCGTAAAATTCATGTATATAAAGTGTTTAAAATATGGAAATTGAACAAAGTGCATCTATTAATGAAAAAAGTGACGCAGAAATAGTGAAAAAAATGAGTTATATTAATTCAATTAATAATTGATTTATTTCAACGTTAATATTCAAGTTTTCACTTCTGCCGGCACTCCCGGAGTGCAACCCGTCTTTTTTTTTGTATTTATGTTCTTTTTTGCGTCATGTTCACCGCAAATAAACGTATTTTCTTTCTTTTCTTTCTTTGCATCCATATTTTATCGTTCTCCTGCCATTATCCCAATTATAATTTGAGGTCAGCGCAACATGTCTTGTTCTTCCGTATTTCTCTATTAGTCGCTATCTCGGTAGTCACCCTCGGTAGTCTCGGTAGCCAGTATGCTTATTTATGACGCTTCAATGTAGTTATACCTACTTATAATACCGACTACGCACAGCTGCTCATCAGTTTATTAAGTTACCCGCTATTTACCAACCGTAACGCATGGCTGCAAATCAGCGAAATATTCGTACCAATAATGTGATTGCTGTCAACACTAGCACCTTTGCTCGTAATTTTAAACACGGCTCATACAATACCACCTCTGTATTTTCTGAAGCGGTTGGCAGAGTTACGTGGGAGTTCCAGTGCCATAGGTATTTTCTGGGTACGCTCGTTCCATCGTAGACCTCATCCATCGCTTTCCGTCAGGCGTGATCGAGGTCAAGAGCGGGTCCATCCAGCAAGAAAAAAAAAACATCCATATTTCGCCAGTTATGTTTAAGTTTCATGTCATACGGGGCGAGCTTCTTCCTACGCGTGTACAAATATAGACTTCTACTGACAAATGCCCTATGAGAAAAACCACGTAACACTGCCTGATCTGGGAGTCTAAAATAAGAACGCACGCTGCGCAGTCGCCCGAGACCAAGGAGGCATTTCTACTTTGTAAATGTTTTGCTTTAGGCGCGGGCCTGCGGACGGAGAGTAATGGGTAGCTCACCATCCGATCAGGACAAGGCCCGTGCTGGACGGCGCGTACGTGTTCCACGCGCACCTCAAAGAGATATTGTCATCAAAAAAGAAGGGGCCTGCCAGGGCCGAAGCCTGCCGGGGGTGCGGGATTGTCCGAAAGGGTTACCGCTACCCCGGAACATAAAGTCAGTAAGAGGAAGGAACACGGATGGGTTTTAGTCAGTAAGAGTCTGACACTCCCTTCCGCTCCACCCAGAGCGGGAGGCGTCATTTGATGATTTCCCATCCATAAAAAAAATATAAAAAAGGACAAAAGCTCTTCTCACACAGAGATGTTGCAAGGGGCGTTGCGGGTTGGCGATTACAGTTACAAACTCAAACTCAAAGCATTTATTTCAATTAAGCCAATTACAGGCACTTTTGAAGTGTCAAGAAGTCGATCAGTCATAAGATGAATTTTGTTGCCCATCCCAAGCGTAGTAGGTTACTATGGAGAAGTTTAATTGTTATTTTGTTTTATTTAATAAATACTAGCCACAGGCATAAATAAACCTAGATAACGCAAGTATCACGATCTGTATGAAAACGTAGCGTGCCATTTTTTGACTACCTACTATGACTATTTAGTTATGGGAAAATCAAATCGATTCAAAAACGCCGCCGCTTGCGGCACCCTTCTCACCCCACCCCCGAGGCGTAGCACCAGCGCTCACGCTCACCCAGCCAGCAGGTACTACAGGACTGAGCGTGAAAGTGGTGGCTTACGATTTTTGTATAACGTAAGCTAGGCACACGAAGTAGTTGCTCCTGCGTTATCGAGGTGTATCTATAGGTACCTAATAGGTAAAACAGCTGGTGTCCGCAACTCCACGTCAATGCGCTTATTTTGGCGTATCTATATCTATGGTAGAAGCTTTTGCCCGCGGCTTTGTCCCCGTGGTTATCGGAAATTATGCCACGGGTACCCAGCCGGGATAAAAGTATTATATGTCCTAACCTAGGTCTTGGTCTATCCGCGTCCCAAATTTCATCCGAATCCGTTCAGCCGTTAAAGGAGTCTGTCCACTACACCGTATCATACCGTGACTGTGCTAGGAACGTGTCAGGCAAAAAAATGTTTATTGTATTGAATAGACTGTGCCTACTAGACCGTTCCGTCATCGACAAACACAGTCGCGTGCCATGCACGGAGCGTCAACAAATGTCGGCGAGAATGTTTTGCCGGTGCTGATACGCTCCGTGCATGACTCGCGAGCCATGCACGGAAACCGCCATGAATGAGTGAATGAGTCATGCGCCAAACCGGTGCGCGCAGGCGGCAAAACGGTGAGCATGTAGCGGTATCTACAACGCCACATGCGAACAACGCGTCATACTGACGTCACGCAAATCCTGCATCTCGCAAGCAGAGTTTACCGCGCAACTAGCATAGATACAACAGCTCGACATGAATCATCGGGCAGTTGCCCGCCAGACACAACACCCGTCTGGTCGGAGGATCCTCCCTTTTCTATAGAGTATGAGTGAACTTTACACCCTGTTCCTCATACCTCTATAAGCATACGGGACATAACCGCGTATGATGACTTTTAATCGAAAAAAATTCAAGTAGCTATCGTATAGGTTCAATAACCGACAATTTAAACGCAGGGATTTTCAGAATCATGAAATTCGTGGTTGCAGTCTTCGAACTGGTTAAAAATGTAGGTATCCTGTAAACATTGCATTTAAAGCTCAAGTCATGGTTGTATACCCATTCAGCGAAATAATTACCTTTATTTTTAGAGTCATTGTCTTCCACGTTAAAAACTTTTAATTGAACGTGACAGTGGCATTTACGCTCGCAATTCTATTGAAAGTATCGATAAGTTAAATTGATTTCATTGAAACCATGTTGCGTAATGACGATTCGACGTATTTTTGGAATATGATGCCTTGGTACTTCCCGGGGATGATATAAGATGATTTTGATGAAATATTTCGCCAGTTATGTTTAATTACCATGTAATAGGGGGCGAGCCTATTACCATCAACGGGCACAAATTTAGACTCTCAGCTGCCACTGAGAAATTCCAGATAGAAAATGGAAATACCCAATGACACTTTGCCCAACCTCAAATCGAACCCAGGACCTCATAGAGGCAGTCTATAATTATGATAATGATATACATACCACACAAATATGGAGTTTATATATGTTATCGGCCAAACCCGATTTCAGGACAAACTAGTTTAGCCTAGGCTAAACTAGTTCCGTCGACATAGGATGCAAGGGCGAGCGAAGGGCACCCCGAGGTTTGGTTTGGTTAGGTTACTTTAAACCCTTTACACAGAAATAGGGGCCCCTCAAAGCGGGGCTCCGTCGACATAAGATCCAAGGGCGAGCGAAGGTAATCCTATCGCGTATAGGAAGAACTAGTTTAGCCTAGGCTAAACTAGTTTGTCCTGGAATCGGGTTTGGCCGGTAACATATATATCCCAACTGATCTTAAGAAAGAACAGAAGGCCAATTCTCGTAATTTAAAACGTTCAAAATCTAGTCGCAGTCTCATCTCAGCAACAAACAAAATATGTCAAAAACTTGTCAAAATATAGGGAAATTAGAGGTATTTTTGACCGATTGAGACTGAGATTAGACTGTGAACGTTCTTAAAATTACGAGAATTGCCCCTCTCTATTGTAAGAACTGTCTTTTTACGTGTGACAAATAATAAATAAATAAATTAAAATGAAATTATAAAGCAAGAATGTAAGGGTCCTATGCACACAGCGTTTTTAGACGCGCGTTCCAAGCGATGCGCGTCGTATGAGATGGCATGTTTTCTAACTTGAATTCTTTATTTGACGGCGAAAAAAACGCCCCGTGTTTAGGTCCTAAATTAACAGTAATAGAAAAATAAGAGACTAATTGCGACCAGAACGCTAGATGGAACTTGAGAGAATAATGTAAGTTTAAACTATAGACGTCTTACCAGAAGCTGTTGGGTGTTGTTCAAAATAAGGATGTGGTAACCAGGGGGTTTTTTCTCTAAACACGACATCCATAGTTTTGGGTGAAATTACGGGTGTTTCCTAGACCGTATCACCTTCGGAGATAAGTTCGGGGCTCGAACTAAGAATGAATGACAACACAGTTGTCCTTACTCCCGATGTGTTTTTACCCGTCTGGCAAAGTTAATTAACAGGGAGTAGGGTTCCTTCCGAAGTATTGATCTACTTTCGGACGGTTCATATTAGTGGGTCTATAGAGGTATGAGGTACAGGGTGTAAAGTTCACTCATACTCTATAGAAAAGGGAGGATCCTTCGACCAGACGGATGTTGTGTCTGGGGGCAACTGCCCTATGATTCATGTTTGGGCTGTTGTATCTATGCTAGTTGCGCGGTAAACTCTGCTTGCGAGATGCAGGATTTTGCGTTACGTCAGTATGACGCCAGAATATCATGACATGATAAAACAACAAATACACATATTTGACGATGTTTTATTGTTTAGAAGATCTCGATACCCATCACGTCTGTAGAGTTTCGCTAGCTAATTTAATTTGTTTTAATTTACATTCAGCTGAAGCACAGAATACTTAATAGTACTACGTACAGAAAGGACACTCCCTTTCCCGCGCTCATATCAGATACCGCACCTCGCCCCGCACATCGAGGTATTCGTCGCCGACTCTTTAGCAAGGGCGCTCGCGAACCGCAGCGCTGTACTGCTGACACGAACACACAATTTTGCAATTTAAAAGTTTTATTTGAGTTTTAATCACGATGGTTGGATATTGCGATGCTTTTCCGAATTTGTATTTACATAAACTGTTTGTAAGATTTCGCATTTTTAATACCATGCGATATAACCGATTATTTACAGATAAGTCATTTAAATTAAACTATTTTAGTGTTTTTATTTCATTACGAACCCGACTATATAAATAAACAATTAACTACAAGGTCACTTCATAATAATGCACACGTTCAGCGCCGTCGTCGTTCGCTTTCCGCGCCGTTTTTTACGCTACGCACGACAGCCAACCCTACTAAGTTTCACGCACATATTTGCACGTATACAAACGTCATTTGTTTATGTAGTAGTTATATAAGTAATTATTTTGCGAGCGTTGTATGGAGTGTCCGGGGTGTGGCTTCTCATGCCACTGCCATTGCCACTCGCGCTGCCCGGCGCTCCCCAAAAGAGTGTTTTTTTATGCGGAAATCAAAGAACCGGCAGCGCGAGCGGCAGTGCTTGTTTAAATTCTGCTCCATCGCTCAGTTCTCTCCGAGTGCCTCGACGTCTGCCATTGCCGAAACTCGACCGAAGTGAGTGGTAGGGCAGTATGTAAACACACTAATTATTTCTGGCAGCACGAGGGGCAGCGGCAGGGGCTGAATGTAAATTTAGTATTAGTTCAGGCCCCGAACTAATCATTATGTCCATAAGTAATACAGAGTAGGATACGCCCGTAACTTCCGCCGAAATTACTTCGTGCTTAGGGCCCTGATGTGAGATGTCCAGCTATTACACGTCAAAATATGATGATGAATAATAATAAGTGCTAAACTGACTTTAATTACCTGATAGGTAGCATTCAAAATCAATCAAAAATCTTTTTTTAAGTTAGGCTATTTCCGATTTTGAACCTAACACATTGAATGCCAACTACGCAATAGTACGTAGCTGGTAATAATGGCGACTACATATTATTACGTAGGTCTTCCCTTTAGATTATAATTTTGGTAATCTGTGTTATTCGGCCTCCTTGAATGGCCGTTTGTATACCCTTTGGCATCTCAAATAAAACACGACATAAAAAAGTAGTAACTTAACGGTTAACTTCGGCATTCAATGTGCTAACAATTACATAAGATAGTCCTCCAAAACGCCCGCCCTTCACCAATTTCTAGTATTTGGGCTGAGAAGATGAAGCGGCGGCGTATCAAATTCCCCAGCGACACATCTGTCTGATAAGTTAGAAGAACTTGATCATTATACTCGTAGTGGTACGCGAACTACAGTTTTTTTTGTTACATTTTTTTTTTTGTAACTCCTACTGTGGACCAAAAAGTTGTCTTTTTTAATAAATTTATGTACAAGGCGCCAGCACATCAAGCTACTACAATCTGTCAAATTTCTTTAATAGATTTTCAACTTTATCGCTAAAATATAAGGTTCAAAGTTGATTGGGAAAATTTGACAGTTTCGGGTAGCTTGATGTGCTGGCGTCTGTACCTCTGTATAAATCACGAAACTGTATTAATAATGCATTCGATTTTTTTAAATTACCCACATTAATGAAAGGCCCACATTTTACATAAAGAAAAAATAATACCTAACACCACAACAGGCAAAAATACGGGGTAAACTAAGCAGGTAAGAATAATGTAATATTAAAAGCGTCTTTACGTAGTCCAGGTGTTGCCAACGTAAATAATTAGCTAGAGGGAATATGGCTGCAAGATATTATGTGTCAGTTTGTGTGCTGCTGTTTAGAGTACTTAAGTCATCTTCGTTCTAGTTTTTAACAGACTCCAAATACACTGAAGGATGTTCTTTTTTTTTACTCTGATTGTTGAATTTAAAATATAATAGAGTAGAATATTCTTTATTATATACACCATAAATTACCATAATTATATAGGTACTTATGTATATTTTAAATTGGCACCTATTAATTTTTTTCAGACTATATTTTAGTTAGGGTTATAGTAAATTAGATATAATAAAAATATGTACTAGTAACGTAATTAACCAACAAAGAAAGAAAGAATAACGTTTATTTGGACACAGTTCGTTTACCACAAACATGAAAAAAAAATGAAAATAATCACACTATCACACTAATATTATAAAGACAAAAGTTTGAGTGTGCTTATATGTTTGTTACTTCTTCACGCTCAAACGGCTGGACCAATTTTAATAAAATTTTGTATAGAGGTAGCTGACACCCTGGATTAACATATAGGCTACTTTTTATCCCGATATTCCCACGGGATCGACATTTACGCGGGTGAAACCGCGGGGCGCAGCTAGTTTATTATAATAATAAACAAAGTAATGTTGTGAACCGTCAATAGTCTGGCCCGTGTGGCTGATTTTATTTAGCCATGGGCCACACTCGCTGTCGATGTCTGTTGTAGGTAAAAGGCGACGATGGTAGTGTTGTCATCACCGTGATCGATATATAAAACGTCATTTAAATATTTTCAATGTAGATAATAATAAAATTACTGTATTTGATTGTTACACGAGCAATGAGCATAACCTACGTTCCAAATAAAATGGCATAATTTAAAATCACTCATTCGTTATGTAAACGAATGCTTATAAGTTCACAATTCGACATATTTCAATTACGAGCAGCACCAAAACAATAATGTAGCCAACAAATTTTTGCATCAGTTCAAATGCAGCAAACCGACGAATATTAATAATTTATGGCCCAACTTCGAGCGTTCGTGTTGCTTACTTTTCTCATTATCATATTTAACGTTGTCATGTAGCTTTCCACAGGCCTCCTGCAAAGACTTTATTATTTTAGCATTTTGTGGCTATGTAGGGAGGTACAGAAGTTCAATTATGCGCTCGGATAACTTGTAAATTATTTTTTTTCTAAACCACAGGGCAATTGCGTAAACCATTATCAATCGGAATCGGTTTGATTTTGACGGTTCAACAACATTCATTGCGTTATTTACGGGTTCAGCAGACATATTTTTCGAACTTATGAAGTAATGGATTAGCAATTTGCTTCAAAATGATTCAGATTCCGATTGATAGTGTGTTACGTAATTAGGGTGCTGGTCATAGAAAACAAGCTATTACAAGGATGGTAGAGTCGCCAACACGGTTTTACTTTTTTTTAATTTGAAATGAGCTTGCTCATGACTCTAGTCTAGGTCAAAGGTGACAGAGACAAAGTCGACGGTGGAGCGAGCTTACCCAGAAGAAGCTTGTTCACTCTCACTTTGAAGAGATTCGGGTTGTATGCGCTCAGAAAAACAGACGCAGGTAGAGAGTTCCACTCTTTTGCTATTACCTTTAGATAATATCAAAATTCTTCTTCTTCTAACTGTATCGATGGCCAAAATTCCGATCATATTTGGCCCAAAATTCAGCTGCGCGAACTTCGCTCACTGACAGAGTCACATAGTCATAAGATCATCAAGTGCACAGGTGACAGGGCATGCGGCGCAGGATGGAAGATGGGCCATTATCTGTGAGGAGGTGATACAAAATCGATCGATACGAAATGATTCGATACATTGTTTTTCAGCATTTCATGTAGATAATAGCTAAATAGCTAAGAATTTAGTAATAGGTAGGTTCTCTCTAATAATGAGTCGAGTGATCCCGTGGGTTCAGTTCGAGTGGGTCCAGTTGACCAAAGACTCAGTGTAAATCGCCCCTTTGCTGCTGACCGGACCTATAAAAATAAATCCATACTTATAATATTATAAATTCGAAAGTGACATGACATGAAACTTTATGATGCCTCTTGTTGTTGAACTAAAGTATAAAGTACTAGCTGCGCCCCGCGGTTTCACCCGCGTAAATGTCGATCCTGTGGTAATATCGGGATAAAAAGTCTATATGTTAATCGGTCTGTTCCTGTTGTCCCCATTGACGCTGTCCCCGTTATGGCGACAACTAGAAGTCATAAAAATCCTTCCCGTTGTCCCCATTCCAGGGTGTCAGCTACCGCCATACAAAATTTTATCAAAATTGGTCCAGCCGTTAGAGCGTGAAGAACTAACAAACATATAAATACACACTTACAAACTTTCACCTTTATAATTTAATGTGATTCTGTATGTAATTGTCATGAAAGTCACATAAGCGGTAAACTTTCATGCAAAGCTGTACCATCCGACAAATTCGCCGAAGTGGATATTCTGTAACAAAATAAATAGGTGTACGGTATATTTCAGTTTTATGCTTTGATTTTTTTATACTTCGATGTCAGAGACGTCACAATAAATCTTTAGGTTTTATGGTTGACGAGTCTCTCGGTATTATCTGAGATTAAAAATGCGGAGAAAGCGTGAAAATGGTGTTTGCGAATGTTTTAGTCGTGTTGGGATGTCGATTTGGTCGAATTATGTGGGTTTTTAGTTGTTGTTGTTGATTGAAAAGTTGTAGGTAGCCGTAGGTTTAGGTTTGGTCATGTTGAGAGGATGAACGAAAAGCGACTCAAAAAAGGAACAGACGCTAGCTCATCAAGCTACCTGAGACTGTCAAATTTTCCCAACCAATCTTGAACCTTATGCTGTGGCGATAAAGTTTAAAATCTATTACAGAAATTTGACTGATTGTAGTAGCTTGATGTGCTGGCGTCTTTACTAATGTTTCCACCACGCTGTCTGTACAATGACATGATCTTAAGTCTCCTAAAAACTTGTTTCTATTAATAAACAGTTGTCAAAAGGGACAATAGCTAAGAATCCGTCTTCAGCCTTGGGTCTTCCCATGGTTGTAGATAGGGTAAGTTTATTACGAAAAACGTCATTGATGAACACCCAAGTGCAAGCAAAAATGACTTTAAAATCAAAACACAAAAAAAAATATAGGTACTATCTTAATATTTAAAGAAAGGAAGGCCTTTCATGTCCCACTGCAGGACAAAGTGCATTGGGACAAGAAAGGTTGTTTTTTTTAAATAACATTACGTACAATAAGTAGATCTCAAATAGAAATCTGTTCCATTCAAATTTGAAAACCGTTTTTAAGAGTGAAAAGGTCGTCGGATTTTTTGCATGACAACCTTATTTTTGTAGGCGACGTTTGAAGCAATCGGCTTCAAAAATAAGGTATTATTTCGGTCTGCCCCGAGACCCTGAATCCTGAGACGGCCTTTGGGACACTTGTAAAGTTTCAATAAAAAAGCTAGGTACCTACCTTTTAGTGTGAGCGATAATTTGTATCATTATTGAATGTATTAAAGTATTATATTAGTCAGTAGGTTAGGGTAAAGTTTCACCTTCTTAAAATATTTGAAGGTTGTACTATCTATTTTTGGAAATTTTATACATTATACATACAGCAGGGTACTTGCGTAACACACTATCAGTAGCAATAGGTTTCATTTTGACAGTTCACCAACATTCATTGCGTTATTTACGTCGAAGAGCAGACACATTCTTCGAACATATGAAGCAATGAAATGATTCGATTGAGACTGATAGTATGTTAGGTACGCAATTAGGGTACAGGTTGGTAGGGACATCAACGCGCAACCTGTTACCATGGATTCTGAACCCCACTGCGTTGTTTGAGCTGTTCCATACATTTGACCACGTAAGTATTGCACTTTTGTATGAAACAGCTGGTAGCAATATGCAGCATGGGCTGAATCATAGAGAAAAACAGAATAGAATAGAAGACTGGTTGTCAGACTTTTGGGCTTCTGACTACCCTTAACTACAGTAAACGGTTTAACTTGCTTTCTGAGGCATGGAGGGGTCTCGGTATGTAGTAGCTGTTCACTGATCCACGGATCGACCTCAGCAAACGTTGTTTAATCTTGAAGATCAACAAAAACAAATTGACAACTCTGTTTTCTCTTCTTCACAAACCCACTTCTTCTTCTTATCTGACTTCTCTTTGTCAATATTTATGCTCTGTACAGTAAGAATCTTCGGTCCGAGAATAATCGTCTTCTTCGTTGTCCTTTTCATCGCTCTGGTTTTTTGAAGTCTTTTTTCTTTGTCCAGGCGGTTTTCTTTTGGAATGTGCTCCCTCAGAATATCAGGACGGTAACCAATCGGTTCATATTTAAAGTGGAAGCTCGAGAACACATACACAAGAAGTTGGCAGATTCGTCTCAGAATTAAGTTGTTGTATGGTTTCTTGTTTATCTCTCATAACTTTTTTTTTATATTTTGTTTTTTTTTTTAATTTATTTATTTCCCAGTATATGGTATTTTGAGATCTTACACTAATAATGTTCCACATATACTACCATTGCTGGCGTAGAAATATAAAAAAAAGTTAAGCACATTCAAATCGTCACTAAATTAATTAAAATGTCAAAAAGTAAAATAAAAATTAATTTCCTATGTCCAAAATAAAAGTTCTAAAGTCAAAGTTATACAATGATATTAAGATTGTTGTATGTATGTATGTATGTAGGTATATATGTATTCATTCTGATATATTCTATCAACTCAGCCTATCGCAGTCCACTGCTGGACATAGGCCTCTCCCAGACTGCGCCACAGCACCCTGTCCTCCGCCTTCCGCATCCAGACTACCCCAGCCACCTTCTTTAGGTCGTCCGTCCATCTAGCTGGGGGGCGTTCTGATATCTTAGTTATAAATATTTTCTTTTTTTTTTCCTGTTATTGCACCTATTGTGTATTGTCTCTGCATCACCCTAAGGTAGACTGGTAGAAAATGCCCAAGGCATTAAGTCCGCCTTTGTACAGTTTTTACTTGTGCATAAAGTTATATAAATAAAAGATCGACCCTTTATTTGACGTGGCAAGGGCTCAAAAAAAAGTACAGATTATTCTTTTTAGTTGCTCTTTCGAATTTTAAATGCCAGCAAACGGTTGACCTATAAGTTTACACACCGATACCCTTCCGTGCCTCAGAGAGCACGTTAAGCCTTCGCGTCCCCGTTGTCATGCGAACACATAGACAATCGTCATGCATAGTTGGATTCGCGAGAAAAATCTACTACTGTTTGTAAAAATCTCTCATATCCACACTATTCATACCAAAATTATAAATGCGAAAGTGTGTCTGTCGGTTACCTCTTCACGCTCCCTGAACCGATTTAGATGAAATTTAGTATAGAGATAGTATGAGTCCCCGGAAAGGACATAAGATAGTTTTTATCCCGATGTTCCCACGGTATCGATACTTATGCAGGTGAAACTGCGGGGCGCCGCTGCCAGTAGGTTATATTCCTTGGAAAGGTAAAGTTAGTCAATAGGTTTTTGTTTTGGAAAATAACAATTTTTCCAGGTGTACATTATTCTTGTTGCTTCTATATGTAGAGAACAACGTAAAAAAAAACACAAATAAAGAAACAATTCAAAATATAAGATTAAAAATAATAAGTCTTGGCAGTTAAGAGATGACCAGTCTCAACCGACGACGCCCATTCACGAACATGACGCGTGGATCAGCACCATCTAGCTCAACCAATTTATAGGGAACCGAATGATCCAACACACGCGCCACCATCAGTGTGACATTTAAGTGAGCATGACACATTCTCAACTGACGGCAATAGGCTCGCTCCCTATTACATGGGAATTAAACATAACTGGAACAAATGTGGGTGAACTACAGGTATAATTCTGCCAAACCCATCGGGGAATATAGCCATGATGTTATGTTATAACTTAAACTTAAGTCCTTACCCATAAGGCTGACCTTTCTGGACTAGACTGCGACCTTTAAAGGTTACCATATTTCTTGGCCAATGAGCGTATGTGAGGTCTTTTACCCTCCCATATATATTTCATACTGTAAGTCATGCAGAACAGCTCCAAGATCCAAGAATAAAAAAACAGTGGCACTTCGGGAGTGCCGACAGAAGTGAAAACAAAACACAAACAGAATACTTTGCCATCACCCTCTGACACATCGGATATACATTAAAACCGAGTACATCCCGAGAACAGCCGAACATATCCGAAGCGGTGTCGTTTACGGTAACAGTGGCGCGAGTTCAATAGTTTTTTTTCCTATTTCAAAAAACGCCCACCGCGCCTAAAGAAGTTTTCACTTCAACAGTTGACCTATATGCTTATAAACGTAGGCTGTACAGAGGTCCTCTGTTTATTTACGGAGACTTAACCTCAGCATCTAATTCATAAAGTGTAGCCGGGGGCTACAGATGTTGGCATTATGTACGCTATAAAGAAAATATTTATTCCGTCATGCTCCCTGGCGGAACCACCTTTGCTTTATTCAGGGTTCTGTAGATTTTTAGACTTAATTTCTTTAGATATTAAGTTCATAATCGCTTTATTCATTATTTATTTATTTAATACTTCAAGCACAAAAATTTACAAAGGCGGTCTAAATGCCATAGGCAATATTTTTTCTTTTTATTTTTTTTCGCTTAACTTTTTTTTAAGAAGAAGTCCCTGAAAGCAGATAGGAACTGGTTTAATGAGGCTAAGTTTCAAGCTCAGTTTTAGTGTTATAGGAGAGGGTTGTATCTAGCTGTAGACTGCTATACATACACACATACCTAATAAGCCTATAATATTCCCGTTATCTCCTCAATGTTAGGTGTTAATTCAAAAAGTTTTTGTTTTGGGTAATATTCTTTTTCCACGTGGATTGCAATACTTTCATCTAAACAGCATAGTCATCCTTTGTGTTTCCACTGCTGGGACACAAGCCTCATTTCTGTGAGAGGGAGTGGGCCATAGCCACGCGGGCTCAGTGCGGGTGGGCAGATGTCACATGTCTTCGATTATTTTGATTTTAGGACATGCCAGTTCCCTCACGATGTTTTCCTTCACCGTTTTGAGAGCAGTGGTGATAAGTGCCTGCCTGGGTTCGAACTCACGACCTACAACTCGTAAGTCGGAGCCGATACAACTGGGCCAGCCCAACTCTACTATGAGCTGTAGTCTGCAATAAGCTGATGATAATAAAGAGAACACTTCTTCACATGACTTTGACATAACTTCTTTGTTTTTTGTTAAATATTTACGTCGATAACAGACCAACCGATCCTTTATCGGAAACTACAAAGCCAAATCAGACCTTGTCTAGGTTTCTAGTGTAAGCTGATCCGACCAAATACCAGCCGACGTATATTTTTATAATCTCACCTAGAAAACTTAGGCTATGTGTGCTTGAAGTGAGCTGTCAATACCGTCAAACCCTCGCATCAGGTGGTATGACAGCTCACTTAAGGGGCTTACAAGACCTAAACGCGAAAAACGCAAGTTTTAAAAACAATAAAAGTATATGATCGACTACAGTAAACAAAATCAGAAAAATATATGATATTTTTCAGGATATTTGCTAGGTAGATAGTGTGTTGAAAACACAATACAACTAATTTGATATGATAGAAAAAAATCATGAAGATACCTCTAAAAACTTTCTTTTTACAATAAAAACCGTGCAACATACTAAAGCACTAGTGTTTTAATTTTTTAGTCCAAATAATAGATTTTTTGTAAAAAGATAATTGCTTCATATTTTGCAATAAATTACTAGCGTTGTGTCATCGGGCTTCTCTTTCTCTCTTTCTTTTCTATGCAGTCCGACAGTGACCGCGCTTTAGGTCATGTAGTCCCCTTAAGTTTTCACGGTAAGACTTTTATACAATAAACCGCCTGTTAAAGGTAGACTCAACTCACTGTACATTTTCGGAGGCGATACAATCTGTCTGCATTTAACAATGTGCCCAAAAAACCTCCCTACGTAAAATAAAACACAAACAAAGGGGCCCACATTTTTTATCACCGCGAAGTCATTTACTTCATTAAGCTGCCAGTTATTTATAATTTGCAGTTAAGCGTAGCCTTGTTTTGGACAGATAAACAATTAAATGACAAAAGGTCTCTAATTGTCCAATTTAGGTACGGAACCACGACTGGCTTTTGTATTCGCCTTCAAAAGGGTGATTGTTGTGGCTTTAGAATTTGCGATACATTTTAAAGCTTTGGTCGCTCTTCAAAATGGTGAAGATGCCTTTTGTAATTCAAGAATTGCTTCTTCATCTTAATTTTGTCAACCTACCTCTTTTTAAGTCTTTATTTATTTTTGGCACGTAATTTTTTGGCGTAATTTTTTTTTTTTACTGTCTTGTTGGTGTAGTGGTTGCAAGCGCAACTGCAGAGAATGTGGCCTTGGGTTCGATTCCTGAGACGGGCAAAGTGTTTTTGGGTTTTTCCAACTGGAATTTCTCAGTAGCAACCCGGAGTCTGGATTTATACCCGGTTGATGGCAATAGCCTTTATTGCATGAGACTTAAACATAACTGACGAAATGTGGGAGTAGGTACCATAGGTACAGTCACGTCTAAAAGAATGTATACACTTGGCTTTATTCAAAGGCGATTTTCTCCTTTATTTTTAAATGAAATTTTATGTTATTACGAAAATAGTTTTTGCGAACCGATAGGTTTATGTTAAGTGTCGTATTTCAACGTTGCATTCGTTATTTAACGAAAAAGTCGCAATTGAAAATTTCCAAGTGTATACATACTTTTAGACGTGACTGTAAACCAGTCCCTTCTGACGGCGCCCAAAATATTGGTTACATCATCCATGTTGAAATTATAGGTACCTACTTATCGTGATAACGATGTAGAAAAACGTGGGCGTTAAAAGCATAAGGGCTAGCACGTAAGGCACTCTTAAATCCTATAAGCATTCTCGCGAGCCATTACCACATCAAGCACAATACAACTAATAAGGCAGTAAAAAAACACTCAACTTAAACCCATCGCAGAGTATTTTAAACCCCCTAACCATGTTTTAACATTCAGCCCCTCGAAAATCGAAACTACTTTGAAGATGCACGTAAGTACCTACGTAACCTTTCTTACGTACTAGCAACTGAAGCCGTCCGGTTAGTTTCATACGACGGCGCACATATCCATTTATTTCAATAGGGCTAAGGCGAATACGTAATCCTTTCCGCCGGGTCGAATGAATACGGGAAGCGTTGGGTCCGCTATAACGTGCCCCTTCATATTTCGTGCCTTCGCAATTCATGCCTTAGACATGGATTGCATGATTATCCAGGTTTGTTTGTTACTTCATTCTGTTAAGAAGGTAAGGTTTTCTGTTATATTTTACTAGCTTCTGCCCGCGACTTCGTTCGCGCGGAATTCGTAAGACACCGCAATATGAAAGAAAGAAAATACATTTATTTAGCACAGACTAAAAGGCACACAATACACCAAATAAAAAAAAAATCAAATAGAAAGCGTAAAGTCCGATGTAAGTAATTAGCAGGAAAGTGTGCCTCACGGCTGCGCCAAAAAGGTCCAGTTCAGCAATAATGCCAGACTACTAGTGCCTGACGCTGGTTTTCAACTGGACCTGATGAGTGAGGTGACGAATGTAAATCAGTTTTACACTGCAACGTGACGTGTGTATGCATACTTAAATAAAATTAATAAAATATGTGTCAAACAAAAAATTGTATCGAATAAGTAGATACTTACATAAATAGTGTGAGTTGAATAGCATTCCAAAAATAAGCAAATGAGACGACATGTATATATTACATAATCAGCCTATTATGTTCCCACTGCTAAGACGCAGGCCTCCTCTCGGTAAGAGGGAATGGGCCGTAATCTACCACGCGGGCCAAGTGCGGATTGGTAGATGTCACATGTCTTCGAATTTTTGGTTCTAGGACATGCCGTTTCCTCACGATGTTTTCCTTTACCGTTTTGAGAGCAGTGGTGATGAAATAATTTACACAAAGTAAAGCGCCTGTCTGGGTTCGAACCTACGACCTACAACTCGTAAGTCGCAGTCGTTATCACTGGGCCACCACTGCTCGCTATGAATATACAGGACGAAATTGAACACTGCGACAAATCGAAATGGGAGATTGTACTCATTATTATGAACAACTTTTACTATGGGACCGAACCTGAAATCGCGAAAAAATAATCAGCTGTTCCCTACATTTATGTTCGCATAACTTATCAAAATGTAGGGAACAACAGATTTTTTTTTTCGCGATTTCAGGTTTGGTCCCATAGTAAAAGTTGTTCATAATAATAAGTACAATCTCCCATTTCGATTTGTCGCATGTGTTCAATTTCACCCTGTATTATGATATGATATGATCGTGCAAATGAGGCTGATAAATAAATGAGACGGCCGCATGATAGACCAAATATGCTAATTAACAGTCTCACATCGCTCGCGCTACTACTTAGTTTTCGCTTAGCGCTCTTTCACACCTTCTCTCGGCTCCTAAGGTTCGTAGCGTGTTAAAGCATGAGCCTTCCTCAAGAAGTGAGCTATCAAATGCAAGCAGATTTTTTCAAATCAGACCTGCAGTTACAGATATTAGCGCGTTCAAACAAACAAGCAAAGAACCTCCTTTTAAACAAACAAGCAAAAAAGCAAACAAACTCTTCAACTTTGTTATTACCCCCTTACTAATAAACGTTGTATAGCGTTTGTATAGTTACACAATGCTTTGTCTTCTTCTTTCGAAAGTCAAACTACTGACGACTGAGAGAGAGAAATCGGTGTGTGATTCATCTGTTAAAATACTTACGTTTATTAGTAAGGGGGTTAGTAAATATTTCAGACGGGTCCCATCTATGATCAATATTCTTGATCCTATAGTAAAAAAGTAGTTTATATTCATGAACACTATGACCCATTTTTAACCGACTTTAAAAAAGGAGGTTCTGTATTCGACCCGTATGTATGTATGTATGTATGTATGTATGTATGTATGTATGTATGTATGTATGTATGTTTGTATGTCCGCGATTATCTCAAACACTACTGAACCGATTTTGATAATTCTTTCATTAGTGTGATCTACATACTTTCAGGAAGGTTTTAGTATATAATACATTAGGTAATTATTCTTATGTACGAAGTTATATGCATAAATGTACTGCATCTCCGGCATTTCTATGCGAATTTTAATGATTCTTCGAGTTGTGTCTTCAATTCTTCAATGCACTAGTGTTAATTGAATTTATGTAGGGTAGGTACAACTAAAAAGTGAAAAATAAAAACTTTTTTACAAAAAAAACAACCGACTTCAAAAAAAAAACACTACAAAGTGAAAAATAACTTCAATTTCGAAAGTCGGTGTCAAAAAACGAAAATGCGGAACCAAAGACACCGACTTCCGAAATTGAAGTTATTTTTCACTTTGTAGTGTTTTTTTTTTGAAGTCGGTTGTTTTTTTTTATACTTATATTTTAAGACGTTGTATAACTTATTTCTTAAAAATAAGTTTGAAAACTAAAACCGGATTACTGAAAAGGATGAAACAAGAAAGTACCTTCCCGTGGTCGCATGCCACCATAGCTTATAATAATTATGTTAGTACAGCGGCATGCGACCACGAAAAGGTACTTTCTTGTTTCATCCTTTTCAGTAGTCGGGTTTTAGTTTTCAAACTTGGTTTTTATTTAATTATTTTGGGGCTTATATCAGTAATATTTATTTTTTTAAATGTGCTAATTAAGCCCTTTCATTTGATACCCAACAAGGCATGATAAAAAAATTTTTTTTAGATGACGACTTTTTGTCCACTAGAGGGCGCCATATTCAATTTAATGTGATGTCACATAGCCTATAACCAGCGGACGATCAAGACGCTTTCAACGATACCTCATTTATCCAATTATTACAAGGAGTTTAGAAGTTATGACGGAACAGATGAACATACATGCATACATACATACCGGTCTAAACATAACCCTCCTTTTCGCTTCGCCGTAGTCGGGTAAAAAATCAGATCCCACTCACTAAATAGGCTTGAGAAACGTGAAAATGAAAAGCCCGATGCTGTCGAGTTCCGCTTTTCACAGCAAAGTAACCCGTCACAAACATGTGGAACTTTGTAACAGGACGCAGTTTTTATGCCTTTAAGCGAACTTTTACTGTACTGTGCAATTTTCATGGTTGGTGGTTGATTTGTAAACCTTAGAATGGAAACTAATCAGTCTGGACATTGAATTGGGCGTAACTATTTAGACTGAAGGGTATGCCTCGATGTCATTTGTAGATTAGACAGTCGTTACGTTAGGGTTAGTCAAGCCCGAAAGTCTGACTTTAGTTATCAGTCTTTCGGAGTTTATTACCAAGGAGTACCGTTTTACCCAATAATTGTGTTGTAAAGATCAGATAGGCAGCCGCTCCGTTTGAAACATCTACTAGTATCATCTATTCATCCGGTTAGACTTAAAGATGATTCCTACATAGTACGTAAAAGGCTAGGCAGATGATGATGGTGGACCTCAGTGTACCTGCACTAAGGGCCAAAGCACACACGCTACTTTTTGCATCGGCAATCGGCGATTTTGCGGCTGTATCGATGCTGCATCGCGTTTTGGCGACTTTCTGCGTTCGGGCGCGGTATCGGAATCCCGCGTTTTAGCGACTGCTCCGATGCTGGCGCAAATGCCAAATCGCTGCGACCGGCATCCGAATGTGTGCGGAGTGTAGCGTTCAGCCGCTGTATCGAGCTTCCGAAAAGCAAAAGTCAACCAATCAACTCAGCCTATCGCAATCCACTGCTAGACACAGGCCTCTCCTAGGATGTGCCAGAACACTTTGTCCTCCGTCTTCCGAAACCAGTCCGTCCCAGCCACCTTCTTCAGGTTATCGGTCTATCTAGCTGGAGGGAGTCCCGGAATACGCTTGCCGATACGCAGTCTTCATAATCTGCCCAGTCCCAGCTGCCTTTTCTCTATACTAGGCTTGCCAATTCATGGTCTCCACTAAAGCACTCGTCTGGTCCAACAACCATCGGTTTTTTGACAGACATGACCGGCCTAAAGCCAGCAGTTGGACAGCCATTCCCACCCGCAGAGTACAGTTAGGAAAATTATTGTTAAGCGTATTGACACCCTTCGACAATTTGCCGAGTTATAGCCATTTCATGCAACTGACAAAGAATTATATTTGCATAGATATAGATAGACCTAGATAACGCAAGTATTACGAACTGTATGAAAACCAAGCGTGCCGTTTTTTTACTACCTACTATGACGTCACAAGCTCGCGCTCTCGCTCACGCTCACCCAGCCAACAGTACGCAGGCAGGACTGAGCGCGAAAGTGGCGGCTTACGATTTTTGAACGTAAGCTAGTGCGATTTTTGGCACGCGAAGTAATTGCTCTTGCGTTATATAGGTGTATCTATATCTGTGGATATTTAATATTTATGGACAATTAAAGTTGATAGTCAATTTACTTAACAATCAATTTTTCTAGCTTTACAATCAGGTATTTTATATACCTTTGAGCCAACTTACTGCTCTATGGTCTCTTCCACAAATATAAGTAAATATTTGCACCCACTTTACCAACCAAGCGAAATCGTGTCTTAACTCTCTCAAAACATTCCATCTCTGCGTTAAACAAACATTCAGCATAACAAATGTCCCCACAAAGTTCAGGTTAGAAGTCAGTACTTTATTTATGATTTAAGGCGATGTTAATATTTCGTATTGCCGTTAAGAACAGTCCGAAATGTACTTTAGAGCGAACACTGAGTGATGGCTTGACATTTATTTCCTAAATACATCACTCCACCATTGTTGGCTTCCTTTATGAAGAAAGATAAAATATTTCCTCAAGCGGGGGGGCATTGTCGGGGAAATGTCGTGGGGGGGAGGCGGGAGGTTCAGCATACTGGGTGGTATAAGGCATGAGCGAAAGCGATTAACGGGAATAGCAATCCGCTGTCCTGGTGACGTGGCTTAAGATTGGCAGTCTTTTCTTCGCATAGATTTTTGTTTCCATGTTTACTATTTAATTCAGACTTTTGTACCGTCCACAAACCAATTTTCATTCATGCATTTATTTATTTATTTATTACATATGGGAAAACAAACAGTAGTATATTAAGTATAAACAGTGTTGTCTTAAAAAAAATGCATATTATGCGAAACGGCAAAAATTTGTTTTATGTAACATTATGTTAGATATTTTAAGACCCATAGTGCGTTTATCCACCGTAGCCGTCATCAGGACGTCACCGAGAACTAGATGAAAGCTCCGGAGTAGCGATACATACATTTACATGCACGTCCGTCACCCAAAGGCCGTCATCCCGGCCGCCAAAGTGAACAAACTATCGCTGTCACCGGAACGTCCCGTTAGGTTCGAATAATCTCGTTTCTCGGTGACGGCTGCGGTGGACAAACGCCCTAAGTACTAAAAATAAAACGCATTATTTATAATAGAATCGGACATTGACAAAATTGACAAAAAAAAATCAAAACGTCTATCAACGAATTAGGACAATGTGGCATGTTAGGCACCTTTCCAAAATAGCTTATGAAAGACTGATGGACTGATGAAATAGACAAGGCCCTGACGCCATCGCTTATAGCATAAGCAAAATCAGCCTATAATGTTCATACTGGTAGGACACTGACCTTCTCTTTGTGAAGTGAGTGGGCCATAATCCACCACGCAGGCCCAGTGCGGATTGGTAACTGCCACGTCTTTGAATTTTTGTTTCTAGGACATACGGGTTTCCTCACGATGTTTTTCTTCACCGTTTTGAAAGCGGTGGTGATGAAATAATGAGTCAAGTGCTTACTTAGGTTCGATTCGAACCCAGGACCTACAATTCTTAAGTCACGGCCGTTACCACTGGGCCACAACTTCCACTGCTCGCTTATAACTTGCACGGAATCAAAGTTCCTACTGTAAACCTCCAACAAAGGCAGATGCCGACGTCAGTGAATTGACGAATATTTATGTTGTAAATTTTACTATATTCCTATACAGGGTGTATCGACAGGCGTTACACGTCGTGGCGTCTTTTCACGAGCACCGCTAATGTTACCTTTTGTTACATTGTTGTTACGGGGGATATAAATACGCTGCGTTTTTGTTTGTTTATTATAGGGTTAATAGATTTATTTTCATACCAGTGACCTGGTTAGTAGTGAAAGGGTTATTGTTGATAGGGGTAGTTTCAGATTTTTTGTAGCGTTCTTTGTTGCTTTAGCGTTTTTTTTTTTTCTTGCTTTTTGTACTTAATAGCTTTTCTAGCGGAAGTTGCTAGAACATGGTGTAGATTTTATCCAATTTAATGTACTATAACCATAGATATAGATATACCTAGATAACGCAAGAGCACCTACTTCACGTGCCAAAAATCGCACCAGTTTACGATCGAAAATCATAAGCCGCCTCTTCTCTTCTTTCTATCTGGGCATATGGGGCAAAAACCTTACCAGTCCACACGCCAAAATCCTGGACCGGGCGATAGAGTACCAGCCTCTCATCGCTGCCCCGTGTGATAGAACACCAAACCAACCGATGTTCAACAAAAACTACTTTATACAAACAGTTCAGGAAGATAGGGACCAGTCAGGAGCCAATGAAGTGCGCATCTACACATACGGCTCAAAAACACAAAACGGTTCAGGTGCTGGCGTTCACTCCCTTGACCTTAATATCAACTTTCACATACCACTAGGCACACACAGTTCGATATTTCAATGTGAATGTGTTGCCTTAACACAAGCCGCAATAGCAGTAAAGCGCTTAGGCATCCGGAACTACGGCATTAAATTCGTATCCGACAGCCTATCTGTACTCAAGGCTTTAGAAAGCAAACAACAAGCTAACAACAAGCTAATTTATGAGTGCCATTTAGCCCTGGAGAGTCTATCGACGTTCAATCGAATTGCCCTCCAGTGGATCAAAGGGCATAGTGGATCCTTGGGCAATGATGCTGCAGATGAACTTGCGAAGAGAGGCTCTGACATGTAGGTGCTATGCCCGTACCCACTTCTCCCTCTGCCTTTCTCACAATTTTGTGCATGGATTCGCCAAAGATCGACCGAACTCCATAACAACAGATGGTCACGGGTAACAGACTGTAGACAGTCAAAATTGGCTTTACCAATGATACACCCGCGATTAACTAAAAAACTTCTTAGTCTAAGTAGAAATAACCTCAGAATAATAATAGGTACAATTACGAGCCATAACCCTCTTAACAAACATCTTTTTAACATAGGCGCCACGGACAGCCCCCTTTGCAGGGGCTGCCTTCACGCCGAGGAATCAGCCGCCCACGTCATCCTGGAATGCGAGGCTGTGGCTTCTCAACGCGAAAAAATCCTCGGAACAGTGAGGTCGCTCCGTTAAGCCTGCGAAGCTCCCAGGAAGCTTCTGTGCTTCTGGACGGAGCTAGGCTGGCTCTGTTAGCCAGAACCCCTACGCACAACGGACCAAATGGGAGTCTAAGTGCGGAAAAGGGAGCCCCATCATCATCATCATCATCAAGCCGCCTCTTCCGCGCTCATTCCTGCATACTGCTGGCTTGGTGAGCGTAAGCGAGAGAGCGCGAGCTTGTGACGTCATAGTAGGTAGTCAAAAAGTGGCACGCTTAGTTTTCATACAGTTCGTGATACTTGCGTTATCTAGGTATATCTATATCTGTGACTATAACTATTCGTAACTTTGTCCAATAATAATAGCAGTCTCCCGGCCGATTTCGGTCACGGTGGCCAATGTCAACGGAGATTAGCCAGGTTCACAGGAGATATTATAGTGCACAAGTGTGTGCGCAAACACAGGTACACTCACTGTTCCTTTACTCTCATAGTTCGATGGGACGGCAATCCGACACGACCGGGAAGAGATCAGGCGCAGCGTGCTTTCCGAGACACGGGGGTATATTAAATCGCCAATTTTCAAACTCCGGACTGTTAAGTACTAAGAAACTCCTAATGGAAAACCCAACAACACTTTGTCCGACCCGGGAATCGAACCCAGGACCCCAGGCGCGCTTGCAATAACGAGACCAACGGACAGCCTAATGTCAAGTATGCCCAATGTTAGGACTGTGGCGCTTGGTTGAGATGCCAAACCAGGACATAGAAAAAAGGAACCACGATTAAACAAAAAAAAAAAAAATAGCCACGCGACACGTCAGCTGTTACATAATAATGATTACTAACATTATTTTGTCAAGTTTTAAGTATATATTTTTTTTAATAAATGGCATCTCGCAGTTCAAAATATCAGATTGTCGCCTGTTTAAGCGCGCTTGCCTGTGGATGCCTCAATAAATTAAGGCCTCCAGCCAGGGCAAACCTTAAGTATATAACTATTTATTTATTTTATTTTTAGGAAAACTTACAGCTAAACAGATACAGTAAGTAATAGATCAAACAAAATAAGGCCAGTTACAAGTTTCCACGTGTAGCATATATAATATAAAATAAACAAGCACAAGTAAATATAAAAAAACTCATTAGGCATAAAAAATTCGTCCGGATCACTGTTAAGGAGAAAAGTGCTCAAAAGGCTGGCAGCATTGCCACGTTGGATATCTTACCACAGGTAAAAAAGTATCCTGATAATCAATTCCTTGAGTATAGCTTCTAGCTTTAGGTAAACTTATATAAAGTAAGTAGATAAAAGAAAATCTGATTATAAAAAAAAACCTGTACAAAAAAAGCAAAGTTACTACGAGTACATAAATTTTCAAATTAAATAAGATTTCATTGAAGTCAAAAGAGATTACTTTTTCATCCATAAACGCACAAAGCCCCGAAGGTTTCTCGATCAAGCTTGAATACCTAAGATCTAAAGCAAAGACTGGCCTTTTGAACTAACCTATTTAACAGTCTTTTTGTAAAATTATTGTGCCGACTCACAATAGACGACTTGAGAAACGACCTTTATTTTTCGCGAACTGACATTAAAAGAAAGAGGAGCGACATTATTTTGTCAAGACTAGCGGTTCGGTGATTATTTTGATGTTTTCGTGAAGTTTTGTTTACAATATTGTATTATGATTTCTGGCCTTGAGGCTTGGCCCCTCTATAAAGGGGAAATTGCTATAACCACGCGTAGCAGACGGCTGCCAGCTTGACAAGTATTTATACGCTTGTACGCAAAAACTTGTCAATACGCTTTGTACGCATGTTTGAAACTATAAAATTATAGTTACGGATTTAGGGTCTGTCGCTACTAATTTGGGTGAAAGCACCTTTAAATACATACCACATACATAATCAGCCTATAATTTTCCCACTGCTGGGACACAGGCCTCCACTCGGTGAGAGGGAGTAGGCCGTAATCCACCACGCAGGCACAGTGCGGGTTCGTAGATGTCACATGTCTTCGAATTTTTTGGTTCTAGGACATGCCGGTTTCCTCGCGATGTTTTCCTTCACCGTTTTGAGAGCAGTGGTAATGAAATCATTTACACAAAGTAAAGCGCCTGTCTGGGTTCGAACCTGCGACCTAAACACTCCTAAGTCGCGGTCATTACCACTGGACCACTACTGCTCCCTAACTTAAATAAGAAACATTATTCAAGTTTTATACGGTCAACGGGTCAACGACATACTTTTGAAATTAAAATTACCTGAACAATATCGCTCATAAGTCGATAAGTGCCAAGATATTAAATAAGGGACTCACAATCGTGAAAGAGGGAAATAAGCTATATATTCCCAAAAGAAATTCACAAAACACTTCGAAAAAATAAATAGAAGTTTAAAAATAATAAAGAACAATATCGTGTCGGTCGGCAAAGCATCGCCAAACTCTAGATCAACTTCGAGCCGCTTGAAATTTTGACAAAACTTTGCGATTAGATAAGAAACGGAGTTAAATCCGATTGAAAAGTTTTCATTCGACACTCCTGAGAAAAGATTAGAGCACCATGTAGGGTACGCATGTGAGATATTTTTTAAGAATTACGTTCTATTTATTTATTTAGGGACAACAAAGAGTAGTGTAATAATATGTAAACATAGGTTAAAACTTAATAATAGATGTAACAAATACACTACTCACAACGTTAAAAAAAACGTAACGTTAAAAACGTTAAGTTAACGTTAAAAATGCGGAATAGAAAATACTCTTTACTATCATCATCAGCCTATAGCACGCCACGATACACCATTCAGCTCGATTTTCGGCAATTCTCATCCAGGTGCTACCAGTCACCCTGCGAAGATCGTCGCTCCACCTAGCCTGAGGGCGCCCTACCTTATGTTTTGCCGAACCGCGGTCTCCATTCGTCATGTTTGTGAACGGGCGCCGTCGGTTGAGACTGATCATCTCGGCTTTTTCAAATCTTATATTTTGAATTGTTTCTTCATTTGTGTTTTTTTTTTACATTGTTCTCACATATAGAAGCAACAAGAATAATAAACCCAGGATTTTGTAATATCTTGATTTAAAAGAGTGTCCATGGAGTTTCTTGCCCGTTCTTACGAGATCTACGTTTTGAAATGGGCATCTAGCTTCAACTTTCTGACTAACTGACCGACTATTTAATTTTGACAATTCAAAAGTGCCTGTACATGGTTTAATTGAAATACATGCTTTGAGTTTGAGTTTGAACACGTCTACGCCAACGGTCATCGGCTAATATGGCCGGCCCATTGCCACTTCAGCTCCTTATTATGTACACCACAAAAATTACAGAGGGCTTGTTGCTAAAAGCGATCTTTTAAATGTCTTTAATTACTCATAAGTCCCCCCTAGATGCATGGATTAAGAGAGAAGAAGAGACAATAATTATGCAGATAGTATGTTGTACAGATTAAAAAAATCTTAAAAAAAAGAAAAACAAAACTATTTATTTTAAACAACTTGTCTTGAAACATTTTACATCACAATAGCGCTCAATCTTGGATACAAAATAAGATTACGACCGCTATAAACTTATTTTAAAGTAACATCATCATCATCATTATAATCTCTTGTGTTCCCATTTAACGCAATGCTCTTTGATTTAATCATTCCATTGGATAACTAAAGAATGACTTCAGCGCTGACGTCATATTATCAATACGGGGTCAGTGGGTAATATCGAAATAGTTTCCAACATTTTGTTGATTACTGTAATTTCAAACGGTTTATTTTCCCAAATAATAAAATAAACCATTCGATATATAAAATCTGTGTAAGTAACTGAGTTTGGCTTCTGCAAGGATTACCTGAAATAAATGATTTTTAATTTTGAATACCGCCATACCTACCCAAAATTAAATTAAGCTTTCATATTTTTTTTGCGAATATCCAATAATGTCGCCGAAATAATTCAATAAATAAAAGTAAAATGTTCCTTATACATGAAAGATCATATTCGAAACGACGGTCCATTTTCGAAGGTGACATTAAATAGGAACTGTGTTTAGCAGGAAATATCTGGTAGCGGTACGGCTGTGGGCGGCGCGGGTAACCGGTGACCACGACACAGGAGCAACCACTTTTAGGGACAACGGGATACTGTATTTTGTTAATGAGTAAGTACTTGTAGCAACATCAAAACGTTAATGATAACAAAACCGAAACCGAAATTATTTTTAACAATAAAATTAGTTAAATGTAATTTCGGTTTTAATTTCGGTCAACTAAAGGTTAAAAATTATTTCGGTTTTAACCTTGACACTGTGCGCTTTTATAATTTCTAACGTGACGATATTATCGTAAACATCCACGTTTAAACTTGAAATACGTGCATATGGATGAAAAGAAGAATTTACCTTCTAAAGTTCCTTTCAAATATTCCCAATTATGATTGCCAAAATTACAAGAAAAATCGATACGTCATTGTTAAGAATTTCACAACCAAAATACCCTTATTTTTCAAGATAAATCTACCTCAATAAGTCCCTAATAATTCGGTAATATTGTCACTTCAGCGCGTTTGTACGATCCTTAAGAGTTTTTAAGTGAGTGCCGAGGACCGAAGGAAGCTAGGACACAGAATAAATTGATACAGAAGGTTAGCTTCATACAGCGAGCGGCAACGTACGCACACATAGACATGCTTCACGTACAGCGAGTGCAAACGCACTCCTTTCTGTCATTTGTTTCACATAGCTTGAGATTACCCGTACTTACGCATCAATTTTTTTTTAATGGCCAACTGTTGTTACACTGTTGCAGTTTTAAAATAATATTTCACTTAAATCTAAGTTTAGTGTAACAACTTCATATAGGTTAGCACCGCATGCCCTATAAACCTAATATTGTGCCACAAGCACTATACTATAAAATTAATAACGAACTAGGGAAAACAAAAGAAACAAGTTTAAACTAATGTGATACATTAAGAGTTTCCAACAATGTCTTTAAATTATGGAAGGAGTGAATTTAAAACAAGTAAACTTCAAAGTTAATAATAAGGGTTTAAAAATAACATGAAACAAAATTGGCCTATTAAATAAAAAATAGAGACACCGATAACATAACATAATCAGCCTATAATGTTCCCACTGCTGGGACACAGGCCTCCACTCGACGAGAGGGAGTGGGACGTAATCCACCACGAGGCCCCAGTGCGGGTTGGCAGATGTCACATATCTTCGCATATTTGGTTCTAGGACATGCCGGTTTCCTCACGATGTTTTCCTTCACCGTTTTGAGAGCAGTGGTGATGAAATAATTTACACAAAGTAAAGCGCCTGTATGGATTCGAACCTACGACAACTCGTAAGTCGCGGCCGTTACCACTTGGCCACCACTGCTCTTCCACCGAGACACCGATAAATTATAATATTAAAAACTAGCTTCTGCCCGCGACTTCGTCCGCGTGAAATTCGTACTTTCCTCTAAAAGTTTCGAAAATGTATGTTGGTATGATCTTTATAATTAACTTAAATAAATAAGTATTCGGGCCAATTTTTAAGTTTATAGAACAAAGGAATCAGATTTTTCAAAGAAACTATCCCCGCTTTTCACCCCCATAGGGGTAGAATTTTGAAAAATCGTTTAAGATGTGTTCATAACTTGACTCAAAGTTTATTTATACCAATTTTCGAGCTAATCAAGCCACGCAGTAAAATCCTCCCCTTTAAAATTAACTACCTCTTTTCATACAGTTAGGGGTAGATTTTCGAAAAACCCTGATACACGTTATTAATTATTTTTAGTCCTTAGTATAAATACTGAGTTTCAAGTTAATCGGACAGGGCGTTAAAATTCTTCCATACAAATTTTAACACCCCCCCATTACCTCTTTAGGGGGTATTTTAGAAAAACGAAAAATTCCAAACTTCATAATTTACTTAGATAAGTATTCGTGCCAAGTTTCAAGGTTATTAACTCAATAAATAAGATTTTTCATACAAACAAAATCCCCCCTTTTCACCCCCTTAAAGGTTGAATTTCCAAAAACCCCTTCTTATTCGATACCTACTCTGCACAAAGAACACAACCTCCAAAACTCATGTCCCTAGGACCAGCGGTTTAGACTGTGCGTTGATATTTCAGGCAGTTCGTTCATCCTCCTTTGGGGGAGAAATTATCAAAAACGCTGAGACACGTATAAATTAATTTTCAATCGTTAGCCTAAATACAAAATTTGAAGACCCTAACTTTTAAACTGACGGACTTTCATACACAACTTCATCCCCCTTTTTAACCCTTTGGGGTTGGAATTATCAAAAACGCTGAGACACGTATAAATTAATTTTTAGTCGTCAGCCTAAACACAAAATTTTAAGATCCTAACTTTAAAACTGACGGACTTTCATACAAACTTTCATCCCCTATTTAACTCCCTTAGGGGTTGAATTTAAAAAAATCCTTCCTAATTCCTTGTCTACATTTTAAAGGGAACCATTGTGTAAAATTTCAAAATAAATACCTATAACTACTTTAATTAATAAAAGTACCTTCGCTTAATAATTTTTAATTTGAACGAATATTTAAACACTACCAAAACAACTCATACCTATTTTACAAAATAACAACAAAAGAAATTCAAATAAACTACTTAAAGACTAAAAGTCGCGCTGATAAGCACGGTTTCTAAAAATCAATTATTATTGTCTGTCAATAAGGTCGAACGCTCTGAACGCATCAACAGCCAAATATTGAATGAAGCTCGCTCTCGGACCTCCCTCCTTTTTATGCCCTACCGCCGCCGCGACCCGTGTCGAGCGCGGCAACCGTTACACAAAAATAATCCTTATAGCATGATTCAGTCTTCACGTGCGACGGCGCGATGGCTTATTTCATGTATAAGTTTGGTGTTTCTATACCGATTTCCATGATTCTTTTTTTATTGAATAGGTAATAATGTTAACTTTTTTAAATTAGGGATGAGTGAGAGTATTATAAACGTAAGAGTAAACAAATATAATCAGAATGCTCCGAACTGCTAAGCTATCAGGAGTTACACGTGTTATTGTGAGTCAACCATAAAAGACAGACATATGCTGTTGCGGGATATTTTTTAGACAATTTTATGTAGAATATTTCCGTCATACATGATTTCTATGTAACTTTAACCATTAAGGCTGCACGCGCGACGGAAGCTTAAAAAATGGAGTAACTTCTCCCGTTTTCCCAACATTTCCCTTCACTACTCTGCTCCTATTGATTGTAGCGTGATGAAAAGTATACTATAACCTGCCCAGGAGTATGAAGAATAATTGTACCAAGTTTCGTTAAAATCCGTCCAGTAGTTTTTGTTTCTATAAGGAACATACAGACAGACAGACAGACAGACAGACAGACAGACAGACAGACAAAAATTTTACTGATTGCATTTTTGGCATCAGTATCGATCACTAATCACCCCCTGATAGTTATTTTGAAAATATATTTCATGTACAGAATTGACCTCTCTACAGATTTATTATAAGTATAGATAAACATAAATAAAAGGAAATAAAATTTAGAAATTGTTATCAGCTATTCTGTGGAAATCAGTATGAATATGGAACTTGGCAAATTAGTCAGTGTGCACATCAATAAGCGATCTTGAAGCTGTTTAACAGTTTACAGAGCCGATAAAGTCAAAGCATTTATTTTTAAATAGGCACATGAAAGGCACTTTTGGACGTCAAAAATTAACTTAAAATAGAATTGATTCTAGTCGCCCATTCCAAAAGGAAGTTTTCGTATGGAGAAGAATGGGCAAGAAACTCCACCGTTACTCTTTTAAAATGTTTTACAATATTTTGCATGGGTACATTAATTATATAACAACAAGAGACGACAGAGCTTGCGCCAGCCGAGTACTGTTGCACGGAGGGCGTGCAAGGGAGTAAAAGGAGTACGAGGGAGTCTAGCAGTGGCCCTACACTGAACTGGCTTAGTAATTGGGGACAAACAATTTTGTACCGGAGTATATTTATGTGGGCCTATAATGTTGCATGAAGCTGATCTTCTGTACCTACCTATTCTGTGACGAAGATACGAAGTTAGGATGAGACCAACTTATTATAGGTGTTACTTTACTTTGTAATACTTTGTCTATAGCTCAAGTGTCTCGGTAATCTCACAGGGCTTGTAGAACACGAAACAGATCTCATTAAGATGTGCTAAGATACAACGTATGTTTTACAAAGGTAGACAGAAAGAAGAGGTTCATCAGCCCTAACGAAGCATTTGCTCTTGTAATAGCTGTTATGCGGTGCTCGTATCTTCTGGAGAGTTTTTTTTTTATGGATGGGAAATCATCAAATTACCCCTCCCGCTCTGGGTGGAGCGGAAGGGAGTGTCAGACTCTCACTGACTAAAACCTATCCGTGTTCCTTCCTTAGCCCTTTATGTTTCAGGGCAGCGGTATCCCTTTCGGACAATCCCGCACCCCCGGCAGGCTTCGGCCCTGGCAGGCCCCTTTCTTTTTGCTGACATCTTTTTGAGGCGCGCGTGGAACACGTACGCGCCATCCGGCACGGGCCTGGTCCTGATCGGACGGTGATGGAGACTTGGGGTTTGTTTTACGGTTTTACGAAATTATTGAAATACGGTCACCTGAAACATAATTATTCGGAGGTGGTGAAAAAGACGAGCAGTGGTGGCCCAGTGGTAAGGCCACGGCTTACGAGTTGTAACTCTTAGGTTCGAATTCAGACAGGCGCTGTACTTTGTGTAAATTATTTCATCATCATTGCTCTAAAAACGGAGAAGGAAAATATCGAAAGGAAACTAGAAGAATACCCTAGGAGCAAAAATTCGAAATCATGTGATATTTAGCAACCCGCACTGGATCCGCGTGGTGGTTTACGCCGCCGCCAGACGCCCCCCCCACAGAAAGGAGGTTTGTGTTCCAGCAGTGGGAACATTGAAGGCTGATTTTGTGAAAAAGACCAGAAGAGGAAAACAGAAGAAGCGAGGTGAAGTGATTCTCTGACTTAAGAACTTTACTACTTTACTTTGTTTTCAACTAAAGAATTCTGTCAGGAATATTCAACTACACAATTCTGACGGCCCACTCAGCTCCGCACTTCATTTGATGGCGGTGTCCATTCGACGCCATGTAGCATCTTCGTATCGAGTTAACCGAAGGAATCCTTACTGGTCGTTAACTTTTCCCTTTCAAGATCGAGATTGTCTTGTCTAGGTTCACATGAAAGACGGTCTCAAATTTGAAAAGAGGTCGGCTTTCCCTTCGGATTATCCAACCATTGTCTTCTGAAATCAGAATAATTAATTGATTAATTCGAATATTCGTACATTTTCTTGCTGTCCGCTCCAGAGCCATGATTCACAACCATACGACAGACTATCGTATCGAAAACCTGACATCTCGATAACCTGATTTGACTTCCCCTCAACAGCAAATAGCTGTTGGAAGAATAGCGGGCGTCTATTTGATTTAAACTGACAACATTTTCGGGTTTTGGACTTGTGAACAGCATTGAGAAGACTCCTACGATAACAAAGATTAATGTTGGATACGATACGGAAGAATATCGAGTGTTTGTGAATAAGGGGGCAGGACGGTCGTATCCGGCGACAACAGAAGGGACCTATGTCCAGCAGCAGACAGCTTTTAGCTGAGATAAAGATGATGATCTTCTTATGAATCTATATTAATAATACAGCTGAAGAGTTTGTTTTTTTGAACGCATTAATTTTCGGAACTACCAGTCGGATTTGCAAAATTCTTTTTGCATTTGATAGGGCAATTCTTGAGGAAGCCTGTAGGCTATTTAACATCACGCCATGATCCTTAGGAGCCGAGCAAAAAGAACGCTAAGCGAAAACGAAGTGATAGCGCGAGCAGGTGATGCGATGAAACGGGTTGGGTAAGGGAACAAGAAATTTCACGCAGACGAAGTCGCGGGCAGAAGCTAGTATATATGTTGCAGCCAGTTGGTAAGGCTAGGCAAACGGCGGCCGATCAACTAACGGCCTGAATGATATTCAATTATAGTTTAGGTTGGACCTGTAACCAATCACACGCGAGCCGAATTGGTCGCAGTAACTAAGCCAGGGCACTCCGACCAAATGGGTTAGGTTAGGTTAGAACTGTGATCAATCGCGTGCGAGCCGAGAGAGCGAAGCGAACTTCCAAAGGCCAGGCGGTTAACTAAACGGCTAATTTAACCAGTTGGCTGCGACATATACAATAAATTCAATTATTCATATTATAATTAATCGTCATAAATTTTAATTCCATATTACGGACGTCCTAATTCCAACTAATCGCCTGGTATCATAATTTATTATAATGCCTGGATAATTCCGATTAATTACATTGACAGTATTAATTCGGGGAGGTTATGTGAAATGAATAATATTATATTTGACTAGCTTCAGCCCGCACATTTGTTCGCGTGAAACTTCTGTTTCCCCCGAGCCACCCCGTCGTATCGCATCACCCGCCCGCGCTATCACTTAACGTTCTTTTTGAAATTTTTTCTTTTTGCTCGGCTCCTAAGGGTCATAGCGTGATATTAAATAGATTATAGCCTTCCTCAAGAATTGGGCTATCAAATGCAAGAAGAATTTTTCAAATCCGACTGGTAGTTCCAGAGATTACCCCCTACGTACAAACTTACAAACAAATTTTACCTCTTTATAATATTAGTATAGATTAATACCTATACATATATTTATACATATAGTTATTGATAATCTCATCAGTTTTTGCGTTGTTGTCTAAATTGTGACAACAGTAATTGTGAGTGTGTGAATGTGTTGTGATTGTTGGCTTACCCCGCGTCCTAACTAAAAGCGACCGTCGCGCGAATACGCGATCGTCACGTCCATATCTCATTTTTTGTTCGTACCGGAACGCGTGGTGGCGCTGACAGATGGCGCCTTCCGGTTTTCCCAGCAAAAACACATATGAACGCAATGATCGCTTGTTCGCGCGATTGTTGTTTTTGAGTAGGACGCAGCTTTACACTTTTGGAGAGCAGTGGTGCCCCGGTAGTAACGGTCGTGACTTACGAGATGTAGGTCGTAGGTTCGAACCCAGACAGGCGCTTTACTTTGTGTAAATTTATTTCAACACCACTGCTCTCAAAAACGGTGAAGGTAAACATTGCGAGGAAACCGGCATGACCTATAACCGAAAACATTCGAAGACGGGTTGGCAGATGTCACATACATCACCAACGCACACTGGGCCCGCGTGGAGGATTCCGGCCCACTCCCTCTTACAAAGAGGAGGCCTGTGTCCCAGCAGTGGACACATTATAGGCTGATTATGTTATGTTTATGCTTACACTTTTGGGTCGGAAAAAATGTTCTTCGAAATATTAATCATACTCCATGCAGTCCTTTTGAATTGACACAATAAAACAACCAGCACCCTAATTGCGTAACATACTATCAATCGGAATCTGAATCATTTTAAAGCAAATTGCTAATCCATTGCTTCATAAGTTCGAAAAAATTGTCTGCTCAATACGTAAATAACGCAATGATTGGTGCTGAACTGTCAAAATAAATCCGATTCCGATTGATAATGTGTTACGCAATTGCCCCGCTGGTTTATTTTAATATAAACCAGTCACATTCAAGTGCCAGGCAAAAGCACCGTGCTTTATATTAATTTTGCATTTCAGTTTTGCATGACCACTCAATTACTTACTCCTCTACCAATAAAATATTTCATGGAACTACAAATTAATATCACATATTTTACAATAATCCTTTTCAGTTGAAGAGCTCTCATTAAAAATCAATCAAATGAAAGGTATAATATAGCTAATTGTTCGCAAAATTAATGTAAACCTAAATAAATGTTTCGTTAACAAATATTGCGGTTATTCAGAATGTCAGCGGCGAGTGCCATTGCTTGCAATGTTTAATTTTTTAACGGCGGCTGTCACACATTTTATTTGAATCTGTGGTCTCGAGACAAAATGGCGCCGACCACAATGATATTTTTAGTCTATTAAATGTTTTAGATTCATTTGAAAGGTACAGCTTTCATTTGAATCTATTTAGCTTTTCGTGAGTTTATTTTTTTAAAGTTATGTAATAAAAATACATAAAATATTAGCTTAGATAATATACAATGCTACAAGAGTTTTTTGGCGCGTGGCCAAAATCAGACCATGACCATGTGGCTGCCATCTTGTTTTGTCAATACAATTTCTGTGACAATTTAAAAAATGTTGAACAACAGCGCCCCCTTGTAGCACTCTTCACTCACAGCAATGAATGTCATTTAAGCGATCCTTGTAGCACTCTTGAATTTATGGTATTCGAGATTTAAAGTTCAAGACTAGTATTCAATATAAGTCCTGCAAAAACAAAAAAAATATTCACCAGTAAGTAGGTATTTATAAATATTTATTTATTTGTATTACTTCTGCAATTACACAGACAGTATTGTAAATTGAACACAGAAAATAAATTATAGGTAAATAACACAAATTCAATGTAAACTTACCAAAATAATTACTTCGTTTTCGTGCTGCAATAATACAAAATGAGTTTTGTGGTTTGCAAATAATAAGGTTTTTGTTCAACAGTAATTAATATAATGGTCACTATTAAGCTGTTTCGGAACCCATCTAGATTTTTAATTAAAAGATTTTCGGGACAGTGCGAGGGCTGCAAGGCAAATGAGCAGTTATGTCGAGTAACGTCCATTTTCGAAACAATATACTGCAATGCCTTGCAGCCCTGAAAGAGGAACGCAAAAAAGGTTTAATTTCTCCTGTTGTAATTATCGTGCGTACTGGCCACAAACATTAGTAAATGCTATTAAAAAAAGAAAGTATTGGGATGTTGTTTTTTCGAACTTCATATTTGTAATTATTGAGTAATATTGCGTTCTTAATACGATTCCATTTTGTAATATCATGAGATGAAAAATAGCTGGCTCGAATACGATTTTTTTTTTTCACTAAATGTCCTTGTGGACATTTAGTGAAAAAAAAAGCAGTTTTTGTTTTGTTCAAGTCCTTGTGGACTTGAACAAAACAAAAAGAAATACTCACAAGACTACTTGCGAGCCAGCTTTCAAAACTATACCATCTAGTACTATCGGGCCTCTCTGTTAATGCTACAATTCTGAAAACTTCTCAATTGATGCCCCACTTCGAAGAATCGTGGATCCCGAACTTTCACCGAGTTTAGGCTGTATTTTAGAATGTAACTACGCTTTTTGGTGAAGTTTATTTTGAATTTCGTTATCTGTTTTCAGTTGGGGATTGAAGTTGGTTCTATTGCCGGTACTGATTTTGAGGGTAGAGTATTTACGGTTTCCTAGAAAAGTGATGGCCACCGGCCCGCACATAACGGCTGCACTGACGGCTGTCGTGAAAATGATTTGCTGGTACCGCCAAATAGTAGCTGGAATGTTGCAGAGGTCGGAAAATGCACCTTTATATAAAACCTAAAAAAGCACAACTTTTATAATAATTGTTATTTGAAATCACGACAAAGACAAAATATTGACATTTGCGTTGCGTGTATATAAAAAGCAAACATTTGTCCGAGTAAACAAAAATTGTTTTCATCGCAAATGTTCACAATAACCACCGCGCAACTAATTATTATTTACTTTCGTCATTTTATCAGTACTTACCAATTGGACTTACATAGGTATACACACGCCTTCTTTTCATGAGGTTAGGCGAAAACAACAGAACGGCACCTGCTATGATCCTTACGAACTCCTTATGCCTCGTCTACGTTTATACATCAGAAAACCAATTCTCGTAAGGGGGCATCCATTAATTACGTGAGGCGTTTAAGGGGCGGGGGGGGGGGGGTCAAGCCGATTCTCGTCCAATCTCACGTGGGGGAGAGGGGGGTCCTAGCAAGTCTCACGTCATTTTTTTCCCGCAAGAAACAGTGTACAGTTGCAAGAAAACTGGATTGAATTGAGTCTTATATAAAAATAATGAAACATTTTTTAAATAAATCTAACACAACGAAGCATAGATTAACGTATTTACAATGAAAATATGCATTTTGAACAATCTCACGTGAGATTAGAGGGAAGGGGAGGGGATCGAGCCAAATCTCACGATATCTCACTAAGGAGGGAGGGGGGGGTCCAAAAATCACCAAAATCACCTCACGTAATTAATGGATGCCCCCTAATATAAAACGCTCAAAATGTAGGATTTATTCCGGTCTGATCACCTGGCCCTTCGGCTACCTGGTCTACTATTCTTACAAAAGCATACTATTCCATCAAAGACTACTTAAACGATAAGAATAGTTGGTCGCCCTGATTAACTCAAGACAATTTTTATGTTCTTTCTCCAAAATTAGATTACTGACAGGTTATACGAGTTCATATAATTGTTTTTTGAAGTGAAAACTTCTTTAGCGGCGTTGCACACTTTTTGTAATGGGTAAAAAATGTTAAACTCGCGTCAGGACATCGCGTCAGGACACGTGACCGTCAGGAGAGATTCCCCCCCCCCCCTCTCTTTCTACGGCGGCGCCAACCGAAGTGAACCAAGTGACACACGACAATGGATGGATGGATGGATGGATGGACGTGGACGTGGACGTGGATGGATGGACAGCTGATGGCTCCACCATCTGTGTAGTAGCCACACTGCTGTGTATTCGTAAAATTCGTGTACCTATATAAAGTGTTTAAAATATGGAAATTGAACAAAGTGCATCTATTAATGAAAAAAGTGACGCAGAAATAGTGAAAAAAAATGAGTTATATTAATTAAATTAATAATTGATTTATTTCAACGTTAATATTCTAGTTTTCACTTCTGCCGGCACTCCCGGAGTGCAACCCGGCTTTTTTTATTATTATTATTATTTTTTATTTGAGAGTCTTAGTCTACTTAGTATTGTATAAAATCAATTATTTTCTAACTGAACAGACAGCTGTGCTGCTGGGGAGTTTATTCCGCCACTTCTTCTCCACAGCGAAAGCACTAGGAAGTGGTGAAGGGCGGTCGTTTTGGGGGACTGTCTTTTGTAATTTTGACGTTCGAAAAGTGCTGATTCTCAACTTATTTTGAATAAATGACTTTTGATTTTGATATACTAAAACCGACCACAAAAAGAACTAGAGAAGATCACCGTTTTTTAATTAGTATGGTAACTAAAAAACGGTGATCTTCTCTAGTTCTTTTTGTGGTCGGTAGGCAAGCATATAAAAAAAAGGTTTCCATGAAAAAGTATTTAACATTTAAAAATATTCTTAACGAAAGCTCTCAAGCCCAACAGGGTGCAGGCGTGCCCATGAATAATTATTTGACCCTCTCCAATTAAAAAGTGCCGAGTGGGTACAGGTATTTAGCACTTCACAAACGTTGTTACTTGTGAGTAATTTAGCAAAAATAAAAAAGGGCTAAGGTCATGCTGTATATCCCATGTGTGTATATGTGTGTCCCAAACCCAGACGACAGTTTGAATATATAATAAGTTTTTAATATATTATGATGAGAAATAGTGTCTGTAGCAACTTTTACTGCTGATTGTGGTTTAAGTAATAAACAAGTATTTAGTAAAGTAATGTAATGAAGGAAAAGAATCAGAAGGAGTAAAAATTATAATGAATACAAATACCAGAAACTTAAATAATATTTTCCATATCTCACTTTTGACAAAACAGAAAAGAAGCTCCATAGTAACCGACAGATTAAAATATGAATGGTATGTATGGTAATGGTATGTACCCATATAAAATACGATACTACAACTACTAATACTACTACTAATACGTGTAAGTATTTTATAATATTATCCGCGACCGTACAATAAAATAATAATTATATACACATTAACAAAAGCAAGGGCAGAAAACTACTTATTTTGTACGTTCTATGGCACTTGATACGCTTTCGTAGCTGTTTGTAGCTACGGCGTAGCAAATGCTACGAAAAACGAGCGGCTCGTCATTTCAGTCAAAAAGCTGATATGTTTTGTTAGCGTCATAAAATAGGCAATATCATAGTCAGCCTATAATGTTCCCACTGCTGGGACACAGGCCTCCTCTCTGTGAGAGGGAATAGGCCGTAATCCACCACGCAGGCCCAGTGCGGGTTGGTAGATGTCACATGTCTTCGAATTTTCGGTTCTAGGACATGCCGGTTTCCTCACGATGTTTTCCTTCACCGTTTTGAGAGCAGTGGTGATGAAATAATTTACACAAAGTAAAGCGCCTGTCTGGGTTCGAGCCTACAACCTACACTCGTAAGTCGCGGCTGTTGCCTGGTGGCTGATGGTTGGTGATTGAAAAATAGATAATAACATATAGTCCCCTATTTAGGAACAATAAAATGAAACAAAACTAAACGCGCGAGTGCGCGTCACACGGCAGCCTCTACCACTTTTGATTTCAAATCACTGTTGGTAGTAACTTCACGATATGAGTGTAGAAAAAACTTACATATTCCGGATGCCTTTGGAACACAAGATAACACGATAGAAACCTTTAAAATAATATTGTTGGTCTCTACCATCATACAGTATCTTTATGTCACGAAGCGACGCACGCTTCACTTACACTCAGAGCTCCTGCGCTTACACACACATTCACAGCATGTTTTTACACTTGGCAATCACAAGTAAAGTGCGCGTCGCATCGTAAGATGAAGATACTATACTTTGGTATACCATGGTCGTTAACGTATTTGCAACATTTTTTTTAAACCATTTCATTAAATTAATTTCGGTTAACATTCTAAAATGCTACATAAAACCAGCCTTACCCGCGAAGCTAAACACTTAAATCTTTAAGACAAAAAGTAAAAAATTTCAAAACATTTGAAAGACCAAAGTCAACAAAAGTCTTTGAATTGAAATCTGAAAATGTAATCCTAAACAAACGTTGGATTTGTCAAATAAAACAAGTTCCTTTCCTGAATAAAATAAAGCAAAAACACGAGATATTTATAAATAAGTTGTATTTTCCATGAGAGTTAATAATTTGAAGACTAAATTTAATCGTCTATTTTGATATTCCTTTGTGTGTGCATATCTAATGAGCCATCTCTTTCCATGATATTTAAAGGGTAGCCAAATGGCTGACGCATTCTCGAAACAAGAATTCAATGAATTCGAACGTTTATTAACATATTCCACAACTCTGCAGCGATAAAATTGTATAATGTTTCAGATATAGGTACATTCTACAACATAACATCCTGTTCGTGGGCAAAAGGTGTATCCATACGAATACTATAATACTAATATTATACATTCGAAAGTAACTCTGTCTTTCTGTCTGTATGTTACCTTTTCACACCTTAACCACTGAACAGATTTCGAAAAAATTTGGCAGAAAGATAGATTGCATCCCGGGGAAGGACACAGGATAGTTTTTATCCCGATATTCCCACGGAATCGAAACTTATGCGGGTGAAACCGTGAGGCGCAGCTAGTATATTATATAGTAGACCCACATTTCGCCCAGTTATGTTTCAGTCCCATGTATTAAGGGGCGACCCTATCAACAAAATTTAAAACATCAATATTAATATATTTTATTTCACATAGACATACATGGGCACTTTTATGAAACGTCAGAAGCTAGGTGCACGGTTCCAGTTGCTTGTTTCCTATGGAGAAGAGCCGGCAAGAAATTCCACGGTTACTCTTTTAAAAATAATTGGCTTTTAAAAGGTTTTCAAATTACAGGAGGTTTGGGAGGATGGCATAGGCCTGTCAACAAGTACCAGGTGCTTAATAGAATAAAAAATGGTCTAGGAATGGGCCAATGGAGACGAAAGGTTCTGGAGTGGCAACCGCGTACCAGAAGGTGTAGAGTTGCAAGGCCACCCACAAGGTAGACCGATGACCTAGTGAAGACCGCAGGAATCCACTAGATACGAGACGCACAGAACCGGGCGAAGTGGAGGTGCTTGAGGGAGGCCTATGTCCAGCAGTGGACGTCTTTCAGCTGAAATGATGATTATGATGATGACATACACTACTAGCAGATTTTGTCGATGCGACTTTACGTTTTTCACTTTCAGTGTCATTCGCTTCTCGCAGTAATAATTCACGCACAGTCGTAAACACTACTTCAAGATAAAAAGAATATATCCACCGAAAACTATCGGACTCACTACTCTCGAACCAACGAATATCCACTATCCATTTTATAGTCCTCTCTATATAAATATCCCAAGAAGCAACATAAAGTTTATATCCAGTAAACGCTAGACTATCGTTATTTCGTCACTATTTCGTCGCTTCGGTTTTATTGCAATTTATAGATAGATAAGTGTATATGTCACAGGGAAATGAGGATATCAGGGATTTCACGAAATCCCTAGGGATATCACGAAATCTCTGTAGATGTCGAATATTCCTGTTTATTACGTCTTCTTACTAAAAGTCTCTAGTGATATGACAAAATACTAATATAAAGTCAGAGATATGTCATTTCACTAAACTAAATGTAGTGAAATAAAGAATACTGTTGATGAATAAAGTAATAAAACAAAATTACAAATTAACTGGTGCAGTTTTATTAGAAAATAAAGTTTTAATCAACTAAACATAAAAATTAAATTACAAATTAACTGGTGCATTTATATTCTTCAACTTATTTAATTACATTTTCGATCCGTTCTGCTGTCTACAACGGTTTGTCTCTCTCTCTTTTTCCTTCCGAATTTTTTTGAATCTCCCGATCAAAGTCTTCTTTACAAACAAACTCTTTTTGCCATTTTACTAGATTTAGTTTAGTGAAACGACATATCACTGACGATAAATTGGTATTTCATCATATCACTAGATACTTTTAGTAAGAAGACGTAATAAACAAGAATATTCGACATCTACCGGGATTTCGTGATATCCCTAGGGATTTCGTGAAATCCCTGATATCCTCATTTCCCTGCGACATATATATTGTCACTGGAAAGGAGAAAATGCTAAAGCGCCATTTGGGCCAAAATGAGTTATATATATCGTTGGATTAGATTTTTTGAAGTGAAAACTTCTTTAGCGGCGTTGAACATTTTTTGTAATGGGTAAAAAATGTTAAACTCGCGTCAGGGCATCGCGTCAGGACACGTGACCGTCAGGAGAGATCCCCCCCCCCATCTCTTTCTACGGCGGCGCCAACCGAAGTGAACCAAGTGAGACACGATAATGGATGGATGGATGGATGGTGATGGTGATGGTGATGGCGATGACGATGGCGATGGCGATGGTGATGGCGATGGCGATGGCGATGGTGATGGGGATGGTGATGGCGATGGTGATGGTGATGGCGATGGCGATGGTGATGGCGATGGTGATGCGATGGCGATGGTGATGGACATGATGGTGGACGCGGACGTGGATGGACAGCTGATGGCTCGACCGTCTGTGTAGTAGCCACACTGCTGTGTATTCGTGAAATTCGTGTATATAAAGTGTTTCAAAAAATGGAAATTGAACAAAGTGCATCGATTAATGAAAAAAGTGACGCAGAAATAGTGAAAAAAACTTAGTTATATTAATTCAATTAATAAATAATTGATTTATTTAAACGTTAATATTCAAGTTTTCACTTCTGCCGGCACTCCCGGAGTGCAACCCGTCTTTTTTTTTCTACCTCGATCTGTTTAGGTTTCAAGACAATCTGAGCCTATTGATTGTCTCTGTGGATTATGGCTATCGTTGAATCCAACGATATAATTATTATGTAACTAATTTTGGCCCAAATGGTGCTTTAGCATTTTCTCCTTTCCATTGACGATATAATAGGTATTTTTTTTTTTTCAATAATAGACGGTAGTGTAGACGATGCTGATGGTATTGAATTAAATGAATATTGATATAATTCAATATCGATTGTATCAAATAAAATGAAGAATTTTTATACATACATATTATAAATTCAAGTCGCTTTTCGTACGCCTGTGTGACCGTGTTGTTCTTTTAAACTACGCAACGGATTTTGATGCGAATTTCACCATATTTTAGATATTTTTTACCGGAAGGTTTATGTACATACAATATTAAACTTACATATAATAAAGGAATCTCGATGTTTTGTCAAGTCGTAAAAACTGTGCGAAGCAGGGGCAGGTAATATATAAATTATAAGTCATATTTTTCGTCACACCAGTCTCGAATTATGTCAGTCATTCAAGTCTGAGATTTAAAAGTTTTAAATGCTACTTGGCTTTAACTGTGTTCGCAATGCGGCGGTCTGCGCAATAAAACTGGATGACGCCTAGGAAAATAGATCCATATTTTAACTTAAGCTAGTAACTGATCTTTTCAAGAGATATCTCCCGAATCTGGCTTCAACCGAAAGTGTAAGTACTAACTTTTAGGTAAATATAATTTTAATTATAGACAATTTTGTACTTTGGAATTTCTGTTGGAATTCGCTATAATCCATACTAATATTATAAATTCGAAAGTAATTCGGTCTGTCTCTCTGTATGTTACCTTTTCACGCCTAAACCATTGAACCGATTTAGATAAAATTTGGTATAGAGATAGTTTGAGTCCCGGGAAAGGACATAGGATAGTTTTTATCCCGATAGTCCCACGAGATCGACACTTATGCGGGTGAAACCGTGGGGCGCAGCTAGTGGTCCATAAAACAGGCAATTTGGTAATAATGCCCACTGGTCGACACTTAATTTTAATGTTGCACCACGTTTGATTTTGAACTCTCGGCGCTAAGCCAAGCGTTGTTAATCAAAAATTGCGCTTTTGTTTAGGTATTACATGTAGCTTAGTATTAGGGAAAATATAAATTAATGATTATTTTCTGTTTCAAGTATCAAGGGAAACTAAATTACTTCAGCTACAATAAAACTGCTCAGAACATTCCAGAACAAAACAGAGGCATTTTCCCGTTTCTATCTTTAGCCTGCAGTAATGTTATCTATACCCGGAGTTATTTACTCCTCTGGGACTAAGACAAATATCTAGACACAGTCTAAGATAGGAATATAAAAGCCTGCAAAATGCATGTTGAATCGCGTAGAGTGCCGCAGTCTAGGTATGGCCTTGTCATGATCATGATCTCAGCCGAGAGATGTCGACTGCTGGTCACAGACCTCTCCGTAGAATCATCATAAAGACCTGCTTAAAGATATTTTGCAGTGTTCCATATTTACCCAACTGTGCGAAGGGTAATGTGTTTACCATTATTCGATGGGCCCTATGTATAAGGGCCAATGTGCAAATTGACAACTTTTCAATAGAGCCTCTGTGCTCAAGTTTCAATTTGATAATATATTTTACCCATGCTATAAATCCTCTAAGTATAAAAGTTTCTGAAACAGTTAACTTATTGCCAACATTTCAGTTAAGATTTTCACAAACAGCCTCTATTGAAAAGTTGTCAATTTGCACATTGGCCCTTATACATAGGACCCATCGCTATATGATGTACTAAGGGGGCTTGTGGCTAAGTAATAACAGCCGCACGGGTCGATCCATCAGGTTCAGCTACGCTTGCCGCGGTTGGTCCGTGGATGGGTGACCATCTTTACATACCAAGACCCCTCCGTGCCTCTGAAAGCACGTTAACACCACATTAAGACTTAAAATTCAAGTGATCCAAATGTTTGAACTGCTATAACGTTTTTAGTGACTAATTGAATTGAAGAAAATGGTTCTAAATTGTCTGTACTATCTTCGCCTTAAAGCTTCGCACCTATCTTCCAATCAACTTGTATAATCAAGTAATCCCTGAGGAGTACCTGATTATTTTTTTATTTTAAATCATAATGTGGCATCATACAGCTGAAGTGGAAAAATGTCAATGAACTTTTGGAGGCCAATGTATGTATGGGTGTACCTTTGTGGCGCTCTAAAGACCAAACGCGTGGGCCGATTTTGATGATTCTTACATCTATACAATATTGTATCACTAATGTATATAAGTGATTAGCACACAAATGCTAGCGGCTCATCTGGTAATAAGTGTTTAACGTCGCTTATGAATATCTGCGAAACCAGACGTATCGAAAAATGTTCTGTATATCCAGCAGACAAAGTTAAATTTTGAATGTTTCAACAAAGCGGTGTTTTAAAGGATTGAAAATCGAATCGATGTTATTAAGAATAGAATGCTTATTGCTTAAGCGCGCTGTAAAACAGAGATAAATCTAATTCGGTAATTAAACCAACCAGTAAAGGTTCATTGCTATTGGCCGAATGCTTGGGCACAGCCATAAACCAACTCCTTAATACCAGGAAGCAAATCGAACTGGCAACTCAGACTTCAAGAAAGTCGTAACATTTGAATTGTAGCCGAACATAAATAAGAATTCTACTACGATTTGAATTTTTATTTTTCGAACTTCGATGGACGCTATGTTGGCAGTTTTAAAAATCGTCTGTCTGATAAATCCTGTTTTACACCTTCCAATCTATTGTTATGGGTTTCTATATTTTGTTATATACCAGGCCACTCAGAAAGTATTGCGAAGAAAAGTTCTTATGTATGAGAGACTGGCCAGTTATAATCTATTTTGAAAATATGATTATTTGTAAGTAAAAATAGGTACGTTCCAATTTCAAAATTTCCCTCCGCATTGTTTGCGAGCTAATTTAAATTATCGTGTCTCATTAAAAAATGGATCTGCGCCGGGAACGAGGTGACTGCGGCGGACTGGAAAAAGTGTTTCAAAAACTGGTTCAGACGCATGAAACTTTGTATAGAGGCTAGTTGAGAGAACTTTGAAAAGATTTAATAAAAAAAATATTTACCTATAGAAGTTTTTATTTTTTATTTTCGCAAAACTGTCTGAGTGATTAATGTATTATGATCCATGTATTAATACTAGCTGACCCAGCAAACTTCGTATCGCCTTTGAATTGATAAATGTGAGAAAATAAATTATCTTCATTTTTTTTTCCTGATATTGGACCATGTTTTAATAGTTATTCTGCTATTCGTGGCGGAGCCAAATCCAACAAATCAAAGATCATAAAAATCGGTCCAGCCGTTCTTGAGTTATAAATGGTGTAACTAACTCGACTTTGTTTTATTTATATGTATAAATATATGTAGATTATACATTGAGGGTAATTAGTTGATAATGTTTCGTTCGCACACTTTACATACAAATAAAGCAGTCATTATCTAGCATGATCGTGTTTCACTTCATGGTGACAGCGAAAATTACGAATTCCGCTTTCGGAGGTAATAATTAGACGAAAACAAAGTGGTTTTAAGCCCTTTGTACACACACGTTTTACATACACGTATATTTCACCGTATATAGGCACATTCGTCAGTGTTATGGAAGCTTGATGACGAACACGTTTTTAACCGACTTCAAAAAAGGAGGTTCTGTATTCGACCCGTATGTATGTACTATGTTTGTCCGCGATTTTCTCAAAAACTAATAAACCGATTTTGATAATTCTTTCATTAATGTGATCTATATACTTTCAGGAAGGTTTTAGTATATAATAAATTAGGTTCTATTATTATTCTTATGCGCGAAGTTATATGCATTAATGTCCTGCATCTCCGGCATTTCTATGCAAATTTTCATGATTCTTCTAGTTGGTGGCTTTAATTCTTCAATGTAATAATGTGTGTGGGGTAGGTGTAACTAAAAAGTGAAAAATAACTTTAATTTCGGAAGTCGTTGTCAAAAAACGAAAATGCGGAACCAACGACACCGACTTCCGAAAATAAAGTTATT